>CM066050.1:125501492-126101492 GCA_033557465.1 Ichthyophis bannanicus
TGTTGGGTTGCATACAAGAAGGAATTACCAGAAAGAAGGAAGAGGTTACTAATGCCACTTGTATTAAGCTCACTGGTCGAGCCGCCTCAACTTGGAATACTGTGTTCAGTGTGGGAGGCATACCATATCTCACAAAAGGATTGTAAAAAGGGACTGGGGAAACTGTATCAGATTTGAAGGCAACCAAAATGATTTTGTGGACCATGCGTCAGAAGCCTTATTAAAAAGAGAGAATGGAAGACCTAAATATGTACACTGCTGGAGGAGAGGAGGGATAGGGGGAGGATATGATTCAGACCTTTTAAATACTTAAAGGAGAATTCATTGAACGAACAAACCTCTTCCAAAGACGGGGGCAGCTGTTTAAAACTAGAGGGCATAACATGAAGCTGCAAGGGGTTTTTAAATTGAAAGGCAATGTCAGGAAATACTTTTTCACTGAAAGGGTGGTGGATGCTTGGAAATGCCCTCCCAATGGAAGTGGTGGGGGCCAAATACAGTGGGGGCAAACCCCAGAATTCATAAAATGGCCTGGGACAGGACCACAGTGGATTCCCTTTACCAGCACACATTTATAAGATAAAAATACAACGTAATTATCTAATTTCTCAACAAACAGGGGTGCCCTACACGGAGCAGTGGGTTCACCCCTAAACAAAGACATGGGGTGGGGTCACCTGCACGGAGTGGCAGGTGCACCTACTCTTGCCATCTTACTGGGCAGACTAGATGGACCATACTGGTCTTTATCTGCCGTCATTTACTATGTTTACTATGTATGTATGTAAGTTCTAGTATAGTAAACCTTTTGCGTGCTGCTGACTGATGTACACACAGGCATTTATACCCGCTCAAGATCAGGTGTAACTGCTACAACTAGACTCAGACTGATTAGTACACCCCTATTCTATACAGTAAAGTATCCTGACACTTTGCTTTATAGGAATAGGTCCCACATACTGCCTGTTAGCTGTGCTGGAGTTTAGAGATTACTGTCCATCTGGATATTTGCACTGAGCCCTGCTGTCTGTGGATATTCTGCAACACGGTACAGATATCCTTGCAAATTTTCCTGCCAGTATCTGGATAGTGCTGGAGCGGTGTGTAGGCAAAGTGAGGGTGCAAGTGCCGAGTTATCCAGATAATGACAATAGTCGGTCTAGATAGGTAATCTGGAAAAGTTAGGACAGCAAAAAAAAGCTGTCCAAAAATTATCCAAACATCTCTCTGGAGAGCAGACTGAATATTGCTGCTATATCGTATAGTTCTAGTGCCAAATCGTCTACAGATATGTTCAGCACTACTCGCAGTCTGGATAGCAACAGTGAATATCCATGTTTTATTTAAATGCCTCAGTCAGTGTTTAAAAAATCATGCTAAGCACGGAGCTTGAATGTCAACCTGTAAATGTGTTTTTGGTATTATTTGGGGTAGCTATAGGAGAGTATTTATTTATTTATTATTTAATTTTCTTATATACCGCGCTATTTGTCATCAGTGCGGTTTACATTGAAAACAATACAACAGTTGGTTCAGATATAACAGACCTATTACAAGTAACAGGAAAATTAACATGGAAGTAAACAGGGAAATCATTTATATTTCTAGAAAATACATGTTGGAGATATATAAATCTATACAGTTAGTTAGGGTAGGTATGAGGTTAAAAGGATGGGGGAGGGGAAGGGGTGTTTAGGTGTTTGAAGTGTGCGATTGAAAAAGGTGGTGTTTAAGGGCTTTTTTTGAAGCTAATACAGCTTTTAAATCTTAAAACCCTGGCTCTTCATAATTTTTCTTTGATTTTTAGCAAAGTGTTCTATAACAAATAATTTCTTGAAAATTCTTAGGGGTATGTTTACTAAACCCTCTTAACGTGCACGCCGCGTTAGTCTGCAGGATGCCATAAAAGGAGTGGGCGGTCCGGTCAAAAGTAGCAAAACGGGATTAACGCGCGCGCTCTTGTGCGCTGCGCGCTCTTGTACGCCGCGTACATTAGCGCATGAGAAACGCGCGCGGGAAGCATAAGCAGGCGCGCTGATGTGCAAACAGAAAAACAGGGCTGCAGTACAATGGTGATGACACTGACAGATGGTGCAGGGATCATGGCTTCAATCCCCCACTGTGCCCAATGAATAAGGCTGACTGAGGCACTACCATTTATGTGTAATATTGCATTATGAGGCATTTTAATTTTATTTTAATTACTGCTGCTAGCAAATGCACTCTCAAAGCGCTGTAACATAAGGTGCTGCATAAGGCACCCCATAAGGTACCCCAGAGGGCACATTTTAAAGTGCACTGTCCGCCAAGGCACCCTACAATGTTGCTTAAAGGGTGGCCTATAGGGCGCCATATAGGGTGCCCTATGAGGCACGGCAAGATCATAGCACTGTTTTTGATGGCAGCACTGGGCATTTAAATGCATGGAAATCTTAAGTAGGTGCGCTGACATGCAAGGAGGAACAGCAGTGTAGCACAATGGTTAAGGCACTGACTGATGATACAGGGGTCATGAATTTGATCCCCAGTGTGCCTAATACTGAAGGCTGGCTGAGGCATCAGCTTTGACATGTAAGTTATTGTTTCTTGCTGCACTGTTATTTGTATTTTATTAATTGCTGCCAGCAAACACGCCCTCACGTGCCATAACTGAAGGTGCCGCATAAGGCACCCTATAAGGCACTCCATAGGGCACATTATAAAGTGCACTGTCCACCACGGCACCCTATAATGTCCCCTATAGGGCCACCCTATAAGTCGCTCCATAGGATACTGTATAGTGCACCTTATATGGACGGTAACCATAAGGTGCCTATAGGGCGCCCTCTGAGGCACCTTATGGGTACAGTACGCTGAGGGTGTTTTTGCTGGCAGCACTAATGTACATTAAAAATAGATAATGCTTTGGACAGCCCTATCAAATAGCCCCACTGTGGGTTTGAACCCATGACCTCTGGCTCCACTGGCAGTGAAGTAACCAGTGGGCTGCAGCTCTATAACTGCTAACAAGCCCCTGGCTGGCTGCAGAAGGACTGCACGTCACCACACAAACAGTCTGCTGTGGTCACCAGGATAGGGTTAGCCCACCCGTACCCATGATGCACTGCACATGCAAATCATCAATCTACATATGAACACAAGATGGAGTATGCACCAACACAGCACCTCGGCATGGTAGGGGGAAATGACCATGTGTGTTACTGGCACAGAGTAGCTACACACCGTCACATTGTGCGGGTACTGTGCTCACCCTGAGGGTGCGGTGGGGCGCCCAGCACCAGGTCCACAGCACCTTCCATGGCAGAAATAGGCCATGCTGTAGGTCCCCAGCAGTTCTAGTGTGTGAGATAGGTAGTTCCTGCAGACACACTTTGGATATATCTGCATTTCTCAGTCAGGTTTGACCCTTATGGATCCATAAGCAGTGTACCACCACACAACCCACCCTCTGGGGCTGAGGGTGGGAAACAGGGTCTCCCACCGACAGATCCACATTTTACCTCCCTGCAATGGCAGCAGTAGAGGGGACCACCAACCACAGTCCTGCTGGGGAACAGACACCCTACAGGGCAGTCAAGGCAGCTCTGTACATATCGATAAAGCAATAGCTGACAGACATCAGGCCTGGAAATACTCAGCTGCACCCCACCACATTCTGATAGTCTCCTGCAGCCACTGCACTCTGGAAGGTGTTCCAGCAAAAACACATACTAGCTGCAGACAGTCTGATAGCTAGTCCATAGGGCATGCTCCTGGAGAAGATGCATGCACCCAGCACGGGGATGTCAGCATACACACCAAGTAGATAAGCCAGTGATTGGGCCCCAAAAGGAAACCCAGAAATATCACATGCAAAAGATATCATAGGGCACTATTAGGGAACCTAGCCATGCCATCGTCACTGCTCAGTCAGGGTGAGAGTGAACTCCCAGCAGGACATACTGTGGCTACCCTGTCTCTGCAGGTGGTGGCCGGGCACTACAATGTCCCAGCCATTGCCCTATGCCCTGTGCAGATGCATCCTGGCCAGGCCACCCTGTCTAGGCTATACCCATGATACCTTGCTCCTCATTATGCACATTGGCAGGCCAATACTGGCAACAGTGCTGGCAGTGTGGGCTGTGGAGAGTGTTTGCAGCCACCACACACTGGATAGACAGACACACACTCCCACACCTATGCCAGCATTGTGCTACTATAGAGGTGTTTTAGCAGCCCTGGCCACCACACCAGTCCTGGGCACAGTTGCAGGCATGGATATGGTATGCAAAACTGTTGGGGGTCACTCCCCAGGGTGGTAAACACTGTCAAAGACCAGACCTGAAGCACACCCAACTGATATCAGAAAGGTTGCTATGATGGAGCTCAATCAGCAAACTGTGCTTAATGTAGGAATTGCTATCTGCCAGTAATCATAGCAACCTTTTGATAGCTGTGTACCGTATTCCCAGGTATAGGGTGGCATTGCTAAGGTATGCAAGTGCTAGTATTGGGAGATGCACGCAAGGCCCAATGTCCTGCCTCTCCAGGGGACATTGGCTAATGGAGCCTGTGGGTGTGGGTGTTTCTGCCCTGTTGGCTGCTGCTTTACGGCTGAGGTTCCCAAATTCAGTCCTGGTGTGCCAAACACTGTTTGGGTTTTCATGCTGTCCCTCATGAATATGCATGAGATACATCTGCATACCATGGGGGTGGTGCATAGATATGCAGCACAGGCATCTTTATTAGAGGGAGCATGGAACCTGAATGGTGTTTGGCCCTCCAGGACTGCATTTGGGAGACTCTGCTGTAGGTAATGCGCCTGTTTATGGAGTCTGTGCTCTGTAGGGTAAAATGTAGGTGTTTTGGGCATGTTTAAGTCATCTGCAATAAAGGTTCTGTCTGTATTAGCACGTTCTAGTAATGGGTAAAATATGGGGACTGGGTTGGCAGGCACCATAGCTGGGACTTGAACCTGTGATCTTCTGCCTCCAAACACACTGGTTGTGTGCACTGCACCACCGTGTTGCCACAGAAACAGTGTATTCCCTGGTGATACCATGACTGTTTGTCCGGCAGGGCCTGTCTGTTGCAGTGCATGGCACCCACCTACACAGGGCTAGGCCATGGTCTGCTCTGGGCAGCTGCCACTGCCCCCATCCACCACCAGTACCCCTCTGCCACCATGCTGACATGCCCTTCTGCTGGTGGTGCTGGTGGTGTGCAGTCTCAAGCCATCCAGTGTGCAGGTAGGTGGCTGCCTATGGTGCATATTCTGGGGGTAGGGGTGCCTGCATAGGCATCCACGCTTCCCTCCAACACCGCCTACCAATGTTCTGTGCCCTTGGAGGTACCTGCTGAGTACTATCCACTGTGACATTGTGATAAACACTCTCATGCCCATGTTGGGCCCTCATCAGTTGCTGTCTGGCTGCTGTTCAGTTTCAGCATTCCTAAGTGCCACCTAGGCATCTGCCTAGTCCGCACTGTGCCCCAGCTGCACCACAGCATGTGCCGCCTGCAGCCCTCTTATCCTCTTTCCCAGCATCTGTCCAGTTGCCCATTCTGACATGCCCTCCCTGCTGTTGTGGAACATGCGCATGCCATAGGTAACCTGTCCAATGGAGAGGGAAACCCTGATTGTTGCTATTTCACTGTGGGATCATTCACCTTGTATGGGGACGGAGCATAGACCCTTCCAAAATTCATATTTATTTTTTGGGGCTTTCTTGGGAGTGTTTTTTGATGTTTCCCATTACTATCACTATTGCCCAGTTTGATTATTATATTTTTTTTATTTTGTTGGGGTCATTTTCAATGTTTATTTGCACTTTTGTTCCATGCACATGTATCACACTTATCACTTTTTTGTAGGTTTCCCTGGTTTTGCTGTACATTGCTGACAGAAATGGTTTCTTTTCCCTTTAAATCAGCTCTAACGCGAGGTTTTCACGCGTTAGTTTTGGCCTCGGATTTCACATCGTTAGTGTGCGGGGAGCCTCTCCCCTCCCACTCTCCACCCATTGACCCCTTCTCTCCGCCCCTGGGGAGCCTTCCTCCACCTCCGGGAGCCTTTCCCCGCCTTCAGCGCTCATTTGTGCCGCTGCGCGCGTGAGCGTGCACTAAGGCAGATTTGTGCACCGTTAAAGCATCATTAGCGCGCGCTACGGTACCTTAGCATGCACTAATTGCACAGCGCGCACGTTAAGAAAGTTTAGTAAAACATACCCCTTAGATATCCTCTCCATATGACTTGACTAAATTCTAACCAGCATGATGCAAGAGTTGTCTCATATTTATGTAATATCGGTAATTTTAAAACACTCTGTCTGTAGTGTTAGTATTTCTAAGGGCTGATTTTTGCATAAATATATGTGCCCTTTAAGTGTGTAAATCCCTATTTGAGAGGACGTATGTGCATAAATGGGCACTTATGCACCTGCTTAAGTGGTACTTTCTGTAAGTGTGTACGTAAGTCCAATCACATGTACTTTCAGTGTGGGTATGCATAGAGGCGGAGAATAGGCAGAGAGAAAATTTACACATGTAAGTTATCCACATTTTTGAAAAATTTAGGTGCAGGCATTTACCCTGCCCTAGAGCAGGCATAACTTCCATGAGTCAAATGAGGCATGTTTTTATGCCCCTATTGTATTAATTTAAGTAGGCACACGTTTCATTTGATAAAATAGGCCCCACTTACACACATGGCAATGCATGCTAACTGCATGGGAGTTTTGGTCTACCAATTACTCATATGTGGTCAAGGGTGACACATTCTATATACCCTTTCGATGTCTAGGACATCTGCACCTTGCTCACTCACAATCTTAAATGACAGAGGTGTAAGGCAGGGGTCTCCAAATCCAGCCCTGGAGGGCCACAAACCAGTCAGGTTGGCAGGATATCTCTAATGCATATATATCTCATGCATATTCATTAGGGATATCCCGAAAACCTGACTGGTCTGCGGCTCTCCAGGACCAGGGTTCCCTACCCCTGCCCTAAAGAATCTGTAATATAGGGTGCCCACGCTGGTAAAAACACACGTACCCACGCACGATTGTACGCACGGGGCTACGCCCCTACCAACGCACGCAGCCTCGCACGCACCTAGGCACACTCCGAGGGTGTGTTTCTGACACCACTACTCAACGTAAAGAAAAAACATGCCTCCTCATTCTCTGTAATGTACAGGGTGATGCCTGGGCCAGCCTTCTGCGTTAGGCACACTGGGGACTTGAACCCATGCTGCCTGTAACAGTGGTCAGTACCGTAACCATTGTGCTACAGCTCTGTTTCAGTGCTTTGTGTCTGTACGCCTTCTTATGATTAACGCGCAGTAACGCGCCATGGCGCCCTGTAACGCTCGTTAGTTTTGGAACGCGCGTTAGTGGTAACGATTGTACCGCCCATGTCCTTATTTGGGGTTTCTGTCACTACCGCGGCTCCTAATTCGATTTGCACTAACGCACTTTAGTAAACATACACCTTAGTTCATTGGGGGCCAAAGCATTTAAATTGAGCATGTATGCATATGAATGAAGGAGTGTAAAATTGATTGCACTTTAAACAATTCCTGCATGCATCTACAAGTGGATTTTAGAAAGATGTCCAAGTTAAATTGGGAATATCCAGGGCAGAATGTGCAGAAAAACACCAGGGATATCTATGTCTCCAGCTGATTTCAGGAACATACATGTCCCTGACCTGGGATGTGCCTGAAGGCAGCCACATACAGTACATGTGGGCTGAGAACAAATGTAAGGGGATGTCCAGCAGCATAGCAAAATGAAACATGAGACTCCATTCTCTGTCAGTGTTGTCATAGAGACAAATTTCAAATAGGAAGTCCAAGTGCAATCTGGGACATCAAAGCCAGAACATCTGAAAAGAAAGGCAGACACGTGCAAGTTCAGGCACAATTCCAGAAACGTGGACATGCCCATTATGCATGTGTATCAAATGTCTATATAGACTTCCCCAGGAGAGCATTCCAGGGCCAAGGTACCTATTGACATAATGGCTAGCAGTAATAACTTACAAGCTGGGTGGCCAGGATTCAAATCCCAGTGTGGGATTTTGTAATCTAAAGTTAATCAGCTAATTCTCCATATTTGCTATTCTCTCTACATGTTTTAAGGTGAAAACAAACACTTTTCTGGAGCAGAAATAGCATGCATGTGCCTAAAGATGGCTCAGCTGCTTTTGGGACGTGTAAGTCCATTGTCTCTGCCACAGTCCTGTGCCTACTTGAACACCCCCATATCTGTGAACTGCATTTGTGGAATGGTTAAGGAGACGGATCTGCGATTTCGATGTGCAGGTGCTTGCCTGCAGATGTCAGACCTCAACTGAACCTTTTATAATTACCTGCAAAGTGTAAAATATTAATGTAACTCCTTCTCCAAACCTTCCCTGTGATTGCCTGACAAAATGAGCGCTTTTCAGTTGCCTGTTCATGCCAGGATCAAGTATAACTTTAGATATTATTTGGGACATCCAGGGTGGGGACGTCCAGGTTCTCATGAACGCTGCAACGCCTCTGTCACGCTCCCATACAGACATGGAGGTCTTCACACTGGGGACATCCACAGAATCGACTTCTAACATGGCTGCAGGGATGTCTGTGTAATTTGGACATCTGCATGCACATTTGCAGATGTCCAAATTGTGAATAGCACTTTTAAAATAGCACCCAACATGCGCATCTAAAAAAATGAATAGGTAAAACAAACATTAAAAAATATCCAAAAATCAGGGAACTTTCATTCCAAACAAGCACAAACTGAATGCTTTTTGATTATGCTTACTCTAGCACCATGCTAGCTGCAAATGTGAAGGCACCTGTGTCGTTAACACAGAGAAAAGTCACTACTGAATGCTGACAGCATTGGCAGATGGTGGATGATGCACTTAGGGGCATGTTTACTAAACTGCGGTAATCGTGAATAACGCGCGTAATGTAACGTTAACGATCGTTCGCACGTCAGAACATGCGTTCTGACGTGCGAACAATCATTAATGTTACATTACGCGCGTTAACCGTAGTTTACGATCATAAACTCCCGTGGCGCGTTAAAACACCGCAGAAGGTGGAGAGTGGGCGGAGAGAAGGGGTCAATGGGCGGAGAGTGGGCAGGGAGAGGCTCCCCTCACACTAACGCGCTGATTTTCTGAGCTGAATTCCAACGCGAATGAAAACCTGCCGTTAACTGCAAATGAAAAGGGAGAGGAGAAACCATCTCAGTGTCAGCAATGTACAGCCCAGGCAGGGAAACCAAACAAAAGTGATAAGTGTGATATATGTGCCCAGAACAAAAGGGCACAGAAACACTGAAAAATGACCACAAATAACTGGAAAAAAAACAATAACCAAGCTTGTCAATAGTTGTATAAATGAGAAATATCAACCCCTCCCCCCCCCCGAGTAATCTCCATAGAACAGATATAAATCGTGGAAGGGTCTATACTCCATCCCCATACAATGTGAATGAGCCCACAGTGAAATAGCACTGCTCAGGGTTTTCCCCACAATCGGACAGGGTTCCTATGGCATGCACATGTCCCGCAACAGCAGGGCGGGCATTTCGGAACAGCAACTGGACAGATGCCGGTGAAGGGGATACAGAGGGCCGCAGGTGGCACATGCTGTGGTGCAGCTGGGCCACAGTGCGGACTAGGGCGATGCCTAGGTGGCCCATACGAATGCTGAAACAGAGGAGCAGCCAGACAGCAACTGCTGAAGGCCCAACATGGGCACGACTGTTTCCCACAGTGTCACAGGGGATAGTACCCAGCAGCTACCCCCAAGGGCACGGAACATTGGCAGGTGGAGCAGGGGGGGAGCGTGGACGTCTATGCAGGCACCCCTACCCCAGAACCTGCACCATAGGCAGCCACCTACCTGCACACTGGATGGCCTGAGACTGCGCACCACCAGCTCCACCAGCAGAAGGGCATGTCAGCATGGTGGCAGAGGGATACTGGTGGTGGAGGGGGCAGTGGCAGCTGCCCAGAGCAGACCGTGGCCTAGCCCTGTGTAGGTGGGTGCCATGCACTGCAACAGACAGGCCCTGTCTGACCAACAGTCATGGTATCACCAGAGAACGCACCATCTCCATGATAACATGGTGGTGCAGTGCACAAAACCAGTGCATTCAGAAGCAGAAGGTCACAGGTTCAAGTCCTAGCTGTGGCTTCCTCCAACCCAGTCCTCATATTTTACCCACTACTATAAGTACACATTTCTGAGTGAGCTGCATCATAGCAACCTTTCTGATGTCTCTGGAGTGTGCTACAGGTCTTGTGTCTGACAGTGTTTATCAACCTGGGGAGTGACTCCTACAGTATTGCGTACCATAGCCATGCCTGCACTGTGCCCAGGACTGGTGTGGTGGCCAGGGCTGCCCAACACCTCCATAGCTGCACAATACTAGCATAGGTGTGGGGAGTGTGTGCCAGCACTGTTGCTTGTATTGGCCTACCAATGTGCATAATGAGGAGCAAGCTACCGTGGGAATAGCCTGGATAGGGTGGCCTGACCTGGCGGCATCTGCACAAGGCATAGGGCAATGGCTCGGACATTGTAGTGCCCGGCCACCACCTGCACGGACAGGGTGGCCATAGCATGTCCTGCTGTGAGGTCACTCTCACCCTGACTGTGCAGTGACCATTGCATGGCTAGGTTCCCCCATAGTGCTAATATGGCATTTCTCTCATGTGATGTTTCTGGGTTCCCTTTTGGGGCCCAATCACTGACTTATCTGCTTGGTGTGTATGCTGACATTCCTGTTCTGTGTGCTTGCAGCTCCTCCAGGATCATGCACTATGGACTAGCTGGCGGACTGTCTGGAGCTAGTATGTGTCTTACTGGAACACCTTGCAGGGTGCAGCGGCTGGAGGCGTGCTGCTGGAGAATGTCAGATAATATTGTGGGGGGGGGGGGGCAGCTGTGCATTTCCAGGACTGCCATTGTGTTATGGATGGGTAGTGCTCTGTCTGTTCCCCAACAGGACTGGGGAGGATGGTCCCCTCTACTACTACCATTGTAGGGAGATAGACTGTGGATCTATTGGTGGGTGATCCTGTTCTGCACCCTGAGCCCCAGAGAGTGGGTTGTGTGGTGGTACAGAATCTGCCTATGGGTCCATAACCCCCTCCCTTTACCTACAGCAGGTACCCATGGCACCAACACCGGATATGCACTATTCTGGGTGCATCATTGCCCATAGGGACTAAACATGACCAAGAAATACAGCAGGACACAGATGTATCCTAGGTGTGTCTAACGGAACTACCTACAACACACTGATGGGGACCTGCAGCATGGCATATCTCAGCCATGAAAGGTGCTGTGGACCTGGTGCTGGGCGCCCCACCTCAACCTCAGGGTGGGCACAGTACCCGCACAATGTGACTGTCTGTGGCTACTCTGTGGCAGTGCCACACACGGTCTGTTCCCCCTACCATGCCGAGGTGCTGTGGAGCTACACATGGTCAGGACCCCCACCAGTCCTAGGTGACGGGGGGGGGGGGGGCACACCTCAACATATGACCATCTGTAAACAGCTGATTTGCATGTGCAGTGCATCATGGGTGTGACTGCTCCAATCCAACCCTGTGAACCACTGCAGATGGACTGTGTGGTGAACTGAAGTCCCTCTGTAGCCAGCCAGGCATTTAGAAGGAGCTACAGAGATGTAGTCCACTGCCAAATGCACTGACTGTGGAGCCAGAGGTTATGGGTTTGAACCCACTGTGGTGATACGTGGCAGGACTGCCAGGTGCATTTCCATCTGGAGCAGTGGTGTCTGCACCCAAATGATACCAGAGGTAAAGTACAGAATCCAAGCCTATGTTTTCTGTCAAAAACCCAGAGTGGAACGAGTCCAAAGGTGAATGAGCACGCTTGAACAGGAGCAAATTCATGCTATACATTTCCAAACAGTCAAATACACACAAGCTCTCCATTGGTCCCAATGCCAACCCTACATTTATCCAATCAGGGACTCTCTCTGTGCCTTTGTCTCCACACACACTCCTCAATTCATCTAAACAAAAGGGGCATTAGAAATGTGAGATACATCTCCACATCAAGGACATCTCTAGCCAAAGGAATGTGAATGTATCCTAATGTGAGATGTGTGAAGCAGAAGGTGTTATAAAACATTATACAGACTCTGCAATATGTAGCAGCAGTACTAAAAGGTGGGGGTGTTAAAATCCAGCTCTTGCTCACAGGCTCTGATAAGCCATAGGCCATCACAATTATAGATGGTAGCATTAATGTGAGGTGCAATACACCCTCAAGGGTCTGTAATCTAAAGGGCCCACGCCGGAACCAACGCACGTATCCACGCACGTAGTTACGCCCGCATCAATGCACGTATCCACGCAGGCTGTTGCGCCGGCAGCAACGCACGTATCCACGCGCATTGTTACGCCCGTACCAACATATGTATTCATGCATGTGGCTACACCCTCACCAACGCACGTGGCTACGCCCTCACCAATGCACGTGGCTACGCACCAGAGATACATTCTGAGCAGATGGCTGCCATGTCCAGGAAGCCTGCGTTCACCAACAGAGAGTTCTACATGCTCACAGAGCTGTTCTGCCTCCGCCAGCAGCGCCTCTTTCCTGGCTCATCCAGGAGGCAGAACCTATCAAGGGTCAGGAGGGCCTGGGAGCACCTGACAAATAGATATAACAGGAGCTCTGATTACCCACGTGAGGTAAGTGCATGGGGACAGGCACCCCAACTGAGGATGTGGGGAAGAACACCCTGTAACCAAAGCACCAATAAACTATGCACTGCCAGGGAATGTCAGGTGCTGCCGCGTCCAGCTGGTAGTTAAGTCTGCCACACTCCCAAAATCAGAACCCCCCAAGCCCCCAGGGGGTAGCTGCAACCATGGCAGAGGTGCACTACAGACCACATTGGTATGGTATGGGGCGCTGTTGCAGCCTCAGTGATGTGCCCTATCCACAGGAAACCACAGGCCCACCACTAAGGTCAAGAGACACACAGGGGTCTGTCACTTGCCCTTGTCAGCTATCAAAAGGCCCGAATACATCCCAGGATGCTGCAGGCCCCAAAAGAGGGGTCCATCCCCCGTCCTGGTGCTATGGAATCAAGCCCTGTTTGTGATTACAAGAAACAAACCATAGCCCCAGGATGCTGCAGGCCCCAAAAGAGGGGTCCATCCCCCATCCTGGTGCTATGGAATCAGGCCCTGTTTGTGATTACAAGAGACAAACCATAGCCTCAGGATGCTGCAGGCCCCAAAAGAGGGGTCCATCCCCCATCCTGGTGCTATGGAATCAGGCCCTGTTTGTGATTACAAGAAACAAACCATAGCCCCAGGATGCTGCAGGCCCCAAAAGAGGGGTCCATCCCCCGTCCTGGTGCTATGGAATCAGGCCCTGTTTGTGATTACAAGAGACAAACCATAGCTAGGGTTGCCAACTGGCTCCAGATGCGCCCGACGGGCTTGATCCAGTCCTGCGTTTACCCTATTGCATGCAGGGACTTGTAGTCTTGCTTTTCTTATGGAATGCAATGGAGAAATCAGAACTACATGTCCCTGCATGCAAAGGAGTAAACACAGGACTGGATCAAGCCTGTCAGGCGCATCTGGAGCCAGTTGGCAACCCTAACCATAGCCCCAGGATGCTGCAGGCCCCAAAAGAGGGGTCCATCCCCCGTCCTGGTGCTATGGAATCAGGCACTGTTTGTGATTACAAGAAACAAACCATAGCCCCAGGATGCTGCAGGCCCCAAAAGAGGGGTCCATCCCCCGTCCTGGTGCTATAGAATCAGGCCCTGTTTGTGATTACAAGAAACAAACCATAGCCCCAGGATGCTGCAGGCCCCAAAAGAGGGTCCATCCCCCGTCCTGGTGCTATGGAATCAGGCCCTGTTTGTGATTACAAGAAACAAACCATAGCCCCAGGATGCTGCAGGCCCCAAAAGAGGGGTCCATCCCACATCCAAGTGCTATGGAATAAGGACCTGTTTGTGATTACAAGAAACAAACCATAGCCCCAGGATGCTGCAGGCCCCAAAAGAGGGGTCCATCCCCCGACCTGGTGCTATGGAATCAGGCCCTGTTTGTGATTACAAGAAACAAACCATAGCTCCAGGATGCTGCAGGCCCCAAAAGAGGGGTCCATCCCCCATCCTGGTGCTATGGAATCAGGCCCTGTTTGTGATTACAAGAGACAAACCATAGCCCCAGGATGCTGCAGGCCCAAAAGAGGGGTTCATCCCTCGTCCTGGCGCTATGTTATCTGGCCCTGTTTGTGATTACCAGAAACCAACCATAGCCCCAGGATGCAGCAGGCCTCTCCTCAGGTCTCCATACCCCATCCTGGTGCTACGGGGGAATGCCCCCGTTTGTGATCACAAGGGCGAACTATATCCCCAAGATGCAGTAGGCCTCACCTCAAAGCCCTACCCCTCATCCTGGTGCTATGGGGAATGCCCCTGTTTGTGATCACAAGGGCGAACTATATCCCCAGGATGCAGTAGGCCTCACCTCAGAGCCCTAGCCCCCATCCTGGTACTACGGGGAATGCTCCCGTTTGTGATCACAAGGGCGAACTATATCCCCAGCATGCAGTAGGCCTCACCTCAGAGCCCTACCCCCCATCCAGGTGCTATGGGGAATGCCCCTGTTTGTGATCACAAGGGCAAACTATATCCCCAGGATGCAGTAGGCCTCACCTCAGAGCCCTACCCCCCCTTCCTGGTGCTCTGGGGAATGCCCCTGTTTGTGATCACAAGGGCGAACTATATCCCCAGTATGCAGTAGGCCTCACCTCAGAGCTCCATACCCCCATCCTGGTGCTATGGGGAATGCCCCTGTTTGTGATCACAAGGGCGAACTATATCCCCAGGATGCAGTAGGCCCCACCTCAGGGCTCCATACCCCCCATCCTGGTGCTATGGGGAATGCCCCTGTTTGTCATCACAAGGGCGAACTATATCCCCAGGATGCAGCAGGCCTCACCTCAGGGCTCCATACCCCATCCTGGTGCTATGGGGAATGCCCCTGTTTGTGATCACAAGGGCGAACTATATCCCCAGGATGCAGTAGGCCTCACCTCAGAGTCCTACCCCCCATCCTGGTGCTATGGGGAATGCCCCTGTTTGTGATCACAAGGGCGAACCATATCCCCAGGATGCAGTAGGCCTCACCTCAGGGCTCCATACCCCGCGTGCTGGAGCTACGGGGAGTGCCCCCGTTTGTGATCACAAGGGCGAACTATATCCCCAGGATGCAGTAGGCCTCACCTCAGAGCCCTACCCCCCATCAAGGTGCTATGGGGAATGCCCCTGTTTGTGATCACAAGGGCGAACTATATCCCCAGGATGCAGTAGGCCTCACATCAGAGTCCTACCCCCCTTCCTGGTGCTTTGGGGAATGACCCTGTTTGTGATCACAAGGGCGAACTATATCCCCAGGATGCAGCAGGCCTCACCTCAGGGCTCCATACCCCATCCTGGTGCTATGGGAAATGCCCCTGTTTGTGATCACAAGGGCGAACTATATTGCAAACAGAGATATATATGTGTTGCGGCAGAGGCCCCTAAAGGGTGTCTGTCTGCTAATGTCAATATGTGTTGTCACTCCAATAGGTGGAGGATCTCCGTAAGAAGGCGCGGGAGCTACAGGCACGATACCCCCGCTTTGTAGCACGGGTACAGAGGGAGCGTATGGCCCAACGAGATGGTGAGTGATGTGACATGGCCCTGTGGGGCAATGGCTGTCAGAACCACAGGATGCATGTGACTGCCGTGGCTGATGTGTGACCATGGAGATGACACGTGTTCCCCTCTCCCACAGCGGATGCACGTGCTGCCGTGAAGCCTGTGGGGCCAGATGCTGCAGCGGGGCCGGAGGAGGTGCATGGTGACAGCGGCCAGGAGGTGGAGGACGCCCCGGTGCCCATGGAGGCAGACAATGGCGGGGCGCAAGATGCTGTGGATGCTGCAGCCGACACCGAGGGGGAGGAGGGAGACGGGGAGGAGGAGGGGGAAGTGGGAGCGGGGGAGATGATGGTGGTTGGTGTGGTTGGAGCGGGGGAGGAGGTGGGGGAGGGGGAAGCAGCGGAGGTGGCGGGAGGGCAGGGGGTGGAGGGGCAGGTGCAGGCGGAGGGGGAGGGGAGGGGCTCTGCGGTGGGATGCCAGGGGCCGGAGGGGGAAGAGGTGGGCGGGCCGGAGCTGGAGGGGGATGGGGATGGGTTTGCCGGCTGTGGCATGTGCCCATCGGCATGGGCTGCCACAGGGCTACGGGGATGCCAGCCACCTGCTCCATGGTGCTGGCGAGGCATCCCCCCTGGACGTGGGCCTGCCACACATAGCCGCTGACAGGCGCACCGTGCATGCAGCCACACAGACACGGGGAGATCTGTGTCTGTGCGGCTGCATGTGCGGGCTGCGCGTGGCTGCGGCTGTGAGTGCCCGGGCACACGCCCAGAGGCAGCACACACTCATCATGGGGCAGGTCCTGGCGACCCTGACCATGGTGACTGACCGGCTGCGTGTGCTGGAGGAGCGTGTAGCTGGTGGCGCACCTGGCCAGCTACCATGTGACAGGGGTCCCCGGGGTGTGTAGTGTGCGGATGCGCATGGCACACCCGCCCTGTGACAGCCCATGCCATGGCCTGCCACACTCACCAGGGACAGTAGGCGTGGCACACAAAAATGTCGGCATGAGCAGCCATGTGACGGTGGAGAATGTAAATAAAGGTGAACATTAGTTTCAGATAACTATGGTGGCCAGATGTCCCTCATTGCTATGTGTCAGTGTTGTGTGAATGACACATGTGGGCACCTACATGCGTGTCTGTGTGAGCTACAACGGGAGGATGCAGGGTACTGTACCCATGTCAGGGGTGGGGCGATATTAGGGGCATCACATGGGGCAGTGCCACACATGGCCAAACCCACACACGTGAAACAGTGGGTTTGGGGCAGCTATGGTGGACCATGCAAGGGTATGTGCAGCAGTGGCGATGGGCACAGACCAGGGTGGACGCTGGCATGGACAAAGCAAGGGGGCTAATGGACACAGAGCCGGCCAGTGCACAGGGCTAGGGGTGGACCGAGTGGCCATGGCCGCAGGGGGACAGGGGATGGGTTTTTTATTGGGCCTAGTGTTTGTTTCTTTTTTGTTTGTTTGTAGATGTTTATTTTTGAGGCTCAGGGGGTTCCTCAGCATTAAGGGGGACTGCTGTCAATCCTCTTTATAGAATAAATAAGAATAAACTTAAAAGCAGGACAGCAGTCTTGTAATTGATCCCTGATACCACATGGTCTTTCCCTCCTAATCATGACTTTGAGGAGCATCTGTTAAGGCCCAGGATATTAGGCAAATTGACAACTTTTAGGTTCAAGGGCAGAGCCCTAACTTGTAGTTGGCAGGTGGGAAAGCCTAGACGTGTGCTTTTATGTATTCTATAGTGAAAGTTGCCCAAAATTCACAGGGACAGGTTTAGGAAACCTTAGAATATATAAAAGAATAGACTGGCAGTTAGACTGTCAACCAAGACATGCCTGTGCTACGGTCTATGGCCATCAGAGGGCAGCTGGTACACTCAGTAGTGCCATTCTATGACTGTGGGTATGCAGCCATTATCTGTAGGTCAGGAAAGAGCTCACCACAGAGCCACAGAGCCTCGGTGATGTGATGTAAGGTCTGAGAATCCAGTTTGTATGACCAGGATCTAAAGCTCATAATTCCTGTATAATTGGTCGGGCTCTGCTGCCCTAAAGGCCACCGAATGACAGCGCTGCTCATGAATCACATGTAGTATTCAGTGCCCACATTCCTGGGGGGTGAGCAGTACTATACAAAATCATATTACTCATTAGGTTCACACAGGCAACAGCCTCTCAGACCTCCATTTGCAATGTGGTCGGTGTATTCCACTGCTATTTTTCTGACTGCAGGAAGGCCTGGGGAGGTGCTTGTGTGTTTCATAGCAACACTTTGCAGGCCATTCTCAGGAACTTCTCATCTATTACTAGAGCAGGGTTTTATTTCATTTCATTTTCCTGGTTGTGGTTAATGCACAGCGTCAGGGGCTGTGTTCGAAAGCTTGGGGCCCACGGACTTCGGTGGGATTTCACACAGAAAAAGAAACTCGCTTTAGTGAGAGATAGCTAAAAATGATCAAGGCTAACACTGTTGATTTCACTTTTGATGTCTACCTTCCCACCTCGGCTCATGGGGAACGTATAAGGAAAACAGATGCCGGCTGCAGCTGCTGGGTAGTGTGTGCCTGCGGGTGGCCACGCAATGGCAGGTGGGGCATCCCATGCTGACCACAGCTGGGTCGGTGGGTACACCGGCTGGCTGCATAAGTGGCATGGGGTTGGCCCCTGGTGCGGACATGGGTGGGCTGTGCGTAATATGGCCCCCCACAAGCAACACAGGACACATGACATCAGCTTGGCTGCATGTACACCTATTTATTTTGCACGCCCTCGGCCATGCCTTGTGCGGACCCTCCCACCCCATGATGCTGGTGGCATGCCCAGCGCAGCTGTTGCTGCTGCTGCCTCCGCTGGTGGTGGTGGTGGTGGCGGTGGTGGCCCCTGCAGCCCTGTTGGGGCCCCCCTGCCTGCCACTAGGAGCTCCAGGCTTGCAGCTATGGAACGTGCTGAGGTCGCCAGGTCATCCATCCGTGCCGCCATCACATCCATCTGTGCCGTCATCCTCATTATGGCATGTCGCATGCGGCGTGACTCATGCCTTCGCCTCCGCTGCTCGTGGGCAACCACACACAGTACATGCTGTACACCTGGGGGGGGGCAGGATGGACACTGTGAGACGGGGACTCACCTGGAAGCTGTACATAGGCATACACACACCAACGTGGTAGGCCACTCACCCTCGGCATCCCTCTGTGCCGCCTGGGAGTGCGCCCGCATCTTTCCAATGACCCCTGCAATTGCGGACATTGCCTCCTGCCTCTCCTGATGTGGGTCAGATGCAGACACCTCCGGTGGCATGCCGGCCACTGCCTGCTGTAGGCCCTGCCCACCGCCCTCCTCCAGGGGTGGGGCTTGACCCGCCGCTTGCACCGATGTGGCACCCATCAGTGACGCCTCTGGCACAGCGTCCTCAAAGCCCCCAGGCCCAGGGTCAGTGTGTTCGCTCACCTCATCTGGCCCCTCATTGGATGGGATGTTACCTGTAGGGCGAAATGATAAATGGGTTAGGTAGGGCATGGCTGCCTTTTTTCCCCCGACACACCCTGTGTAGGCATCGCCCCCTGGATCCCCGTCGGCCATGTACTGCCTCTCCACCCCCTAGCCTACCCCTGCAGACGTGTGTGTATGGTCCCCCACCTGGTCCAACAGGGGAGCACTTCACCACGTTATATACAAGACACCCAGTCTATGATACGTGGTGATCAAACAAGGATACTGCTCGAGCTCCGTCAGCTTGGCCATCTGTACTGGGCCTCCTCCAGTGCCCTGTGCTGCACGTCGCTCCCTGTCTAGCTCCATCCTGATGTTTCTTTTAATATCGCAATACCTCTTCCTGAGGCTTTCCGTGTCACGGTGGGGTCCCCCTGCTGCCGCCACCGCTGTCTGTACCTCTTCCCATGCCCTGTTGCGTGTTGCACTGGTCGTGGTTGCGCTCTGCCAACCAAACAGCACCTCAAAATGCTCTAGGATGCTAGCCAGGAGCAGCTCATTTTCCTCCTGGCTAAACCTCATCGCCCTTTTTCTGGCCTCCTCTGCCACAGGGGTCCTGCGGCGCTTCTGGCATGTTGCAACAGTGGCCTGTTGGCTGGGGTGGTGTTGAGCCCAAGATGGCCCTGGCCTCTCGCTGTCCTCTGTGCCAGCAGGTGTGGACACTGGTGGCTCTGCGCTGTGTCCCTCTGCATTCCTCTGGTTCACTGCATCACTGTCCGCCATGCTGTGGTTGGGTATGTGTGCTGAGGTGTATTGCGGTACCTACCTGCCATATTTGTATGTGTAACGTGGGCGTGGGTCTACGAGCGTTATGCCGCGTGTTACTTCACGCGTTACATCACGCGTCATGTCACACTGGCGTGTTTGACGTTCATTACTATAGATTGCACGCAGCGTTGTGTCCATTTTCCCCTAGGATCCTTTCATATCAGCAAAGTCGGGGTACACTGCAGATTATGCGCACTCATTGGTGTCCATCGTGAATCCTACTAGATGCACGCACGTCGCTCATGCAGTCAGTGTTTGGTGTGTACGTGCTCGTTGCCACGCACGTTGGAGGATCCTATAATGTCTCGCAAATGGTATGTCGCAAGTACGCACCACGCTACATCAACGCACGTGGGTGCGCGTCTTGCGTTTCACTCAAACCTAGTTCTATGGGTGAGGTACGAGATATAGAGCACCATATATTTGCACCGTGCTGCGACAGGGGGCCACGCCAGCCCTTACCCCACTGGCATCCAACGTATAGATGGGTTGGTGCATTCTGGATTGGTGGGTTGGTGCATTCTGGTGGGTTGGTGCATTCTGGTGATGCGCGTTCCCACGCGCACTGAGTCTGTGCCCTGTTGCATTGTGGGGTCGCGCATTCCCATGCGCGCTGCATCATTCCTGGCTCATCAGGTACATCTTGTTTCTCTGAATTCCGACCCCACCCCACACCCTATTTCCCAGCCACCTGTCCTCCATTCCATGTCTATCATGGCTCAAACTGTGAATGCAGGGTGTGCGGTGGTTGCGTTACTAGAGCTGGCTGGGCTATGCGTTCTGGGGGAGGGAGATGATGTCCCTGGGGCTGCGGCACTGGGCATGGGTGCTATCCCGCTGCAACTCCAGCCTGCTGCTGTGGGGGGTCCACAGGCGGATGGGGGAGGGCACCAGCGCCATAGATGTGCTGAGGCACGGCCCCGCCGCTGACGCCTCTACAGGCCCAGACCCATGCTCCAGGACATGAGAGAGGACCACGTGATCTCCCTCTACCGGCTGGACACAGGGGCCATTAGGGAGCTCTACGAGGATCTTAGACCTGACCTTGAGCCCCAGACTGCCCGGTCACATGCTATACCGGGATTGGTCAAGCTCCTGGCTGCCCTACATTTCTTTGCCTCTGGCTGTTTCCAATCCTCAGTGGCCGCAGTGGGTGGGATGAGTAGGCCAACATTCTCTCGCTGTCTCCACCAGGTACTGCGGGCCATGGTCAGCCGGGTTGGGAATTACATTGCAATTCCCAACAGTAGGCAACATAGGGGGGCCCTGGGACAGGCATTCCAGCGGATTGCAGGGATACCACACGTGATGGGAGCAATAGATTGCACACATGTTGCCCTGGTCCCACCCTGTGACAGGGAGGTTGTGTACTGCAACCGCAAACACTTCCATTCCCTGAATGTGCAGGTGGTTTGTGCTGCAAGTATGCGGATTCTGAATGTGGTTCCACGGTTCCCAGGGTCTGCCCATGACTCCTATATCCTGCAGCACTCGGCACTGTTCGGCCAGTTTGAGGCCGGACAATATGAGGACTACATCCTGCTGGGTAGGTATCCACCATATCTAACATGAGCCTACCGTATATGGTTCGCGGGGCACCATTGTCACCTGTGTCCTCTGCATGCCTGGCATTTTGGTGGTATTTTCTGGTGCAACCTATTGTGGGCCTGACACTACATCACATCCTGTCACCGGGAATGTGGTCACATACCTCTGTGCGCTGCCACACGTTTCTCTGCCTACCATGTGTGTGTTGGTGCTCATCTGGGTGTCCCTGCACACATGTGGTGTAGGCTGTACCTTGCCTTAGCTGTTCACTTACCAAGCTTCCGTGTCCAGGGGCACTCTGCCCACGTATGGTGTGTGCCCTCCATGGATGCATGCAGCACCTCTTGATTGGCCATGGCTCATGCACCTGGCCTAGGCCATACTGCACAGGCAGTTGTACATGTGTCTGCCTGTGGGGTGTGTCCTCTCCCACCCCATTTGCAACAGGTTTGTGCATGTGCCATCTGGGGGGGGGGGGGGTTGGGGGCACAGAACCATCCACATGGTGTACAGTGTGTATGGGGCCTCCTCTCTTTAGCCATGTAGGGGATGACACGTGTCTTGAGCTGTCGGCGCAACTGCAATCACACATGTTTGCTGCATGACTGTTCACTTTGGCCTGTCTGCACTGTCACTCCCACCTGGCCCCCCCGGGGATGTGTTCTGTTGGCCTATGGTCTGTGTGCACTGTGTCATGATGGTGACATACTTGCTGTGATGTCATATGTGTGTGTCCATGCTTCTCTGCTGTCCAGTTGGCCATTGCCACATCAGTGATTCCATAGGTCAATCATCGCACATGTGACGTTATGCCGTTTCTGTTTGTAGGTGATGCAGGATATGGGTGTCACGCCTGGTTGCTGACCCCTGTGCGTCTCCCTCGGCCAGGTGCAGAGATGCGGTACAATGAGGCCCATGCCTCCAGCTACTCAGTCATTGAGCACACCTTTGCCGTTCTAAAGAGTCGCTTCAGGTGTCTGGATAGGACCAGCGGTGCCTTACAATACGGACCCCTGACTGTGGCACAGATCATTCTGGCCTGTTGCATGCTCCACAACATTGCTCTCAGGCACAATGTCCCAGTCGATATTAATGTGGATCTTGGGGAGGATCCTGTGTGCCCTCCTGCACATGGCTGTGGTGACACACGTGCGGGGATGGCGGCCAGGCAACATCTGATCGAGGAGCTCTTCTCCTGTAAGTTCTGCATGTGTGGGGATGTGCTTCTGGGTCGCCATGTATGAGCTGGTATGTGTGTTTCACAGCACTGTGATGACATATCTCTATTTGTCTCTTGTGTTTCGGCTCACCAGGATTGGCTGCTGTGTTCCTGCCTCCCAGGGATGGGCTGCCAATACTTCCCACTGCTGTAGTTCATGTGAGGAGTGTGTGTATGTCACAGCAGCATTAAGGTGGCTGGGATGGGTGGACATACAGCTAGGTGTGCTGTGGTGGCAGCACCATTTGACACATATGTGTTTCCCTCTCCACCGTTCCTCTGGTGTTGCACATGTCTTTGGCCTCACACTCCATCCGCCATATGCTCCGTTTGACACACATGTGACCATTGCCTGTGCACATCTTGGGGGTCTACATACTTTACCTGTGCACATGTTACCAGGCTGTGTGTGCCTCAGAACACAGGCAATTGCAATGCTTAGGTACACGTAGAGACCTCAATGCCATTGCTGCATTGGACAGCCTAGGTGCACCCAGGTCTTCACCTGTCCCTGATTGTCTGCAGTCCAGCCAACTACAGCTTGCAGCATGCTTACCTTGTCTCACGGTGTGTGTCTCTGTGTCTTTGGGACATGTGTGTCTTCCCACCTGTCAGGCGATGTTCATCCATCTCTCTATGCCCTTATGTTTCTGCCCTTCTGTACATTGTGTGCATGTGTCATAGGCTACAAAGCTTAGAACAACGGTGGATCTACCTTTTGGATACGGTGGAGCCTGAGGGTTTGAACCGTGAAATAGACTGGCAGAATCTTCTCTGAATGTTGCTGTCATCATCACTTTAGTCTCCAATCATAATAGGGATTCCCCTTTCTGTGGGGTTCTCTCTTTTTTGATTGGATGGTTCTTCTTTAAATAGCATTTCGGCCATTGTAAATTAGACCTTAGACGCATTGATGGCGTTTTGGATGTCGGTTGCTGGAAATTCTTTAATTCTTGGATATTGCACTTGAGACAGGGCAAGGTGCCCGAAACGTGCACGTCGTGCAGAACGATTCTTCTCTACTAGCAACTTGGGATTGAAGTATTAACTGAGATAAGTGAAATAAAGTTTTTTTTTAACTTAATTATTGAGGTGAAGGACCTTATGAGAAAAAAAGTAGCTGACCGCCTGGTGTGGGTCGTTTTTTCATTTTGACCCTCCTCCGGCTAGCTCCAACAAAAAAATTACTAATAGGTCGCTGTATCTTTGGTTTGGTTTTCTTTTCTGTTATTTATTTGTCCGAACCAAAAAAGGTTTTCTGCTTTTTTTAAAATATTCTTTTCCCTGACATGTCTCATGTTTGTAACCATTATGTTTCCCCGCAACAGAGCATTCCTAGGCCATGCGCCACTGACAGCTGATCATGAGGTCGTGGTGATGGACGCAGTTCATCGATGTCTGCAGCCTCTCCTGGGGCCCCTTGTGCCCTTGCCTGACTCTGGCTTTCCCCATCAGTCCAATGCTGTACTTTTCAGGTACGTTTCATTATTTGCAGCTGGGGGATCACCTGTGCATTGTTGTGGAACATTGACATGTCACTGGGGATGTTGCATGGTCTCTGTTGACTCTGCATGCCTCAACATGGGTCTGTGGGGGGTTGGGGATGGTAACTGATGTGCATACGGTGGGGGTGGGCACTGTGGGGACATGTCGTGCTGCCACCCTCCTCACCACATCGTACAGTCTGGTTAGGACAGGTGGCAGACTGGGGGACAGGGGTTAGGGTGACAATGGTGGGGTGGGAAGCAGGGTGGTTGAGGTCCACAGACAGCACCAGGTAGGGCACCTTGCAGCATGGCTCTGATGTGTGATGGCGACGGTGCTGTCTCCTTAGGGTGCCTCCTCTGGCGCCCTATACCATGCCCTTTGAGTCACCCTTTCAGGCGCCCTATGGGGTCTCCCATATGGGACATTATGTGGTGCCTTGACAGACGGTGCACTTTATTATGTGCCCTCTGTAATGCCTTATGCGCCGCCTTAGGTTACGGCCCCGTGAGGGTGTGTTTGCTGGCAGCACTACTTAAGGTTAACAAAATAATGCTTCTGTCATCACTGCTTTAGGATAAATGGGGATGTCTCCACCAGCTTTACTCATTCGACCCACAGGGGTATTGAACTCACGACCCCTGCGCCATTAGTCAATGTATTCACCATTGTGCTGTAGCTCTGGATGTTTTGCTTGTCACCTTTTCATGCACTGTATGGGACACCCTGTTGGATTACTGTCTGTAGGTGCTCTGTGCCAGTGGGACACACGGTCAGTTCCCTCAACCAGGCCGAGGTGCTGTGGGGGTGCATACCCCGTCTTGTGTTCATCTATGGACTGCAGATCTGCATGTGCAGTGCACCATGGGTATGAGTGGGATGACCCTGATCCTGGCCACCACGGCCGACAGTTTGTGTGGTGACCTGACAACCTTCATCTGCCAGCCAGGGATTTGCTCATAGCACTAGCAATGTGGCCCACCGGTTACTTCACTGCCTGTGGGGCCAGGGGTCATGGGTTTGATCCTAATGTGAATTACACTAATGCAGTTTAGTAAACATACCCCTTAATGACACTTCCTGCGATGGTATTAATTGCACTGCATGTTCTGCAGCATTAGCAGTTAGTATGCGGTAATGACCTCCTCAATAAATGTAAGGCATAGTCAGCATCAATTCCTCACTCATCACATGCCCACTAATGGTGATTTATGCATTAGGGGGTATGATTACTAAGAAACAAACTGGTGGCTTGTGTTGGGGCCCAACAGTCAGCACAGATACCCATGCTAATGTTTGTGGGCATGTGTATCGATCACCCTGCTGTAGAGCAGGGTTAACATACTACATCATGCTAACTGGCATATGAGTGCTCTTACCACCACCTGTTGATCCACTGAGTTGGCCTTAAGTGCATTTGCATTAACAATACTTTGTGGTTAGCATGGGCCCAAAATGCACTCACTAATGGTGAAGCACTGTCTACATCTACCACCTACAGCTCACCCAGTCCCCACTCACTCACCCACTACCTGGTTAGTGTGGGATTTTTAGCTTGGGACATTTACCACATGCTAAATCACACTCTAGTGGTTAATGCACTTAAGTAAACATGTCCCTAGGTTTTAATGCAGCTAATAACTAATAGCTAATAGCTAATACAATGTGCTGTTAGCATGGTGCCATGCTGTTCGTGCACATTAAAAACCACCTTAAGCACCTAAAGCAACTTAGTAAATAGGCTGTTTAATGCAAAATAAGATATACTCCTTACCTATTTAGTGCTAAAACTTAATATTAGCCATTCACCCTCATGATTCAACTCTTCCTTCTGGAAGCCCAGAATTTGAGTAGCTAAATATAACTGTTAGTTAATCTATATAGTTATCTACTTCACAATGATCAGTTTTCATTCAGTGAAATTTTTAGACAGATCAATTTGAAAACGTACCCCTTAAAGCACTTGAACTTTTCTGTTGGGTTCTCTCAGTGTCTAGCTACAGTACTAAGAATGCTCATTTAAATGGCTTTACAAATCTTCAACCAATTTCTTTTTTAAGTATCAAAGAATCCTTTAGGAGACCTTTTATAATGACACATTGCTAATGAATACCTGGAACTTCATCACCAGTGAGGTAATATGTGATCCCTGAAGTAATGTAAAATGACTGCAGTCATTAAAGTCCATCATAATATTTTATAAAGATGTGAAAGGATGAGTGGAAAGTTAGTTTGATCGTAACTACTGGCAGAATTAGAGGTATGTGATAATAAAGATTAAAACTTAAAGTGTCTTACAGTAGAAAAACTAATTAATCATAAAACGCCCTAGGTTATTCAATGTCATTTGTGTAAATGTGGTAGACAGCCCTACTGATTTGAAAGGAGTCTGAAGATGCCTAACTATTTAAGTGGATGTCAGCATAGGAGTTTCTTGCATGGTCTTATACCATTTCTGGTGTTTCTGTTGATTAAAAAGGTTGCAATGAATTCTTGTGCCAATGACCAAACATGGGTCTCCATTTGTTTTTAGTGGCTCTCACTCTGTTAATCATGTATGGATTCTATAGGTTTCACTTTTCAATGGTATTTATAAGTGCAAGTCAATTTTATTTTAAAACTGTACTTTGCCTTGCAAAACTAAAAATTCTGCATCTTACAGAGTGGTATAGAAAGAAAAATTAAGCACAACTGAAGACCACCACACTCATACATTTTAACCGTTTTCCTTACCTATTTCACAGAAAAAGAAAACAAATCCAAGTTATCAATGTCCCTATTTAATGTACATTACCATGTTTAAGTTACAATGTAAACCACTTTGACTGAAATGAGAAAGCGATATAACCCCCCTGCAAAATAAATAAATAAATAAATATTGCACACACTATTTAACTTTTGACTTTACACTCACTATTTCACATTTTTTTAATGTTCTTCAAATTCCTTTAGTTTTTTGTCTCTTCCACTGGGAAGCTACTCCTGTTATTTGCTATCGGGATACGTTTATAAGAGACATGAACATGTTGAACAGTATCCCCCATGCCAGGACCAACATTACGCAGTAAACATGGCAGGGGGGATGATAGAACTGGCTCTAGAACCATTGTGGACTTGGGGGAGGGCACCAATTTATGGATTGCAGGAAGATATGGGGAACCCTAGCAGTGTCCCTGGTCTATGCTCAGGTAGGTGTTCAGAGAATTGTCCTGGCATATACATGCAATAAGAAAACATAACAGCTATCTTTATATAAAGCACATGTAAGCATTCCTGAGGGGTGAGAGTGGATGGAGCAGGACCAGGATTGGCGCTTTATAAAACACACATATAACTGCCAAGTCCTGTTGATACATACACTGACAATGTTAGATCTTTCTAAATGGAAAAAGGTGCCTTACATGGGGACAGTGCTTTATGAAATTCTTCCTTTAGAGGGCAATATTCAAAGGCCTTTCAACCCACAAAACATTTTTTTAATTACCCACCATATATGCATGCACGATGATGAGCATATGGAGACACATTCCATTCTGCGTGTCCCGGCCTCTTTGCGTCTGGTCGGAACCAAGACACATAGAGATCAATCTGATTCTGATCCCAGAGAGCATGTCTAGCCCCCGTAGGATCAGAATCACATCTAGACCTGTACGTGCAGGCCAGGATCTAATTTCTATCGGCTTGCACATACAGGCCCCTGCCCAGCTAGCTCAGTCAGGCTCCTGAATAGAGCCACGGTGCCATGGCACCATGGCTCCATTCAGGAGCTGCGATCCCCGGCCGCCAACCTCTTTCGCTTTTCCACACAGCCCGACTCCTAATCTGGCCACTCATGCCCAGGGTTGGGCTGTGGGGAATCTCCTGCACCCTCTCAGCTTTTTGCTCCTGGCCATGCCTCTTGTCCCCCGATGTCTAGGGGGACCTATTCCACCTCAGAGGTGGAATAAGAGCCCCCATCCAGTCTGCCGGCTCCGGATATACAGTGCCGACTTCAGAATCGGCCCTGTATGCCCAGGACCATGGACAGCCCACTGCCTACCCTAACTCCGCCTCTTCCCAGCCCCGTCTAAGCCTTCCCTAACAAATTCCTTGTTTGTACGGGGAGGCTTAGTCGGGGACGGCAAGGGGGCGAATAGTAGGACAGACGTCCCAAAGGGGCATCCATTCCCACTATTCACGGGACAGAATAGATCCCATAGCCAATATGTGCATAATTGCACATGTAGGAATTCCTGAGGGCAGGTATACACATAAGTAGGTAAAAGTATCCATACAAATAGCAAATACAAATCTATTAGAGGTATGCACGGCCAAAAGAAAGTTCAGTTTGTGCTAATTTAAAATATATTTTTTCCCAATATTCAGGGATTTTCTTAGTTTGAATGAACTATAATGTTTTTTAGGTATACATTGTATACATGCAAGAACTTAAAAATGTGTGCAATCGATTATGCAAGAATATCTTAGAGAAATATGCACAGGTGTGAAGCTTAGTGGAGCTCAGGTCCCATTGAGATAGAATTGTTTCTATCCCAAACTCAGAGTTGTCAATCTCTAAAACATAAGGCAGATGGAGTTTCAGATGTGTCAAAACAGGAGTTGATGAGAAGGCTCCTTTGAAGTCTAGGAAAGTCTTGAGAGCCTTGCTTAGCCATTGTTGGGGGTTAGCCCTTATTTTGTAAAGGTAGAAATTAATGCTGTCACAAGAAATTTTTTTAATAAATTCAATGGCACTTAACAACAATAGGAAACCCCAAAAAGTACTGGATTGCCTTAAGACTTTGTGATCGTGCTTACATTCAAGGCCGTTTCCCTATCACATGTGCTAGTATTTTATAAAGACGAGTAGACATCAATTATCTTTATGAAATAGTGCCTACCCATAGCATCCTGTTAGAAAATTACCTTCCATATATTCAGCTATTCTGCCTCTTAGGTGCAAGATAACTACAAAAGGGGGACTGCTACTTCTGGAGAGAGATCTGCAATTGTAAGTATTTACTTCTGGGAATTTTTCTAAATCTTAGGGAAAAAGGAATCCTTTAGATTAAAGCTGATTAATCTGTGAACCCAGTGTATTTGTTAAATCAGTCAGGGCCTGGTAGCAGTGGAGAGCTTTCAGTTTAAATTTAAAACACAGCAGAGAGCTTTCTGGTTACATTTAGAGCCCAGAAGAGAGTTTCTAGTTTAAATTTCATACTCAGTCAGGGCCTAGTATCAGCAAAGAGCTTTAATTTAAATCAAATCAGAATATAACTTAACATAAAAGGCAAAACAGGGTCAGTATTCTTTGAGCAATAAATTATTTCTAGAGACCTTTACAAAGAGGCCTTCTACACAGGGGGCAAGAGACCTGTAAATGTTTTTAAATAGGTATTAAAGCCAGGTGGCAGATCAAAGGACCATTTTGAAAGAATCCTTCTATCCAAGCAAGGACTGTGTTAATCACCGAGGAAATTGATCACAGCTTACCTCAGAAGCACAAGCATAAATAGTTCAACCAGAGTTCTGTGATTCTCAGTCTTGAAGGACTACAAAAGGGGAGTGCTACTTCTGAAGAGAGATCTGCAATTGTAAGTATTGACTTCTGGGAATTTTTTTAAATCTTGGGAAAAAGGAATTCTTTAGATTAAAACTGATTAATCTGTGAACCCAGTGTATTTGTTAAATCAGTCAGGGCCTAGTAGCAGCAAAGAGCTTTCAGTTTAAATTTAAAACATAGCAGAGAACTAATTGGTTAGATTTAGACCCCAAGGGGTATGTTTACTAAAACCCCGCTAATGTGCGCGGCCCGCTAGTGTGCGGGTGCCATATAAGGAGTGGGCGTTTCTTTCTGAAAAAGAAAAAACGGGATTTAAATATGCGCTAAGGTGCGCGGCGCCCATGTGCGCCCCGCACATTAGCGCATGAGAAAGCTGCGCGGGAGGCATAAGTGGCGCGCTGATGTGCAAGCAGAAAAGCAGAGCCACAGCACAATAGTTAAGACACTAACCAATGGTGCAGAGATCAGAGGTTCAATCCCCCACAGTACCCAATGAAGATAGCTGGTTGAGGCATTACTTTAGGAGCCAGTTTAATATTGGGCGGCATAGGGCAGCGCGCTATTGCTTTAGGAGGCATTTTAATATTGGGCGGCATAAGGCGGCATGCTGATATGCAAGCATAGGAACAGAACCACAGCACAATGGTTAAGACACTGACCTATGGTGCAGGGATCAGGGGTTCAATCCCCCACAGTGCCCAATGAACAAGGCTGGCAGAGACATTACATATTATGGGGAAGATTGCATTAGGAGGCATTTTATTTTTATTTTAATTATCACTACTAGCAAACGCACTCTCAAAGCGTGTTAACATAAGGCGCCCTATAAGGCACATTTTAAAGAGCACTGTCCGCCAAGGCACCCTAGAATTTTGCTTATAGGGCGCTTTATAGGGTGCCGTATGAAGTACCGCAAGGTCAGAGTACTGTTTTTGATGGCAGCACTGTGCAGTTTAAGGAATGAAAAGCATAAGTAGGTGCGCTGACATACAAGGAGGAGCAGCAGTGGAGCACAATGATTAAGGCACTGACTGCTGATACAAGGGTCATGAGTTTGCTCCCCAGTGTGCCTAATACGTAAGACTGGATGAGGCATCAGCTTTGCAATGTACGTTTTGTTTCCTGCAGCACTTTATTTTTATTTTATTAATTGCTACCAGCAAACACGCCCTCACGTGCCGTAATTGAAGGTGCCGTATAAGGCACCCTATAAGGCACTCCATAGGGCACATTATAAAGTGCACTGTCCGCCACGGCACCCTAAAATGTCCCCTAAAGGGCACCCTATAAGTTGCGTCACAGGATAATGTATAGTGCACCTTACATGGATGGGAACCATAAGGTGCCCTATAGGGCGCCCTATAAAGCGCCCTCAGAGGCACCTTATGGGTACAGTACGCTGAGGGTGTTTTTGCTGGCAGCAAAAATGTACATTAGAAAGAGATAATTCTTTGGGTAGCCCTATCAAATAACCCCACTGTGGGTTTGAACTCATGACCTCTGGCTCCACAGGCAGTGAAGTAACCATTGTGCTACAGCCCTAAAGCTCTTTGCAAGCCCCTGGCTGGCTGCAGAGGGAGTGCATGTCACCACACAGACAGTCTGCTGTGGTCACCAGGATAGGGTTAGCCCACCCGTACCCATGATGCACTGCACATGCAAATCAGCTGTCCACAGATAAACACAAGATGGGGAATGCACCCCCACAGCACCTCGGCCTGGTAGGGGGAAGTGACCATGTGCACCCCCACAGCACCTCGGCCTGGTAGGGGGTACGGACCGTGTGTTTTACTGGCACAGAGTAGCTACACACCGTCACATTGTGCGGGTACTGTGCTCACCCTGAGGGTGTGGTGAGGCGCCCAGCACCAGGTCCACAGCACATTCCATGACTGAAAAAGGCCATGCTGGAGGTCCAAAGCAGTGTTAATCTGTGAGATAAATAGCTTCTGTAAAAACACCTTGGATATCTCTGTCTGTCTCAGTCAGGTGTAGCCCCTATGGACCCCTAGGTGAGCTGTGCACCATCACCCCTCCCCCCTCCAGGGCTGAGGGTGGCAAACAGGGTCTTCTATCAACAGATCCACATTCTACCTTCCTGCAATGGTGGCAGTAGAGGGGACCATCAACCCCAGTCCTGTTAGGAACAGACATCCTACAGGGCAGTCAATGCAGCCCTATACACATCCATAACACAATAGCAGACAGACTTTAGGCCTGGATATGCTAAGCTGCACCCCACCACTATCTGATATTCTCCTGCAGCAAGCCTTCAGCCGCTGCACCCTGCAAGCCGCTCCATCAAGACACATACCAGCTACTAACAGTCTGCTAGCTAGTCCATAGTGCATGTTCCCAGTGGAAACACGTGCACCCAGAACTGGGATGTCAGCATACACAACAAGCAGATAAATCAGTGACTGGGCCCCAAAGAGAAACCCATAAATATCACATGAAAAAAATACTAGATAGCACTATGGGGGTGCCTAGCCATGCTGTCGTTACTGCACAGTCAGGGTGAGAGTGATCCCCCAGCAGGAAATACTGAGGTCACCCTGTCTGTGTAGGTGCTGGCCGGGCACTACAATGTCCCAGCCAGTGCCCTATGCCCTGTGCAGATGCATCCTGGCCAGGTCACCCTGTCCAGGCTATACCCATGGTACCTTGCTCCTCATTATGCACATTGTCAGGCCAATACTGTCAACAGTGCTGGCAGTGTGGGCTGTGGAAGGTGTTTGCAGCCACCACACACTGTATAGACCAGGGGTGGGCACCTCCGGTCCTTGAGGGCCGCAGACCAGTCAGGTTTTCGGGATATCCCTAATGAACATGCATGAGATATATATGCATTAGAGATATCCTGCCAACCTGACTGGTTTGTGGCCCTCCAGGGCTGGATTTGGAGACCCCTGCCTTACACCTCTGTTATTTAAGATCGTGAGTGGGCAAGGTACAGATGTCCTAGACATTGAAAGGGTATATAGAATGTGTCACAGTCCTCCTCGATTCTCACCACCACCAAAAAGTTGTCTAATAGACAATATTTTGGTGGTGGTGAGAAGTGAGGAGGACTGTGACAAATTCTATCTAACCTTTTTGATGTCTTGGACATCTGCACCTTGTCCACTCACAATCTTAAATGATAGAGGTGTATGGCAAGGGTCTCCAGATCCAGCCCTGGAGGGCCACAAACCAGTCAGGTTGGCAGGATATCTCTAATGCATATATATCTCATGCATATTCATTAGAGATATCCCGAAAACCTGACTGGTCTGCGGCCCTCCAGGACCAGGTTTGCCCACCCCTGGTATAGACAGACAAACACTCCCACACCTATGCCAGCATTGTGCTACTATAGAGGAGTTTAGCAGACCTGCCCACCACACCAGTTCTGGGCACAGTACAGGCATGGATATGCTACGCAATACTGTTGGGGGTCACTCCCCAGGGTGGTAAACACTGTCAGAGACCAGACCTGAAGCACACACCGCAGACATCAGAAAGATTGTTATGATGGAGCTCAATGAGCAAACTGTGCTTAATGTAGGACTTGCTATCTGCCAGTAATCATAGGAAATGTTTGATAGGTGTGTACCGTATACCCAGGTGTGGGGTGGCATTGCTAAAGTATGCAAGTGCTAGTATTGGGAGATGCATGCAGGGCCCAATGTCTTGCCTCTCCAGGAGGCATTGGCCAATGAGGCCTGTGGGTGTGGGTGTGTCTGCCCCTGTTGGCTGCTGCTTTACGGCAGAGGTTCCCAACTCAAGTCCTGGTGTGCCAAACACTGTTTGGGTTTTCATGCTGTCCCTCATGAATATGCATGAGCTACATCTGCATACCATGGGGGTGGTGCATAGATATGCAGCACAGGCATCTTTATTAGAGGCAGCATGGAACCTGAATGGTATGTGGCCCTCCAGGACTGCATTTGGGAGACTCTGCTCTAGGTAATGCGCCTGTTTATGGTGTCTGTGCTCGGTGGGGTAAAATATAGGCATATTAGAGGACTTCCGGTTGGCAATGAGCTGAGCAGACAGGGGAAAGTTCAGCTCCGGCTCCTACACCCCGAATATCTGCAACAATTCGTAACCTAAGGGGCAATCACACAAACTTCGTCCGGCTACGCGCCACAGAGACAACAGGGGAACTTTCAGCCTGATCTCAGAGCAGTGTGGCAGGAGCATGGCAGCGAAACCACAGCGACGGGAGAAGCCCCGAGCCTCGGAGGCTAAGATGGCGGAGGGGTCTCCTAAAAGCCCTAAAACAGTGGGTGACCAGACCTTGGTGGCGGAGGTCAGTGCCGCGGTGGTGCAGGCTCTGGAGGCTCAATTCCACAGCATAACTGAACAAATCTCCACCGTCAGCCAGAGCCTCGCAGATTTTACAGGGCGCATTGAGCAGGCGGAAACCCGTATCTCTAACGTGGAGGACACCCAACACACGCTGTCGGCAAAAGTGGAGGCCCTGGAACGCATGCTGCAACAGCAGGGGGAGAAAATTGACAACCTGGAGAACCGGAGCCGTCGCAACAACCTCCGATTCATCGGGATAGACGAAAGCGTAGGAGACGGCGCACTGTTCGCTTACCTGACTGCCTGGATAGCGAAGTTGATGGACGGCAAGGGGGGGGACCCCATACGGCTGGAACGTGTTCACCGGCTAGGCCCCAAACGGGAGCAGGCGAGGCGTCCACGTGCGGTCATCGCAAGATTTCTGGACTTCCAGCAGAAAGAGGCGGTGCTGCGGGCCGCCAGGGGAAGGAGGGCAACAACAGGGGATGCGGCACTAATCCTGGTTTTCCAGGATTACTCTGCCCTGGTGAGCCAACAGCGCCGCGCCTACACCCCGATCTGTGCACAGCTGTTGAATCGCGGAGTCCGTTTCTCCCTGCTCTACCTGGCGAGACTGCGAGTGGACCATCAAGGCCAGACCCGATCCCTGCGCTCAGTGGAAGAGGCCAACCTGTTCCTGGACGGTTTGGGCGAAACCGCACGCACTACCAGATGAACTGCAGAGACCAGACTGGTGGGGACAGCACATGTACGGCTGGAGGACTTATTTTGACCGATAAAGGGGTAAGACCGGGCCCAGGGGCTAGAACCCGGTGGGTCTGCTCCATCCCGGAGTTGCTTACGGGACTCATGGACAGGGGCTCCTGCATTTACCCGGGGGGGGGGGGGGGGGCTGACGGCCATAATCTAAAGCCGGCAGGTGATGTAGCAACTAGTAGGGGGTTAAATAGCCTGGAAGAATGGGTACAGCTACAATTAGCTACAATCCGAGGCCTAACTTCCTGACTTGTTATTTTGTTGCTTTACTGTGTTCCTCTTGATACTGTTTCAATTTATACTTGTAGCCTGAAATGTACAGGAGTTTACTTGTTGGTGGGGTTTATGGAATGGATGTTGGTGGTAAGATTTAGGGGGGAGGGGGGGAGATAGGGCTACCCAGCCCGTTCACCCCGGGTCCCGATGTGAGGGTGGGGGGCCCAGGGCCGTGGGCTATTATGAAGGGCTGATGCCCCCTATAGATCTGAAGGGGGAGAGGGGGGGTAATGCTGGGTGGAGCCGGACTGGGGGGAGTGTGAGGGGGTGTAGGGCTGACTGCCATAGGAAGTCTGACTGGTCCCATGTGTGGGAGAGTGGTAGGAGAGGGGGGAGGGGGGAAGGTGGGGGAGCACTGGGGGCGGGGTGGGTTGTTAGGGGACGGATCTAGGATTCTTTTAATGCTGCACCTGTGTTGGGGTTCTAGGGGGGGAGGAGGGGAGGGATGGCCACTTCGCACCAAGAGGATGGGGGCACGGGGGGGCCCATTAAGAGTAGGTACGGAGGAGCCTCAGGCTGGGGGGGCTCTCTCTGGAGGATGGTTTATTATCTGCTTAAAATACTGGAGTGAATTAAACCCAGACTGAAAATCCAAACGTGGAATGTCTGTGGACTGGGGAGCCCTGTCAAAAGAGCAAAAATACTACAAGCTTTGTCAAGGCAGAAAGCGGACCTGGCCTTCCTCCAGGAGACCCACCAGACCGAAAGGGAGCATGCCAAACTGCGTAGATCCTGGGTGGGACAGGTGTGGGGGGCGCCAGCCCTGAACAAAAAAGGGGGGATAGCCATTCTTGTGCATAAGCGGATCCGCTTTGAGGTCACTAAAGAAATTGCGGACCCGACGGGGCGATTCCTACTGCTGCAGGGCCTCCTGGAGGGGAAACCTATTATCATTGGTAATGTCTATAGTCCAAATGTCTTAGACAAAGATTTATATGCTCGTTTGGCCGCCCAGGTCGAGCAACTTCCAGAGATTCCCTTGATTCTAGGGGGGGACTTTAACGGGGTGCTGGATGTGGAGCTGGACACCTCTAGGGGGGAGGGGACCCGGGAGCGGCTTCAGGGGGCCCGCGCCTTAAATGGGTTGAGGTCCAGGTTGGGCTTGGTGGACCCATGGAGACTTCTACACCCCGCCGAAAGAGACTACACCCATCAGTCCCGCGCCCATAATTCTAGTGCAAGAATAGACTACCTGTTGACCTCGCAGTGCCTGTTTGCTATGGTGGAGGAGTCGCAGATAGGACCTGCGGAAATATCCGATCATGCCCCTGTGTGGCTACAGTTGCGGTGGGGCGCTACTCGGAACCAGGCGAGACTATGGCGGTTTCCTCTAGAACTTTACCGGGATTCTCAGTTTCGTCAGTTTCTACAAAAGAGATGGTGTGAATTCGAAGCTGATCACCGGGGGCATCTGGCTGATCCCGAGTTGGTCTGGGAGACGGCAAAAGTGGTCTTGCGCGGGGACATCATTGGTTATATGGCGCGTAAGCGTCGACTGATGGCGGAGCGTATTATCCATTTGGAGCGCTTGGTCACCAAACAGCGGCGGCGGTGGGCGAGTAATCCGAGCGGGACTACAAAGAAGAGACTGTGGGAACTGCAGACGATGTTGAATGAGCTCCTCCACCAGCGGGCCAAAAAATCGGTTACCTACTATAGATTCCAACTTTATTGTCACGGGGATAAACCTGGGAAACTATTGGCTCGGTGTCTACGGACTTCGCGGGGCTCCACGTTGGTGCACGCTCTGAAGGATGATCACGGGATTCTCCGCAGGGAAAACCCGGAGATTGCACGTGTTTTTCGCTCGTTCTTTCAAAAACTCTACACCGCGACGACGGGTACACACGAACACATGTCGGATTACTTGGAAGGGCTGGACCTGCCTCAGCTGTCGACTCAACAGCGACAACAACTAGACCGGCCGATCTCTGTTCAGGAGGTGCAGCAAGTTATCGACAAAGCGAGTTGTTATAAATCCCCGGGGCAGATGGGTTAGGGGCTGAGTTCTACAAGATCTTGACGGGCTTGATTTCCCCTTTGCTGGTGGCGGTCCATAACAGGAGAGCAGAACAGGGCACGTTTCGATGGGGTAGCAATGTGGCCCACATGATCTTGATTCCGAAGCCAGGCAGGGACCCACTTTGCGCCGCTTCATATCGCCCTATCTCTCTTCTTAACTTTGACCTCAAAATCCTCGCCAAAATTCTAGCAGACAGACTGTCAGCCGTGCTGGGGCTGCTGATCCACGAATCACAAGTGGGGTTTGTGAAAGGAAGGTACGCGGTCCGAAATTTGCGGAGGATAGTGGCTTCCCTCGAGTGGGTGCGGAATCGGAATCTAGCTTCTCTGCTCATCAGCTTTGATGCGGAGAAAGCTTTTGACAGAGTGGACTGGCACTATCTTTGGGATTTGCTGCCCCGATATGGCCTTGGGAACTCTTACTGTGCTATGGTACAAAGCCTTTATTGTGACCCGGTTGCGGCGATTTGTTGTAATGGCGTGCTCTCAGACACCTTTGCATTGCATCGGGGGACTCGACAGGGGTGTCCTCTTTCCCCGTTGCTTTTTGTCCTCTCACTGGATCCGTTTATACGAAGGGTAGAGGCTTCACGGGAGATACGGGGGGTGCGTATACGCGCGTCAGGTTTTAAACTTTCGGCTTTCGCCGACGATCTTCTGGTGCACCTACTCGATCCCCAAGATTCACTCCCGCGTTTAATGAAAGAATTTGAGACCTTCGGCAGTTTTGCCGGACTAAGCATTAACCTCGATAAATCCGCGGCGTTGGACACAATGGGCACACTGCAGGCTAGCTGGCAGGGGCCCTTCCCCCTCAACTGGGCAGGCGGCCAGTTCAAATACCTTGGTATTATATTGACAGGTCAGCCATCACAACTCTACGAGAGTAATCTTGCTAAAATTATACAGGGCCTCCACACTCAGTTGCAAGCCTGGCGACCCCTCCCCTTGTCTTTATCGGGGAGAATCGCAGCGGTTAAGATGGTGGTTTTACCGAGGATCTTATACTGGTTACAGACACTGCCCGTTTGGCTTCTGCGAAAAGACTTACAGCGGCTCGAACGAATGCTCAGCGGGTTTCTGTGGGGGGGAGCGCGTGCCCGGATTCGCTATTCCCGCCTAGTGGGACATTGGCGCCGTGGGGGGTTGGGGCTGCCGGACCTCGGGGCCTATGCTCTGGCGTGCCAGGCGCGTCATTTGGGGGACTGGCTGGGTAGGACGGAGATCTTCACCCCTCGGGGCCTAGAAGAGGCCCTTGCCGCTCCAGCGACCCTTCTCGCCCTCCTACACGTAGACAGCCGCTTTTTCCCTGACCACTTGGCGGGGAGTGTGCTGCTCACTCCGGTGTGCAGAACTTGGCGACGGCTGAACGCTTATTGGAACACGAACTGGCGAGTGTCCAGCTGGCTGCCGCTACAGGGCAATGTACTGTTTACGCCAGGATCTGATAATGCACAGTTCCGGATCTGGGCGCGGAAAGGTATTTCTAGTCTGGGGCATGTGGTTGATACTTCGGGGGGTTGTAGGAGCTTTCAGAGTCTGTGTAATGATTATGCCCTTGGGGCGGGCCATCACTTCGCTTACATGCAGCTTTCACACTACATCGCCTCCCTACCAGCAGGTGAGCTGCGGGCAGAGCGCTCCGCGCAGATCTTAGAATTTTTTGACCTGGGCGGCGAAACCCAACTTTCGATTCGATCACTGAAGGCGCGGTTGGTCCCATACCGACCGTCCCCGGACTATCGGTCCGTAGAACTGGGGTGGGGGGGGGAGTTGGGTAGAGAGATAGGACCGGGTACAATTCTGCAGGCCCTGCAGCGGATAGGGGAGTTGGCGCTGGGAGCACGCTGGAGAGAGGTGCAATACAAATCCCTTACTAGGGTGCACTTTTCCCCTAGGCGAGCCTTCCGCTCTCGTCTGGCTACGGATGGCTCATGCCCGAGGTGCTCGGAACCTATGGCACATTTGGTGCACATGTGGTGGGGATGCAGATACATTAGGCCCTACTGGACAAGAATAGCCTCCTATATGGAACGCCTCCTGGGTCAGCGGATTGGCTGGGATAACTCCCTGGTTCTCTTGGATCATCTGCGCCTCACACAACCCAAGGGTAGGTGGGAGAGATTACTGGTGCGCAAGGCCTGTTTGGTGGGGAAGGGTCCCATATTGCATAACTGGCGGGAACGTAGGGCGCCCTCGGTCTGGGAGTGGCGGAATGCCTTCCACCAAATGATGCTAATGGAGGCTCGCTACGCCCGGGGAAATGTTAAACGCTGGCCACACTTTCAGTTGCTGTGGGACCCCTACCTTCAGGGCTTGAGCCCCCGGGCTAGGAATGAGGTGTTCCAACTGGGTTCCTAACCTCTTAGGATAGATGCTTGCTTCTTGGAGGGACGCACGGTCCCACGTCCTCGGGGTGTGGAAGTGGCCAACCAGGGTGGGAGGGGAAGGGGGGGGGAGAAGGGGGAGGGCTGGGGGGTATCTAATCAAAAATTGTGCAACGCCTATGTGTTTGTTCATCCCCTGGGGGGGAGAAGAGTACCCCCCCCCCCAGGGTGGTTGTTTGATGTATGGTTTGTGTTGATGTGAAGCGTTGTAAAATAAAGCATTTAAAAAAAAAAAATATAGGCATATTAACCATGCGTATGTTCTCAGCAATAAAGGTTTGTCCTTACTATCACGGTTTAGTTGTGGGAAAAATATGTGGACTGGATTGGAAGTAGCCCCAGCTGAACTTTGAACCTGTGACCTTCTGCTCTTGCACACACTGTCTATATGCACTGCAGCACTGTGTTGCCACAGATATGCTGTGTTCCCTGGGGAGTCCATGACTGTACATCCGACAGAGCCTGTCTGTTGCAGTGGACGGTGCCAGCCTGCACAGGGCTAGGCCATTGTCTGCTGTGGCTAGCAGCCACTGCCCCCTCCACCACCTGTACCCTTCCGCCAACATGCTGACATGTCCTTATCTTGGAAAAAGCATATGACCTGATTGAGTTGTGGCACTCCAGGACTGCATTTGTGGGACTCGGCTGTAGGTAATGCCCATTGTTATGGTGTGTGCGGTGTAGGGTAAAATATAGGTGTTGGAACCATGCTTATGTTCTCTGCAATAAAGGAGTGTCTTTACTATCTCTGTTTAGTGGTGGGTAAAATATGGGGATTGGGTTGGCAGGAGCCCCAGCTGGGATTTGAACCTGTGACTCTCTGGTTCTGCAGGCATTGGCTGTGTCTGCTGCACCACACTGTAGCCGCAGAGTGTTGCAGTCCCTGGAGATAGGAAACCTGGCCGAACAAGTCAGAAACCCTGCTCTGCACAATTTTACTGTGGGCTCATTCACCTTGTATGGAGACAAAAGGGCAAATAAACCTCAAAGATGACCTCGAAAAAAGGGGAAAAAAACATAACCAAGTTGACCAATAGTGATATCAATGGGCAACATTAAAAAAACACTCCCAGGAAAGCTCCAAAAAAAAAGAAATGATTTTTGGAAGGGTCTACGGAGCGTAGACTCTTCCAAAAATCATTCCTTTTTTTTGGAGCTTTCCTGGGAGTGTTTTTTAATGTTGCCCATTGATATCACTATTGGCCAGCTTGGTTATGTTTTTTCACCAATTTTTCGAGGTCATTTTTTAGGTTTATTTGCCCTTTTGTACTGTGCACATGTATCACACTGCTCACGTTTTGTCGGTTTCCCCGGTTTTGCTGTACATTGCTGACGGAAATGGTTTCTCTTCCCTTTAAATCGGCTCTAACGCGAGGTTTTCACTCGCTGTATTTTTTACCTTTAATTTCAGCCCTGCTCCTGTGCGGGGAGCCTCTCCCCTCCCACGCTCCACCCATTGACCCCATCCCTCCGCCCCTCGGGAGCCTTCCTCTGCCCTCGGAATGCCTCTCCACGCCTCTATCGCACATCAGCGCGCCGCGCACTTGTGCGGGCCCGTTAGTGCAGTGCGCACGTGTGTGGGGCACAAAAACGCACTATTAACGTGCGCTAAGGTACCTTAGCGCACGCTCAAGCTTGCCCCGCACAATTGCGCGGTTTAGTAAACATACCCCCAAGACTCCCTTTATCCAAGCCAGGGCTGTGGGTCCCCCACCCTGGAAATTTATCACAGATTACCTTAGAAGCACAGGACAGGGTATTGTGTAGTAACCAGCTTTTAATAAGTCCTCTTTCCCTCCCTCCCTGACACCCACCCACTCATAGTAACATAGTAAATGATGGCAGATAAAGACCAGTATGGTCCATCTAGTCTGCCCAGTAATATGGCAATAGTAGGTGCACCTGCCTCTCCGTGCAGGTCACCCCTCCTCATGTCTGTTTTAGGGGTAAACCCACTGCTCCATGTGGGACACCCCTGTATGTTGTAAAATTAGATAAGTTTAGTTTGATTTTATCCTGTTGCTTTGAAGGGATCCACTGTGTCTGTCCCATGCCATTTTGAATTCTGTCACTGTATTTGCCTCACCACTTCCATCGGGAGGGCATTCCAAGCATCCACCACCCTTCACTCCTGGGATAATCGTAGCTTTATAGGTGCTTAAACCTCTTAAAGGAAAGGAGGTGCCATATTCATTCTCAGGTGCAGCTGTTTATTCTCATCAGCATACATTAAGGACCTGAGATTAATTAAACTTTAGGTGAACAAAGAACATTAAATGTATTAGGTAGTTTTATTAGTATAAGTATCCCCAACAACCCTTAGTAAATAAAGAACTTAAATATCTAAACACAACCCATGAGGGAAGGGTTAGGACATCCGTTATAGTTGGTGATTCAATCATTAGGCATGTAGATATTTGGGTGGCTGGTGGACGTGAGGATCGCCTGGTAACATTCCTGCCTGGTGCAAAGGTAGTGGGCCCCATGTGCTACCTAGACAAGGTCTTAGATAGTGCTGGGGAGGAGTCTGCTGTCCTGGTACATGTCGGTACCAATGACATAGGAAAATGTGGTAGGGAGGTTCTGGAGGCTAAATTTAGGATTTTAGGTAGGAAGTTGAAATCCAGAACTTCCAGGGTAGCATTCTCCGAAATACTTCCCGTTCCACAAGCAGGTCCCAAAAGACAGGCAGAGCTCCGGATTCTCAATGCATACAAGGATGATGGTTTGGGATTTCTAAGGAACTGGGGAAAATTCTGTGGAAATGAGGGGCTCTTCTGAAGGGATGGGCTTCATCTTAACTGGAATGGAACCAGGCTGCTGACATTAACCTTTAAAATGGAGATAGAGCAGCTTCTAAATTTGATAGCAGAGGAGAGCTGACAGTTGCCCAAGAGCGCATGGTTTGGAACAATCTATCCTTGAAGGATACTACCAAAAGATTGAAGTTAGAGCATATCAGCAGTGAGGTTCCAATAAAGACAAAAGTAGCACAAATATTCTTGAGTACGGAGCAGACAGAGCTTAAAGATTCCAAATTACCCCTGCCTACTGATTGCCAGATTAATATGAATAAAATATAGTCTCTTAAATGCTTGTATGCAAATAGTAGAAGTCTAAAAAATAAGATGGGAGAGTTAGAATATATATCATTAAATGAGAGGTTAGATGTGATTGGTATCTCAGAAATGGTGGAAAGAGGACAACTAGTGGGAGATTGTGATGCCTGGGTACAAACTATATTGTAATGATAGAGCAGATCAAATTGGTGGAGGGGCTGTGCTCTATGTTAGAGAGAGCATTGAGTTACAAAGGATTAAAGTTTTGCAGGAAACAAAATTTACTGTAGAATCTCTATGGATTGAAATTCCATGTAAAAAGGGGAAGGTGATTGCAGTGGGGGTGTATTATTGACCGCTTGGCCAGAATGAACAAATGGATGATGAAATGCTTAAACAAATCAGGGAAGCTAACAAAAGTTACAGCACAGTTATAATAATGGGTGATTTCAATTACACCGGTATCGACTGGGTCAGTGTCACAGCAGGACATGCTAGGAAGATAAAGGGGTATGTTTATTAAACCGCGCAACTGTGCGGGGCGCAATTGAGCATGAGCTAAGGTACCTTAGCACACGCTAATAGTGCATTTTGGTGCCCCCGCACACTTGCACGCCGCCCGCAAAAGTGCACGGTGCGCTGATGTGCGATAGAGGCGTGGAAAGGCATTTCGAGGGTGGAGGAAGGCTCCCGAGGGGCGGGGGGACGGGGTCAATGGGTGGAGAGTGGGAGGGGAAAGGTTCCCCGCACAGGAGCGGGGCTGAATTTCGGTCCAAAAACTACCGCGAGTGAAAACCTCGCGTTAGAGCCGATTTAAAGGGAAGAGAAACCATTTCCGTCAGCAATGTACAGCAAAACCGGGTAAACCGACAAAACGTGAGCAGTGTGATACATGTGCACAGAACAAAATCTCAAATAAAACCTTAAAATGACCACAAGAAAAATTGAAAAAATGTATAATTCAGCTGGGCAACAGTGATATCACTGGGCAACAATAAAAAACACTCCCAGGAAAGCTAAAAAAAAAAAAGAAATGATTTTTGGAAGGGTCTACGCTCCATAGACTCTTTCAAAAATCACTTCATTTTATTGGAGCTTTCCTGGGAGTGTTTTTTATGTTGCCCATTGCTATCACTGTTGCCCAGCTTGGTTTTGGTTTTTTTCCCCTTTTTTGGAGGTCATTTTTGAGGTTTATTTGCACTTTTGTCCCCATACAAGGTAAATGAGCCCACAGTAAAATTGAGCAGAGCAGGGTGTCTGACTCGTGCGACCAGGTTTCCCATCTCCAGGGACTGCACTGTCTCTGTGGCCACAGTGTGGTGCAGCAGACACAGCCAATGCCTGTAGAACCAGAAGGTCACAGGTTCAAGTCCCAGCTGGGGCTCCTGCCAACCCAATCCCCATAGTTTTACCCACCACTAAACAGGGATAGTACAGACACTCCTTTATTGCAGAGAACATAAGCATGGTTCCAACACCTATATTTTACCCTACACCGCACACAAACCATAACAATGGGCATTACCTACAGCCGAGTCCCCCAAATTCAATCCTGGAGTGCCACAACTCAATCAGGTCATATGCTTTTTCCCAGATAGGGACATGTCTGCATGTTGGCGGAAGGGTACAGGTGGTGGAGGGGGCAGTGACTGCAAACCACAGCAGAAAGTGGCCTAGGCCTGTGCAGACTGGCACCGTCCACCGCAACAGACAGGCTCTGTCGGATGTACAGTCATGGACTCCCCAGGGAATGCAGCATATCTGTGGCAACACAGTGGGGCAGTGAACACAGGCAGTGTGTGCAAGAACAGAAGGTCACAGGTTCAAAGCCCAGCTGGGGCTACTGCCAATCCAGTCCACATATTTTTCCTACAACTAAACCGTGATAGTAAGGACAAACCTTTATTGCTGAGAACATACGCATGGTTCATACGCCTATATTTTACCACACCAAACACAGACACCATAAACAGCCACATTACCTAGAGCAGAATCTCCCAAATGCAGTCCTGGAGGGCCCCACACCATTCAGGATCCATGCTGCCTCTAATAAAGATGCCTGTGCTGCATATCTATGCACCACCCCCATGGTATGCTGATGTAGCTCATGCATATTTATGAGGGACAGCATGAAAACCCGAACAGTGTTTGGAACACCAGGACTGGAGTTGGGAAACTCTGCCGTAAAGCAGCAGCCAACAGGGCCAGACACACACACACACACACCCACAGGCCCCATTGGCCAATGCCTCCTGGAGAGGCAGGACATTGGGCCCTGCCTGTATCTCCCAATACTAGCAGTTGCATACCTTAGCAATGCCACCCTACACCTGGGTATATGGTACACAGCTATCAAATGTTGCCCATGATAACTGGCAGATATCAATTCCTACGTTAAGCACATTTTGCTCATTGATCTCCACCATAACAATCATTGTGATGTCTGCGGTGTGCGCTGCAGGTCTGGTCTCTGACAGTGTTTACCACCCTGGGGAGTAACCCCCAACCGTATTGCGTACCATATCCATGCCTGTACTGTGCCCAGGACTGGTGTGGTGGGTATGGTTGCTGGACTCCTCTATAGTAGCACAATGCTGGCATAGGTGTGGGGGTGGCTGTCTGTCTATCCAGTGTGTGGTGGCTGCAAACACCTTCCACAGCCCACACTTCCAGCAATGTTGCCAGTATTGGGCTGCCAATGTGCATAATGAGGAGCAAGGTACCATGGATATAGGCCGGACAGGGTGGCCTGGCCAGGGTGCATCTGCACAGGGCATAGGGCACTGACTGGGACATTTTAGTGCCCGGCCACCACCTACACAGACAGGGTGACCTCAGTATGTCCTGCTGAGAGATCACTCTCACCCTGACTGTGCAGTGACCACAGCATGGCTAGGCACCCCCATAGTGCTATATGGTATTTCTCTCATGTGATAGATATGGGTTTCCTTTTGGGGCTCATTCACTGATTTATGTGCTTGCTGTGTATGCTGACATCTCAGTTCTGTGTGCATGCATCTCCACTGGGAACATGCACTATGGACTAACTAGCACACTGTTTGCAGCTGGTATGTGTCTTGATGGAATGGCTTGCAGGGTGCTGTGGCTGATGACTTGCTGCAGGAGAATATCAGATAGTGGTGGAGTGCAGCTTACCATGTCCAGGCCTAATGTCTGTCTGCTATTGTGTTATGGATGTGTACAGAGCTGCAGTGACTGCCCTGTGGGGTGTCTGTTCCTCAGCAGGACTGGGGTTGATGGTCCCCTCTACTACCAACTTTGCAGAGAGGTAGAATGTGGATCTATTGATGGGAGGCCCTGTTTGCCACCCTCAGCCATGGAGGAGGAGGAGGTGGTGCATAGCTCACCTAGGAGTCCATGAGGGCTACACCTGACTGAAACAGACAGAGACATCCAAGGTGTTTGTGCAGAAACTACCTATCTCACACATTAATACTGTTTTGTACCACTGATATGGCCTCTTTCAGCTATGGAAGGTGTTGTGGACCTGGTCCTGGGCACCTTATTGCACCCTCAGGGTGAGCACAGTACCCACACAATGTGACGGTGTGTAGCTACTCTGTGCCAGTAAAACACACGGTCAGTACCCCCTACCAGGCCGAGGTGCTGTGTGGGTGCACATGGTCACTTCCCCCTACCAGGCCGAGGTGCTATGGGGATGCATTGACCATCTTATGTTTATCTGTGTACAGCTGATTTGCATGTGCAGTGCATCATGGGTATGGGTGGGCTAACCCTATCCTGGTGACCACAGCAGACTGTCTGTGTGGTGACGTGCAGGCTCTCTGTAGCCAGCCAGGGGCTTACTAGCATCTATAGAGCTGTAGCCTAATGGTTACTTCATGGCCTCTAAAGCCAGAGGTCATGGGTTCAAACCCACAGTGGAGTTATTTGAAAGGGTTATCCAATGCATTATCTTTTTTTAATGTACATATTTTGATGCCAGCAAAAACACCCTCAGCGTACTGTACCCATAAGGTGCCTCTGAGGGTGCTTTATAGGGCGCCCTATAGGGCACCTTATGGTTCCCATCCATATAAGGTGCACTATACATTATCCTGTTGTGCAACTTATAGGGTGCCCTATAGGGGACATTTTAGGGTGCTGTGGCGGACAGTGCAATTTATATTGTGCCCTATGGAGTGCCTTATAGGGTGCCTTATACGGCACCCTCATTTACGGCACATGAGGGCGTGTTTGCTGGCAGCAATTAATAAAATAAAAATAAGTGCTGCAGGAACAAATATGTACAATGCAAAGCTGATGCCACAGCCAGCTTTAGGTATTAGGCACACTGGGGAGCAAACTCATGACCCCTGTATCATCAGTCAGTGCCTTAACCATTGTGCTCCACTGCTGCTCCTCCTTGCATGTCAGCGCACCTACCTATGCTTTTCGTTCCTTAAACTGCACAGTGCTGCCAGAACAAACAGTACTCTGACCTTGCGGTTCCTCATACGGCACCCTATAAAGTGCCCTATACGCAACATTCTAGGGTGCCTTGGCTGACAGTGCACTTTAAAATGTGCCTTATAGTGCGCCTTATGTTAACATGCTTTGAGAGTGCGTTTGCTAGTAGTGATAATTAAAACAAAATAAAATGCCTCCTAAACCACTCTTTGCCATAATATGTAATGTCTCAGCCAGCCTTGTTCAGTGGGCACTTTGGGGAATTGAACCCCTGTCCTCTGCACCATTGGTCAGTGTTTTGACCATTGTGCTGTGGCCCTGCTCCTGTGAGTACACATCAGCGCGCCGCCTTATGCCGCCCAATATTGATCTTCCTCCTAAAACAATAGTGCATGGCCTTATGCCCATCAGCGTGCTGCCTTATGCCGCCCAATAGTAACCTGGCTCCTAAAGTAATGCCTCAGTCATCTGTCTTCATTGGGCACTGTGGGGGATTGAGTCCCTGATCCCTTCACCATTGGTAGGTGCTTTAACCATTGTGCTGTGGCTCTGCTCTTCTGTGTGCACATCAGCGTGCTGCTTATACCGCCCAGTATTATAATGCCTCCATAAACATCAGCGCGCTGCCTTATGCCGCACAGTATTTATGTGCCTCATAAATGAATGCCTCATCCAGCTGTCTTCATTGGGCACTGTGGGGGATTGAATTCCTGATCCCTGCACCATTGGTAAGTGCCTTGACCATTGTGCTGTGGTTCTGCTCTTCTGTGTATACATCAGCGCGCCACTTATGCCTCCCGCGCAGCTATCTGATGCGCTAATGTGCGGGGCGCAGAAGGGCGCCGCGCACCTTAGCGCATATGCAAATTCTGGATTTTCTTCTTCAGCAGGAAACGCCCACTCCTTATATGGCACCCGCACACTACCGCGGCCCACACTTTAACGGGGTTTTAGTAAACATGCCCCAAAGTTTCTAGATGAAATAAATGACTGCTTCTTCGAGCAGCTGGTTCATGAACTGACCAGAGGGGAAGCCATTTTGGACCTAGTCCTTAGTGGAACACCAGATCTGGTGCTAGAGATAAGGGTGTTGGGTCCACTTGGCATGATTACATTTGATTAAATTAATGGAGGAGGGATGGGAAGGAAATCCACAGTTCTATCTTTTAACTTTTGAAAGGGGGACTATGATAAAATGAGGAAAATAGTTAAGAAAAAGCTAAAAGGAGCAGTTGCAAAGGTTAAAGACTTACATCAAGCTTGGGTGTTGTTTAAAAAAACTATCTTGGAAGCCCAGACCAGCTGTATTCCATGCTTTAAGAAACGTGGAAGGAAGTCCAAAAAACTGACAGCATGGTTTAAGGAGAGGTCAGAGAGGCTCTTGTTGCTAAAAAAACCATCTTTCAGGAAATGGAAAAACGAGCCAAATGACGAAAACTGGAAAAAGCACAAGCAATGGCAAGTTAAATGCAAGGCATTGATAAGGCAGGCAAAGGGAGAATTTGTGAAGAAGTTTGCTGTGGAAGCAAAAATGTGTAATAAAGACTTTTTCAAGTACATTCATAGCAAAAAAAACCTGTGAGAGAGTCAGTTGAACCATTAGATGATAGAGGGGAAAAGGGGCACTAAGATGGGAAAAGGCCATAGTGGAGAGACTGAATGAATTCTTTGCTTCAGTCTTTACTGTGGAAGATGTAGGGATGTTACCCATGACTGAAGTGGTATTTAAAGGTGATACTGCGGAAGAATTGAAAGAAATATGGAAGAGGTATTACAACTATTTGATAAACTGAAGAGTAGCAAATCACCTGAAATATGAGATTGCAAACCTGCTATTTGTTAATTAAAATCATCTGTAATACCTGAAGATTGGAGGATGGCTAATGTAACACCAATTTTTAAAAAGGGTTCAAGGGGTGATCTGGGAAATTACAGACCGGTGAGCCTAAATTCAGTACCGGGAAAAATGGTAGAAACTATCATAAAGAACAAAATTACTGAACATGTAGATAGTCATGGCTTAATGGGAGACAGCCAACCTGGCTTTAGACAAGGAAGATCATGTCTTATTAATCTGTTATGTTTTTTGAAGATTAATATATACAGGTAGACAATGGTGAGTCAGTTGATATAGTGCATATGGACTTTCAGAAAGGCTTTGACAAGGACCCTCATCAGAGACTTTTGGCAAAACTAAAAAGTCATGGGATAGGAGGCAGTGTATTATTGTGGATCAGGAACTGGTTAAAAAATAGAAACTCAACGGCGGTGCAGGGAGTTTCTACTGCTCCGTCCGGGGGTTTTGCAATTGGGAGGGCTCTTTTTTCTCAAACACCCTTGTAAATGTCTGATAAAGTATCAGGCGATTTCTTATATTTTTTGGGAGCCCTCCCAATTGCTTGCTTTCATTAGCTCCAAGCGCGCAGCTTCTACAGTTGACTCATAGATAGAGATTCCGTTACAGGGCTGTTTGCTTTTTCTTTGTATATTGGGATAAGCTTTAATGATGTTAAACTCCCTTTGTTTTGTGGGCTAGTGTGATCAGGCATTGAAGCAATTTCTTGGTATTTTTCTTTCTATGTCTGCATTGTGGATGTATTTCTTAATGCTTGATCTGTTTCTTCAAGATTGGTCTGTGTGGCCTTTCTTGTTTTTTTTGTTTAAATATTGCATAAATAAAAAAAAAATAATAAAAAAAAATAGAAAGCAGAGGTCAGGGCTAAATGGCAAATTTTCCAAATGGAGAAAGGTGAATAGTGGAGTACCCCAGGGATCTGTGCTGCGTCCGCTGCTTTTTGACATATTCATAAATGACCTGGAAATGGGAATAATGAGTGAGATTATCAGATTTGCAGACAACACAAAACTATTTAAAGTTGTTAAAACCCATGAGGATTGTGGAAAATTGCAAGAGGATCCTGATAAATTGGAAGACTGGGCATCCAAATGGCAGATGAAATTTAATGTGCACAAGTGCAAAGTTATGCACCAAGGAAAGAACAACCTAAACTATAGTTACACGATACAAGGTTCCACATTAGGAACCACCACCCAAGAAAAAGATTTAGGCGTCATCGTGGATAATATGTTGAAACCCTCTGCCCAGTGTGCATCGGCAGCCAAGAGAGCATATAGAATGTTAGATATTATACGGAAAGGAATGGAAAATAAAACAATGGATATTGTAATGCCTCTATATCGTTCCATGGTGAGACCACACCTTGAATATTGTGTGCAGTTCTGGTCACTGTATCTTAAAAAGATATAGCGTTATTAGAAAAGATACAGAGAAGAGCCATCAAAATGGTAAAGAGGTTGGAAGGATACCCCTGTGAAGAGAGGCTAAAAAAGTTAGAGCTCTTCAACCTGTAAAAGAGACGGCTGAGGGGAGACATGATAGAGGTCTATAAATTAATGAATGGAGTGGAACGGGTAAACGTAGATTGATCGTTTACGTCATCAGAATATAGAAAGTCTAGGGGACATGCAATGAAGCTAGAGGGTCACCCATTTAAGAATAATTAGAGAAATATTTTTTCACTCATTGTGTAATCAAACTCTGGAATTTGTTACCGGAGGATGTAGTATAAGCTGTTAGTGTAGCCATGTTTAAAAAACGTTTCCTGGAGGAAAGGTCCATAGACCATTAAAAAGGATCCTGGATATCAATGCTTGACCCAATACAAGCATTGTGGAACCTGTGTCTTTTGGGGAAACTGCTAGGTACTTATGTCCTAGATTGGCCACTGTTGGAAACAGGATACTGGGCTTGATGGACCTTGGTCTGACCCAGTATGGCATATCTTATGTTCTTATGTTCTTAATCATGATCAAAGCAGGATAATTTAAGCCTTCTTTTGAAAAATAGACTCTATAGTCAATGTGATTAATGCAGTATGCAAACCTGCTAACCGTGTTAATCACGGTGACTGGCGAGTGCTGTGAAATGTCCCTGGTTGATGTTCCTGAATGCCGCTTTGCTAGCTGATTAGCATCAGGGCATGCTGTGGGTAGAAAGGAGATGGCACACAGGGATAACTGGGCAGTGGCAATATTCAGCTGCTGCCTGGTTATACCTAACGGTGAAAGGAACCTTAAATCTGGCCTAACTGTAGCCACAGAAGCTAACCGCCATAGCCTGGTTAGTTTCTTTGCTATCCCGCTAATCCAGATATTCAATACCAGTGGCTGGATACGGCCTGATATTGAATATCCGGGCCTTACGTTCAGTGGCCATGGCTAGCTGTCACTACTGAATAACCTCCCAAATTGTTTCTATACTATTTTAATGTATCATAAAGTTTTCATGTGTTTCCTATTTTAAAGAAAATATCAAAATACACTAAAAGAAAGCAAGGTGTGCAAGTGTACCATCTTCTGTAAGCTTGCACATAAGAAGAGTTGATGAAATAATCTGATTTGCTGTCTTATGTTGACTATTTAAATGTATCTGCTTATGGAGCTCTAAGGGTCTAATTAACACTAGAAGCCCCAAAGTGCATCAATTGACGCAAATGCATCTTCGAAGTTGTATACCAGCGCCACTGCTAGAACCATGTCAGTCATGTTCCATGACTTTGTTAGCAAGGTCAAGATGTTCAAATACGTGCATCAAAAATTAATGACAGATGCACCACCTAGTGGGAAAATGAATTTATACCTAGAAGCCCCAAAGTATGTCAATTGACGCACTCAATTGTCTTGGATGTGTCAATTGACGTACTTTGGGGCTTCTAGGTATAAATTCATGTTCCCACTAGGTGGCGCATCTCAATCACTGGGGCATGTTTACTAAAGAACGCTATTTGCGCCGCGTCCCGTTAGCGCACGGTAAGGTACCTTACCGCGCGATAATGGCGCTTTAACAGGCGATAAGGTACGGGATGCGGCGCAAATAGCGTTCTTTAGTAAACATGCCCCACTGTTTACAGTTTTACTCCAACATTACAAACAATAAACACGCGATGATGTCATGTAATGACGTCACATATTGCACTTATTTAACAAATAAGTAACTTCACATTAATTTATATCTGCATTTCATGCTAAACACAGTCGTCGTGATAATGCGTCAATTGACACACTTTGGGGTTTCCAGGTAAAATTCCTTTTGGGGCTTCTTGTTTTAACTTACCGGACGCTTTGTAAAGAGAAATTGATGTAAAGTTGAAAAACTAAATAATAACACTGAAATCCAATGACCAGGAAGTCTGAAGGCCTTCTATTCATATTGTTAAGCTCTCAGATTTGTTTATGCTGGGTTGTTGTATAAAAGTTTTAAATAGAATTCTTGCAGACAAATGAAATAGAACAATTTTTGTTCTGGAGAAGTTCTACTGTATGAGGTATTTTATATACAAATCATAAATTGTATTTTTTACTGATGTCTAAAGTTCATAGGAATGATTTAGGCACATGAATTGAATGTTATGGCACTAGCCTTGAATCATATTCTCTCAATCAATTCGAACAGACTTTGAACTCTCCAGTTCTTTTACCCAGTGAGCATGCTTCACACGCTCTGTTCTCTTTCTGAACACTTCATCTCAGACTGGAATGCAAAAAATAAAGGGAGACATATTCAGTGAACATTTAAAGCAGCTGGCCGTTGATGCTTAAGTTAGAGCCAGACACAATGCTGGAGCCATATCAGGTCTAATTTAACATGCCTGCTTTTATTTCACCCAGCTTTAGCTGGTTTAAGTTAACTGGCCAGCAGTTGAATATCACCGTTGACTGGTTAACTATGGGTGCTGCCCCCGGTATGCTAACTGGTTAAATCACTTTGAATATGCCCCCAAACTGCTTAATCATTTGCATGCCTTTCAGCATTTCCTCGTTCAACATGTTTTAAATATATTTCGGAATATCTTTAGGATTTCTTTTCCCTTTCAAGTTTTTATATTTCTGTCTTCACCGGACTTAGGAAGGGGTTGAATAAGCAAACATTTGAAACATTTGAAACCCTGGCAACTGTCTCTTCCCACATTTTTTTATAACATTTCCATTTCATACCATTTCTTACTTTTTTACATTTTATAAGGGAACTCTAACAATTTGCAGTCTGAGTGCTCAGATCACTAGATCAGTAAACAGGAGATGTATTTAAAAAATGATTGAACGGTAAATATGCATGAATGGGGAACTTATTCCACCTCTGAGGTGGAATAAGTTCCCCTAGTTGGTGGAGGATGGCAGGCCTGTGGCTTAAAAACAGCGGGAGGGGGCAGAGGAGATTCCCCACATCCCAACCCTGGCCTTGGGAGGTCGAATCAGGGGTCAGGCTACGGGGAATGAAGCTTGTAGTCTGGTGGCCATGGATCGTGGCTTTTGAATGGAGCCACGGTGCCATGGCAACCGGACACCATAGCGCCACAGCTCCATTCAAAAGTCCTGACTGAGCTATCCGGGCAAGGCCTGCATGTGCAGGCCAACCTGAATCGTGGTGCTTGCCTTCATGTACAGGTCTAGATGTGATTCTGATACCGCCGGGATAGATGTGCTCCGTGGGATCAGAATCCCGGCTCACTCTTTGCATCCGGTTCTGACCAAGCACACAGTGGGCCAGGACATCCAGGTCTGAATCGGCCCCAATGTATATGCATTTGATAGATTTGTATAGCAAGAAGGAAGTGCCTGCAAATCTATCTCATACATATTCAGTGTAGTTATCCTGAAAACTTGACTGGATGTGTGTGCTTGGACTAATGGATCAACAACCACTTGTCCAAAGCAAGGGTTTAATTAGAGGTTTTGGAAAAACTTGTCATCTTATCAGAAATTGTTCACCATACCAAAGTTCTAGAGGACAATTTCCCTTGAAGAGATCCATGCTTAACAATAGCTCGTTGCTTATTTTAGAATTACTTGGTAAAAAAATGGAATATTTGCACATAACCAGAAGATCAATTATGTCAACATGGAAATAGATGCGTGGTGTGATTGGGAAAGTTTAGATTTGACAAACTGTTGACTAGAATTTAATTTGATGTAAATTAATTTATAATTAATTTGTTTACTAAAGGGTGGTAGGGATCTCAGGGTTAAAGTGCGGAAATCGCGTATTCCTACCATAGTGGAGCCCAGCGGCTGTGGTACACAGAAGGGTGTTGTCACGGTACACCACTACCACCACGCCAGTAGCTAAAGTACAGCCATAGCAATGAGCACAGTGCATGCAGTCTAAATGTGTGTCGAGAAAAGGAAAGCAACAAGCGTGATATTAGGGTAGCTCTGGGCTAAGGAACCACTGTTGACAGGAAGAAATGTGCCCCAAGCATACATACAGGAAGGAAGCAACTGACCACTTCAGAATGGAGAGGGATGACTGGGCATGGGCTTAACCACCTGCACAGCTCAGAACATAGGGGTTAAGTGCAAGAGAATGAAGCGCTACACCACCAGACTACTCTTGCTGCTTTGCTGCACACTAATGACAAGCCAACCCCACAAATCTACTACACACTCCAATCCCAATAATGCACAAAGAGGCCTCACAGACTGGAATACACCATACCCACAATCCCAGAGAAGGCAATACAGACTTATAAAAATCTAGCCTACCATAGCACCACCCCAGAGAATCACAAAAGATATCTAGTATTTAAAATGTGGTCTTGTCAATGCCCACTCTGCCAGGAGTAAAATGCACACCATAACAAACTATTTCAATGACCACAACCTTGACATAATGCTTGTCACTGAATTGTGGTTCACCGAAACAGACAATGCCTTCATAAACCAGTTAATTACTCCAGGGACAACACTACACAATTGCCCAAGACTAGAAAAAAGAGGAGGAGGAATATGCATACTGTCTGGCAAGCAACATAACCATAATCACAACTACGGTCACCGACACCATAAACATACTGGGAGTAGAAAATAAGCAAGATCCCCTGGCGCAAACACAGAGGACATTTAAAAAAAACTAGAAGTCACATGCACACAAGTAAGAATAAAACATTCATTCTGCTTGGAGACCTCAATCTAAACTTAGCTCCTACAACACAGGCCACTTCTTTCATGGAAACAATGAATTCACTGGACCTTACACAAATTATAACTACCCCTACACATAGGGGTATGTTTACTAAGCAATCTTAACGTGCGCCCGGCGATAGTGTGCAGGATGCCATAAAAGGAGTGGGCGTTCCGGTCTAAACATAGCAAACCGGGATTATCGCGCGATAACGAGCACTGCGTACATTATCGGGCGATGGATTGAGCTATGCACGTTAATGTGCGTTAACCTTAAGTAGGCGTGCTGACATACCAACAGACCAGCAGAGGTGTAGCACAATGGTTAATACACTCACTGATGGTGCAGGGGTCATAGGTTCAATCCCCCTGTACACCTAATGAATAAGGCTGGCTGAGGCATTACCCTTTACATTTAAGCAGTGCTTTGTGAGGCATTTTAGTTTTATTTTAATTAGTGCTGCCAGAAAACACACCTTCACAGTGCTGTAACCTAACGTGCTGCATAAGGCGCCCTATAAGGCACTCCAGAGGGCACATTATAAAGTGCACTGTCCACAAGGCACCCTATAATGTCCCCTATAGGACGCCTTATAAAGCTTGTGGCTGCCGACACCTTACTGAGCCCACATTGCTTGCACTGTTTACAGTGTTAGCCTGCCAATGTGCATAATGAGAAGCAAGGTATTGTGGGTATGGCCCGGACAAGGTGGCATGGGCAGGATGCATTTGCACAGGGTATAGGGCAATGGCTAGGACATTTTAGTGCCCAACCACCACCTGCACGGACAGGGTGGCCACAGCATGCCATGCTGGGAGGTCGCTCTCACCCTGACTGTGCAGTGACCATGGCATGACTAGGTTCCCCCATAGTGCTCTACTGTTTTTCTTTTAAGTGTTATTTATGTGTTTTCTTTTCTGAGGCCCAATTGCTGATGTACCTGTGTGGTGTGTGTGCTGACATCCCAGTTTTGGATGCATACAGTTCCTCTAGGAACATGCACTATGTACTAGCTAGCAGACTGTCTGCAGTTAGTATCTCTATGACTGCCCTCTGCTGGTGAATGTCAGATTGTAGGGGGGGGGGGGGGGGCACCTGAGCTTTCTGGGCCCACTAACTGTCTACCAGTGGCCCTTTCCCAAGTGCAAATCTTCAGCAGCTATCTGTTTGCCACCAGGACTGGGGTTGCTGGAACCACAGCCTGTCCTCATGTACCTCTACTGCCCCCCTTGCAAAGGGTGAAAGTGCAGGTCTGTTGAGAGCAGATCATGACCCCACCCTGACCCAGAGAGGGCGGTTTGCTAAGTCCATTGTTGCCTTTTGAGCACTGCCACACCCCTGCTCCCTAAACAGGTGACCATAGCAAGCACAGTGCATATGCACTATGTTGTGTGCATTGTGGTCTACAAGGGTCAGACATGACGGGCAAGTACAAATGGACACAGAGACCTCCTAAAGGTGTCTGCAATAAATACCTGTCTCACACTGGCACTGATAGAGACCAGCAGCACAGCCCACCTCAACTAACCTGGGTACTGCGGACCTGGTGCTGGCAAATCCACCTCACCCTCAGGGTGAGCACAGAACATGCACATTGGAATGGCCTGTGGGTACTCTGTGCCAGTAACACGCACGGTCATTCCCCCTACCAAGCTGACGTGCTGTAGAGGTGCATACCCCATCTGGTGAGCAGATTTAGACTGCTGTGCTGCATGTGAATTGCATTATGGGTACTGTTGGTTCTATCCTATCCTGGTAGCCACAGCAGACAGTTTTATGGTGACATGCACTCTTTCTGTAGCCAGCCATTGGTATGCTAACTCCCATAGTGATGTAGCACAATGTTTAATGTAATGACTTCGGTAGCAGAGGTCATGGGTTTGATTCCTCTCTGTTCTCCTTCTTTTTATGACTGTCCTACACAACTACGTTTCATTCGTGTAACAGTCATATCTGTGCAGATCTGTGCTGCCACCACATTATACCCTCATCACTGTTGCCATCCATCCTTCTGTCCATCTATGTGTGTGCCAGCTGTCTGGCGTCCTGCCCTAATGTGCATGCTGTTACCCCATGTCCTGCACTGGCACACTTTTCTGCATTGCGGCTATTCATGCTTGCCTCTCCTGTGTCTGCTCTGCATGGCACTGCTCTCCTCTGTCCTCCTGTCATTGCACTTATCCTGCCACCTCTACCTCCTCTGGTGGACACGTATCCCCATCATCTGCCACACACTGTCATTGTTGCACTGTACATTACCATCACCCTGTACATTGGTACAGCTGCCCCCGATATGTTTGTCCACTTTACCTGCTGCCACATGGACTGCACGCAGATTTGGCTGGTCCATGAGCTCCATCATCTACTTCCTTCCATCACTTGTTCATTGCCTTTCCTTGGTGCTCTGTGCAGTGTTATGGTTACATCTGTGTTTGAGCCATACATTTCATGCTTGTGACTTTGGGGTACCTTTGTGCCCCTGGGCACCATCTCCTGTGTCACCTTGGCATCCCTGGGGCATCTTTCGTGGCACCTTATGTTTGGCCAGCTTATGGGGCGCCTTATATGCTGCCTTGGAGGGTGCCAACCTTTCCTGCTGCCCTCTGGGGCACATTATGACCTGCCTTGGATGATGTGGTGCTTTATGATGTGCCTTATGGTGCACCCTAAAAGGTGCATTATTTATTTATTTATTTATTGTTTCATATATACTGCACTCTTAGAAATCAGCGCGGTTCACATAAAACAAAGGTTGTGCCAGGGCACTTACATTGAACTGGAAGCTTAACTTGGATATCAATTGGGATTAACTATGTACAACAAACATTCAATTACAAGTAGTATCCACAAGATTACATACATTAATGGTGTTCATGTGTTCGCAGGGAGTGTCAGGTTGGAGGGTTGTGAGTAGTGTAAGAGAAAGAGGTGGTCCTTAAGCGCTTTTCTGAATTGTGCTAGGTCCTTTATGGCTCTAGCAGCTGCTGGAAGAGCATTCCAGCAGCTGGGGGCATAGAATTGAAAGGCTCTATTCCTTGTTAGCTCTGTACATTTAGTTATTTCCTTGGGGATCAGTAGTGTGTTAATGGCATGTGATCTCCTTTCTCTATTGGCTATAACAGGGTGAATCAGGTTCATTAAGGCTGGGGGGGGGGGGCTAACTTATTGATGATCTTGAAAGTGATAATGGTTACCTTGTAGGTTAAGCGGCAGTATATTGGTAACCAATGTAGGTTCAGTACATGTGCAGCAGCGTTCATTAGGTTGTGGCACTGGGGTGAGGCTTTTTTGGCTGGCAGTGCAAATTGTTGGGATGTGTCTGACTGTTACAAGCAGTAAAAGGGATTGCCTCAGACAGTCTTCTAACTGAGCCCACTGAGGGATCAAACTCATAACCACTGTATCAGCAGTCAATGTATTAACCAGTGTGCTGCACCTCTGTTGCTGTGATTGGAGGTCAGCGCACCTAATTAAGGCTAACACACGTTAACATGCCACGGCTCCCTCTATCGCGCGATAATGGACTTTATCGCGCGATAACCCGAAATGCTACCTTAAGACCGGAACACCCACTACCTTATATGGCATTCGTCACAGTAAGACTGCAACTAACGCCGGTAAAATTAAGATGGTTTAGTAAATATATCCCATAGTTATTGTTGCACATAGTTACCCCTTTTGCATTGTTCATCTGATTGTTCACTGTTCAATTTACCCTTGAAGTTCAATGTAAACAGCTTTGATAATATGAAAGGCAGTATATAAAAACTGATAAATAATTAAATAAATAAGAGGGTGGGGCATACAAATCAGAAAAGCAAACACATGCAGAGAATCTGTGGAGATGCAGGGGACCATTATGGGATCAAACTGGATGTCCACAGTGTCTATCATGGGGGACAGGGTTATGGACCTCCTCACGCTGAGGCACCAAGGGTGGCTGTTCACCTAGGTGCCAGGGAATACAGTACTAGACTTATTCTCTGTAAGGGGGAAGGGCCAGTGTCAGTGCCAGGAGAGTCTAGAGACCAAGGACAATCAGTACACCTACTCTGGACAGTCAAAGCATGGTGGCTATAGGGTTAGGTAACACTCTCATGGCCTGTTGTATAAAACACCCACCTCTGTGGTATAAGAGGAGCTAAAGGGGAGTCATAGCCACCTACAGAGGGCCCCATCCCCCATCCCTATTATTATTATTTTTATTGTTGAGGCTTTGACCACCTTCCTCCTTTCCTTAGTTATGTCTCTGATAGATTTATGTAATTTGGTCCTCATCAGCGTTAATCACAGCTTCACCGTCTACAGTTAATTTAGAATACGCCTGCTCGGATCATCACTCATTCTTCACGTAGGAATCATATTATACCTATTCTAATTTATTTACACTGGCTCCCACTGACTTTCTGTATTACTATAAAATCCTCACCATTGTTCATCGTACCATCTATATCTCCACTCCCTAGTATCTAGCTGATCTTTTACAGTTTCATATCCCCACAAATCTCCGCTCTTGTCATGTCAATCGTCTGGATCTTGCATCTCCATTGCGCGCTCACCTCCAGTCCACTTGCCTTTCTGCCTTCTTCTTCCTGGGTCCCTCCCTTTGGAACTCCCTTCCTCCAGCCCTCTGTCAAGAGTCTTCCTTCTCTACATTCAAGAGCCTTTTGAAGACCTGTCTTTTTTTGTGGTGCATTTGACCTGCCTTCCGGTCTCCCCGACCTTCTCTGCTGCCTCCTTTCTGACTTTCTCTTTGTGATTGCACTGTCCCTTTCCTATCAATTATTGTAGTCCCCTTCCTTTTCTGGCCTTGGCCATTATTGTTTACATTGTAAACTGCACTGATGTTGCAATGGGCAGTATATCAAGTTGCTGAATAAAAATAAACATAAACATGAAGCACTACTAGGCATACGCAGCACTGTACAAACAAAGATAAAGATAGTCCCTACTCATCAGAGCTTACAATCTAATCAGACAAACAAGACATCAGTGAGAAAGAAGATAGAATAAGGAAGAGTAAGGAGACATAAGGAACAAGGGATTAGGATCCAAAAACAGCCTTAAAGAGATGAGCCTTTACTTAGATTTGAAAAGGGGTAGAGTTGAAGCCTGACACACAGACTCAGGAAGTTTATGCCAAGCATAAGGAGCAGAGAAGCGAAATGACCAAAGTTTGTAGTTAGCAGAGGCAGAAAGGAGCAAGAAAGTAGAATGAAGTTTGTGAGAAAGGGTGTAGAGGGAGAAGAGAGAGGAGAGGTAGGGAGGAGCAGCAGAGTGAATGCACTTAAAAGTCAGAAGAAGGAGTTTGAATTGGATGCAGAAGTGGAAGGGAAGCCAATGAAGTGTTTTCAGAAGAGGGTTATATAAGCAAAATGAGGCTGGTGAAAAATTAGTCACACAGCAGAGTTTTGAACAGATTGAACAGGAGTGAGATAACTCAGATGACCAGTAAGTCGGAGGTTGGAATAGTCAAGACGGGAAGTTAATAAAGATTGGACAAATGTTCTAGTAGTGTCATCAGAGAGGAAGAGGTGAATCTTGTAAATGTTATAGAGAAAGCAGCGACAAGTCTTGGAAATTTGTTGTATATGTGAGGAGAAGGAACGGGAGGAATAAAAAATGACGCCAAGGTAACGGGCTGATGAAACCAGTGAAAGAAGAGTATTATCAACAGAAATCAAAAAAGGAGGAAGAGGAGAGGAGGGTTTGGGGGAAAAATAAGTAGTTCAGTTTTGTTTATATTAAGTTTGAACTGGTGGTGAGACATTCAGTTGGCAATTAGAGAAGGAATCCTCTCAGATGGGCACATTGCAAGCTGCTATGTCCTCTACTGTTAAAGATAGTTATTTAATTCATCAACAATTAGAAATTATGGAGAATATCTCTTGGTCTAGACATTTAAGATTTTTTAATTTTCCCTACACATGTTATGTGGCTGCCCTTAATATGACTGAAGAAATACTTAAAAGAAGTCCTCTGGGGACAGGAAAACAGCTGCTGTACCTGAAAGTAACATGCTTTGAGCTACTGCGAGAAAACTGTGGGCTAAATAAAAATAAATTATGCAAGCTTCAATAGCAATAAATGTCTAGTTGTAACATTATTTATTTAGCAATGCTTATATACCGCTTTTCACTGGGTCAACGTGGTATGCATTCAGGTACAGTATATATTTCCCTTGTCCCTGTAGGGCTCACAATTTACGTTTGGTACCTAACGCAATAGAGGATTAAGTGGCTTGCCCAAGGCCAGAAGGAGTGCCTGTGGGACTATAAACCCCAGTACCTCTGGCCTGAGGTGAATTTGCCCCAACCACTAAGCCACTCCTCCCATATTAAGATCCAAGGCTCCAACAGCAGTGATATGAATCTTTTTTTTTTAAACAAAAACACCCAGCATAACAGTTTTGAAAATCTTGCAAGCCTAAAATACATTCCATTAACTTATAATTACATCATTTTCAGCTCAATTTTGCAAAGGATGTATAGGTCAGAACAGATGTTTAGGGCCATGTGTGCAAAATTTGAGCCTCACTTAGGGGTATGTTTACTAAACTGCGGTAATGTGATTCGCATTAGGTTCCTATATAAAGGCGTGGGCGGTGCATTGTTACAGCAAGCCATATCAGCTAACACATGTTACAAACTAATGCGCGCTACAAGGTGCTTCATAAGGCACCTTACAAGGCACCTTACAAAGTACGTGTCACATGGGTGTCACATTGGATCAAAGACTAGATATGAAGACACACGTGAGCAACATGGTAAAATCAACGTACCATAAGATCAAGACACTCAAACATCTACGCCCCCTCCTGCAACCAGTTGATTTCAGAACAATCTTCCAAGCACTAACCATCCCACATCTCGACTACGCCAATCTTCCAAGCACTAACCATCCCGCATCTCGACTACGCCAATCTTCCAAGCACTAACCATCCCGCATCTCGACTACGCCAATCTTCCAAGCACTAACCATCCCACATCTCGACTACGCCAATCTTCCAAGCACTAACCATCCCGCATCTCGACTACGCCACAATCCACCCTGAGCCCGCTCCAGCTCGCCATGAATGCTGCAGCCAGAGTTCTACATAGCGCCTCCAGGAGAGACCATATAACACCCATCCTCAAAAGTCTCCACTGGCTCCCAATCCACAGCAGAATCACCTTCAAGACCCTACTACTAACATTCAAAACCATCAATGGACTCGCCCCCTCCTCTCTCGCAGACCTCACTCACATTACACCCCCAAATAGAGCCAGACGATCTTCTGCTATAAACACTTTGGTAATCCCCAAAGCAATGACCCACTGTGCTCAGACAACCATAAACAGGGCCTTCAGTCTCTGTGCTCCCAGATGCTGGAATGCTCTTCCACCCGATATCCGAGCAATCCCGGAACTAACTAAATTCAGGAGAGCATTGAAACACTATCTCTTCCTCAAATGCTACCCAGAGGAATGTACACCAACTCCACCGCTCACAACATAGTCCCGACCACATGCATCCACTCCTCATGTATTTGTATATAAGTGTGAATATCATTCTATTATCATTACAAATGTAAATAGTTAATACTGTTATCCAAGTTGAGCTACCTGTTATATGTAACATGGTGTTAACCCCCACCGTAAAATACCTCATGTTCTATGTAAACTGCACTGATGTTGAAGACCGCGGTATATAAGCGATTTAAATAAATAAATACATAAATAAGGTGCCTTATAAGATGCCTTGTTAGGTGCCTTATAAGGTGCCTGGTAAGATGCCCTATAAGGTGCCCCATACAGTAGGGCTCCTTAGGCTAAGCGCCGTACTAGGCACCCCTGGACAAGGCACCATAGAAAGCACCCTGGGTTACAGAACCATAGGTTAAGGTGGCCTAAACAAGGTTATGGTGCCCTAAGCTAGTGTGGCCTAAGGGATGCAAGGTGCTGAAGGATGACATGCATGACCTGTGAGGAACAGAGACAGATGTAGCCCTAACACTAGAAAAAGCACTCAGGAAAGGCAATGAATAGGTGAGTGAAGGAGGGAGAGCTGGAAGCCGCTGGACCTGCCATATCTGCGGGCATCCCATGTGGCTGCCAGTACTGATGACAAATATGGTGGGGGCAACTGTACCACAGCACAGGGTGTTGGCAATGTAAAGTACTGGAAAGACAGTTGGTGGCAGACAATGGGAATACGTGTCCCCCAGTGCAGGCGGAGGTGGCAAGATAGTTACAATGATGGTTGGACAGAGGAGTGGTGGTGCAATGCAGATCAGGCACAGGCGAAGCAAGCATGAAGAGGTGCAATGCAGGAAAGGGTAGCAGTACAGGACATGGGGTGACAGCCCGCACAGGCAGACAGGTCTCTACACAGCTGACAGACGCAGATATTCGGACCGAGGGAATGTTGGCAGTTGTGGCGAGGGTATTATGGGCTGGCAGCACAAATCTGCAAAAATATGACTGCTACAGGCATGCACACTATTTGAGTAGGACAGGCATGAGTGGAGGGAACAATGAGGAATTGAACCCATGAACACTGCCAAGAATGGCATTGTATTAACCAGTAGCTATACCTCCGTGGTGTATGTCACAGCAATGGCTGGGTACAGAAGGACTGCAGGTCCACACAAACTGTCTGCTCTGAGTGCCAGGATAGGGTAACCCCACCAGTACCCATGATGCAATGCACATCCGGAATACCTGTCAACAGCTGATCAGCAAATGGGGTCTGCACCTCTCCGATACCTCAGCTTGGAAAAATGAACAGACAGTGTGTGATACTGGCACAGAGTAGCTACAGACCATGCCATTGTGAAGGTTCTGTGTTCTCCCTGTGGGATAGGATGGGAGCCCAGCACTAGTTCTGCAGTACATGTGGTGCTAGAGATAGGTCCTGCTGTACATCCCCATCACTACCAGTGTGTGACAGGTGTTTCTTGCAGTGCAGCTGAAGGTAATTCAGTGTCCATCTTTATCCTGCAGCCACATGTGGCCCTCTGGGACCAGACACCACCCAGATTAGTGTGTACCCCATGTTAGGGTCTGGCTAACATGGGCACCTGTTAGCAGAGCAGAGGGGTTTCCAGACTTGCATGAGGTTTGTGTAGCAGTGCCTTTATAGGTCAAAGTGATATACACTACATGCCCCGAATGGCTCACATCACCCTTTTTGTAGGTAGGCACCTGCCCCAGCCCCCGTGAAGCAACCTCCATCCTGCTGATATGGGACAGCCCTCCAGGGTTGGTGGGCCAGAGCCATAGGAGGACCAGCAGCAATGATGGGGCTAGTTATAGAAAACCCCCACTGCCTAACACTACTGTTTGCCAGTTAACAGCAGACAGCACAATCAGACTTCACTGTATAGGTGTTCCGACTATGCACAGTCTAACTGCAGATAGTCCAAGCTCACAGAGGCACTATGTGCACCAAGCAGGCACTCACTGATTGGGGACCCAGAACTAGGAGCACAAAAGTATGTGGGAACCTAGACATGCCATGGTCACTGCTCGGTAAGAGTGAGTGCCCTCCCAGCATGCCATGCTGTGGCCACCCTGTCCATGCAGGCAGTGGTCGGGCACTACAGTGTCCCAGCCATTGCCCCACATCCTGTGAAGATGCATCCTGGCCAATACGCCCTGTCTGGGCCATACCCACAACATCTTGCTCCTCATTATGCACATATTCAGGCTAACGCTGGTAACAGTGGGACATTGTGTGCCCGGTGAGGTGTGGGCAGCCACAAAACAATGGATAGACATACACACACACTCCTATTGCAGCATTGTGCAATGATAGGGGTGGTTGGCAACCCTACCTGCCACACTGGTCCTGATCACAGTGCCAACACTGCTAAACTTTGCAGGAGGTAGTAGTAGTGCTCTGGTGATAACTGCAGCTCAATGCTGGGGCCAACAGCCTGACTCTCCATGTATCTTTGGATTGTGGAGCCCGTCTGAATGGGTGTTTGTACCCCTGTTCGCTGCTGCTTTGGACTTTGCCCATGTTGCTGTTGTATCTGCATTGTAGGGTAAAACATAGGGACATACTCTTCAGTAGCCTCACCTGGGGCTTGAACCTGTAACCCTCTGCTACTGCACCACACTGTTGCCACAGATGCATGGTGGCTACCTGTACATTTTCTCAGCCAGACATTTTATGTTGCACTGCACACCACGTACTGGTACAGGGCATGGCCTAGGTCCACTGCAAGCAGGTGCAACTGCCCCCTCCAGCATGAGCACACACCCCCCTCCTCCCCACCCGCCATGCTGACATGACCATATGCTGTCCGTGCTGGTAGTGCGCAGTCCCAGGCCATCCACTGTGTGGGTAGGTGGTTGCCTAGGGAGCGGGGTCTGGGGCATAGGGCATACATGAGCATCCTCGCATCCCCCCCCCATCACCACCTACCAATAGTCTGTCCCTTCCACTTGGGGGAGGGTTGGCTGGGGGGATGTCAGGTCAGTGCCTAGGTAACTGTTAGCTCAGGTGGACCAGGTAGATGTAGGTGGATTGTGTTTGGCCTTTTTCATTCGCGGTAGGATTCAGCCCTTCAGTTCAGTGCGTTAGTGTGCAGGGAGCCTCTCCCCGCCCACTCCCCGCCCATTGACCCCTTCCCCCCAACTTCTCTCCACCCTCTGCGGCCAGGAACATTAACGATCATTAGGTAACATTAACGCGCGTTAACGTTACATACCGCACGTTAGCGTTACCTAACGATCATTAACGTTACATAACACGCGGTCTGTAACATTACCGCAGTTTAGTAAACATGCCCCTTAGTCTGTAGACCTTTAGAAAGAATACATTTATTTTATCTGACACATTTCAAAAGAAGCTATTTTACAAAAAAGAAACTACAAAAAAGGCGCAGTGTGGCTCAGATCATTGTGCGTGTAAGTAGTACTACTTGCATTTACAAACCACCATTTGTTTGTATATATGTGTCAGTGGTGCGGTTTGAAACCATCACTGCAGTTCAGCCTTAAGATCTTTGGATGTTGTACGTGATGTTTTTCCAACAGTTTGCACTAACCTTCGAATAAGCTCATAAGATCATAAGATATGCCTTACTGAGTCAGACCAAGGTCCATCAAGCCCAGTATCCTGTTTCCAACAGTGGCCAATCTAGGACATTAGTACCTAGCAGTTGCCCCAAACGACACAAAATCCACAATGCTTGTATTGGATCAAGCAGTGATATCCTGGGTCCTTTTTAATAATGGTTTATGGACCTTTCCTCCAGGAACCTGCGCAAACCATTTCTAAACCCAGCTACACTAACAGCTTTTATTACATCCTCCAGTAACAAATTCCAGAGTTTGATTACACGTTGAGTGAAAAAATATTTTCTCTTATTAGTCTTAAATAGGCTACCCTGTAGCTTCATTGCATGTCCCCTAGTCTTTTCATATTCTGATGACGTAAACAATCGATCTATGTTTACCCGTTCCACTCTATTCATTAATTTATAGACCTCTATCATGTCTCCCCTCAGCTGTCTCTTTTCCAGGTTGAAGAGCCCTAACCTTTTTAGGGTCTCTTCATAGGGGTATCCTACCATCCCCTTTACCATTTTGGTGGCTCTTGTCTGTACCTTTTCTAATAACGCTATATCCTTGTTAAGATATAGCGACCAGAATTGCACGCAATATTCAAGGTCATGCCGCACCATGGAACGATGCAGAGGCATTATAATATCCATTCTTTTATTTTCTATTCCTTTCCTTATGATACCTAGCATTCTATTTGCTCTCTTAGCCGCCGCTGCACACTGGACAGAAGGTTTTAACATGTTATCCACGATGACGCCTAAATCTTTTTCCTGGGTGGTGGTTCCTAATGTGGAACCTTGCATCGTGTAACCATAGTTTGGGCTGTTCTTTCCTAACTGCATAACTTTGCACTTGTCCACATTAAATTCCATCTGCATTTGGATGCCCAGTCTTCCAATTTATTAAGATCCTCTTACAATTTTCCACAATCTTCATGGGTTTTAACAACTTTAAGTAGTTTTGTATCTTCTGCAAATTTGATAACTCACTCATTCCCTTTTCCAGGTAATTTAAGAATATGTCAAAAAGCAGCGGACCCAACACAGATCCGTGGGGTTTTTCACTATTCACGTTTCTCCATTGGGAAAATTGGCCATTTAGCCCTGACCTCTGATTTCTATCTTTTAACCAGTTCCTGATCTACAATAGTACATTACCTCCTATCCCATGACTTTTTAGTTTTGCCAAAAGTCTCTGATGAGGGACCTTGTCAAAGGCTTTCTGAAAGTCCAGATACACTATGGGGTATGTTTACTAAACCGTCTTAATGTTACCAGCGTTAGTTGCAGTCTTACTGTGACGAATGCCATATAAGGTAGTGGGTGTTCCGGTCTTAAGGTTGCATTTCAGGTTATCGCACGATAAAGTCCATTATCGCACGATAGAAGAGCCGTGGCACGTTGACACGCGTTAGCCTTAGTTAGTCACACTGACATGGAAACACAGCACCAGAGATGCAGCACAATGGTTAATACATTGACTGATAAAACAGGGGTCATGAGTTCAATCCCCCAGTGGGCCTAATGGATAAGGCTGTCTGAGGCATTACCCTTTAATTTAAATCAGTGCTGTCTGAGGCATTTTCTTTTTTAATTTAAATTAGTGCTGCCAGCAAACACACCCTCACAGTGCCATAACCTAAAGTGCTGCATAAGCTGCCCTATAAGGCACCAGAGGGCACATTATAAAGTGTACTGTCTGCCTAGGCACCTTATAATATTCTCTATAGGGTGCCTTATAAGGCGCTTTATAGGGTGCATTATGAGGCACCTTAAGGTGTTTTTGCTGGCAGCACTAATTTAAATTAAAAAAAGGAAATGCCTCAGACAGCCCTATCAAATAACACCACTGTGGGATCAAACCCATGACCTCTGCCTATACAGTCAGTGACATAACCAGTGGGATACATCTCTATAGCTACTAACACACCCCTGGCTGGTTACAGAAGGACTACAGGTCACCACACAAACTGTCTGCTGTGGTCACCAGGATAGGGTTAACTCACCCATACCCATGATGCACTGCACATGCAGATCAGCAGTCTACAGATGATCACAAGATGGGATATGCACCCCCACAGCACCTCGGCCTGGTAGGGGGAACTGACCGTGTGTGTTACTGGCACAGAGTAGCTACAGACCGTCACATTGTGCGGGTACTGTGCTCACCCTGAGGGCGAGGTGGGGTGCCCAGCACCAGGTCTGCAGCACCTGGCTTAGCTGAGATAGGCTATGCTGCAGTTCACCATCAGTGCCAGTGTGCCAGTGCCATCAGTGCCAGTGTGTGTCCTTGCAGACACGCCTAGGATACACTTGTGTCCGTCTGTAATTCCCAGTCACGTTTAGCCCTTGTGGATTATGATGTACCCAGAGTAGTGTATGTACTGTGTGGGTGCCATGGTCACATGATTTAAGTGAACAGGGGGTGTTTGGACCCATAGGCGGATTATGTAGCACCACCCAACCCACCCTCTGGGGCTCAGGGTGGGGGAATAGAATCTCCCACCAACAGATCCACATTCTACATCCCTGCAATGGTGGCAGTAGAGGGGACCATCAACCCCAGTCCTGCTGGGGAACAGGCAACCTATAGGGCAGTCAATGCAGATCTGTACACATCCATAAGGCAATAGCAGAGAGACAGTAGACCTGGAAATACTCAGCTGCCCCCCACCACTATCTGACAGTCTCCAGCCACTGCACCCTGCAAGGTGTTCCAGCCATACACATACTAACTGCAGACAGTCTGCTAGCTAGTCCATAGTGCATGTTCCTGGAGGAGATGAGTGCACCCAAAACTGGGATGTGAGCACACCCACCAAGCAGATAAAACAGTGATGGGACCCCAGAAAAAAGAACACATATATATCACTTGAGAAAAATACTATATACCACTTTGGGGGAACCTAGCCATGCCATGGTCACTGCTCAGTCAGGGTGAGAGTGACCTCCCAGCAGGACATGCTGTGGCCACCCTGTCCGTGCAGGTGGTAGCCGGGCACTACAATGCCCCAGCCATTGCCCTATGCCCTGTGCAGATGCATCCTGCCCAGGCCGCCCTGTCTGGGCCATACCCACAGTACCTTGCTCCTCATTATACACATTGGCAGGCTAACACTGGAAACAGTGCAAGTAGTGTGGGCTGAGTAAGGTGTAGGCAGCCACAACACACTGGATAGACAGACACACACTCCCACACCTATGCCAGCATTGTGCAAATATAGAGGCTTTTGGCAGCCCTGGCCACCGCACCAGTCATGGGCACAGTGCAGGCATGGCTATGGTACGCAATACTGTTGGGGTCACTCCCAGGGGTGGTAAACACTGTCAGAGACCAAAACTGAAATACACTCCACAGATATCAGAAAGGTTGCTAAGATGCAGCTCTATCCGCAAATTGTGCTTAACTTAGGAATTGCTATCTGCCATTAATCATAGCAACCTTTTGATATATTTGTAACGTATTCCCAGGTTTAGGGTGGCATTGCTAAGGTATGCAAGTGCTAGTATTGGAAGATGCTGCTGCACGCAGGGCCCAACAGCCTGACCCTCCATGAGGCTTTGGATAGTGGAGCCTGTGGGTGTGGGTGTTTCTGCCCCTGTTGGCCACTGCAGAGGTTCCCAACTCCGGTCCTGGTGGGCCAAACACTGTTCGCGTTTTCATGCTGTCCCTAATGAATATGCATGAGATACATTTGCATACCATGGGGGCAGCGCATACAAATGCAGTACAGGCATCATTATTAGAGACAGCATGAAACCTGAATGGTGTTTGGCCCTCCAGGACTGGAGTTGGGAAACTCTGCTCTAGGTATTGCACATGTTTATGGTGTCTGTGCTCTGTAGGGTAAAATATAGGCGTTTCAGGCATGTTTATGTTATCTGCAATAAAGGTTACGTCTTTATTACCACAGTTTAGTACTGGGTAAAATATGGGGACTGGGTTGGCAGGAGCCACAGCTGGGACTTGAACTTGTGACCTTCTGCTTCTGGCTGTGTGCACTGCATTACACTGTTGCCACAGGAACAGTGCATTCCCTGGGGATACCATGACTGTTCATCAGACAGACCCTGTCTGTTGCAGTGCATGGCACCCACCTAAACGGGGCTAGGCCATGGTCTGCTGTGGGCAGATGCCACTGCCCCCTCTGCCACCAGCACCCCTCCGCCACCATGCTGCCATGCCATTATGCCAGTGGTACTGGTGGTGCACAGTCCCAGGCCATACAGTATGCCAGTAGGCAGCTGCCTATGTTGTGGGTTCTAGGGTAGGGGTGCCTACATGGACATGCACGCCCTCCCGCCCCCCCCCCCCCCCACTGCCTGCCAATGTTCTGTGCCCTTGGGGGTACCTGCTGGGTACTATCCCCTGTGACACTGTGAGAAACACTCTCGTGCCCATGTTGGGCCCTCATCAGTTGCTGTCTGGCTCTTCTATAGTTTCAGCATTCCTATGTGCCACCTAGACATCTGCCTAGTCCGCACTGTGCCCCAGCTGCACCTCAGCATGTGCCGCCTCCAGCCCTCTGTATCCCATTTCCAGCATCTTTACAGTTGCCCTTTCCTACATGCCCACCCTGCTGTTGCGGCACATGTGCACGCCATAACAAACCTGCCCAATATAAAGGGAAAACCCTGATCAGCGCTATTTCAATGTGGGATCATTCACCTTGTAGGGAGACAGAGCATAGACCCTTCCAAACATGATATTTTTTTTGGAGATTTCTCAGTAGTGTTTCTTTATGTTTCTCATTAATATCACTATTGGCCAGCTTGGTTATGGGGATTTTAAATTTGGTTCCTGTCATTTTCTATGTTTATTTGCCTTTTTTTCCTGGCCATTTATCACAACTATCACTTTTTCTAGGTTTCCCTGGCTTTGCTGTACATTGCTGACGTAAATGGTTTCTCTTTCCTGCAAATGTGCCTTAACGCGAGGGTTTCACTGGTGTTAGTGTTCAGACCCGAATTCCACAGCGTTAGTGTGCCTGGAGCCTCTCCCCTCCCACTCCCCGCCCTCTGGGAAGCCTTACTCCGCCCTTTAGAGCCGGATTTCACAGCGTTAGGGTGCCTTAATGCCACAGGCGCGTTATCGTGCGATAAGTGACGTTATCGGGCGATAATGCACCATTATCGCGCGATAACGTGACTTATCATGCGATAATACCACCGCTGTGCCGTTAGCGCCGTTTAGTAAACATACCCCTATATCAATCAACTCACCTTTTTTCTATCTGTTTATTCATACCTTCGAAAAACATAACAGATTAGTAAAACAAGATCTTCCTTTTCTAAAGCCATGTTGGCTGTCTCCCATTAAGCCATGACTACGTACACGGTCAGTAATTTTGTTATTTATGATAGTTTCTACCATTTTTCCCAGTACTTTTTAAAAATTGGCGTTACATTGGCCATCCTCCAATTTTAAGGTATTAAAGATGATTTTAATGATGATTCACAGATTACTAATAGCAGATCTGCAATCTCATATTTCAGTTCATTCAACACCCTTGGATGTATATCTTCTGGTCCAGGTGATTGTCCAGGTGGATGTATATCTTCTGGTCCAGGTGATTTATCAAATAGTTGTAATACATTTTCCCGGTGTATCAATATTTCTTTCAGTTCTTCCACAGTATCACCTTTAAATACCACTTCAGTCATGGATAACATCCCTACATCTTCCTCAGTAAAGACCGAAGCAAAGAATTCATTCAGTCTCTCCGCTATGGCCTTGTCCTCTCCTAGTGCCCTTTTTACCCCTCTATCATCTAATGGTCCAACTGACTCTCTCACAGGTTTTTTGCTACAAAAGTACTTGAAAAAGTCTTTATTACATGTTTTTGCTTCCACAGCAAGCTTCTTCTCAAATTTTCTCTTTGTCTGCCTTATCAATGCCTTGCATTTAACTTGCCAGTGCTTGTACTGTTTCTAGTTTTCGTCATTTGGCTCTTTTTTCCATTTCCTGAAAGATGCTTTTTGGCAACAACAGCCTCCCTGACCTCACTTTTAAACCATGCTGGCAGTTTTTTGGACTTCCTTCCACTTTTCTTAAAGCGTGAAATACAGCTGGTCTGGGCTTCCAAGTTAATATTTTTGAACAACATCCAAGCTTGATGTAAGCCTTTAACCTTTGCAACTGCTCCTCTTGTTTTTTTTTAAACTATTTTCCTCATTTTATCATAGTCTCCCTTACCATCCCTACTCTACTAATTAAATCAAACGTGATCATGCTATGATCACTATTGCCAAGTGGTGTTTCACTAAGGACTAGGTCCAAAATGTTTTCCCCTCTGGTCGGTTCATGAACCAGCTGCTCCAAGAAGCAGTCATTTATTTCATCTAGGAACTTTATCGACCTAGCATTTCCTGCCATGACACTGACTCAGTCGATACCGGGATAATTGAAATCACCCATTATTATTACTGCGCTGTAACCTTTGTTAGCTTCCTTGATTTCTTTGAGCATTTCATCATCCATTTGTTCATTCTGGCCAGGCGGTCGATAGTATACCCCCACTGCCATCGCCTTCCCCTTTTTACATGGAATTTCAATCCATAGCGATTCTACAGCAAATTTTTAATCCTTTCTGACTCAATGCCCTCTCTAACATAGAGCACAACCCTTCCACCAATTTGATCAGCTCTATCATTATGATATAGTTTGTACCCAGGTATCACAGTGTCCCACTGGTTGTCCTCCTTCCACCATGTCTCTGATATTCCAATCATATCTAACCTCATATTTAGTGCTATATATTCTAAATCTCCCATCTTATTTTCAGCCGTATAGAAGCTCTGAGGACATACCCAGTCTATGCATTTTACTGTGCTGTAACCTTTGTTAGCTTCCCTGATTTCTTTTAGCATTTCATCATCTATTTGTTCATTCTGGCCAGGCGGTCGATAGTACACCCCCACTGCCATTGTCTTCCCCTTTTTACAGGGAATTTCAATCCATAAAGATTCTACAGCAAATTGTGCTTCCTGCAAAACTTTAATCCTTTGTGACTCCATGCCCTCTCTAACATAGAGCGCAACCCCTCTACCAATTTGATATGCTCTATGATTATGATATAGTTTGTACCCAGGTATCACAGTGTCCCACTGGTTGTCCTCCTTCCACCATGTCTCTGAGATTCCAATCATATCTAACCTCTCATTTAGTGCTATATATTCTAACTCTCCCATCTTATTTGTTAGACTTCTAGCATTTAGATACAAGAATTTTAGAGACTGTATTTTATTCATATTAATCTGGCTATCGGTAGGCAGGCGTAATTTGGAATCTTTAAGCTCTGTCTGCTCCGTATTCAAGGGCATTTGGGCTACTTTTGTCTTTATTAGAATATCCCTGCTGATATGCCCTAACTTCATTCTTTTGATAGTATCCTTCAAGGATACATTGTTCTGAAACATGTGCTCTTGGGCGACTGTCGGCTTTCCCCTATTATCTAGTTTAAAAGCTTCTCCATCTCCTTTTTAAAGGTTAATGCCAGCAACCTGGTTCCATCCCGGTTAAGGTGAAGCCCATCCCTTCAGAAGAGCCCCTCCTTTCCCCAGAATATTCCCCATTTCCTAACAAATGCAAAACCCTCATCCTTGCACCATCAGGTCTCATCCACGCATTGAGAATCCAGAGCTCTGCCTGACCTTTAGGTCCTGCACATGGAATGGGAAGCATTTTGAAAGACGCTACCTTTGAAGTTCTGGATTTCAACTTCCTACCTAAAAGCCTAAATTTAGCCTCCAGAACCTCCCTACCACATTTTCCTATGTCATTGGTACCAACATATACCAAGACAGCAGACTCCTCCCCAGCACAATCTAAGACCTTGTCTAGGTGGTGCATGATGTTTTTACCTTCACACCAGGCAGGCATGTTACCAGGCAATCCTCACATCCACCAGCCACCCAGCTATCTACATGCCTAATGGTCGAATCACCAACTATAATGGCTGTCATAGCCCTTCCCTCATGGGTACATGGCCCTGGAGAAACTTCCTCAGTGCGAGAGGGTTTTACATCAGCTTGAGGACAGGTCCTAGCTACAGGATCACTTCCTGACACACCAGGTGATGCTCTCCTGTCACGTGACCTCTCTCCTCCATGGCAACAGGGTTGCTGCCAGACTGGAGGTGGGACTTCAGTACTGTATCCCTGTAGGTCTCATCTATGTACCTCTCTGTCCTCCTTATATTCTCCAAGTCTGCTACTCTAGCCTCCAGAGATCGGACTTGTTCCCTGAGAGCAAAGAGATCCATGCACCTAGTGCACACGTTAGACCTCTCTCCAACTGGGAGAAATCATACATATGACACTTAATGCAAAAGACTGGAAAGCCCCCATCTTGCTGATGGACTGCTGTCTACATCTTAGTTTTAAGGTTGTGTTTAGATATTTAAGTTCTTTACTTAATAAGGGTTGCTGGGGATACTTATACTAATAAAACTATACCTAATACATTTAATGTACTTTGTTCACCTGAATCTTAATTAATCTCAGGTCCTTAATGTATGCCTGATGAGGATAAACAGCTGCTCCTGTGAGTGAGGTAATCTGTAACCAATTTCCAGGGGGAGTCCCATAGCTCTTGCTTGGATAGATGGAGTATTGGGGTCTAAATTTATCCAGAAAGTTCTCTTCTGTATTTTAAATTTAAATTGAAAGCTCTTTGCTGCTATTAGGCTCTGACCGATTTAACAAACACACTGGGTTCACAGAATAATCAGCTTTAATCTCAAGAATTCCTTTTTTCCCAAGATTTAGAAAAATTCCTAGAAGTAAATACTTACAATTGCAGATCTTTTTCCAGAAGTAGTAGTCCCCTTTTTATTTATTTATTTTATTTATTTAATATCTTTTCTATACTGCGCTCTTTATCATCAGTGTGGTTTACAGGTAAACAGTAGCCTGTACAGTGCGGTGGAAACCTGCACCGTACATTACAATGAACAAGTTGTGTAACTTGGGGACTAACATGGGTAACTATATACAGGCTGGGCACACAGGTCACAGATACAGTAGTGACCAGCGTTGCTTAGCAACTATTTACATTTTGTAGTTCTTCGAAGACTTCTTGGATTAATTTTCCTTTTCCCACCACATCCTGGGAGGTTCTTGGCAGTTGCATGAGGAGAAAACCTCTTAGCATTCTGAACTGTAGACACAGGAATCCCAAGGTCTTTGGAGATGGCCTTGTACCCCTTTGAAGTTTGATGATAATGGCGATGTTCATACTGTCCAAGTTTGTGACCAGAGTTACTGGTAGATACTATATGAGTATTGGCATGATTGATCTCTTTGAGGGAGGGGTTGACTGCTGATGTGGAAGTTCTGAAGGAGTGTGGTTTGTTTGGATGTTGGTAACTTGTTAGGCATGGGAGGGATATGCTGTGATTGGCTGATAAGGCAGTTATAAGGAGGCATGGATTAGCGGCCAGTGTTTGCACAACAGGCTAATGAAGAGAATAATGGGTATTCTATGTGGCTGTTGTATTCCTTGTGGTTTGTAGAGACACCGGTAGTGGAGGTACGCTGGGAGATGAGGTTTGTTATGCTGGTAGGTGGGCTTGCATCATTTAAGAGAGAATGTGCTTTTGGTCAGGATGTTTTGTTGTTTTGTAGTGTATTTTAATGGTTTTGAATACCTGCTGTTAAAATGCCTGCTGGGACCCTCTCCTGAAGAAGTGGAAGCAAAACGCTTTTTGGGCATCTGTTGCAGCATTGGGATTAGTCATGATTTGGCAGTATTGCACATGATGAGATAAGGGGTATCTTATGTGAAAGTTACTTAGCCTTTGAATTTATGGTATGAGTGACTATGTTTGTGAAGGATTCTGTGCAAGAGATGAGAGAGGCTGCCTGATTTATGTCTAGTTATTTAGCTATGGGAGGTTTATTGAGCTATGGGAGGTTTATTGAGCTATGTGTTTGGTTCAAGGGGATACATGTAACATGTATTTTGTTTATATATCTGATGGGTTCAAGGGGCTGATGTATTGTGATATAAGAATCTATAAAGTGTGTGTCATGTTTGAAGGGAGTTTTTTTGGATCTATGATGTCATAGAGCCAGTCCATGGCCCCATTTCTATAAGTGGGACAGTTTAGCTCACAGGTGCTAATGTCCTTTTTTCTCCCTTACAGACGTGAGATTGGGGTTGTCTCCGGATGTTAGTAATGTTAGAATAATAATCATGTCCTGGCAATGTCACAATTTTTATACTATTTCATAGTATTTCTAATCGTATTGTTTTATTTTATTCTTTTGTGTGAAATATGTCTACATTTCACTAGCCACTTTTTTTTAGGAGATATTGGACATTAAGGGCCTGATTCTGTCCCAGACATAGATCCTCTATGTGTGACCGGTTTGAACCGGACGCACAGAGGGGATTGCGATTCTGATCCCGCAGGGCACTTCTAGCCCCATGGGATTAGAATTGTGAACAGTCCTGCACGTGCAGGCCAGGACAGCGATTCTGTCCAGCCTGCATGTGCAGGACTGCATCCGGCTAAATCAGTCAGGGCATTTCAATGGAGCCACTGCGGCCATGGCATCATGTTGCCAGGGCACCACGGCTCCACTTAAAAGCCATGATGCTGGCTGCTAACCAAAATGGTACATTCCCCACAGCCTGACCCCCAATCTGGTCTCCAAAGGCCAGGGTCGGGTTGCAGGGAATGTCTCCTGGCCCTCCCCCCCAGCCCCCTCTACACCCTGAATGTAAAAAAAAGGCATCCAGGGGAGTTATTCCACCTTGGAAGTGCAATAACTTCCCCGGCCATTTTGCTGGCCCTGGACATACAGGGCCGACATTAGAATCAGCCCTGTATGTCCAGGGCCAGTGACCGCCCACTGCCCACCCACTCTCCACCCCCTCCCCTGGGCAGCCCATTTCCTCCCTTCCCCAGACTAACTTCCCCGCACAACCGGCGGTGAAGTTAGTCAGGGGCTGAAGCCGGCACAAATATTCATGGTTCAGAATGACCCCCCTAAGGGGTTGAACTGCAAGGGTGTCAATAATGTTGACCACAATTGTATATATTGTACTGTGTGTTACTATGCTTTCCAGAAGTGCATGTGATGTGCACTTTCTGCCACTGATAGTAACTTGTGCTGTACTACTGCCCACTATTTGGCTGGAACACCATCAGACACATGTGTGTATTTGTAGCTTATGTATGATGGGCCTGATATTCAAAGGCATTTACAAGGTTTACAGACCTATAAACCATGTAAATGCCCCAAAGCAGGATATTTAGTGACATTAACAAAGTTAGTGATGCTGAATATCTACAGGTACTGCCACTACACACTCCGATGCAAACCGCTTAGCATCATGGTATGCCGGGGGCATTCTGGAATGGAACAGAGGTCGAGCCAATCGTAGACCAGTCAGCGGCAATATTGAGCCACTGCCCGGTTAGCAATATGCAGTGAAAGCCAGGCGCAGAAAACTCTGACCTAACCTGTGCTACATATCGCTACCTGGGCAGTAGCTCAATATTGCCTCTGACCAGTTTGCGATTGGCAAGAGTGACTAATTGAGATATTAAATGTCGGTAGCTGGATATGGCCCCATCATTGAATATCCAGGTCTAGTGTTCAGCGGTGATGGCTAGCCACTTCAATGGCGCAAGCTGCCACTGCTAAATATGAGGCCTGACATGTCTAGTGTTGATATGGGCACCTGCCATCAGACGTTATACTACTATGGGGGCCTAAACATGTGGCTGGCTTCAGACAGTGGCATATATGTGGTCCTTCTATATTTTTGATTGCCCTAACCATCACCATATTTGTGCAGCCTGACCTGGAGATTCTCACCCAAACCTCCTTTCTTTTTTCATATCATAGAAACATAGAAACATGATGGCAGAAAAATATCATATGGCCAATCCAATCTGCCCTTCCATATCAACTAATATAGTCCCTTTTTTTCCTTTATAAATCTTCTGTGTTTGTCCCATGCTTTCGTGATTTCAGGTGGAAGCCAATTCTGATCCCGGCAAGTCTGGCCACTTTGTCCTGCCAAAACCTGGACGTGCCAAAACCTGCCATGGGGTCCAGACATACCTATGATGGTAGAATTGGGGACATAGATGTCTGGGCTGGCACCTAATCTCAGAGTGGGGAATGTCCATGGGCTCCCCATCCAAAGCAAATAGCGCTCCGGCTGGTGTGCCGTGCAATGGCGTCCCATCACCATGGCACACAGACATACAGCTGGTGGCTCAGAATGCCTCATCCCTGTGCGGCCCCTCAAGACATGGGTCAGGCAGCATGAGCACTCCCGTGGCGGCGTGATGGGTTTTTGAGGGCTCCAGGAGTCTATTGCTGCTGTGTCTGGCACTTATTCCCCCCTCAGGGAGGAATAAGGCAGGTGTCCATATTTGCACGTGGAGGACATACAGAGGCCCGATCTGAATGGCCTCTGTATGTCCTGGCACATGGCTCTGCCCCTGTTCCTCCTCCTTCCTGCCTATGTCACACCCCCTCACGCCTCCATCCAGCACTTACCACGCAAATGTTCTGTATGTACAAGGAGCGCTGGGACCAGAATCATGTTCAGGGCCAGAGCACGGGTTGGATGTCTAACCCGGACGTCCAACTCCACTATTCGCCATTGTGAATGACCTCCATACTGTCCTGGTCTCTACTACCTCCACTGGGAAACTGTTTTTCCCCCTCTCCTCCCCCCTCCCCCCTCCTGTCCCTTGTTTTTAGGTATTGCAGCACCATTAGTATTTATTCTCACAGGATGTTTTCTTGTCATTTGATTCTTATATTATTCCCTTTGGCTTATTCCATGTATTTTTACTCCCGTTTTACTCTTATTACATTCCCCCGGTTTTTCTTATGGATTTTTATTATTTTACTATTTTAATATTTAGTGTTATTTTTTACTTATTTTACTTGCGAGTGGTTTTGCAAATGATCCTTTGCAAATGTTGTTTTATTTTGCATTCGCTTTCTGTGATCTATTAGTTTCCCGCGGTTTTTATTTTGCCCCCTCCTTTTCTTAAATACGCATGTGTGGGCGTGCTGCCCGCAGTATTTTCTTTACATTTGACATTTGGGCCGGACAAGGTATTTGCTTTTTCAGTTTTGGATGCATTTCCTTAGAGTAGTGTTTAATTATTTTCTGTGGTTTTTTTTATGCACAGCTCACAGCGGCGCCTGCTTTGTTGATTCCTTTGTTGATTATTTATATTTACATCACTAACCGAACAAAGAGGTTTCTTTATACCTCCTTTTTTTAACAACTGGGCTAGCGGTGTTGCCGTTTGATATAGGACTTTGCTTCTAAAGCCTTAGGACGTTTTTAAATTCTCTCATTTACCTCGTTTTTCAAGTACAATGTCTAAGTAGGTCAGCGGTTTCTACCCTGTAGAAGAGGTATTTATATTTTATGTGTCGCATCCTTATTTCTGTGGTTTTGTAATCTTTTATATATTTATTAGTACGTTGCCTTTACTCAGATGTAGTTTTCAATATTGTGTTCCACGTTTTTGTTTATCATTTTTATTCATTTTTGTAATTCATTTATCTCATATTTGATTCTATATTTAATATGTTGCTAAGTGCTCTGTTTTTTATGTTGTTTTAAATATTTATGTTTTTAGCATTTGTTTGACATACCCCTGATGAAGGATAGCAAAACACAGCCTGTGTCGGGTTGTCAATTGATTAATAAAGGCTCTGTCTTTCCACATTTTATCACATTTTGGACTGGTTTCTACATTCAACGTGATATCTGCTTTTGTTGTGTTGCACTCTGGTCTCTACTACCTCCACTGGGAAACTGTTCCACACATTTACCACTCTTTATGTATAGAAATATTTCTGCATACTACTCCTGAGTTTATTCATTTTTACCGTCATCCTATGCCCCTTCAGTGCAGTGCTTGCTTTCATTTGAAGGAGGATCTCCTCCTGTGCATTTATGTCACAGAGGTATTTAAACATCTCTGTCATATTTATTTACATTCTCTTATATACTGTGCTATTCTGCATCAATGCGGTTTACATTGAACAAACTGAAATTACATTGAACAGGGCATTATAACTTGGAGATAACTATTTTACAGGGAACATGGGCTATGGAGGGTTAAGTGACTTGCCCAAGACCACAAGGAGCACCTGTGGGACTAGAAACCCCAGTCCTTCCAGCCCAAGGTTGCTGTCCTCTAGTGGGATTTGAACCCCTGACCTTCTGGCCTGAAGTACCTTGCCTCAACCACTAGGCCACTCCTCATCTTCTCTCTCCCGCTTTTTCTCCAAAATATACATATTGAGATCTTTAAATCTGTCCCCATATGCCTTATGATGAAGTCCACTGTCCATTTTGGTAGCCATCCTCTGCACAGACTCCATCCTGTTTATATCTTTTGAAGGTGTGGCCTTCAGAATTGCACACAGTACTCCAAATGAGGTCTCACCAAAAACTTATACAAAGGCACTATCACCTCCTTCTTCCTGCTGTCCATTCCTCTCCCTATGCACCTAAGTATCCTTCTGGCTTTTGCCGTCACCTTTCCTACCTGTTTAACCACCTTAAGATGATCAGAAATGATCAGATCCAGGTCCCACTCTTCTTTGTGGACAGAAATATTTCACCCCTGTACTGTACCACTCCCTTGGACCTTTGTAGTCCAAATGCATAACTTTGCATTTTTTAGCGTTAAATCTCAGCTACCAAATTCTTGACCATTTTTCAAGAATAGCTAGATCTCTCCTCATGTTATTTATTCCTTCCTGGGTGTTTACTATATTACATATTTTTATATCATCTGCAAAGATGCAAACCTTACCCAACAGCCCTTCTGCTATATCACTAAGAAAAATGTTTAAAAGAATCAGACCAAGGATAGATCCCTGCGGCATACCACTGGTCACATCTTTCTCCTCAGAGTAAGTTCTATTTCTCTGTACCCTTTGTTTCTTCCCACTCAACCAATTTCTAACCCAATCAGTCACTTTAGGGTCTATTCCTAGAATGCTCAATTTATTTATGTCATCTGTGCGGAACGGTGTCAAAGGCTTTACTGAAATCTAAGTACACCACATCTAGGGCTCTCACTTGGTCCAACTCTCTGGTCGCCCAGTGTGATGGGGTATATATATCACCACTACGTTTAAAAGAAAATAAGAGAGAGGAAAAGACATGGCTTTCCTGTGATCCAGGCCAGGTTTTGGATACTGACAGACCTAGGATAGAGGGCTGACTGGTTTCCTGGGTAACCAATGAGGGTAGGGATAGAAGGGGTGGAGCCACAACAGGGTATAAAGACTAGGAAGCAGAACAAGAATTCAGTCTCCTGGAGAGATTCCACTGAGAAGGGGCTGCTGGAACTGCTGCTGACCTGAGGAGCGACTGGGACCTGTGTTTGCCTAAATTCTACTGGATGAGGTAAACTTCTGCTAATATCTGAAGATTCTGATAGAACTTTGCTTGTTGCTTGGATGAGTTATTTGTGGGAACTGGATACTAGTACTTTAAATATGAGCAAGAAACCTAGCTTGACAGTGGGTGTTGGTGGCACCAGTTCAGACAGGTCAAAAAGTTCTCTGACCTGGAGAAAGCCACAAGGGAGGTATCGGGAGGGCCGGTTTGTGAGCTGGAGAGAAATTGTTTACTTTCTCACTAGTGAGAAACTGACTGTGGAACTGTCAGGTGGGAAAACTGAAAAGGCATTTCATGGAACTTTCAAATACGGTATATGGAGCTTGGACCTGTGCGCCTGCCATGGGGTTCGGACTACTCAGGTGGGACATTTGTTATTGACACTCTCCTTATATATGTGAAACATTTGCTATACTGCAACTGGCAAAATAAATGACATCATAGTGGTTTGTAATCAGATCAGTGGTTATCAGACACTAAAACAGCAACAACAACAACAAAATACAGTCAAATAGATTGAATATTGTACGAGGAAACTGTAGAACAGCAAAGTCATCCAAAAAACAATTAAGCAGAAAACAATGGGGGGGGGGGAGAGTACCCAATACAAAAATCAAATCATTGTCAGATAAAAGCTGCATAGGATTTCTGGAAAACCAAAGTCTTCAATATTTTCTTGAACTTCTGATGGGATGATTCCGAATGAATATCTGGAGGGAGCAAATTCCAGAGGGTGGGGATGTTATATACAAAAGTCACTGACTGAATCCATTCATATCAAAGTTACTTATATGTAGAAAGCACTAATAGCTGGGCCTGAGATGAGTGGAGGGAATGGGAAGGAACATATGGAATAGGACAAGTTGACAGATAAAGTGGGAGTCCAGAGTAAAATGTTCTGTGGGCCAGCATCAAAATTTTAAATTTGATGCGGTTAGAAATGGGAGGATCGGCTGTTTCCTATGTATATGTGTCCTTGGACCTTCTTTTAAGGTGGAGTTTAAACTAATCTTGGTGGCTACACTCAGTTGGATGATGGCCTACTGGACAAGGAACCCTGTGGACCTACTGAGGATGCAGGCCAGGGCATGACACCCAGTCAAAGAAATTAATTAGATTTGTCTGACAAATCCTGCCCCTAGTAAACCATGCTACCTCAGATCCTTCAATCCATTGGACTCTTGAAACCTCACTATCCTTTGTTTTAACAGTGTTTCTATTAATTTATTCACCACAGAGGACAGACTAACCAGCCTGTAGTTCTCAACCTCATCCTTACTTCCGCTTTTGTTTAAAGGGTCCACATGTGTCTTTCTCCAGTCCTCTGGGACCATCCCCAACTCTAAACAAGCATTGAAAAGGTCAGACAGTGGCACAGCCAAAATTTCACCAAGTTCCTTCAATACTCTGGAATGTATCCCTTCCAGTCCCATTACTTTGTCTACTTTTAGTTTAGCTATTCCTCACAAACATAGTCTTTTGAAAATTGTTCAAGATACCCTTCACGGCTATTCCTATTTTCTCAGGTCTTGCTCCTGGCCATTAGGAGGAGTGAGGTGATCAAATTTGCAGATGACACAAAATTATTCGAAGTTGTTAAAACACAAGAGGATTGTGAAAAATTGCAAGAGGGCCTTGATAAAGTAGAAAACTGGGCATCCATTTGGCAGATGAAATTTAATGTGGACAAGTGCAAAGTCAAATACCTAGGAAAGAACAACTATGGTTACATGATGCAAGGTTCCACATTAGAAACTACCACCCAGAAAAAAGATTTAGGCATCATTGTGGATAACACATATCTTAAAAAGGATATAGTAGAATTAAGTAAAGATACAGAGAAGAGCCACCAAAATAGTTAAAGGGATGGAAGGGTACCCTTATGAAGAGAGGCTAAAAAGGTTAGGGCTCTTCAACTTGGAAAAGAGACGGCTGAGGGGAGATATGATAGAGGTCTATGAATTAATGAGTGGAGTAAGTAATGTAGATAGGTTATTTACTCCATCAAAAAGTAGAAAGACAAGGGGACTAGGGGACACACAATAAAGCTACAATGTAACCCATTTAAGAGTAATAATAGAAAATATTTTTATTAAGAATATAGAAAGACTAGGGGACATGCAATGAAGCTACGGGGTAAACTATTTAAGACTAATAAAAAGAAAATATTTTTTTACTAAACACATAATCTAACTCTGGAATTCGTTACCGGAGAAAATAGTAAATGCTGTTAGTGTAGCTGGGCTTAAAAATTGGACAAGTTCCTGGAGGAAAGGTCCATAAATCATTAAAGAGGACCCAAGAAATCCACTGGCCATTCTGTTGTGCAAGTCAAAGTTCCTAACTGCAATCTTTATAGCACTTAAAACCTAATACTTATTTTATATTAGGTTACAATATGCTACAACATAGAAAAAAAACAACATTCTCTGTGAGAAGTATAGACAGAGCAAGACAACTCCTACTAGCAACAAATGTAAATTACAGCTCTTATATAGAACTTAGGGATATGTTTACTAAACTGCGGTAATCGTACATAATGCGCGTTATGTAACGTTAACGATCGTAAGCGCGTCATAAAGCACGTTATGATGTGCTTACGATCGTTAACGTTACATAACGCGCATTATGATGCGCGAACGATCGTAAACTCCCGCGGCGTGGTAAAACACCGCAGAAGGTGGAGAGAGGGCGGAGAGAAGGGGTCAATGGGCGGAGAGTGGGCGGGGAGAGGCTCCCTTCACACTAACGCGCTGATCTGAAGAGCTCAATTCCAACGCGAATGAAAACCTGCCCTTAAAAGCACATTACAGGGGAGAGAAACCATTTCAGTGTCGGCAATGTACAGCCCAGGCAGGGAAACCAAAACAAAGTGATAAGTGTGATACATGTGCACAGAACAAAAGGGCACATAAACACTGAAAATGACCCCAACAAACTGGGAAAAAACCATAACCAAGCTGGCTAATAGTGGTATGAATGAGAAATATCAACCCCTCCTCCTCAAAGTGCCAGCACGTCAATTAAACCTCAGCTCAGTTACACATGCAGAACATAGACCATCACCAAACAAGGAATCACAATTTAGAAACAGGAAGGCAATAATTAAACTGGGAACCCCAAAAGCCAAACTTGGAATGTACAACACTGTAGAAATAAAACTATAAATTAATTTCCTCTTGTACCAAACAAAGCACAGACGTTAATGATGCACATTTCCCAGAGGTTTCATATTCCAGTTAATAAATTCAAAATAAAGAGATATCTTTCTACCTTTTGTGCATTTTTTTTCAGTTGCAATTGCTCCAGCCACTTTCTTCTGGTTTCTTCATGTTTTCTGCTAACTCTCCATCGTCTGCTGTCCATTTGTTCTTTCTTCTCTCTTCTAGTCTTTTTTTCCATTCTCTCTCTCTACATCTGCTTTAACATACTAATCTTTCTCCTTTTGCTCTTTCCTCATTCCTATTTCATCCACACAAATTTTACCGCTCCATCCTCAATCCCCACTTACTCTCCCAATACCCGGCCAATTGTAGATTTTTCATTCCTCCCACACAAAATATTTTTCCCCTCTCCATTTTACTCTCCCAGCCCCATCCCATTCTAATCCTCCCCCAACATCAGCTCCCTTCTAGTTCCAGTCTCACCCAGCATCCATTCCTTTCTAGTCCCTGCATCAGCCCATTTCCAGTCCTAGCCCCCCATCAACCCATTTCCAGTCCTAGCTCCCCCATCCATTTTCAGTCTGAGTCCCTTCATCAGCTCATTTCCAATCCTAGCCCCCCATCAGCCCATTTCTAGTCATTTCCTAGCCCCATCATCAGCCCATGTCAAATCATAGCTCCCCTCTACTCAGTCCAATTCCAGTCCAAGCACCCCCCATGAGCCTACTTCCAGTTCTAGCCCCTCCATGAGTCCATTTCAATTCAAGCCCCCACCACAGCCCATTTCCAATCTTAGCTCCCCCCAACAGCCCATTTCCAGTCCTATCCTAGCTGCTCCATCAGCCCATTTTCAGTCCTAGCTCCCTTCCCTCACAGCCCATTTCCATTCCAAGCTCCCTCCCCATCAGCTATTTGCAGTTCAAGCCTCCCCTTCCACTCAGCCCATTTCCAGTCATAGCAACCCCCCAACCCATTACCAGTCCTAGCCCCCCATCAACCCACTTCCAGTCCTAAACCCCCATCACCCCATTTTCAGTTTAAGCCCCCCCTATAACCCATTACCAGTCCTAACCCCTCATCACCCCATTTCCAGACATCCCCCATCAGCCCAAAGCCCATTACCAGTCTTAACCCCCCCATAGCCCATTATCAGTCCTAACCCCCCCATAGCCCATTACCAGTCCTAACCCCCCATCAGCCCACTTCCAGTCTTAACCCCATCAGCCCATTTCCAGTCAGCCCCCCACAGCCCATTGCCAGTCCTAAACCCCCCCATCAGCCCACAGCCCATTACCAGTCCTAACCACATCAGCCCACCTCAAGTCCTAAACCCCTCCCCATCAGTCCATTTCCTGTCCTTTCCCCCCCCTTAGCCCATTATCAGTCCTAACCCCCCCATAGCCCATTAGCAGTTCTAACCCCCCATCACCTCATTTCCAGACAGCCCCCATCAGCCCACAGCCCATTACCAGTCTTAACCCACACATAGCCCATTACTAGTCCTAACCCCCCCAACAGCCCACAGCCCATCCAGTCCTAACCCCTCCCCATCAACCCATTTCCTGTCCTAGCCCCCCCCCCATAGCCCATTATCAGTCCTAACCCCCATCACCCCATTTCCAGACAGCCCCCATCAGCCCAAAGCCCATTAGCAGTCTTAACCCCCCCATAGCCCATTACCAGTCCTAACCCCCCATCACCCCATTTCCAGACAGCCCCCATCGGCCCACAGCCCATTAGCAGTCCTACCCCCCCCTAGCCCATTAGCAGTCCTACCCCCTTAGCCCATTAGCAGTCCTACCCCCCCCCAGCCCATTAGCAGTCCTACCCCCCCCTAGCCCATTAGCAGTCCTACCCCCCCAGCCCATTAGCAGTCCTATCCGCTACCCCCCCCAGCCCATTAGCAGTCCTACCCGCTACCCCCCCTAGCCCATTAGCAGTCCTACACCCCCCCCCTAGCCCATTAGAAGTCCTAACCCCCCCCCAATGGCATATTTAAAAACAAAAAAAAGCTGGCTTTGGCTGCTGCCGCTGCCGCGGCAGCGGCAGAATGCAATGTCCCACGGGGCCCCCTCCGCCCGCTAAGCCCCTCTGCAAGGGCTTTCTGATTCGCGAGGGAGTGCGTCTCCCTCGCGTCGCTGTTAAGCCCGCAGGGGCTAATGGGAAATTTCCCATCAGTCCCTCGCGTCTAAAGGGGCTGATGGGAAATTTCCCATTAGCCCCTGCGGGCTTAACAGAGACGCGAGGGAGATGCTCTCCCTCGCGAATCTGAAAGCCCTTGCAGAGGGGCTTAGCGGGCGGAGGGGGCCCCACGGGACACTGCACTCTGCCGCGTCCGCGTCCGCGGCAGCAGCCAGAGCCAGCTTTTTCTTTTTTGTGGACCTACCCGCGTGCCAGCTGCAAGGCCTTCGCGTGCCACAGCTGGCACGCGTGCCATAGGTTCGCCATCGCTGGTCTATACTCCGTCCCCATACAAGGTGAATGAGCCCACAGTGAAATAGCGCTGCTCAGGGTTTTCCCCACCATCGGACAGGGTTTCTATGGTGTGCACATGTCCCGCAACATCAGGGCGGGCATGTCGGAACGGCAACTGGACAGATGCCGGAGAAGGGGATACAGAAGGCCGCAGGCGGCACATGCTGTGGTGCAGCTGGGCCACAGTGTGGACTAGGATGATGCCTAGGTGGCCCATACGAATGCTGAAACAGCAGAGCGGCCAGACAGCAACTGTGGAAGGCCCAACATGGGCACGACTGTGTTTCCCACGGTGTCACAGGGGATAGTACCCAACAGCTACCCCCAAGGGCACGGAACATTGGCAGGTGGGGCTGGGGAGAGCGTGGACGTCTATGCAGGCACCCCTACCCCAGAAGCTGCACCATAGGCAGCTGCCTACCTGTACACTGGATGGCCTGAGACTGCGCACCACCAGCACGACCAGCAGAAGGGCATGTCAGCATGGTGGCTGAGGGATACTGGTGGTGGAGGGGGCAGTGGCAGCTGCCCAGAGCAGACCGTGGCCTAGCCCTGTGTAGGTGGGTGCCGTGTACTGCAACAGACAGGCCCTGTCTGATGAACAGTCATGGTATCACCAAGGAATGCACTGACTCTGTGACAACAAGGTGGTGCAGTGCACAAAACCAGTGTATTCAGAAGCAGAGGGTCACAGGTTCAAGTCACAGCTGTGGTTCCTGCCAACCCAGTCCCCATATTTTACCCATTACTACAACGTGATAATACAGACAGCACCTTTATTGCAGATGATGTACACATGCCCAAGACACCTACATTTTACCCTACAGAGCACAGACACCATAAACATGCACATTACCTAGAGCAGAGCCTCCCAAATGCAGTCCTGGAGGGCCAAACACCATTCCGGTTCCATGCTGCCTCTGATAAAGATGCCTGTGCTGCATTTCTATGCGCCACCCCCATGGTATGCAGATGTATCTCATGCATATTCATGAGGGACAGCATGAAAACCCGAACAGTGTTTGGCACCGCAGGACTGGAGTTGGGAACCTCTGCCGTAAAGCAGCAGCCAACAGGGGCAGACACACCCGCACCCACAGACCCCATTATCCAAAGCCCCCTGGAGAGGCAGGACTGTGGGCTCTGCGTGCATCTCCCAATACTAGCACTTGCATACCTTAGTAATGCCACCCTAAACCGGGGAATATGGTACACATCTATCAAAAGGTTGCTATGAGTACTGGCAGTAGCAATTTCTAGGTTAAGTACACTTTTCTGAGTGAGCTGCATCATAGCAACCTTTCTGGTGTCTGTGGAGTGTGCTACAGGTCTGGTGTCTGACAGTGTTTACCAACCTGGGGAGTGATTCCTACAGTATTGCGTACCATAGCCATGCCTGCAATGTGCCCAGGACTGGTGTGGTGGCCTGGGCTGACCAACACCTCTATAGTTGCACAATGCTGGCATAGGTTTGGGGAGTGTGTGTCTGTCTATCCAGTGTGTGGTGGCTGCCAACACCCTCCACAGCCCACACTGCTAGCACTGTTGCCAGTATTGGCCTGCCAATGTGCATAATGAGGAGCAAGTTACTGTGGGAATAGCCTGGATAGGGTGGCCTGGCCTGGATGCATCTGCACACGGCATAGGGAAATGGCTCGGATATTGTAGTGCCTGGCCACCACCTGCACGGACAGGGTGGCCATAGCATGTCATGCTGGGAGGTCACTCTCACCCTGACTGAGCAGTGACCATGGCATGGCTAGGTTCCCCCATAGTGCTATATAGTTTTTCTTGTTCTTGTATGCCTGTGCGCCTTCTTAAGGTTAACGTGCGGTAACATGTCCTGTAGCGCTAGTTCATTTATGGCGCCTTGTAACGCGTGTTCTCGGTGCGTTCTCGGAAACGATGTACAGGCCATGTCCTTATTTGGGGTTTCTGTCTCAACCGCGGCTCCTATCGCGAATCGCACTAACGCAGTTTAGTAAACATACCCCTTAGAGCCTTCACTCATGCTACCTGTTAATTTGAAATAGAGAAAAGTGCACAGAAAAGGTAACACAAGATGTAATTTGCTTGAAAACATGGCTCACTTGGGACGTAATCATAATTGATTCCTCATAAGACCTTGTTTAACCAATACAATAATTAATGTTATAAGAACATAAGATATGCCATACTGGGTCAGACCAAGGTCCATCAAGCCCAGTATTCTGTTTCCAACAGTGGCCAATCTAGGTCATAAGTACCTAGCAGTTTCCCCAAGGGACACAGGTTGCACAATGCTTGTATTGGTTCAAGCATTGATATCCTGGGTCCCTTCTTAATAATGGTTTATGGACCTTTCCTCCAGGAACTTGACCAAACCTTTTTTAAACCCAGCTACACTAACAGCCTTTACTACATTCTCCGGTAACAAATTCCAGAGTTTGATTACACGTTGAGTGAAAACATATTTTCTTTTTATTAGTCTTAAATAGTTTACCCCGTAGCTTCATTGCATGTCCCCTAGTCTTTCTATATTCTTATAAGGTAAACAATCGATCTACGTTTACCCGTTCCACTCTGTTCATTAATTTATAGACTTCTATCATTTCTCCCCTCAGCCGTCTCTTTTCCAGGTTAAAGAGCCCTAACGTTTTTAGCTTTTCTTCATAGGAGTAGCCTTCCATCCCCTTTACCATTTTGGTGGTTCTTCTCTGAACCTTTTCTAAAATCGCTATATCCTTTTTTTTTTTTTTTTTTTAAGACTTTATTTTCATTTTCCAAAACATAACAAACATAACAAAATAGCACACATAATCCACTTAACAAAGCAAAAACCTACCTCTAGAACAGTAATACAAGGAAAAAGTAACACCCTAAAAACAACCCGCCCCCCACCCTCCCCAGCCCTCCCCTCCAGGGTTCGAGTTGCAAGATTTTGAGCTGAAAGCCAAAAACAAATCCCGAGTTTTGGTCATCAATTCAGCTTGGCAGTCTCAATATAGTCATTTAGCAATTGCCATTTAAGAAATTGTTTCCCAGAGAACAGCTTAATTTTATCAGAACGCTGCTCAAACTGACTATACAAGCAAACTCGGTTCCACCACTCGTGCACATTTACAAGTGTTGTAGATTTCCAATTGCTGATAATTAAGCATATTGCTATGCCAACCATAAAGTCCATCAGAAAGACACCCTCCTTGGGCAAGGAAGGTATACCCGCTGCAGACCGAAAGCCTATTATCCGCCAAGAGAGAGGCTCCCTGAACTTCAGAATAAGCTGTATTTGTTTCCAGACCGAATCCCAGTAGGTCTGCACCGCCGGGCATTCATATACTAGATGCATCAGGGTGCCGATCTCAACACCACAGGTCCAGCAGAGAGGGCTGAGAGTACCATCCCACCGTGCCAGTTTGACCGGTGTGTAGTAACCATTATGAGCAAAATAGTACAGAGTCTGAGTAATGGAGGCAGACCTAGAGACTCTGACTTGTTTACACCAGAATTTTCTCCATTGGAGTTCAGAGAGCCTCTTCCCTGTTTCCCGTTCCCATCGCTGTTGCACCTTTTGCATCAACAGCGACGGGGATTGGGTCAATCTCTTATAAATCTGTGACACTATACCCGTCGCTTGCGTGATTTCGCGGAGAGTTTCAGTGACCCCCTCAGCGCTCAGGCCCTGCTTAGGATCTATTCCCGCTCCTACTAAGCAATGTCGGAGCTGAAGCCACTGAAAAAGGCAAGTAAGCGGGAGGCCAAATTCCTGCCGGAGCACCCCGAAATCCTTCCACTTATTAGCAGTCTGTAATTGACTCACCCGCCATATCCCACGTATGTACCATGTTTTCCAAGCAAAGGTCTTCTTCTGGATTTTAAATAGAGGATTATTCCAAATGGGCAGTTGGGCTCGAGAGCTACTATCGAAATTACTGACCTTAATAAAAGTCTGAAAGACTTTAAGTGTATCAAGAATAACAATAGGGAGCGAAGAGGTGTTTGGGAATTGCATCCCTGGGACATACTCCAACGGCATTGGTGTCAATAACCGCTCTTCCAAGGCTACCCAAACTGGCCTTCCAGCAGTTGGAGTCTCTAGCCATCGAGAACCTTGCTTGAGAAGGAAGGCGTGATGATAAGACTGAAAATTAGGAAAATTCACCCCGCCCTGCTCACGACTAAGCCTTAATTTCTCTTTGGAGATCCTCGGCGTTCTATTCTTCCACAAGAACTGAAGAAGCATCCGTTCAAGATGCTGATAGACATGGGCAGGGAGATAGCTGGGGAGCATCTCCAGAATATAATTAACCTTAGGAGTTATCATCATTTTCACAGTTTCCAGCCGACCCCACCAAGAGAGCATTAGAGGGGACCACTTCGTGGTCAACTCCCAGACCAAGGTCAGGAGCACTTCGGCGTTCCTTCTAACCGATTCTTCAAAAGGATAACAATAATGCACACCTAAATATTTCACGGCACCTGACTCCCATATAAAAGGATACTGGCTGAGATTTTCCTTATGAACCCATTTGTTCATAGGAAACACCACTGATTTCGACCAATTAATTTTATATCCTGAGTATCTCGAGTAATTCTCAATTTGCTCTAATATCCGGGGGATAGAATCAGGCGAGGTAAAAAGAAGGAGGTCGTCCGCGTAGGCCGAAAGTTTGGTTTCCTGCCCCGCGATCGATGCTCCGTGTATATCAGGACTCTGCCGTATGAGAAGAACTAAGAGCTCCATCGCAAGGTTAAAGAGCATAGGGGAGAGCGGACAACCTTGGCGGGTACCACGCCTTAAAACAAAAGGGACCGAGGTGACTCCATTAACACAGACTCGCGCGGTGGGGAGAGTGTACAAAACTTCCAAAGCTCTTAAATAAGCCGACCCGAAGCCGAACCATCTGAGAATCGCAAAAAGGAAGGGCCACTCCAGGCGATCAAAGGCCTTTTCGGCATCTAAGGAGAGACCTACTAAAGGCTTTTCCATCTCGTCTGCTCCCAACAAAATGTGACACAGAATACGCGCGTTATCGGCAGTCGAGCGCCACTCCGTAAAACCACATTGATCAGGGTGGATTAAAGTCGGAATAATCCCAGAGAGTCGGATTGACAGGGCAGTGGCATAGATCTTGTAATCGGCGTTGAGTAGTGAGATGGGGCGATAATTGGTTACTAGCTGAGGGTCTCTGCCGGGCTTCTCAAACACTACTAGATTAGCTGCCGCAAAAGTGCCCGATTGCTGCCCCGGCGAGGATAACATCCTAAAGTATTGCTCTAGGTGAGGAGTAAGGGCTTTAGCAAAGTTTTTAAAGAATTCGGCAGGTAGCCCATCCGGCCCAGCGGCCTTACCTGTGGCCATTGAGGCCATTGCTCGACGAATCTCCTCTTCAGTGAGGGGAGCGTCGAGTTCCTCCCGATGCACCTCAGAGAGAACGGGCCGCTGTACATTGGCGACTAATTGATCAAAGCCCTCCTGCGAAAACTCCCGCTCCGAGCTATATAGTTGAGTATAATAATCCCTAAAGACCTCGGCAATCTCAGCATCTTTGACTATCAAGCCGGTTTCCGGCGATTTCTTTAGGGCACTGACCCGTTTGGCCTCCCGCTTACCTTTTAAGGCCGTTGCGAGCATCTTACTTGCTTTACTACCCTCCCGGTAATAATTCCCTTGCTGCCTCCTAACGCTCTGGGAGGCCTCAGTGGTCATGAGGGCGTTATACTGAAATCTTAACCGCTGAAGCCTCACCAGAATACAAGGGTCAGTCCTCCGCGTCAGGACCCGCTCCCCCACTTTGATCTGCTGCTCGAGGTCCTGCAAGCGCTGCTTCCTTTGTTTTTTCAGCCGTATGCTGAAGCTAATGATAGCCGCCCTGATTGTGGCCTTGAAGCCCTCCCACCAAGCCCACCTGGAAGTGGCATGTGGAGAGTTAAACTGAAAGTATTCGGAGATGGTTGCTGCTATCTCTGTGTGAAATTCGGGGACATCTAGGAGAGACTTATCTAAAGCCCAGTCGGCGGACGGGTTGTGAATAGAGTCATCGTTTAAGACCAATGAGATAGGGGCATGATCCGAAATGTGAATTGAGTGAAGACTAGCGGGCCCCATGTTGGGAACCAAGGCCTTGGAGACCAGGAAAAAATCGATGCGGGACTGCGACGCGTGTGGCGCAGAAAAAAAGGTAAATTCCAGCTCCTGTGGGTGTTGCAGGCGCCATATGTCTACTAGAGCTAGTTCCTGGATCATAGAGGCTAAAAAAAGTTGCCCCTTAGACCGCTTAAGCGAGCGGGGGGGTTGGCGATCAATTAATGGGTCTAGTGTTTGATTAAAATCCCCCCCAACAATCCCCATGTAGTTCTTTCGCAACTGCAACATAAAAGTCCAAATTATCAGCAGTGGGAGCATATAAGCACATAATGACCACTTCGAGCCCCCCAGTTTTACCAGAACCTTAGTCCAGCGTCCTTCTGTATCAGAACGGTGGTAGATTACATTAATCTTAAGGGATTTTCTAACAAGAATAGCAACCCCATTATGTTTCTTTACAGCAGGAGAATACGCTATTACCTCATAAGGCCGCACACCTAGCTTCAAAGACTCCTTCAAGTTTAAATGCGTCTCTTGTAACAGCAGTATGTCAGCCCCTTCTCGCCGCGCATAGTCTACGATTTTTCTTCTCTTAATCGGGCTATTTATTCCTTGCACATTTAAAGAGACTACTTTACAAGGAGCCATTGAAGACGGTGGCTGAATTGCTCCCAGCGGACCTTAGCAGGATACATGTGGCTACCTGGAAAGCTACAATGATACCATGTGACATATCTAGGCACATCTTTGGTGAGTGAATGCTCTTGAGAGATCTTTTAAAGTTACCAAGCTGATAAACTAATACAAACCCTGGAGGAGAGGCGATACCTTGAGAAATTACCGGTGAGCACAGGCCGGTAGAGCTGGCTCGGGAGACTCCATGAAAACTGGAGGGCCCCTGCCGCCAGCGGTGTCAGTTACAGATGCAAACAAGCAAAATATTATAAAGTTGCACCCATCTCCCAGTCTAAACAGACATCTATCAGATTACTGGAACTTTGACAGATACAAGGACTCCGCAAGGAAAGGGGGTCCTCTGCAGAACACACAACGCCAATCTGGAGTCTCTAAACCATCTATAGTTGTCTGTTCACTAGATTAAACCGGGCCGTCCGTGCCCCACTTCTCAGCACATCTGGGCGGCTTCCATTTCCTCCAAGTATTGCAAGAACGCGTCTGGGTCCTAGAAGGTGCGAGTTTGATTGTGAAGTGTGACGCGCATTCTTGCGGGGTAGAGAAGACCAAAACGTGCTTGGAGCTGCTGCAGCCGAGGTCTGTATTCCAGAAATCTCTTACGCCTATTGACCGTAGGTTTGGCCAGATCCGGGAAAAAGGAGATTTTGCGCCCCTCAAATTCTATCGGAGCACGTGCGCGCGCCAATTCCAGGATCTGCGCAGCGTGCTGGTATCGCAGTGTGCGAAAAATGATAGGCCGCGGCCTGGAATTCTGCGGCATGCTATGAGAAGGGACGCGGTGGGCGCGATCTATTTCAAAGTCTTTGTCAAAAGTGCAGTGCAGAATCTCAGGAATCACCTTATACAAGAAGGCTCTCATATCCTTTCCTTCCGCCCCCTCAGGTAAACCTCCCATTCGCACGTTGTTGCGTCGTGCCCGATTATTACCATCCTCCACCTCCCTTTGTAGCGCTTTCAACTGATTCTCAAGCTTGGCGGCTTTCTCCAGTCGGGCCTCATGGGTGGTTAGCATTGCCTCCGTTTTATCCTGTCTCAACGTAAGGCTTTCAATCTTGGTGTGAAGCCCGGCGATCTCGTCATGCACAGAGCTTAGCGCCGCACCGTTAGCTTTAACCAGCTCCTTGACGCCTTGGATTTCTGTAAGTAGCTCCAGATGGGCATCTGGCCCCTCACGTGTAGCCGCCATTTTTTGCGGGGAGATGGGCTCCGTTTTGGTCCTTTTTGCGCTGCTATTCAATGCGCTGGCATAATCTAGCCGCTGCGGTTTAGGGCCCGCCATCAGGAAGGTACCGTAGTTAAGTTCAGGAGACTTTAAGAGATTTAAGAGGCACTTATTATCCGGATTCTTGGAAGGTCTCCCCAGAGCCACCGCACTAAGCGTCCACTCTGCTTGACATCAGGCTCCGCCCCCGCTATATCCTTTTTAAGATACGGCGACCAGAATTGCACGCATATTCAAGGTCATGCCGCACTATGGAACAATATAGAGGCATTATAATATCTTTTGTTTTATTTTCCATTCCTTTCCTTATCATACCTAGCATTCTATTTGCTATCTTGGCCGCCGCTGCACACTGGACCAAGGGTTTTAACATGTTATCCACAATGACGCCTAAATCTTTTTCCTGGGTGGTGGTTCCTAATGTGGAACCTTGCATCGTGTAACCATAGTTTGGGTTGTTCTTCCCTAGGTGCATAACCTTGCACTTGTCCACATTAAATTTCATCTGCCATATTGATGCCCAGTCTTCCAATTTATCAAGATCCTCTTGCAATTTTCCACAATCCTCTTGGGTTTTAACAACTTTAAATAGTTTTGTGTCATCTGCAAATTTGATAACCTCACTCGTTATTCCACTTTCCAGGTCATTTATGAATATGTCAAAAAGCAGCGGACCCAACACAGATCCCTGGGGTACACCACTATTCACCTTTCTCCATTGGGAAAATTGGCCATTTAGCCCTACCCTCTGCTTTCTATCTTTTAACCAGTTCCTGATCCACAATAGTACACTGCCTCCTATCCCATGACTCTTTAGATTTGCCAAAAGTCTCTGATGAGGGACCTTGTCAAAGGCTTTCTGAAAGTCCAGATACACAATATCAACCGACTCACCTTTGTCCACCTGATTATTTACTCCTTCAAAAAAACATAACAGATTAGTAAGACAAGATCTTCCTTGTCTAAAGCCATGTTGGCTGTCTCCCATTAGGTCATGCTATCTACATGCTGAGTAATTTTATTCTTAATGATGGTTTCTACCATTTTTCCCGGTAGTGACGTCAGGCTCACCGGTCTATAGTTTCCCGGATCACCCCTGGAACCCTTTTTAAAAATTGGTGTTACATTGGCGATCCTCCAATCTTCAGGTATTAGAGATGATTTTAATGATAGTTCACAGATTACTAATAGCAGGTCTGCTATCTCATATTTCAGTTCTTTCAACACCCTTGGATGTATACCATCCAGCCCAGGTGATTTGCTACTCTTCAATTTATCTAATAGTTGTAATACATCTTCCCGATGTATCGATATTTCCTTCAATTCTTCCTCACCTTTAAATACCACTTCAGTCATGGGTAACATCCCTACATCTTCCTCAGTAAAGACTGAAGCAAAGAATTCATTCAGTCTCTCCTCTATCGCCTTGTCGCCTCTTAGTGCTCCTTTAACCCCTTTATCAACTAATGGACCAACTGACTCTCTCACAGGTTTTTTGCTATGAATGTACTTGAAAAGGTCTTTACTTCGCGTTTTTGCTTCCGCAGCAAGCGTCTTCTCAAATTCTCCCTTTGCCTTGTTATAGTTTAAGAACAAATTAAAGATTGCTACATGTATGCTAGTTTGGAAACAGAATGCTACTGAAGTACTAAAATGGTGGTTTTAATGGAAAATAATATGGTTTCCCTTTTAAGCAAATGAATCATAAATCTACAGTATTTGATATTTCAAGCAGGGTATACTGAAAGAAAGCAAGTCTAAAGTTATAGCATGGAAAAATGCGGTCTCTGATTTAGTATTCTGCTTGTAAAACTACTTATCTGAAGGAAGCCAAAATGAGATTTGTTGACCTGTGTCCTAGTTGTAAAGCACACTTAACATAGTTCTTTGATTGCAATTCATCCTTTTATTACCTTGGAAAATGTTTAAGGGAAAATGTATTTGATGAATGTGTTCTGAGGAAAAATTTTTGTGAAAAAAATGTGATGAATTAAGCAATCATGAAGAGGTGAGGTGTTGAATGTCATATAGGAAAGTTTTTCAGAAGATGCTATTTTTCTGTTTATTATTTACTTGATATACCACTCATCTAAAAATTTAACAAAACAGTTTGTAATTAAGAATAATGAGACAAGTAACAGATAAGGCATAAAGATAGATGTAAACAATAGGATATATGCAGGAACAAAAGTAATTTCTAAGGGTATGTGTTTGTTAATGTGCATGTAGTTACTACACTTTAAAAGATTTAAGGGCATATTTACTAAGGGGTATGTTTACTAAACAGTCTTAATGTGCGCTCTACCATGTTATCGCGTGATAAGGTACCTTATCGTGCAATAATGGCGCTTTATTGGGCGCAGAGGTACCTTAGCGCGCGATAACGTGCGCAGAGGCGCAAATGAGCGCTGAGGGTGGAGAAAGGCTCCCGGAGGGCGGAGGAAGGCTCCCCAGGGGCAGAGAGAGAGGGTCAATGGGCGGAGAGTGGGAGGGGAGAGGCTCCCTGCACACTAATGCTGTGAAATTCGAGGCTGAAAACTAACGCCACTGAAACCCTGGCGTTAGAGCTGATTTAAAGGGAAAAGAAACCATTCCCGTCAGCAATGTACAGCAAAACCAGGGAAACCTATAAAAAGTGATGTGTGATACATGTGCACATAACAAAAGGGCAAATAAACAGTGAAAATGACCAGCATAAAATGTAATAAAAACATAACCACGCTGTTCAGTAGTGATTTTAATGGGAAACAACAAAAAACACTCCCGAGAAAGCTCCAAAAAAAAGATATGAATTTTGGAAGGGTCTATGCTCCGTCCCCATACAAGGTGAATGAGCCCACAGTGAAATTGCGCTGAGCAGGCTTTTTCCTCTCCATTGGGCAGGTTTCCTATGGCATGCACATGTTCCACAACAGCAGGGCGGGCATGTCGGAATGGGCAACTGGACAGATGCTTGAAAAGGGGACACAGAGGGCTGCAGGCGGCACATGCTGTGGTGCAGCTGGGCCATAGTGCGGACTAGGGTGATGCCTAGGTGGCCCATAGGAATGCTGAAACAGTAGTGCAGCCAGACAGCAACTGATGAGGGCCCAACATGGGCACGAGTGTGCTCCCCACAGTGTCACAGTGGATAGTACCTAGCAGGTACCCCCAAGGGCACAGAACATTGGCAGGCGGTGCTGGGGGGAAGCGTGGAAAGCTATGCAGGCACCCCTACCCCAGAACCCGCACCATAGGCAGCCACCTACCCACACACTGGATGGCCTGAGACTGAGCTCCACAAGCATCACCAGTAGAAGAGCATGTCAGCAGGGTGGCAGAGGGTACTAGTGGTGGAGGGGGCAGTGGCAGCTGCCCAGAGCAGATCATGGCCTAGCCCTGTGTAGGTGGGTGCCATGCACTGCAACAGACAGGCCATGTCTGAAGAACAGTCATGGTATTACCAGGGAATGCACCATCTCTATGGCAACATGGTGGTGCAGTGCACACAGCCAGTGTACTCAGACACAGAAGGTCACAGGTTCAAGTTCCAGCTGTGGTTCCTGCCAACCCAGTCCCCATATTTTACCCACTACTAAAACGTGCTAATACAGACAGAACCTTTATTGCAGATGACGTAAACATGCCCAAAACACCTACATTTTACCCTACAGAGCACAGACACCATAAACAGGCGCATTACCTAGAGCAGAGAGTCCCAAATGCAGTCAAGGAGGGCCAAACACCATTCAGGTTCCATGCTGTCTCTAATAAAGATGCCTGTGCTGCATTTCTATGCGCCGCCCCCATGGTATGCAGATGTATCTCATGCATATTCATGAGGGACAGCATGAAAACCTGAAGAGTGTCTGGCCCACCAGGACTGGAGTCGGAAACCTCTGCCTTAAAGCAGCGGCCAACAGGGGCAGACACACCCACATCCACAGGCTCCATTATCCAATGCCTTCTGGAGAGGCAGGATGTTGGGCCCTGCGTGCATCTCCCAATACTTACACTTGCATACCTTAGCAATACCACCCTAAACCTGGGAATACGATCACAGCTATCAAAAGGTTGCTATGATTACTGGCAGATAGCAATTCCAAAGTTAAGTATAATTTTCTGAGTGAGCTGCATCATAGCAACCTTTCTGATGTCTGTGGAGTGTTCTACAGGTCTTGTGTCTGACAGTGTTTACCACCCTGGGGAGTGACCCCAACAGTATTGCGTACCATAGCCATGCCTGCACTGTGCCCAGGACTGGTGCAGTGGCCAGGGCTGCCAAACATCTCTATAGTTGCACAATACTGGCATAGGTGTGGGGAGAGTGTGTCTGTCTATCCAGTGTGTGGTGGCTGCAAACACCCTCCACAGCCCACACTGCTAGCACTGTTGCCAGTATTGGCCTACCAATGTGCATAATGAAGAGCAAGGTACTGTGGGAATAGCCTGGATAGGGTGGCCTGGCCTGGATTCATCTGTACAGAGCATAGAGCAATGGCTCAGACATTGTAGTGCCTGGCCACCACCTGCACGGACAGGGTGGCCACAGCATGTCCTGCTCGGAAGTCACTCTCACCCTGACTGAGCAGTGACCACGGCATGGCTAGGTTCCCCCATAGTGCTATATAGTATTTTCCTTATGTGATATTTAAGGGTTCTCTTTTGGGGCCCAATCACTGACTTATCTGCTTGGTTGGAATATCAGAGACATGGTGGAAGGAGGACAACCAGTGGGACACTGATACCTGGGTACAAACTATATCGTAATGATAGAGCTGATCAAATTGGTGGAGGGGTTGCGCTCTATGTTAGAGAGGGCATTGACTCAGAAAGGATTAAAGTTATGCAGAAAACAAAATCTGCTGTAGAATCTATATGGATTGAAATTCCATATAAAAGGGGGAAGGCAATGGCAGTGGGGGTGTACTATCGAGCACCTGGCCAGAATGACCAAATGGATGATGAAATGCTCAAAGAAATCAAGGAAGCTAACAAACGTTACAGCGCAGTAATAATAATGGGTGATTTCAATTACCCCGGTATCGACTGGGTCAGTGTCACGTCAGGACATGCTAGGGAGATAAAGTTCCTAGATGAAATAAATGACTGCTTCTTGGAGCAGCTGGTTCATGAACCGACCAGAGGGGAAGCCATATTAGACCTAGTCCTTAGTGGAACACCAGATCTAGTGCAAGAGATAAGGGTGTTGGGGCCACTTGGCAATAGTGATCATAGCATGATCGCCTTTGATTTAATTAGTGGAGGAGGGATAGTAAGGAAATCCACAGTACTACCTTTTAACTTTCGAAAGGGAGACTATGAGAAAATGAGGAAAACAGTTAAGAAAAAACTAAAAGGAGCAGTTGCAAAGGTTAAAGACGTACATCAAGCTTGGGTGTTGTTGAAAAATACTATCTTGGAAGCCCAGACCAGCTGTATTCCACGCTTTAAGAAAAGTGGAAGGAAGTCCAAAAAACTGCCAGCATGGTTTAAAGGTGAGGTCAGAGAGGCTGTTGTTGCCAAAAAAGCATCTTTCAGGAAATGGAAAAAAGAGCCAAACGACGAAACCTGGAAACAGCACAAGCACTGGCAAGTCAAATGCAAGGCATTGATAAGGCAGGCAAAGAGAGAATTTGAGAAGAAGCTTGCTGCGGAAGCAAAAACGCGAAGTAAAGACCTTTTCAAGTACATTTGTAGCAAAAAACCTGTGAGAGAGTCAGTTGGTCCATTAGATGATAAAGGGGTTAAAGGAGCACTAAGAGGCGACAAGGCGATAGCGGAGAGACTGAATGAATTCTTTGCTTCGGTCTTTACTGAGGAAGATGTAGGGATGTTACCCATGACTGAAGTGGTATTTAAAGGTGCGGAAGAATTGAAGGAAATATCGATACATCGGGAAGATGTCTTACAACTATTAGATAAAATGAAGAGTAGCAAATCACCTGGGCCGGATGGTATACATCCAAGGGTTCTGAAAGAACTGAAATATGAGATTGCAGAACTGCTATCAGTAATCTGTTAACTATCATTAAAATCATCTCTAATACCTGAAGATTGGAGGATCGCCAATGTAACCCCAATTTTTAAAAAAGGTTCCAGGGGTGATCCGGGAAACTACAGACCGGTGAGCCTGACGTCAGTACCGGGAAAAATGGTAGAAACCATCATAAAGAATAAAATTACTCAGCATGTAGATAGTCACAACCTAATGGAAGACAGCCAACATGGCTTTAGACAAGGAAGATCTTGTCTTACTAATCTGTTATGTTTTTTTGAAGGAGTGAATAAACAGGTGGACAAAGGTGAGTCGGTTGATATTGTGTATCTGGACTTTCAGAAAGCCTTTGACAAGGTCCCTCATGAGAGACTTTTGGCAAAACTAAAGAGTCATGGGATAGGAGGCAGTGTACTATTGTGGATCAGGAACTGGTTAAAAGATAGAAAGCAGAGGGTAGGGCTAAATGGCCAATTTTCCCAATGGAGAAAGGTGAATAGTGGTGTACCCCAGGGATCTGTGCTGGGTCCGCTGCTTTTTGACATATTCATAAATGACCTGGAAAGTGGAATAACGAGTGAGGTTATCAAATTTGCAGATGACACAAAACTATTTAAAGTTGTTAAAACCCAAGAGGATTGTGAAAAATTGCAAGAGGATCTTGATAAATTGGAAGACTGGGCATCAAAATGGCAGATGAAATTTAATGTGGATAAGTGCAAGGTTATGCACCTAGAGAAGAACAACCCAAACTATGGTTACACAATGCAAGGTTCCACATTAGGAACCACCACCCAGGAAAAAGATTTAGGCGTCATTGTGGATACCATGTTAAAACCCTCGGCCCAGTGTGCAGCGGCGGCCAAGAGAGCAAATAGAATGCTAGGTATGATAAGGAAAGGAATGGAAAATAAAACAAAAGAGATTATAATGCCTCTATATTGTTCCATGGTGAGACCGCACCTTGAATATTGTGTGCAATTCTGGTCGCCGTATCTTAAAAAGGATATAGCGATTTTAGAAAAGGTACAGAGAAGAGCCACCAAAATGGTAAAGGGGATGGAAGGATACTCCTATGAAGAAAGGCTAAAAAGGTTAGGGCTCTTTAACCTGGAAAAGAGACGGCTGAGGGGAGATATGATAGAAGTCTATAAATTAATGAACGGAGTGAAACGGGTAAACGTAGATCGATTGTTTACCTTATCAGAATATAGAAAGATTAGGGGACATGCAATGAAGCTACAGGGTAATCTATTTAAGACTAATAAAAGAAAATATTTTTTTCACTCAACATGTAATCAAACTCTGGAATTTGTTACCGGAGGATGTAGTAAAGGCTGTTAGTGTAGCTGGGTTTAAAAAAGGTTTGGACAAGTTCCTGGAGGAAAGGTCCATAAACCATTATTAAGAAGGGACCCAGGATATCAATGCTTGAAGCAATACAAGCATTGTGGAACCTGTGTCCCTTGGGGAAACTGCTAGGTATGTATGACCTAGATTGGCCACTGTTGGAAACAGAATACTGGGCTTGATGGACCTTGGTCTGACCCAGTATGGCATATCTTATGTTCTTATGTTCTTATGTTAGCAGTAACAGTTTGAAACAAAGCTCAGTAAGCCCTGAGGTTGAGGAGATGCAATGGGAATTTAATTCTGCTGACTCAGAAGAAATTCCAATGGATTGTATGCTCTTGTCTCGCAGACAACATTAAATCTCTTTGCTAAAGATTTGGGTGAATGAGCTGAGATAAAGCAGAGGAAATGAATCTTCTTTGAGGAAAACGAAGAAGCTGTTTTGATTTACTACTTGGCTGTAGAGAAAAATACCTTGCACGTTTTGGAAGCCAGGCGTATGAAAATACAGCTATTTTGTTTCTGTAAATAACCTTCAAGCAAAGCTCCTGTAAAGAGTACTGTTTGTTCTGCACTAAGTCTGTTTGGGAAGGGGAATACATTTTCTTGTCAATTTTTGCCTAACACTCGAATCACGGCTATCCTTTTATCAGAGGACTAAAAACTACCACTCCCATAAGGCATAATGGGAGTAAAAGCTATCGTCATTTTCTGCATAAAGGACATCATGGCAGCCCCAACCCTCTGACCCCTAGGCGGAGGACTGGGGGGCGTATGACAATAGACATACACACACTCCCACAGCTATGCCAGCATTGTGCAAATGTAGAGGTTTTTGGCAGCCCTGGCCACCACACCAGTCCTGGGCACAGTGCAGGCATTGCTATGGTACACAATATTGTTGGGGCCACTCCCCGGGGTGGTAAACACTGTCAGAAGCAAAAACTGAAATACACTCCACAGATATCAGAAAGGTTGCTATGATGAATCTCTGACAACAAATTATGTTTAACTTAGGATTTGTTATCTGACATTAATCATAGCAACCTTTTGATATATGTGGAACGTGTTCCCAAGTTTAGGACAGCATTGCTAAGGTATGCAGGTGCTAGTATTGGGAGATGCTGCTCCGTGCAGGGCCCAACAGCCTGACTCTCCATGAGGCTTTGGATAGTGGAGCCTGTGGGTGTGGGTGTTTGTGCCCCTGTTGGCCAATGCTGTAGGGCAGAGGTTCCCAACTCCGGTCCTGGTGGGCCAAACACGGTTCAGGTTTTCATGCTGTCCCTAATGAATATGCATGAGATACATTTGCATACAATGGGGGCGGTGCATACAAATGCAGCACAGACATATTTATTAGGGACAGCATGAAACCTGAATGGTGTTTGGCCCTCCAGGACTGCAGTTGGGAAACTCTGCTCTAGGGACTGCACAGGTCTATGGTGTATGTGCTCTGTAGGGTAAAATATAGGCATTTATGGCATGTTTCCTGATCATGTAACCAATCTAGTCCTGGACCTCTGGGTTCCCTATCACATCCAGCAGCTTGGAGACTGAGAAAACTCCTCCTTTTTATGATGTCACCGGTATATCCATCCGGAATCCGCCTCATGCCATCAGTTACCTCAGTCTCCAAGCAGCTGGATAGATAGGAGCCCGAAGGGTCAGGCTCACTGGAGAAGCAATCAAGACTATTTGACATGTTTAAGATTTTATATATCTCCAACATGTATTTTCTAGAAATATAAATGATTTCCCTGTTTACTTCCATGTTAATTTTCCTGTTACTTGTAATAGGTCAGTTATATCTGACCAATTGTTGTATTGTTTCAATGTAAACCGCACTGATGACAAATAGCACGGTATATAAGAAAATTAAATAAATAAATAAATAAATTAAGTGATTTGGGAAGAAAAAGAACATTAGTTTACTCTTAGTGGAAGAGTTTCTCAGCACTGTGCCTTTAAGTTTGCCTGCAGGCACCTCTCTCTTCCTCTCCCTACCCACCCCATCCCTCCCCGATTGATTCAAGTGCTTAGGCTGTGGGGGAGCTCGGCGATAGCCGGTTCAGTGTACTGCTGCCGGTAGAGTTAGCCACCTTGTCAGAGTGAGAGCTCCGGGGAAAAGCCTTGCCAGCGCCACACAGAAGTTTGCCTGTCCGCGCGCTGGCAGGCTCGGGACCGTCGCGCTCAGATTCCTTTAGTGCGAGTGTGTTCCCAGTGACAGCAGTCGCGCCTTCGGACCTGCGAACCGCGAGCCCAGTGAGTCTAATGCTGGCGGTTTGCCCGGCGGCGTTATCCTGTAAGGGGCCTTCCTTTTCTGAAGCGCTGTGTACGTGGCACGAAACGACAGAGCAGCGGGTCTAGCCGCGTGGTGGCACCGCGCGGGAATGCCACTGCCGGCGGGGATAATTCTCTACTTCTCCCGGAGGCGGTCCGTTTTTTCCTCATGCCTTGTTTCCTTTTTCCCTAACAAGGGGTTATTTTCTTTGGTGTTTTTTGCCTTTTGTTTGATTTTAGTGGGAGAATTGTAAAAAAAAAAATAAATAAAAAATGGCGGTAAGCCTCTAGGCCCGCGGCACATAGGGGGTCCATTAGTGTACAGTTTCTCTGCTGGTACTTTTTGTCCGTGAGGACCATGCCATCTAAGCCACTTTGTTTGGTATGTGGCATGAAAAAAGGCTCTGCTTCAGGTATTTGCAAGTCCTGTGCTAGGGAGACAGTGGACATGGATTCTGGTGAAGACCAGGGAGTCGGGCAGGTGGCAGAATTAGAGCCCTCGGGATCCCAGTTTCAGGAGGGGTCCCAGGGGGAGCCCGTGGTGGGTCCTTCTTCGGGGCCTTCCACTCCTCTCCCTCAGACTTCTTTCCCAAAAGAATTGGCAGCAATTTTCTCAAAAGGAGTTTGTTACCCTGCTCCAAATACTTTTTTGACTCCTGTGCAGCAGGAGAAAATACCTGGAGCTGCTAGCGGGAGGAAGAGTCCTGCACCATCCTCGCAGGCAGAGGACCCTTTCCGCGGGGCCAAGAGGCTGCGGTCCAAGGGGTTACCAGAGGAAGATTCCATAGCCTCAGAGGGACCCTTCCCAGAGGAGGAGGCTACCGGTGGAGAGCTAGAGGAAGAGCTGGGGGAAGGCGAACTGTCTGAGAGAGAGGAGCAGGCTAGAGTGGTACGCGTCTTCAGGAAGGAAGAGCTACCGGCGCTCATTGTAGAGGCATTAAAGGTCTTAAATATGCCGGCCCTGGGCCCAACTGAGGACGAGACCCTGGAAGACCCCCTGTTGCAGGTTTTCAGGAAAACTCAAAGAGCGTTCCTGGTGCATAGAGTGTTTCGAGAGATGATTCAGGAGGAGTGGAGCCTGCCGGAAGCTCCTCTCAAGGGTTCCAGGGTCATGGGCCATCTCTATCCATTGCTGGATCAGGATAGGGAGGTTATTAAGTCACCCAAGGTTGATGCGGCCATTTCGGCGGTCACCAAGAAAACGACTATCCCGGTGGAGGGTGCAGCGGCCCTCAATGATTCCCAGGATAGGAAATTGGATGTGTTGTTGTGTCAGGTGTTTGATGTGAATGCTCTCTCGCTGCAAGCGGCTATTTGTGAAGCGTGGGTGGCTAGAGCCTGCCTTAGGTGGTCTCAGAGTGCAGGAAGGTGCAGAGGCTGCAGAGTCTGCGGAGGCGGCCAGGTTGGAGTCTGGCGCGGCCTACCTGGCGGACATTCAGTATGAAGTTATGCGTGGTTTGGCGAAGAGCATGGTGTTGGCAGTGGCAGCTTGATGGTACTTGTGGCTGCGCAACTGGGCGGCGGATAGCTCCTCCAAGGCTAGATTGAGCAAGCTTCCCTGTTGTTCGGAGAAGATTTAGAAAACTTGGTAAAGGACTTGGGAGAATCCAAGGGTGGAAAGTTGCCCGAGGACAAACCCAAGCAGAGCCGGCAGTTTCCGGCTGGCAGGGGCCAACAGCGAGATTTTCGCTGGTTTCGGTTCCAAAGATTTAATCCCGGTCAGAGGGGGCGTTCTTCCTCTCGAGGTCAAAGTTTCCAGGGGTTTCGGGGGGCCGGACGGGGGTTCAGTCCCTCGTCCTCTTCGTCCTTCACTGTCAAAAAGCAACAATGAGATACGGGGGACCCGGGCACCCTTGCTGCCAGTAGGAGGGCGGTTGCAGGAGTTTTATTCTGCCTGGGTCCGGGTAACGTACGATCAGTGGGTACTAGAAGTTATTCGAGAAGGTACGCGCTGGAGTTCCTTAGGCCAGTGAGGGAAGCCTTCGTTCAGTCCCCCGGCAAGTCGCCTGCCAAGTGTGCGGCCCTACGGGAGATGGTCCGAAGGCTACTGCAGCTCAAGGCAATAGTTCCTGTCCCGGCATACCAGCTCGGAGGCGGTCGCTACTCCATTTACTTCATTGTCCCCAAAAAAGATGCAGGCGTTCAACCGATCCTGGACCTCAAGGGAGTGAATCGTTGCCTTTGGATATCGCATTTCCACATGGAGACGCTGTGGTCCATCGTGGTGGCTGTCCAAAAGGGAGAATTCCTCACATCGCTGGACTTGTCGGAGGCTTATTTCCATATTCCAATTCGGCCGGACCATCACAAGTTTCTAAGGTTCGCGGTCCCGTTCGGCCACTATCAGTTCCGGGCATTGCCATTCGGCCTGGCGACAGTGCCACGCACCTTTACCAAAGTCATGGTGGTTGTCGCGGCGGCTCTAAGGAAGGAAGGCATCTTAGTGCATCCGTATCTGGACGATTGGTAGATTCGAGCAAAGTCACGGTCGGAGAGCGCGTCGGCCATGGCACGGGTGGTGGCGTTTCTGGAAGAGCTCGGTTGGGTGGTCAATGTGTCCAAGAGTCACTTGGTGCCCTCTCAGAATCTGGAATACCTGGGAGCTCGCTTCGATACGCACACAGGAAGGGTGTTCCTAACTGCGGAACGAGCACGGCGTCTTCGGAGGTTAGTGAACCAGTTTCTTCAATGCAAGGCGCCATCGGCGTGGCATTATCTGCAATTGCTGGGAACGATGGCAGCAGCCATAGAGACGGTTCCGTGGGCAAGAGCTCACATGAGGCCCTTGCAGAGGGCGCTACTCCATCGGTGGTCACATCAGCAGGATTCCCTCTCGCGCAAGTTGCCCTGTCCGGAGGAGGCGCGGCGGTTTCTGCATTGGTGGTTGCGCCCCGCGTCCTTGGAATGCGGCAGGCCGCTGGACGCTCTGGTATGGATTCCTGTAATGATGGACGCCAGTCTCTCGGGCTGGGGTGCTCACTGCCAAGGCAGATTCTTGCAAGGGCAGTGGACGGTCCAGGAACGGAGCTGGTCCATCAACAGGCTGGAGTTGAGAGCGGTGGCCCTAGTGTTGCGGTCATTCCAGAGCCTACTCTACGGCAAGGCGGTCCGCGTGTTCTCCGATAATGCCACAGCGGTGTCCTATGTCAACAAGCAAGGGGGTGCCAGCAGCGTGCTGCTGGAGGTCGAGGCCAGAGCCCTGTGCGATTGGGCGGAGGCGAATCTTCTGGAGCTGTCCGCGGCACATGTCGCAGGAGTGGACAATGTGCAGGCCGATTTTCTCAGTCGGGTACGGGTAGACCCCGGGGAGTGGGTCCTGCATCCTGAGGTCTTCGAGATGATTGTGCGCCGGTGGGGGGTGCCGGTTATGGACCTCATGGCCACCTTCACTTCGGCGAAGGTCGACAGATTCTTCAGCAGAAGACGAGAAAGGATGTCGGAGGGCTTGGATGCTCTCACTCAGGAATGGCCGGAAGGGCATCTGCTGTATGTGTTCCCGCCATGGGTCTTGATCGGCAGAGTGCTGCAGCGGATCGAGTGGTTCCGAGGTCGAGTAATTCTCATAGCAGCAGATTGGCCTCGCAGACCTTGGTACGGGGATCTGGTATGGTAGCTCGTGGCGAATCCTTGGAAGCTCCCTCTTCGGCCAGATCTTCTGTGGCAGGGACCTCTGCTCATGCTTCACGTGGATCGATTCTCGCTTACGGCCTGGCTCTTGAAAGGGCGTGGTTGACGGCAAGGGGTTACTCCACAGCAGTTATTTCTACCCTTTTGAAGTCCAGAAAGAGGTCCACCTCCCTTGCTTATGTCCGTATCTGGCGGGTCTTTGAGGCATGGTGTGTAGATACGAACTGCGAGCCGTTCAAGTCTTCCGTCTCTCAGATCTTGGATTTTCTTCAGGACGGGTTTGACAAAGGGATGGCAGCGGCATCATTGCAGGTGCAGGTGGCAGTGTTGTCCCGCTATAGAGGCAAGATAAGAGGTCAGGAGCTCGGGGGTCATCTGGATATTAAACGGTTTCTATGAGCTGGGTCGCTGCTGCGGCCTCCGGTCCGGCCGACCATTCCGAGGTGGCATTTGTCATGTGTCCTGGACACGCTGGAGCATGCGCCTTTCGAGCCCCTGTCCCGAGCTTCCCTTAAGGATCTCACGTTGAAGGTGGTGTTTCTGGTAGCTATTTGTTCGGCGCGACGGGTCTCGGAGTTGCAGGCGCTCTCCTGCAGAGAGCCCTATCTGTCGTTCTTTCCTTTGAAGATGGTCTTGCGCATGGTGCCGGCCTTTCTCCCAAAGGTAGTTTCTCCTTTCCATGTAAATCAGGAAATTTCTTTGCCTGTCTTCTCGAAGGACGCGAGGGTGTCTGGCTCGGGGGAGTGGCACTGGTTGGATGTGCAGAGGGCGATAAAGAAGTACCTTCAGCGCACAGCCAGGTTTTGCAAGTTGGACAGGCTGTTTATCCTCTTCGCGGGCACCAGGAAAGGAGAGGTGGCGTCAAAGGCATCCATCGCGAGGTGGATTAAGGAGGCCATTGCATCGTCTTACATGTTGAAAGGTAAGTCAGTACCGGACGGGCTTTGGGCACATTCCACTAGAGCGCAAGCCGCGTCTTGGGTGAAGGTGCACTTGGTGTCTCCGGTGGAGATCTGCAAAGCGGCGACTTGGTTGTCGCTGAATTCCTTTGTGAGGCATTACCAGCTAGATGTTCAGTGGACGGACGAGACCTCTTTTGCCTCGGCAGTTCTGCAGGCGGGTCTCCCGAGGCCCTCCCAGGTTTGAAGTTTTCACTGCTCTGGTACGTACCCAGAGGTCCGGAACTAGACTGGTTACACGATCAGGAAGGTGAAATTAGACTTACCTGCTAATTGTTGTTCCTGGAGTGTAGCCAGTCTAGTCCCGTGTCCTTCCCCGGTATTTTGTACTTCTAGATTGGGCTGAAGAGCTTGGCTCGATCACAGGTTTATTTTATTTATTTATTTTGCTGCATTTATATCCCGCTTTTCACTGGGTCAAAGTGGTTGGGGGGTACATTTAACACGAGGGGATATGAGACACATACACTGATACTTACAGGGAACATGGGCAATGGAGGGTTAAGTGGCTTGCCCAAGATCACAAAGAGCACCTGTGGGACTAGAAACCCCAGTCCTTCCGGTCCAAGGTTGCTGTCCTCTAGTGGGATTTGAACCACTGACCTTCCGGCCTGTAGTACCTTGCCCCAACCACTAGGCCACTCCTCCCTCCAGATAAGAGTGTTTTTTGCTGTTCAGTGGTCAGAATGGCAGGTACTTAAAAAAAAATGAATTCCATTCGGTGGGAGGTACGTGGACTTACTGTGGTGGGTCCGATGTTGCGGGTCATTCTTCCTTGGGAGGAGAAAGTGGCCTGCGGCGGTTGAAGTCACAGTCAGGAGCAGGGCGGTTTCTGTTCTGCAGGGGGCTGTTAGCATTTGGTTAAGGGTAACTTAGTTATTTTGTACATAAGTTAGTGGTTTCTCCAGTCATTCTCTTACTTGTGTCTCCGGTGAGTCTGCTTTGTCAATAGGTTACTGATGGGAGGAGGTGGATTCCGGATGGATATACCGGTGACATCATAAAAAGGAGGAGTTTTCTCAGTCTCCAAACTGTTGGATGAGATAGGGAACCCAGAGGTCCGGGACTAGACTGGCTACACTCCAGGAACAACAATTAGCAGGTAAGTCTAATTTCACCTTATTTTATATGCAATAAAGGTTCCATCTTTATCACCACAGTTTAGTACTGTGTAAAATATAGGGATATGGTTTCCAGGAGCCACATCTGGGACTTGAACCTGTGACTTTCTGCCTCTGAACACACTGGCTGTGTGTACTGCACCAAACTGTTGCCACAGAGGCAGATCATTCTCTGGGGATACCATGACTGTTCGGCAGACAGACCTTGTCTTTTGCACTGCATGCCACCCACCTAAACAGGGCTTGGTCTTGGTCTGCTGTGGGCACCTGCCACTGCCCCCTCCACCAACAGCAGCCCTCCCCCACCATGCTGAAATACCCTTATGCCGGTGGTGCTGGTGGTGCGCAGTCCCAGGCCATTCAGTGTGCCTGTAGGCGGCTGCCTATGGTGTGGGATCTGGGGTAGGGGTGCCTACATAGACATCCACGCTTCCCCCCGGCACCGCCTGTCATTGTTATGTGCCCTTTGAGGTACCTGCTGGGTGATGTCCCCTGGAACACTGTGGGACACATGCTCATGGGCATGTGTGACCTTGGTCAGTTGCTGGCTTGCTGATTTGCAGTTTCTGAGTTCCTATGTGCCACCTCGGCATCTGCCTAGTCCACCCTGTGCCATAGCTACCCCACTACATGTCCCTCCTGCAGCCCCCTGTACCCCATTTGCAGCCTCACAGTAGTGCCCTCTCGTACTTGGGCACTATGATGTTGCTGCACATGTATCACTACTATCACTTTTCTTGGTTTCCCTGTCTTTGCTGCACATTGCTGACTGAAATCGTCTCTCTCCCCTGCAAATGTGTGTCTAGTGCGAGGTTTTCACTGGTGTTAATTTTAAGACCTTCATTTCACGGCATTAGTGTGCCTGGAGCTTTTTCCCACCCATTCTCCACCCATTGACCCCTTATCTCCACCCTCTGGGGAGCCTTACTCCACCCTCTGCTCCTTGAGGCTTTGGATAGTGGAGCCTGTGCGTGTGGGTGTTTGTGCCCCTGTTGGCCAATGCTCTAGGGCAGAGGTTCCCAACTCTGGTCCTGGTGGGCCAAGCACGATTCAGGTTTTCAGGTTGTCCCTAATGAATATGCATGAGATACATTTGCATACAATGGGGGCACTGCACACCAATGCATCTCATGCATATTTATTAGGGACACCATGAAATCCTGAAGGGTGTTTGGCCCTCCAGGACTGCAGTTGGGAACCTCTGCTCTAGGGAGTGCACATGTTTATGGTGTATGTGCTCTGTAGGGTAAAATATAGGGACATGGTCTGCAGGAGCCACAGCTGTGACCTTCTGCCCCTGTATACAATGGCTGTGTGTACTTCACCAAACTGTTGCCACAGAGGCAGCTTATTCCCTGGGGATACCATTACTGTTCATCAGACAGCCCTTGTCTGTTGCACTGCACACCACCCAACTTAACAGGGCTTGGCTTTGGTGTGCTGTGGGCAGATGCCACTGTCCCCTCCACCAACAGCAGCCCTCCCCCACCATGCTGAAATGCCCTTATGCCGGTGGTGCTGGTGGTGCGCAGTCCCAGGACATCCAGTGTGCCTGTAGGCGGCTGCCTATGGTGTGGGATCTGGGGTAGGGGTGCCTACACAGACATCCATGCTTCCCCCCGGGACCACCTGTCATTGTTATGTGCCCTTTTGGGTACCTGCTGGGTGATATCCCCTGGGACACTGGGACACACGCTCGTGGGCATGTGTGACCTTGGTCAGTTGCTGGCTTGCTGATTTGCAGTTTCTGAGTTCCTATGTGCCACCTAGGCATCTGCCTAGTCCACCCTGTGCCATAGCTGCCCCGCTGCATGTCTTCCTGCAGCCCCCTGTACCCCATTTGCAGCCTTACCGTCGTGCCCTTTCATACTTGGGCACTACGCTGTTGCTGCACATGTATCACTACTATCACTTTTCTTGGTTTCCCTGCCTTTATTCTACATTGCTGACTCAAATTGTTTCTCTCCCCTCAAATGTGCCTCTAATGCAAGGTTTTCACTGGCGTTAATTTTCAGACCTTCATTTCACAGTGTTAGTGTTCCTGGAGCCTCTCCCCGCCCACTCTCCGCCCATTGACCCCTTCTCTACGCCCTCTGGAGAAACTTACTCCACCCACTGTGCACTTTAATGCCGCCGGAGAAGTTATCGCAGGATAACGTGCCGCTGCGACTTTAGCACTGTTTAGTAAACATACCCCTAAATGTTGACCCATAGAATCTTCACTTATGACAATGTCCATTTTATCAATACTTTTCCACAGATTTTGTATTCTTACATATCCATCTAATAGTATTCTTCCTTTCTCCCTCTGTGATATTTGACTATGGAGAATTCTTTCCACACCATATTTACCCAGCATGTCGCCTACTGTGCAATCACAAGCATCTGTTGCGATCTTATTTATTTGGGAACCTGCTGCTATGAGACATTTTCCCGATAAATGTCAGGCAATGCGCAAAGCAATGCCTTTATTTAAATATAGTGGAAATAATAAAACTCTTGAGATTAAAATTGTTTCATCCAGGCAGAGGGACAATTGCTGTAGCAGGGAGCAATCTCTATGTCACATTATGTAAATTATAATTTGGAGAAAACATTCAGGTTATAAAAATGAGTATATATAATACACATCTGCAACAATGAAACTCATAAATATACTCTGAAATCTCAAAATATGTAGAAAAATACAGAATCGTGGGCTAGAAATATTTAGTTTTCTAAATTATTGGAATATTTGCTGTCCCCGCTTTTTGCATTGTAGAGCAGTAATTTTGCAGCCCTTTTGTAGTCAGAAAAATGTGTGTATCTGATCTCTCTGCATTTTTGGAAACCTGAGAATTAGAGTGCTTTTGACACACTGTTATGTCAAACATAAAAGAAAATTGTTTTTCCATTTGCATCATTTGGCTCCTTATCACTGAATATTCAGGGACATCAGAACTTATATTTGGTTCAAGGGATTTATCATTTTTCCTATGAAAAATCATAAATGGCAATATTTTACCAGCTAAATACTACAATGCTTAGAAAATGGTCTTAAATACTATGGGGTATGTTTACTAAACCGTCTTAATGTGCGCCCTGCCACGTTTTCACGCAATAAGGTACCTTATCACGCAATAATGGCACTTTCTCAGGTGCAGAGGTACCGTAGCGCGCGATAACACGCGCAGCGGCGTAAATGAGCACTGAGGGTGGAGAAAGGCTCCCGGAGGCGGAGTAAGGCTCCCCAGGGGCGGAGAAAGAGGGTCAATGGGCGGAGAGTGGGAGGGGAGAGGCTAACTGCACACTAACACTGTGGGGTATGTTTACTAAACTGCGTTAGTGCGATTCACGTTAGGAGCCGCGTTAGGGACAGAAACCCCAAATAAGGACATGGGCGGTACATTGTTTCCGAGAATGCACCGAGAATGCGCGTTACAAGGCGCCATAAATGAACGAGCGCTATAGGGCACGTTACCGTGCGTTAATCTTAAGAAGGCGCGCAGGCATACATGCCCAGTAACAGAGCTGTAGCACAATGGTTACAACACTGACTGATGGTACAGGGGTCATGGGTACGATCCCCCAGTGGGCCTAATGTATAAGGCTGGCTGAGGCAGCACCCTTTACATTTAAGTAGCAATTGTTGAGGCATGTGACGTGTATTTTAATTAGTGCTGCCAGAAAACACACCCTCACTGTGGCATAACCTAAGGTGCCGCATAAGGCACCCCATAACGCACTCCATAGGGCACATTATAAAGTGTACTGTCCGCCAAGGCACCCTATAATGTCCCCTATAGGACACCTTATGAGGATGTGAACAAAGCACTGGCTGGCTGCAGGACTGCACGTCACCACACGAACTGTCTGCTGTGGTTACCAGGATAGGGGTAACCCACCCGTACCCATGATGCACTGCACATGCAAATCAGCAGTCAAGAGATGGGCACAAGATCGGGTATGCACCCCCACAGCACCTCGGCCTTGTAGGGGGAACAGACCGTGTGTGGCACTGCCACAAAGTAGCCACAGACAGTCACATTGTGCGGGTACAGTGCCCACCCTGAGGTTGAGGGGGGCGCCCAGCACCAGGTCCACAGCAACTTTCATGGCTGAAATACGCCATGCTGCAGGTCCCCATCAGTATGTGATAGGTAGTTCAGTTTGACACATCTAAGAGACATCTGTGTCCTGCTGTATGTCTCGATCATGTCTAGTCCCTATGGGCAATGCTGCACCCAGAATAGTGCATATCCTGTGTTGGTGCCATCGTTACTTGCTGTAGGTGAAGGGGAGAGGTGTATGGATCACCCACCAAGAGATCCACAGTCTACCTCTCTGCAATGGCAGCAGTAGAGGGGACCAGAAATCCCAGTCCCGCTAGGGAACAGACAGAGCAGTACACATCCATAACGCAATAGCAGACAGACAGCAGGCCTGGAAATTCTCAGCTGCCCCCCACCATTATCTGACATTCTCCAGCAACAAGCCTCCAGCCACTGCACCCTGCAAGGTGTTCCAGCAAGACACATACTAGCTTCAGACAGTCCACCAGCTAGTCCATAGTGCATGGTCCTGGAAAAAAGATGCATGTACCCAGAACTGGCATGTCAGCATACACACCAAACAGATAAGTCAGTGATTAGGCCCCAAAAGGAAACACATAAATATCACATGAGAAAAATACTATAGAACACTATGGGGGAACCTAGCAATGCCATGGTCACTGCTCAGTCAGGGTGAGAGTGGCCTCCCAGCAGGACATGCTATGGCCACCCTGTCCGTGCAGGTGGTGGCCAGGCACTACAATGTCCGAGCCATTGCCCTATGCCGTGTGCAGATGCATCCAGGCCAGGCCACCCTATCCAGGCTATTCCCACGGTACCTTGCTCCTCATTATGCACATTGGCAGGCCAATACTGGCAACAGTGTTAGCAGTGTGGGCTGTGGAGGGTGTTGGCAGCCACCACACACTGGATAGACAGATACACACTCCCCACACCTATGCCAGCATTGTGCAACTATAGAGGTGTTGGGCAGCCCAGGCCACCACACAAGTCCTGGGCACAGTGCAGGCATGGCTGTGGTACGCAATACTGTAGGGGTCACTCGCCAGGTTGGTAAACACTGTCAGACACAAGACCTGTAGCACACTCCACAGACATCAGAAAGGTTGCTATGATGCAGCTCACTCAGACAAGTGTACTTAACCAAGGAATTGCTATCTGCCAGTACTCATAGCAACCTTTTGATAGATGTGTACCATATTCCCAGGTTTAGGGTGGCATTACTAAGGTATGCAAGTGCTAGTATTGGGAGATGCACGCAGAGCTCAAAGTCCTGCCTCCCCAGGAGGCTTTGGATAATGGGGCCTGTGGGTGCAGGTGTGTCTGCCCCTGTTGGCTGCTGTTTTAGGGCAGAGGTTCCCAACTCCAGTCCTGCGGTGCAAAACACTGTTTGGGTTTTCATGCTGTCCCTCATGAATATGCATGAGATACATCTGCATACCATGGTGGTGGTGCATAGAAATGCAGCACAGACATCTTTATCAGAGGCAGCATGGAACCGGAATGGTGTTTGGCCCTCCAGGACTGCATTTGGGAGGCTCTGCTCTAGGTAATGTGCATGTTTATGGTGTCTGTGCTCTGTAGGGTAAAATGTAGGTGTCTTGGGCATGTTTACGTCATCTGCAATAAAGGTGCTATCTGTATTATCCCGTTGTAGTAGTGGGTAAAATATGGGGACTGGGTTGGCGGGAACCACAGCTGGGACTTGAACCTGTGATTCTCTGCTTCTGAATACACTGGTTTTGTGCACTGCACCACCTTGCTGTCACAGAGTCAGCACATTCCTTGGTGATACCATGACTGTTCGCCAGACAGGGCCCATCTGTTGCAATACACAGCACCCACCTACACAGGGCTAGGCCATGGTCTGCTCTGGGCAGCTGCCACTGCCAACTCCACCATCAGTATCCCTCAGCCACCATGCTGACATGCCCTTCTGCTGGTGGTGCTGGTGGTGTGCAGTCTCAGGCCATCCAGTGTGCAGGTAGGCGGCTGCCTATGGTGCGGGTTCTGGGGTAGGGGTGCCTGCATAGGTGTCCACGCTTCCCCCTAGCACCGCCTGCCAATGTTCCGTGCCCTTGGGGGTAGCTGCTGGGTACTATCCCCTGTGACACTGTGGGAAACACAGTTGTGCCCATGTTGGGCCTTCAGCAGTTGCTGTCTAGCTGCTCTGCTGCTTCAGCATTCGTATGGGCCACCTAGGCATCGCCCTAGTCCGCACTGTGGCCCAGCTGCACCACAGCATGTGCCGCCTGCGGCCCTCTGTATCCCTTTCTCCAGCATCTGTCCAGTTGCCGTTCCTTCATGCCCGCCCTGATGTTGTGGGACATGTGCACGCCATAGGAACTCTGTCCGATGGTGGGGAAAACGCTGAGCAGCGCTATTTCACTGTGGGCTCATTCGCCTTGTATGGGGACGGATTATAGACCCTTCCACAATTTATATCTGTTCTATGGAGCTTACTCGTGGGGGGGAGAGGTTGATGTTTCTCATTGATACCACTATTGGCCAGCTTGGTTATGTTTTTTTTCCAGTTTGTTGGGGTCATTTTCAGTGTTTATGTGCCCTTTTGTTCTGTGCACATGTATCACACTTATCACTTTTTTTAGGTTTCCCTGCCTGAGCTGTACATTGCTGACACTGAAATGGTTTCTCTCCCCTGTAATGTGCATTTAACGGCAGGTTTTCATTCGCGTTCGAATTGAGCTCTTCAGATCAGTGCGTTAGTGTGTAGGGAGCCTCTCCCCGCCCACTCTCCGCCCATTGACCCCTTCTCTCCGCCTTCTGCGGTGTTTTACCGCGCCGCGGTAGTTTAAAATCGTTAACGTTACATAACGCGCGTTATTCACGATTACCGCAGTTTAGGGTTAATGGGCGGAGAGTGGGAGGGGAGAGGCTCCCTGCACACTAATGCTGTGAAATTCGAGGCTGAAAACTAATGCCAGTGAAACCCTGGCGTTAGAGCTGATTTAAAGGAAAAAGAAACCATTTCCGTCAACAATTTACAGCAAAACCAGGGAAACCCACAAAAAGTGATAAGTGTGATACATGTGCACAGAACAAAAGGGCAAATAAACAGTGAAAATGACCAGCAGAAAATGTAATAAAAACATAACCACGCTGGCCAGTAGTGATTTTAATGGGAAACATCAAAAAACACTCCAGAGAAAGCTCCAAAAAAAAAAGATATGAATTTTGGAAGGGTCTATGCTCCGTCCCCATACAAGGTGAATGAGCCCACAGTGAAATTGCGCTGAGCAGGGTTTTCCCTCTCCATTGGGCAGGTTTCCTATGGCATACACATGTTCCGTAACAGCAGGGCGGGCATGTCGGAATGGGCAACTGGACAGATGCTGGAAAAGGAGACACAGAGGGCTGCAGGCGGCACATGCTGTGGTGCAGCTGGGCCACAGTGCGGACTAGGGTGATGTCTAGGTGGCCCATAGGAATGCTGAAACAGTAGAGCAGCCAGACAGCAACTGATGAGGGCCAAACATGGGCACGAGTGTGCTTCCCACAGTGTCACAGGGGAGAGTACCCAGCAGGTACCCCCAAGGGCACAGAACATTGGCAGGCGGTGCTGGGGGGAAGCGTGGACAGCTCTGCAGGCATCCCTACCCCAGAACCCGCACCATAGGCAGCCGCCTACCCGCACACTGGATGGCCTGAGACTGTGCTCCACCAGCATCACCAGCAGAAGGGCATATCAGAAGGGTGGCAGAGGAGTACTGGTGGTGGAGTGGGCAGTGGCAGCTGCCCAGAGCAGACCATGGCCTAGCCCTGTGTAGGTGGGGGCCATGCACTGCAACAGACAGACCCTGTCTGATGAACAGTCATAGTATCCCCAGGGAATGCACTATCTCTGTGGCAACACAGTGGTACAGTGCACACAGCCAGTGTGTTTAGAAGCAGAAGGTCACAGGTTCAAGTCCCAGCTGTGGTTCCTACCAACCCAGTCCCCATATTTTACCCACTACTAAAACATGCTAATACAGACAGAACCTTTATTGCAGATGACATAGACATGCCCAAAACACCTACATTTTACCCTACAGAGCACAGACACCATAATCATGTGCATTACCTACAGCAGAGTCTCCCAAATGCAGTCCTGGAGGGCCAAACACCATTCAGGTTCCATGCTGCATCTAATAAAGATGCCTGTGCTGCATTTCTATGCACCGTCCCCATGGTATGCAGCTGTATCTCATGCATATTCATTAGAGACAGCATGAAAACCCGAACAGTGTTTGGCCCCCCAGGATTGGAGTTGGGTACCTCTGCCCTAGAGCAGCAGCTAACAGGGGCAGACACACCCACACCCACAGGCTCCATTATCCAAAGCCTGCTGGAGAGGCAGGATATTGGGCCCTGCGTGCATCTCCCAATACTAGCACTTGCATACCTTAGCAATGCCACCCTAAACATGAGAGAACTGTACACAGCTATCAAAAGCTATCCGAGTTCTGGGTACATGTATCTCCTCCAGGAATATGCACTATGGACTAGCTAGCAGAGTGTCTGCCGCTAGTATGTGTCTTGCTGGAACACCTTGCAGGGTGCAGTGGCTGGAGTCTTGCTAGATAGTGGTGGGGTGCAGCTGAGCGTTTCCAGGCCTACTGTCTGTCTGCTATTGCTTTATAGATGTGTACAGCTCTGCATTGCCTGCCCTGTAGGGTGTCTGTTCCCCAGCAGGACTGGGGTTGATGGTCCCTTCTACTACTACCATTGCAGGGGGGTAGAATGTGGATCTATTGGTGGGTGATCCTGTTTCCCACCTTGAGCCCCAGAGGGTGGGTTTTGTGATGGTAAATAACACAGGTCTGCAAATTTTTATTTTTTGAGAGCTGTTTTGGTTATTCCACATAATCTTTATATTTTTTGGTGCCCTGAATCCGAAAATGACCTCCATTGTGTCATAGGACATCACGTTTCCTGACAATTTAGGTAACTATGTTAAATAAGGCAATACCTCAAAATAAATGGAAATAGACTTATAAAATTAAAGTTTTATAACAATATTTTCATGAAAATCCTTTTTTTGAACTGAAATGAGCTCACTTACACACACTAAACTCGATTCTTCTTCCTTGTGAGGCTCCTCTTGGTGCATTTATGCTTGTGAGTAGCATCTGGAATGTCTCTCTGAAGCATCCAACAGTAGTCTTGCCATCATTGTAATGCTCCATTTTCCCTGGTATCTCCTTTCCATCTCTTTAATGTCTTGGTGGAATCGTTCACCTTGTTCCTCACTCACAGCTCCCAAATTTTCAGGAAAGTAGTCAAGGTGGGACTGGAGGAAATGCACTTTCAAACTCATCAGGCAACCTAAAGCTTGAAATGCTTTCAGCATTCGTCCGACAATCTTTTTGTAGTGAGGATCTTTGTTATTGCCTAAAAATTTCTGTACGACTTCTTTAAATGCAATCCACCCTTCTTTTTGAGGATCCGTCATGGTATTGACAAACTCTTGATCAACTATAAGCCTTCTAATGTCTGGTCCGACGAACACACCTTCCTTCAATTTTGCCTCCGACAGGCCTGGAAACTTGGTGACCAAGTATTTGAAGCATTCTCCATCTCTTGGAAGTGATTTTACGAATTGCTTCATCAATCCCAATTTTATGTGGAGAGGTGGTAGAAGAACTTTATGGGAAGGTACCAAAGTTCTCGGAGGACATTTTTTTCACCGACTGTTAGCACCCTCAGCTGCCAGTGATTTTGTTGGTCTCGACTGTCCCATAGACACAGAAAACAAGGATATTTGGTATACCCAGCTTGTTGCCCGAGCAGCATGCACAAGACCTTCAAGTCCCCACACACTTGCCAACCATGGTCTTCATATTTAAGTTTACGAAGAACCAATTCCAAGTCCTCATAGGTTTCCTTCAAGTGTACAGAATGACCTACAGGTATGGAAGTGTAAAAACCGTTGTGGAGTAAAACTGCTTTGAGACTTCTTTTTGAAGAATCTATAAAAAGACGCCATTGCTCTGATTCATATTGGATTTTAAATTGACCCATCAGACCTTCGACATCGATGCAATAAACCAACTTGTCTTCCTGGGCGAAGTAAGGAACGAACTCCTTTTCACGATGTCTGAACCATGAAGATGACACTCCTGGCAACAATAAATTCCTGCTTTTCAGCCTTGATCCGAGTAACTCAGCGGCATCTTTGGGAAGATTCAAGTCTCTTACCAAATCATTCATCTCCTCCTGAGAAAACAATTTGGGTCTTGTATCATCTTCAAAGTCAGAACTTTATTCGTCATCTGGTTCAGGTATGACTTCGCCTTCATTGGAGCTAGGTATCTCTTCCAAGGTAGCAGGGGGCTTGGGTACTGGTATGTCTGTGCCATGTGGGATGGGACGAATTGCCGAGTGAAGATTGGGGTATGAAATGGAATGCTTCCATTTGGAATTAAACCCTTTCACATCGCATGAACAAAAGTAACAGTCATCACTATGGTTCTTTTGCTCTTGACATACCATAGGAATCCCATAACGGAAAGATTTTTTCTTACCCTTCAACCAGTTTCGGAGGTCCTCAACATACCGTTTGCACACTTCATGAGGCACCCAGACTTTATCTTGATCTCCAATTTTTAGTCTAAAGTATGCAAAGTATACTTTTTTCACAAAGTCTGTAATATTCTGCTATTGCTTCAACACTGCATATTCACCACAGATGAAACAGAAACTGGTGAATTAATACACTTTCGCAGAGCCATAACATAACGGTTGAAGAATGACGAGCTATCACAAATTGCGATGAAAAAATGTGAACAGCCTAGAACCAAGAACCTGATGATTCGTGCACAAGTGTGGCATGCAGGAGAGAGCAGCTCTGTGTCTGTACACGAGAAGTCACAGTGCTGGCCACGCCCCCCTGCACTGACCGGAGCTGCTGCTATCTGCCCTGTGTCTCCCTCCCACTGGATTCTTCAGGAAAGATTAACCCCATCTACCATTAGAAGCACGGACTTAAAACTTGTTTAGCTTATGTATATATTGCTGACCATCAGATTTACAGTGCTATATATTTTTTTACATAACTCGGACAACCCCTTTAAGGTTTTTTTGGCATTTTATATCTTAAATGCACTTATGTGAATTAATTAATAGTAATTTGAAAAAAATTGATAAATTTGAAGACAATTTTGCATGTTGTGGCAAATCATGACGTCTAGGAGTTTTTTCAATATTTTATTTGCTTTCAGCACACCAAAATACATGGAAATTAGATGAAAATAATCAAACAGCTTTTTAGTCGCAGACCTGTGTAATCTGCCTATGGGTCCAAACACCCTCCCTCCCTCCCTCCTCCCTCCTCCCCCTCCTCCTCCCCCTCCCCCTCCCCCCTCCTCCTCCCTCCTCCCCCCACCTCCCCCCTCCCCCTCCCCCCTCCCCCTCCCCCCTCCTCCCTCCCTCCCCCCTCCTCCCCTCCTCCCTCCTCCCCCTCCCTCCTCCCCCTCCCCCCTCCCTCTCCTCCCTCCTCCCCCTCCCTCCTCTCTCCTCCCCCCTCCCCCCTCTCCTCCTCCCTCCTCCCCCCCCCTCCTCCTCCCTCCCCCCTCCCTCCCCCTCCTCCTCCCCTCCCCCTCCTCCTCCCTCCCCCTCCCTCCCCCTCCTTCCTCCCCCTCCCTCCCCCCCTCACTCTCCTCTCCCTCCTCCCTCCTCCCCCTCCCTCCTCTCCCTCCCCCTCTCCTCCTCCCTCCTCCTCCCTCCCCCTCCCTCCCCCCCCCTCCTCCATCCCCCTCCCCCTCCCCTCCTCCCCCCTCCCCCTCCCTCCTCCCCCCTCCCCCTCCCCCCCTCTTCCTCCCTCCCCCCTCCTCCTCCTCCTCCTACCTCCCCCCCCTCCTCCCTCCCCTCCTCCCTCCCTCCCTCCCCTCCCCCTCCCCCCTCCCCCCTCCTCCTCCTCCCCCCTCCCCCCCTCCCCCCTGCTCCCCTTCCCCCCCCTCCTCCTCTCCCCCCTCCCCCCCTCCCCTCCTCCCCCCCTCCTCTCCCCCTCCCCCCTCCTCCCCCTCCTCCTCCTCCTCCCCCTCCTCCTCCCCCCCACCTCCTCCCCCCCTCCTACCCCCTCCCCCAACTCCTCCTCCCCCCTCCCCCATCCCTCCCCCCTCCCCCCCCCCCCCCTCCCCCTCCCCCCTTCTCCTCCCTCCCCCTCTCCCCTCCCCCTCCTCCCCCCCTCCCCCCTCCTCCTCCCCCTCCTCCCCCTCCCCCCTCCCCCGTCCTCCCCCTCCCCCTCCCCGCTCCTCCCCCCCCCTCCCCCTCCATCCTCTCTCTCCTCCCCCCTCCCCTCTCTCCTCCTCCCTCCCCCCCCTCCTCCTCCCTCCCCCTTCCTGCTCCCCCCTCTCCTCCTCCCTCCTCCCCCCTCCTCCTCCCCCTCCCCCTTCCTGCTCCCCTCCTCCTCCCCCCTCCCCTCCTCCTCCCTCCCCCCCCCCCCCCTTCCTGCTCCCCCTCCTCCTCCCCCTCCCCTACTCCTCCCTCCCCCTCACTCCCCCCTCCCTCCTCCCCCTCCCTCTCCCTCCTCCCTCCTCCCCTCCCTCCTCTCTCTCCCCCTCTCCTCCTCCCTCCTCCCCCCTCTCCTCCCTCCTCCCCCTCCTCCTCCCCCTCCCCCTCCCCCTCCTCCCCCTCCCCCCTCCCTCCTCCCCCCCCTCCCCCTCCTCCCTCCCCTCCTCCCTCCCTTCCTCCTCCCCTCCTCCCCCTCCCCCTCCCCCTCCCCTCCCCTCCCCTCCCCTCCTCTCCTCCCCCTCCTCCTCCCCCTCCCCCTCCCCTCCTCCCCCCCCTCCCCCTCCCTCCTCCCCCCCCCCCCCTCCTCTCCTCCCACCCTCCCTCCCCCCTCCCCCTCCACATCCTCCCCCCTCCCCCTCTACTCCCCTCCTCCCCCCCCCTCCCCCCCTCCTCCCCCTCCTCCTCCTCCCCCTCTCCTCCCCCTCCTCCTCCCCCCCTCCTCTCCCCCCTCCCCATCCTCCTCCCCCCTCCTCTCCCCCCTCCCCCCTCCTCCTCCCCTCCTCCTCCACCCCTCCTCCCCCTCCTCCTCCTCCCCCCTCTCCTCCCCCTCCCCTCCCCCTCCTCCTCCCCCCTCCTCTCCCCCCTCCCCCCCTCCTCCTCTCCCCCTCCTCTCCCCCCTCCCCCCTCCTCCTCCCCTCCTCCTCCTCCCCCCCTCCTCCCCCCTCCTCCCCCTCCTCTCCACCTCCCCCCTCCCCCTCCGCCTCCCCCCCTCCTCTCCCCCCTCCCCCCTCCGCCTCCCCCCTCCTCTCCCCCCTCCCCCCCTCCCCCCTCCCCCCTCCTCCTACCCCCTCCTCCTCCCCCCCCCTCCTCCTCCCCCCTCCCCCTCCCCCTCCTCTCCTCCTCCCCCTCCGCCCCCCTCCTCCCCCCCTCCTCCCCCTCCTCCTCCTCCCCCCCTCCCCCCTCCTCCTCCCCCTCCCCCTCCTCCTCCTCCCCCTCCTCCTCCTCCCCCCCTCCCCCCTCCTCCTCCCCCTCCCCCTCCTCCTCCTCCCCCTCCTCCCCCTCCTCCCCCTCCTCCTTCTCCTCCTCCTTCCCCCTCCTCCTCCCCCCTCGCCCTCCTCCCTCCCCTCCTCCCCTCCCTCCCTCCCTCCCTCCCCCTCCTCCCCCTCCCCCCTCTCTTCCCTCCTCCCCCTCCTCCCCCTCCCCCCCTCTCCTCCCCCCTCCCCTCCCCCTCCTCCTCCCCCTCCTCTCCCCCCCTCCCCCTCCTCCTCCCCCCCTCCTCTCCCCCCTCCCCCCTCCTCCTCCCTCATCCTCCTCCTCCCCCCTCCTCCCCCCTCCTCCCCCCCTCCCCCTTCTCCCCCCTCCTCCTCCCCCCCCTCCTCTCCCCCCTCCCCCCTCCCCCCCTCCTCCTATCCCCTCCTCCTCCCCCTCCTCCTCCTCCTCCCCCTCCTCCTCCTCCCCCTCCCCCTCCCCTCCCCCCTCCCCCCTCCCCCTCCTCCCCCTCCCCCTCCCCGGATGCTGTAATGCCGCAAGGGCTGATGAAAGCCCAGAGGAGAAAAAAGAAGCTGTTTTTCAGAGGAAAAAAGATGTGCACAAGTTGCAATATTCGCAGGAACCAGCTAGAGGGAGCAGGAGAGCATTCAGAGAGACTGAAGGACCACGCCCAGTTGGTCATGAGGAACTGACAACCAGCTCCCAATCCTCAAAGGCAGGCGTGCTTTATAAGAGGAGGGTGGAAGACTGGAGAGGGGAGAGGTTGAAGTAGAAGCCTGATTCCTCCGGAGCTAGAGGATCACCAGGAGTGAGAGGTGACTCACCAGGAGCTGAGGAAGGACCTAAGGAGGGACCAGCTCAAGCTAAAGAGAGAGCTGTTTGCCCGAAGAGGCAAAAGCACTGCACTAATTGCAAGCAGAAGCCAAAGGAGAATCAGCTGGGGAAGCTAAGCCACGCTGAGCAGGAAAGCCAGGAGCTGGGCTTATGCAGAAGAAAGCGCTTACCAGGAGAATGGGTTCAAAGGCTGCAAGGTAAACCAAACTTTCAAAGAAAAGGATTTCATCAAGCTGCTGACTGTGAGAGGCAAGCAATTGAAGAAAGACATTTACCTGCTTGTTGCTGCAATACAAGGTATGATAAATATATGCCTATGAAGAGAGCTATAAATGTTAAAGACTATGGTAAAGCTGCTATAAAACCTCTAAGAAGAGAGAACACATTTAATCCTAATACAGCACGTGGCCGACGCCCTTGGCTAGGCCAAGGACATTGGCAAGTACTGCAAGAGATATACAAAACCCCTGGAGGTGTTTCCCAAGAAACTAGGGATACAGAGTCAGACATATCTGATTATGAGCCAATGCAAGTGGAACTGGCAGGAGAATTATCAGACCAGGAAATGGATTGTACTCTCTGTATGTCTAGTAGCATAGAGTCTTTGCCAGACTTGTGAGTTGCTTGAATTGCCAAACGAGCATTCTTTAATTGACTAAGCACTGCTATTCCTGTGAAGTTCAACAATTTTGCTTTAAACCTGAGTTTTCTTTCTTACCTGAATTAAGGACATTTACTTTGAGTTGTAACCCAACAATTGGAACCACTGTGTAAAGGGAATAAAAGCCTTCTTTTTCCCACCACTCTGCTTTAATGGTTTCTTTAAAGATTGGAGCTAAAAACTACAAGGACCAAGTGCCTTTTGGCCCTTAAAAGACTCTCCTATCTTAATATTAAAATTTTTATGTCCCACCTGCACTGGCGTCCACTGGCCACCAGGGAGGCGTGCCGACAATGCACATTGTGAATGTGTGCACTGTGCACATGCATTATGTCTGTGTGTTCCCTACTACCATGCAAGTAATGCAACAAGTGTGGTGATAGTAACCTCCTTGCATCTACCATGACTGCTAGGCTCCGCTGCTTATGAAATCATGCTGTTCATGCATTAGTCCCATGTTACCAGCAGTCCTTTAGTAAATATGCCCCTTATATTGGTAATTTTTATTAGCTGAATGCATTGTCATGGACAAAGAGAGCTTGCATACTCAGTTATGGGACTGTGGATAGAACACCTTAGAGGACAGTAAAGGATTTGAAGGACTTTAGTAAAGAGCTAAAGACTATTTTTAAGGAAGCATTCTGAAGTGAAATTGTGTATGTTTTTAAAGTGGCAGCTATGTATTGTATTAAATTGATATTGGGAATTGGGGTAGGGGTGTTTGAAAAGGAGCTATATTTTATTCAAAACCTCATAGAAGGTTGTGATTGGCAGTATGACGTTTTGATAAATAAAATCAAATAAATTCTGTTTATAGTTAGGGGCAACTGTGTAGCTAATGTACTACAAAGAATGGAATTTTATGAACAAGAGAAGCAACAAATCATTGCACGCTCTTAAATTACACAGAACATTCTGTATGAAACTTCAATCCATCATATGACTGCTGAAAAATGAGGTAATTACCTATAATAATTTGCATGTTAAGAGCTAATGCAATATTACACAGTAAAGTCCAGTTGCACATTAATTGTGAAGGTAATGCATAATTTCCTGATTAATGTTTCATGGCCAATATTCCTCTGTGCTCCATCAGATGCTAAATAACAATATGGGCAATCAATCTACAGCAACTAGGATAGCATAGATGAGGGCTGAGTTCAACATTTGTAAATTATGGGCTCAAGGCCTATAATATAAAACATTTATGGCATCTAATCAGTAAATGCTATGTTTTTCTAAGTACAATGCATACACGACATTGTCTTCTTAGAGCTGATATTCTTAAGGATTATACTGAAGTATTACACCTATTATTAAAGAGGAAACCAATGTCCAGATAACATGTAGGAATGTGTATTCATTAGTGTTTATTCAGTTTATCAATGCTCCTTAAAAAATTAGTGTGCACTAAATTTATTTAACCAACGCGAACCTAAAAGTAATGCATGCTAAACTGATTGACATGCATTGAAGTTCTAATGTGAATTACAATTTTTAAAATTAAAATGAACATGTGAAATGAACCAGAAAACCAATGGAAAGTCAGGAAAAAACTCCTCAACTGAAAACAAGCTGAAAATGTTTGCTCCATGCACAGCTCTAGTAGCATGAAATACTCTAGGATAATCGGGCTGATAAAGTCAAATTGTTACAGTACTCTTAATTTTCAACAGCATACATAGAGCAACAGACTAACTGGCATTATGATCAGCAATAAATAGATAAATATGACATGAACAACTTGGTTAAAATCATTATTTTTTTTCTTGTAAGATTTTATCAGAATAGTGATAAACAGGGTAGGGATAACATGCCCCTTAAAGCAGATGCACCTAATGATGCCCACAGAGATATCATTGGGTGCATCTGCACTAATTGGAATTGACGGTGAGCAGGGTCAACTTCTCCACTAGTTAAACTAGGGCAGTAGGCTCCAGTGGGTGGCATTGCCCCCCCACCCGCGAAGCGGCAGTTCATCACCGCAGAAAACTTTACAAGGATCGCGGTGCTGCCCAGCACACCATGCCACTCTCCCCAACATCCATCTTCTCATCTGGGGGACGCTGTGTCAGATTTCAAGTGCCAGCGTTGGAATGCTCATGGCCTGCCACTCCTGCCTTCTCCAACAGGATGCTGTGTAGGAGGGGGGCAGGAGTGGCAGGCCGTAAGTTGCTGAGCTCTTTTTCCTATGACGCAAGCGCTATGAATATATAAATGGAGTAGTAGTATACTGAATACGCATGCGCTGGCGTCCTTTGAAGAGATTGTGAAAAGAATGAGATCACAAGAACCAGTGGTACATATGGATTTCTCGTCGAAGCAACATATTTGTAGATAAGTAATCTTTTCATGGTTGTAAAAATGAAGCATTGATTTAAATATATTTGTTTAATTTTAGAAATTCCGAATAACACAGCGTGTGACAGTTTTGGCTGTAGTAAGATGATATCAGAACTGAGCACAACATTCAAGCTAGATCCCCTGATGAAACTGCTCATGCAGTGAAACGCATGAGCGCGCCGGGTTGGCGTCGGGACTACAGGTAAGTCTTGATTGTTTGGATTGATACCTTGCTAACAGAATGATGAGTGGAATGGACTGTGTATGGACAATGGAGTAGTTAAGAGCTAAGCAGACCTATTCTATATGTACTGTCACTCATCATCGTCATGTTACGGAAGATACACCGATTTTGATATCAGTATTGCAAGTCTGGTTAAAAAAAACATTAAAAAAACCGAGGTGAACATTAGGGTCATTGATGCAAAGAAAGGGTTAACGAACCACAGCAGAGGTTTACCTCCTGGGTTCTACCCTGTTCCAATAAAATCTGAGACCCGTTCCCTTGTGAAATAATGAAGTTTTAGTTATTTTTTGGCTTCAGTTTGGGGTAATTCTTTTGTATTTTTGGATTGTTTACTCCATCAAACCCACGATTTATTTGTTTGTAAGTGCTATATTAGGCATCCCTGGACAAGGCACCATAGAGGGCACCCTGGGTTACGGGACCATAGGTTAAGGTGGCCTAACAAGGTTATGGTGCCCTAGGTTAGCGTGGCCTAAGGGCTGCAAGGTGCTTCAGGATGACATGCATGACCCACAGAGACAGATGTAGCCCTAACACTAGATAGAGCACTCATGAAAGGCAATGAACAGGTGAGTGAAGGAGGTGGAGCTGGGAGTCGCTGGACCTGCCATATCCGAGGGCATCCCATGTGGCTGCCAGTACTTATGACAAACATGGTGGGGGCAACTGTACCACAGCACAGGGTGTTGGCAATGTAAAGTACTGGTAAGACAGTTGGTGGCAGATGATGGGAATACCTGTCCCCCAGTGGAGGCGGAGGTGGCAGGATAGTTACAATGATGGGTGGACAGAGGAGTGGTGGTGCCATGCAGATGAGGCACAGATGAGGCAAGCAAGAAGAGGCACAATGCAGGAAAGGGTAGCAGTGCAGGACATGGGGTGACAGCCTGCACAGGCAGACAGGACTCTACACAGCTGACAGACGCAGATAGACAGACCGAGGGAATGTTGGCAATTGTGGCAAGGGTATTATGGGCTGGCAGCACAAATCTGAAAAAAATATGACTGTTACAGGCATGCACACTATTTGAGTAGGACAGGCATGAGAGGAGAGAACAATGACAAATTGAACCCATGAACACTGCCGAGAATGGCATCGTATTAACCGGTAGGCTATGCCTCCGTGGTGTATATCACGGCAATGGCTGGGTACAGAAGGATTGCAGGTCGCTGCACAAGCTGTCTGCTCTGAGTGCCAGGATAGGGTAACCCCACCAGTACCCATGATGCAATGCACATGCTGAATAGCTGTCTACAGCTGATCACCAAATGGGGTCTGCACCTCTCCAGTACCTCAGCTTGGAAGATGAACTGACAGTGCGTGATACTGGCACAGAGTAGCTACAGACCATGCCATTGTGCAGGCTCTGTGTTCTCCCTGAGGGATAGGATGAGTGCCCAGCACTAGGTCCGCAGTACATGTTGTGTTAGAGATAGGTCCAGCTGTACATCCCCATCACTAACAGTGTGTGTCATGTGTTCCTTGCAGTGCGGCTGAAGTTAATTCAGTGTCCATATTTATCCTGCAGTCACATGTGACCCTCTGGGACCAAACACCACCCAGATTAGTGTGTACCCTGTGTTTGGGTCTGGCTGACATGGGCACCTGTTATCAGAGCAGAGGGGTTTCTAGAGCTGCATGAGATATTTGTAGCAGTGTCTTTATAAGGTCAAAGTGGTATACACTACATACCTCAAAGGGCCCACATTAGCCTTTTTGTAGGTAAGAGACAGGTGCCCCAGCTCTGGTGAAGCAACCACCATCCTGCTCATATAAGACAGCCCTCCATGGTGGGTGAGCCAGAACTATACCTATGACGGGGGCAGTAGTAGACCAGTAGCAATGTTGGGGTGGGGTCTGGAACACCCCAACTGCCTTACATCGCTGTCTGCCAGTCAGACTGCACATTATAAGCATTCCCACCATGCACAGTCTAACTGCTGACAATCCACTAGCCAGGCCATAGTATATGCTCACAAAGGAACTATGTGCACTAAGCTGGCATTTCAGTGATTGGGGCACCAACACTGGGAACACAAAAGTATCACTGGAGACAGACAATATTAAGCGCTATGTGGGAACCTAGACATGCCATGGTCACTGCTCGGTCAGAGTGAGTGCCCTTCCAGCATGCCATGCTGTGGCCACCCTGTCCATGCAGGCAGTGGTCGGGCACTACAGTGTCCCAGCCATTGCCCCTCACCCTGTGAAGATGCATCCTGGCCAATCCGCCCTGTCTGGGCCATACCCATGACACCTTGCTCCTCATTATGCACATATTCAGGCTGACGCTGGTAACAGCGGGACATTGTGGGCTCAGTGAGGTGCAGGCAGCCAGAAAACAATGGATAGACATACACACACATGCTCCTATTGCAGCATTGTGCAAAGATAGGGGTGGTTGGCAATTCTGCCCGCCACACTGGTCCTAATCACAGTGCTGACATTGCTAAACTGTGCAGGGGGTAGTAGTAGTGCCCTGGTGATAACTGCAGCTCAATGCTGGGGCCAACAGCCTGACCCTCCATGCATCTTTGGATTGTGGAGCCTGTGTGAGTGGATGTTTGTATCCCTGTTCGCCGCTGCTTTGGGCTTTGCACATGTTGCTGTTGTATCTGCATTGTAGGGTAAAACATAGGTATTACTACAGCTCTGTATTATAACATAGAAAGTGTGTTATATATCGTTTACTGACTCGTGGCTAGAAGAGGTCTCAGAAACCTTAGGCTGCCACCGATTGCTTCAAATCATACAGTGGACTAACGCCTAAACTCACATCAATGACCCCAGTATTAACCATCAGCCACATATGAAAGTTTTGTCATTTTTAATTTTTCTTTTCTCGTTTTTCTAACAAAAGGTGATGTTTCCCATGAAAAGCCTTATGGTTATATTTCCAAATTATTCAAAAGTGAACCAGTGCTTAGCTTTGTATTGATTTCCCGACGCTTGTTCAACGCGCTATGGATTGCGTTCCACCATGCTGGTTTCTTCAGGGGAATCTTTTCAAGAAGCACTTCGGTATCACTGGTGTTTCTCCGTTAAGGCTCTGTTTGATAAGATTTTCTCAGCGAACATAGGGACATGCTCTGCAGGAACCACAGATGGGGTTTAAACTTGTGGCCCTCTGCTTCTGGGCACACTGGCTGGGTGTACTGCACCACACTATTGCCACAGATGTATGGTGGTCCCTGGGGCTACCAGTACTATTCCTCAGCCAGACTTTCTATGTTGCATTGCACACCACGTACTGGTACAGGGCATGGTGTAGGTCCACTGCAGACAGGTGCCGGTGCGCCCTCCATCCCGGGCACCCCCCCTGCCATGCTGACATGGCCATATGCTGTCGGTGCTGGTAGTGCACAGTCCCAGGCCATCCACTGTGTGGGTAGGTGGTCGCCTAGGGAGCAGAGTCTGGGGCATATGGCATACATGAGCATCCTCAATCCCCCCCCCCATCACCGCCTACCAATAGTCTGTCCCTTCTGCTTGGGGGAGGGTTGGCTGGGGGGATATCAGGTCAGTGCCCTGGTAACTGTTAACTTGGGTGGACCAGGAATATGTAGGTGGATTGTGTTTGGCCTTTCTCAGCTGCTGTCATGCTGATTTCCGGTGTCTATGTTCCTATGTACCACCTAGGTGCCTGCCTAGTCCACCCTGTGCCCCAGCTGCCCCCGCTACATGTCCCGCCTTCAGCCCCCTATGCCCCACTTGCACCATCACCATAGTGGCCTTTCATACTTGGGCACTATGCTGGTGCTGGAAATGGAGCACTACTATCACGTTTCTTGGGCTCCCTGTCTATGCTGTACATTGCTGACACTGAAATGGTTTCTGTCTCCTGCAAATGTGCATCTAACGGCAGGTTTTCATTCGCGGTGGGATTCAGCCCTTCAGTTCAGTGCGTTAGTGTGCAGGGAGCCTCTCCCCGCCCACTCCCCGCCCATTGACCCCTTCCCCTCGCCCTCTCTCCACCCTCTGCGGTGTTTACCGCGGCCGGGGACATTAACGATCGTTAAGTAACATTAACACGCATTAACGTTACATAACGTGCATTAACGTTACCTAATGATCATTAACGTTACATAATGTGTGGTCTGTAATGTTACCGCAGTTTAGTAAAATACCCCTTTGTATTTCCACTGTATTTGTGCATTTGCCACATGGTTTTCCTCATTTGCTGATCTAATTCTTTGAAGAGTTTTTTCTCTTGTTTTGCAAATTCTGTTGCTTCCTTTCCTTTGTGTGCTTATGGATTCTCATTCATTCCTTCTAGTCTTGGCATACACTGATTCTTATAAAGTACTTCATGGGCATGGAGGAGTTTTCTTGTTCACACATCCAGTTTTTCAAGATCTTTAAGAAGCAAGTTTACGATTTCAAAGCTGTATGAGAGTACAGGAATTGCCGGCTGACTGATGGCTTGTATCTTATTCCATGATGCTCAGGTACTTTTCAATAATGATTTTAACCTTCTATTGTATTCTTATATGATCTTTTCTCTCAGTAATTACTATTTGACTGCTGTTCCTTCCTCTATTCCAAGACATTTATATACACCTTCCTGTTCTAGTTCCTTGATGTCACATCCCTCAGCTAGGGAGATGTTTTCTATTTTGTTCTATTTTTCTCTAAAAAAACGTTGCCTTTACACATTTGTCTAGGCCAAAAGTCATCCTGATTTCATTAGAAAAGCTTTTCACTACACAGAGTTGCTCTGCTAATTGCTGGTCATCTACAGTTAGTAAATGGTAGCTTCAGGTCAGCTACAGTTAGTAAATGGGATGTTACCTCTGGGTTGTTAACCTTCCTGCATCACATGTTAAAATGTGTGCATTGTCTGGAATTAAAAAATCGATCCAGCATCGGCTTTCTGCCTTGGCCCATTAATTTGTTAGAGTGGGATTTCTAGCCCTGGGCTTTGTGCTAACTTTTAGCATAGTGCACTTATTGTGTGCTAAACACATGCTAATGGTTAGTATTGTTTAGTAAACATTCTTTAATTGGAAAAAAAATGTTAGCACCCTATAAAGTGCAGCACTTGACAATTTGGCTCTTATATTCAATGCTCAATTCCATACTATATATTTCTTGACATTATGGAGCCCTGTGACAGCTCTCGTTGATAACCAAAGCAGCTCTTGTTGTTCCATCTCTTTTAATCATTACAACATTCCCCCAGGCCATGTGTTTCTCAACGTTTGGAGTTCTCTGGCACTCACCATTTTTAAATCTACCAATGGAACAGGACAGGTTGGATCAACAATTTTTAATAACAAGCAGGCCATTTTATTTCTTCATTCAAGCCTGATGGGGAGACAGTGTTCAAACTGAAAATGCACTGCTATTCTAGTCACCAATATTTTACATTTAGATCACCCCCTTAATGATTAGTTGAGATTCAGTCTGGAATGGTAAGCCTTAAATCAGCAAAAGAACATTGGCACTCTATACACTGTATAACTATCAGCACTGTCCTAGTTTGTTTGACTATGTAGCTCTAATGTACATTAATGCGTAGGCAAAACATGCAGATCATCTCACCCATATAAATCAACTGACATGGACAGATGATCACATATATCATTCCTGTTGACTGCCATGAGCATTGAAAATGAATATATATGGGCTTTGTATTAGGTAACTCAAACAGATTATCTTTCAGAATTCTTGGGCATTACAAGCATCATGTGCATGGTTCAGAACCTGCTGCTTCTGGTTTCTCAATAGGATCTTGAAAGGTTGAATGTATTTAAAGGTCTTTTAAATTGACTCCTCTCTGGCATGCAAACAGAGGCTGTTGCTAAAATATTTCATTGATGTTGTAATATATACCAATGTTTTTCAATATTCTCTAGATCTTAAAGTCTTCAGAAGAATATGATAAACATGTCACATTCGGCTGTGTTTGAGGCTTTGCTCTGGACTGTAGGAACAAATTTGTATTTCAGCGTTACACTCTGGAATGCCTTCTTGATGCTGTTATAAGAATATCCCCATTCAAAACATCTATGGGCCATCTTTTGTGATTGCAACTTAAAATCCTCTTTTGTGGAGCAAACCCACCACAAATGTAGAAATTGGCTTACTGGTAAGCTCTCACATAAGACTTGTGGGTGGGCGTATGCCCTCCCACCAGGATTTCTTCTTACTTAGCTTCCTCCCTTGTACCCCCAGAATCTTCTCCTTTTTTCCCTTCCCACAGGTGGTCTGGCATACATCTTGCTTTCTCTGACTCCACTCCTGGAGTCCTCTCTTCCTTTACCCCTGCCACCACAGCCACCCAACCTCAGCTGTCATCCAGAACCACCATGCACGTGATGTAGGCAGGTCCTATCCTGCCCTTTCAAAGAAAGGTTTGCACGGGGGGGGGGGGGGGGGAGGCTGGGCTGGGGTTAACCTATAGCTCGCACGAATGGAAGAAAGCTGCTGCTTTACTGGATGTACTTGCAGCTGAAGTAGGTCAGCAGACACAACAAGGGAAGGGGGAAAGAAAAGATTCAGTGCCTCCTTCTGACTTGTGCTACCCTAGGCAGATGCCTATTGGAAGGGCCATCATGCTTCTCCCCGTGGTCTGAACAGCATGGACACCTTCTCGCTATGAAACTGCCTTCACCCTGTGCCCACACAGCCCATGTATCCCCTTAACATTCTAAAATAATAATTACACAGATATCCACATTTATTTCACTCTCTCACATGCCACTAGAATAGAAGCCAAAAACAGTCTCATTATGGTGCCATTTCTTACTGCTTTTAAAGAAATATATGTAGCAGACAGATGGGTAGTTTATAATTTCATGGGCAAGCAATCATGTTTGGGACCATGCTATGAAATTAAGCACTGACGTGAATAAAGTTATCTGCTTGTGCAGCACTAATACCATGGACAGTGACAGGGTGTACATGAGATGGAAAACTTTGTTGTCTTGGCTTGAATATTCTGATTAATAACCATTCCATCATTTTAAACTATAGCCAAATACCTAGCACATATATTAAGGAAAATATTATTAAATACTATTCCAAATGACAGCAGTTTTAATTTATTTAACGGTAATGCTAGTGCATGCTGAACCCTGGTCTTATGGCTCCCAACCCAATGCTTTAACCCTTAGGCTACTCCTCTACTTGCTACTATAGCTAGGTTTTTATTCTGTACTTGTCCTCAGAAGCTGGTGTATTCCTGGTTAGACTGCTGCTGTTCCTTATCAAATTATCATTTGTTTTTACTAGCAATATCATTTACATTTTAAAAGTTGATTACTAAGTGCTAACATTTAAAAATGTTGCCTAATGTTATTGCATCTCATTAGATTAATATAGCATATGATATCAATTGATTTTTCTCTGGAAATAGTTATGAGAAGGATTTTGCTGTGACCTTTCAAAATTAGCATACTTCTTCACAGTGACTCCATAATCGCATGTTTATAAACATTTATAAACAATGAGAACACTGAAGGGTCTGATGCTATCTGGGTACTCATTGGTTTAACACACACAGACCACACACACACACGCATATATATAGTCTACAAATTACAGCAAAGCTGTGTAGCCTGAGCTCAGAAACACTTCAATTACAGCAAAGCCAAACAAACCAAACAAATTAAACCTAGACAAGTGGGTTGTAATTAAAGTACATCTGAACTGCTAACTTCAACTTGCTCTGTATACTTAACACCTACAATCAAATGAACCACACTAGTTAGCAGTTCAGATGTACTTTAATTACAACCCGCTTGTCTAGGTTTAATTTGTTTGGTTTGTTTGGCTTTGCTGTAATTGAAGACAGGAATCACAACACAGCATCCGAGAGCTTAGATAAGTGCTGCATTATGAATTCCATGCCACTACCTCTCCCAGTGACCCCTGCCCGGTCAGCTGGTTGAAAGCAACTAAAGATGTGTTCGCCCCAACCATCTGTGAGATAGTAAACTTTTAATTGAAACAAGGATGCATGCCTTCTGCATTAAAACAGGCTACAATCAGTCCCATACTAAAAGCTGCAGCCTCTGACAAAAATCTACCCAATTCATATCGCCCAATATCAAGCTTACCATTCCTAACGAAGGTGGTAGAAAAAGTTGTACAATTGCAATTACAAGATTTCATTGAACTAAATGCACCACTGGATGAGAATCGACACGGATTTAGACCGCAACATAGGGATATGTTTACTAAACTGTGGTAATGTAGCAGCGACTACATTAACGTGCATTAATGTTACTTAACGTGCGTTAACGTTACTTAACGCGCGTTAACGTTACTTAACGCGCGTTAACGTTACTTAATGCGCGTTAACGTCACCGGCCGCAGAAAGTCCCGCAGAGAGTGAAGAGAGGGCGGAGAGAAGGGGTCAGTGGGAAGGGAGTGGGCGGGGAGAGGCTCCTTTTACACTAACGCAGGGAAATGAAATGCCAAACATTACCGGGAATGAAAACCTGTCGTTAGATGCACATTTGCAGGAGGGTGAAACAATTTCAGCATTAGCAATGTACAACATAGGCAGGGAGCCCAAGTAAAGTGATAGTAGTGCTCCATTTGCAGCAACAGCATAGTGCCCAAGTATGAAAGGCCACTATGGCGATGGTGCAAATGGGGCATAGGGGGCTGCAGGTGGGACATGTAGTGGGGGCAGCTGGGGCACAGGGTGGACTAGGCAGTCGTCTAGGTGGCACACAGGAACATAGAAACCGGACATCAGCAAGACAGCAAGTGACAAAGGCAAAACCACAATCCACCTACATCTACCTGGTCCACCCTAGCTAACAGTTGCCAGGGCACTGACCTGACATCTCCCCAGCCAACCCTTCCCCAAGTGGAAGGGACATAATATTGGTAGGTGGTGATGGGGGGGGATGTGAGAATGCCCATGTATGCCTCCCCACTCCAGACCCTGCTCCCTAGGCAACCGCCTACCCACAAGGTGAATGCCTGGGACTACACACTACCAGCACTGACAGCATATGGTCATGTCACCATAGCAGGGGGGGGTGTGACCCTGCTGGAGGGGGTAGTGTCACCTCCCTGAAGTTGACCTAGGCCATGCCCTGTACCAGTACGTGGTGTGCAGTGCAACATAAAAGGTCTTGCTGAGGAAAAGTACAGGTAGTTGCAGAGACTACTGTGTATCTGTGGTAACAGTGTGGTGCAGTACACACAGCCAGTGTGTCCAAACGCAGAGGGTCACATGTTCAAGTCCCAGCCGTGGATCCTGCAGAGCATGTCCCTATATTTTACCCTACAATGCAGATACAACAGCAACATGTGCAAAGACCAAAGCAGCAGCGAACAGGGGTACAAACACCCACTCACACAGGCTCCAGAATCCAAAGCTGCATGGAGAGTAAGGCTGTTGACCCCAGCACGGAGCTGCAGTTATCACCAGAGCACTATGACTACCTTCTGCACAGTTTATCAGTGTTGGCACTGTGATCTGGACAAGTGTGGAGGGCAGGGTTGCCAACCACCCCTATCTTTGCACAATGCTGCAATAGGAGTGTGTGTGTGTATGTCTATCCATTGTTTTGTGGCTGCCCACACCTCACTGGGCCCACAATGTCCCACTGTTACCAGCGTTAGCCTGAATATGTACATAATGAGGAGCAAGGTATTGTGGGTATGGCCCGGACAGGGCGGATTGGCCAGGATGCATCTTCACAGGGTGTGGAGCAATGGCTGGGACACTGTAGTGCCCGACCACCGCCTGCATAGACAGGGTGGCCACAGCATGTCGTGCTGGGGGAGGAGGGAGACACCCTCACTCTGACCGAGCAGTGACCATGGCATGTCTAGGTTCCCACATAGCGCCCTATAATATCTGTTTTTAGTGATATCTGTGTTTCTAGTGCTGGTGCTCTATCCCTGAGATACATGCTTGGTGCACATAGTTTCTTTATAAGCATGCACTCTGGACTGTCTGAAGTTAGTCTGTGTATGGTTAGAACACCTTGTAGGGTGATGCAGGTGACAGGCAGAGTGTGGTGTGAGACAGTTGAGTTTTCCAGACCTGATCCCAACATTACTGCTGGTCTGCCCCATTCACAGGTACGGCTCTGGCCCACCAACTCTGAAGGGCTGTCTTATACCAGCAGGATGGAGGTTGCTTCATGGGGGCTCAGTCACCTGTTCCGTACCTACAAAAAGGGTGATTGTGGGACCTTTGAGGTATATAGTGTATAGCAATTTGACCTGTAGAGGCACTGTTACACAAGCCTCATGCTAGAAATCTCTCTTTATTTATTTATATCCCGCTTTTCACTGGGTCAAAGCGGTGGGACATATAACAGGGGGTGGGGAATCAAAAAAAAGGGGGGGGGCACCTGACATGGGCACCTGATAACAGGTGCCCATGTCAGCCAGACTCTAACACTGGGAACACACTAATCTGGGTGGTATCTGGTCCCCGAGGGCCACATGTGATAACAAAACACAGATGGACACTGAATTACCTTTGGATGCACTGCAAGGAACACCTGTCACACACTGGTAGTGATGGGGATATACAGCAAGACCTATCTCTAGCATTACATGTACTGCGGACCTAGAGCTGGGCACCCATCCTATCCCTCAGGGTGAACACAGAACCTGCACAATGGCATGGTCTCTAGCTACTCTGTGCCAGTATCACACACTGTCAGTTCATCTTTCCAAGCTGAGATACCGGAGAGGTGCAGACCCCATTTGGTGATCAGCTGTAGACAGCTATTCAGCATGTGCATTGCATCATGGGTACCGGTGGGGTTACCCTATCTTGGCACTCAGAGCAGACAGTTTGTGCAGTGACCTGCAGTCCTTCTGTACCCAGCCATTGCTGTGAGATACACCATGGCGGTATAGCCTACTGGTTAGTACAATACCATTCTCAGCAGTGTTCATGGGTTCGTTTTCTCATTGTTCCCTCCTTTTATGCCTGTGCTTGTCAAATAGTTTGCATGCCTGTAACAGTCATATTTTTGCAGAGCTGTGCTGCCAGCCCATAATACCCTCGCCACAGTTGCCAACATTCCTTCGGACCGTCTATCTGCATCTGTCAGCTGTGTAGAGTCCTGTCTGCCTGTGCAGGCTGCCACCCCATGTCCTGACTGCTACCCTTTCCTGCATTGCGCCTCTTCATGCTTGCCTTGTCTGTGCCTGATCTGCATGGCACCACCACTCCTCTATCCACCCATCATTGTAACTATCCTGCCACCTTTGCCTCCACTGGGGGACACGTATTCCCATTGTCTGCCACCCACTGTCTTTCCAGTACTTTACATTGCCAACACCCTGTGCTGTGGTAGAGTTGCCCCCACCATGTTTGTCAACAGTACTGGCAGCCACATGGGATGCCCTCAGACATGGCAGGTCCAGCAGCTCCAAGCTCTCCCTCTTTCACTCACTTGTTCATTGCCTTTCCTCAGTGCTCTATCTTGTGTTAGGGCTACATGTATCTCTATGCCTCACAGGTCATGCATGTCATCCTGAAGCACCTTGCAGCCCTTAGGGCACAATGACCTAGGGCACCGTAACCTTGTTAGGCCACCTTAACCTATGGTTCCCTAACAAAGGGTGCCTTCTAAGGTGCCTTGTCCAGTGGTGCCTAATATGGCGCTTAGCCTAAGGAGCCCTATAGTCGCCTTACAAAGTGCCCTATGAGGCACCTTACAAGGCACCTTATAAGGCACCTAACAAGGCACCTTAAAAGACACCTAACAAGGCACCTTACTTATAAGGCACCTAACAAGGCACCTTACTTATAAGGCACCTTACAAAGCACCTTATAATGCACTTAACAAGGCACCTTATAAGGCACCTAACAAGGCACTTTATAAGGCACCTTGCTTATAAGGCACCTTACAAGGCACCTTACAAGGCGCCTTGTAAGGTGCCTTATAGGTAAGGTGCCTTATAAGGCGCCTTGTAACACGCATTAATCTAAAGCGCCTTGTAACACGCGTTAGCTGATACGGCTTGCCGTGATGATGCACCACCCACGCCTTTATATGGGCATCTATACCATTACCGCAGAACCTAACGCATGTAACATTTCCGCGATTTAGTAAACGTACCCCATAGTGCTGAGACCTTTATGCTAACATTACTAGACAAACTAATACGTGGCCTAGACTCTAGTAAACGGGCTTTTGTTCAAATTTTTATCCATATAGCAGCAGCATTTGACAGCAAAGATCACATCCTCCTAATAGACAGGCTAAAACATATTGGACTGCAAGGAACAGTCATACAATTGTTTACATCTCATCTTACTATCAGGACGCAGCAGGTAAGAATAGGCCAAAACTCATCCTCAGTCTTCTCACAGAAACAGGGAATCCCCCAAGGCTCGTCATTATCTGCACTATTGTTCGATATTTACATTCAGCCAATTTGCAACATTTTCAACTCACACAATATTAACTATCTTCTCTATGCAGATGACATAATTATGTACCATCTGATAGACACTGCAAACCTAGATCTCTCCCAAATAACAACATGCATGACTGAAATTACAGAATGGCTTGACACTCATAACCTCAAAATCAATCTAAAAAAAAATGAAGTCGTCTTTATCTCAAGAAACCCAAACTTCAAACCCCCCCCCCCCAATAAAATACTCATACAGGAGACAGAACTGGAAGTCAAGGAAGAAGTAAAATACTTAGGCATAGTTCTAGATAAAACTCTATGCATGACCCTACACATAAAAGCAGTTACAAAAAGTATATACTTCAAATTAAGAACTAGCCAACGGCTCAGACCACTCTTAGAAGATAACAATTTCAGAACGGTCCGACAAACTCTAATAACACCACACACAGATTACTGTAATAGTATCTTACAAGGACTTTCCCAAAAATGTACCCACCAGCTCCAACTAGCACAAAACCTTGCTGCACGCATAGCATCAAAAACAAGCAGTGTTGAACACATCACCCCCATACTCTACGACCTCCATTGGTTACCAATCACTTCTAGAATAAAATATAAATACCTAATGATTATATTTAAGTACCATAATAACATTGCCACAACCTCACTATCAGCCCTCCTCACCACACCTAACTCTTCAAGGGAATGAAGAAACTGTTCCCAAAACATCTACAAAATCCTCTCCCATATCCGCAACACAAACCAATGTACTTCTCTTACATTGCTCCAATATTGTGGAACTCACTTCCCAATAACTTAAGAGCAACAAAGGACCTCCTACAATTCTGTAAGGACTTAAAAACATTTCTTTTCATTGATTATTTTGATGATCCAAATTATATCAATAAATCCCAAGACATCTAAAATATTATAAAAATCACCATGTGGAAATGCAAAATTCATAACATAATTACACAACACACCTCATGATACCAATGTATATGCAACCATACCACACCCAGATTATTGTATATAGATATAAAAAGTTTATTGTATGCAGTTGTAAGAAGTTAAATGTACATAGTTTCAAAGTTTAATGTAAAGGTTGCTGTGATGTTTCATGTAAACCGCCCTTGATCTCAGGAAGGGGCGGTATATAAAAGCTTGTTAAATAAATAAATAAATTGCCACCACTGTTGCAGGCCCCGGAAAAGTGTGGCAGTGTGGGCAATGGGCACCCCCAGAAAGCCAGTGCTCTAGGTGACTGCCTAGTGTGTCTGGTGGCAGCACCGCCTACGCTAACTGATGTGCACTCCACATCCATTCTCCTCCTCTAACCCACACATTCCCCACTCCTTAGTACAATGTGCAGTTATTACAGGAATTAGTGTACGGTAACAGTTACCATGAGCCCACGCTAGCAGTTACCGTGTGCCGAAATGTGTGCTAGCTACTTAGCAAGTTTTGGTTAAAGGGCTCCAAAGTCTTCTAGCAATGAAAATACAATTAAATGAATTTAGGAACACTAACAGCTCAGTCTGGCTATGTCTGTAACACTTTTGGCACAATATCAGGGTTTGATGGATGAAAGTAAAAAACAATACTATAATTCTCAGATTGAGGCTGAGTCTTGGCCACACCCTTTCTTCTGTAGTTAAACACCTTGCAAACCCGGTAGCAGATCAGAATGTAAAGGTAGAAGTTGACCCTCAAATTTTTATGGATTGTCAAAGTACCAAGATAGAATATATCCACAATACCTTTAAGTCTTTAAATTTAGCTACATTGTGGGGGGTTTTCTTGGTCTGTTTTTGATGAAATCTCTGAGACTCAGGTCTCGGATTTTATCCTCCTTGAAGGCGTCTTATAGCTATCTGGAATTACATTCTTTGAAAATGTTTAAGGACTTAAGAGATATCTTGAAGGAGCCACTTACAGCAATTATTGCTTCTTTGGTCCAGGGGATTGTGCCTATAGCACTGAAAAAGACTTCTGTTTTTACTTTATTAAAAAATCCTTCTGGAAGTAAGACTGATTCCGTGAATTATTGACTTATCTCAACTCTGCCATGTCTGGCAAAAGTTATGGAGCAAGGTGTATTGTTACAACTCCAAGGTTTTTTGGAAAAAATATAAAATCTTATCCAACTCTCAATTCGGGTTTTGTCCCAGTTATGGGGTGGAGTCATTGATGTTAACATTGATGGAAAAGATTCTTACGGGTTTTGATAAAGGACGGGCATATCTGCTAGTTACTTTAGATATTTCCTCTGCCTTTGATACTACAGATCATGAATTACTGATTCAGTGTTTGGAATCTTTGGGGATTCAGGCATTAGCATTATCCTGGTTTAGATCTTTTCTGAAAGAGGGCAGTGCAAGTGAAATCTTTCTATGGCACTTCCTCTTGGAGAACTGTGAATGCAGGGGTGGCGCAAGGGTCTGCGCTTTCTGCCGTGTTATTCAACATCTACATTGCTCCTCTATGTGATGTTTTTGTTATGTTAAGTTTAGACTTTTGGATATATGTGGATGATGTTCAATTTTTAGTTTCGATTGATTCTGTTGATGACTGTTCTACCAAGGTTACCCGCAGAATTGATGTCATTTGTGGTTGGATGTTTTGTAATAAATTGGCTCTTAATGTATCAAACTGAAGAACTCCTCTGGATATGTTTTCTGTTTCTGGTAATCAACATTCGTCACTGACATTTACTATAAATTTGAGATTCCCGACTTAGGGATAATACTGGATTCCTTGCTGCATTTGAGGTCGCATATACAGATATTGGTTAAGGTAGCCTATTATAAGTTACATTTATTAAAACGTTGAAGCCATATGTATCTTCTGAAAGTTTTCATATAGCTATCCAAACATTGGTGTTCTCTGCATTTGATTATTGTAATAGTCTTTTTTTCTAGGTTTACCAGTAGGCACTCTTCAATCTTCACAGTCTGTCGAGAATTTTGCTGCACGTATTATTACTGGAATTGGCCACTCTATTGATATCAGTAGCAGTTGTATGCTTTACATTGGTTACCAATAAAATACCAGATACAGTTTAAAGTTCTGACAATTGCCTTTAAATGCATTAATCTGATTGGTCCTTTCAACTTGTCTTCCTTATTGAGCTTGCACTATCCACGGAGGTCTTTGCGTTACCAATATACTGCTTTGTTGGTGGTTCCAAATTTTAAGGAAATCCACTATCAAGCATTATGAATAGAATTTTTTCTGTCGGTTCCACCTTTGTGGACTATATTATCAGAAGATTTACATAGGATTTATGATATGTCATCATTTAGAAGACAGTTAAAAGCTTACTTTTTTAGGCAAGCATTTGCTACAATGTTAAGAATAGTATAGTTCAACCTGCAATCTGATTGTGGCCTTTGTGTTTGTGTGGTTTTATATTATGTTAATTATTAACCTCAAATTAATATAAAGGCATTTATTTTATACTTCTTTGTAATTTAAATTTTAATATTGTTTTTACTTTACATGATTTGTATGCATTTCTTGTAATCTGCCATGTTAGTGAGCAGAATATACATGTTTTAATAAATAAAAAGGGCTATTATTTATTTTTATTTATTATTATTTATTATTTATTTTGTATACTGCGCTCTTTAGAATCAGTGCGGTTTACATGTATACTAACAGGTACTTTTTATTCCCTTGTCCCCGAAGGGCTCACAATCTAAGTGTACCTGAGGCAATGGAGGGTTAAGTGGTTTGCCCAAGGCCACAAGGAGTAGCCATGGGACTAAAGACCCCAGTCCCTCCGGCCTGAAGTTGCTTGTCTCCATTGAAATGTATTTATTGAAATGTTTAAATGGACCAATTAAGTGTAGAAACCAGTTCTCAGATGCTCTAAAACATCTGAAACAAGTAAATGCACAAAAGAACACAGAAATTAATGAACATACGTCTTAATTTTCATTTATCTTTATACTTGAGCAATATCACTTCTCATGAATGAGTAGATTCTTGCAATGAAAAACACATATTTGTAGTGAGGGAGGCAAGATGGTGGTGGAGTAGTGTGCCGGCATTGAATGTCCCTGCGTCTGAGTTCTGCTTACCGATGCTCAGGTGAGCCTACTACCACCATGCTGGGACAGAGAACCTTGACTGCCTATGGTTTCTCAATTGCTGGTGCAGGAGCAACGTCTTTGGTGGGTCTGCAGGAAATCTCTCTTCTGAACCTGAGCACATCAGGGGTCTTGCTATCCCTTGAGGTTTCTTTGGCTAGAGTTGTGCTCCTTTCCGGTTACTTACTAGTATGCCATCATAAGGGAGTGAAGAGGGCTCACTAGCTGTGTTGCCACAGGACCTCAGAGTAAACCCCTGAAAGTGGAGGTATAGCATGTGAGGAGTTGTTGGGGGGCAACATTGGAACCCATGCCTGCTCAGGGCACTTCGGATTTGGTGAAGTCTTGCAAGGTTACTATGAAAGTACTATGGGATGCGGTGGCCACGGTGAATGCTTCCCTACAAACCTTTGAGGAGAATGTGAGTACTGAGATTTTTGTACTTAAAAATGATTCTTCTGTTTCCAGAGTGCTAAAGGACCAGGAGATGAAGCTTGCCCATTTTGAGGAATTATGAATTCATATTTATTTCTGGATGTATTATGTTTAAACATTAATAAAAATAACATTTTAAAAAAGCAAAATGCATATTTGTACATTTGAAAAAAGGCATTTATAGTTTGTTAGGCATGGAAATTTTAAGTGTAAAAAATATGGCATTGAGAACTGACATGAACTGATATTTTGTTATTTTCAGATCTGTTAAGAATTTCATTGTCCCAGGGCATATGCAAATATTTATTTATTCATTCATTTATTTTTAACATTTATCAACTACATTTCAACAGAAGCCACCCTTCTCCAGCAAATGCTGTCCTGAATAAATAGCTTTTCAGTCCTGGACCTGGTCAATAAGTTTGCAAATTTCTGTTCCCCCCACAACTGAATAGGAACAAAATTCCTCAGAATTAGCACTTGAATAGAAAAAGCCCTAGAAACCATGGCCCATTGTCTCAATCTAGGAACTTCCAACAAATCTAACCCTTGTGACCATAATACTCTGTTTGGTATATATAGCTTTAACTTAGACCTCAGTCAGGGCCCAACCCCCAGAGCACCTTAAATACTAGCAACAAGATCTCATACTGAACCATAAACCTAACTTGGAACCAATAACATTCAATGAATTCCAAGTCACATGATGAAATCTCTGAAGACCTTTGCACCTTTATTAATTTTGCCACTGTATTTATGCATCTTTCTGAAAAATTATATAATAAAAATATAAATCCACTACATAGAACAATTACTACTTTAAGGTATTAGAAAATAAACATAGAAACATGATGGCAGAAAAAGACCGCAAGACCTATCTAGTCTGCCCTTCCATATCAAGCACAACAGTCCCGTTTTTTCTTTTAGAGATCCTCTGTGTTTGTCCCATGCTTTTTTAAATTCAGATTTTGTCCCCATCTCTACAACCTCCACTGGGAGAGTATTCCACACATCTACCACTCTTTCTGTAAAGAAATATTTCCGCATATTACTCCTGAGTTTATCCCCTTTCACCCTCATCCTATATCCCCTCATAGCAGAGCTTTCTTTCAATCAAAAGAGGTTTTCCTCCTGTGTATTTATGCCACAGAGGTATTTAAACATCTCTAGCATATCACCTTTATCCCGCCTTTCCTCTAAAATATACATATTATGATCCTTAAGTCTGTCCTCATATGCTTTATAACGAAGACCACTAACCATTTTAGTAGCCACTCTCTGCACCGACTCCAACCTGTTTATATTGTTTTGAAGTTAAGGCCTCCAGAGAGGAACTATTTCCTCCATTCTTCTGCTTGCCATTCCTCTCCCTATGCACCCAAGCATCCTTCCAGCTTTCGCCGTTGCCTTTTCTACCTGTTAGGCTACTTTAAGATTTTCAGACACAATCATGCCTAGGTCCCGCTCTTCTTTTGTGGACATTAGTACTTCACACCTATACTATATCGCTCCCTTGGATTGCTGCAGCCCAAATGCATGACCTTGCATTTTTTACATTAAATCTCAGCTGCCATATTCTAGACCATTCTTCAAGCTTAGCTAGATCCCTCCTCATGTTATCTACACCTTCCTGGATGTCTACTCTATTGCAGATTTTGGTATCATCAGGAAAGAGGCAAACCTTACCCAACAGCTCTTTTGCAATATCACCAACAAAGATGTTTTTATTTTATTTATTTATTTATTTAACTAGGCTTATATCCCGCTTTTCTACCAGTCAAAATGGTGTACATTCAGGTACTCTATATATTTGTTAATAAGAATTGGACCAAGGACAGATCCATGGGGCACACCACTGGCAACCTCCTTCTCAGAGTGAGCTCCATTTACCTGTACCCTTTGTTGCCTCCCACTCAACCAATTTCTAACCCAAACAGTAAATTTAGGGCCCATCCCTAGGGTGCTCAGTTGTTTATTAGTCGCCTGTGTGGAACGGTGTCAAAGGCTTTACTGAAATCTAAATACACCACATCTAGGGCCCTCCCTTGGTCCAACTCCATGGTCACCCAGTCAATGAAATCAATCAGATTTGTCTGACAAAACCTGCCTTTGGTGAATCCATGCTTCCTCGGATCTGGTAATCCGTTGGACTCCAGAAACCTTGCTCTTTTCTCTTTAAGCAACACTTCCAATCATTTACTCACCACAGAGGTTAAATTAATCTGCACTTTTGTGTAAAGGGACCATATGTGCTTCTCTCCAATCCTCTGGCACTACTCCCAACTCCAATGAGGCATTGAAAATGTGAGTCAGTGAAGCTGCTAGAACATCCCCAATATCCCTCAGTATTCTCGGGTGTATCCCATCTGGTCCCATCGCTTTGTCTACTTTAAGTTTAGCTAGTTCCTAATGTAAGAATGCATGTATACTGTATTTGCCAGCATGTACATCAAGATCATTTTACAAATATACACCTACAGAAAAGAGCAGCATTGACTTGGCAGCTTCCATGTACAAGTGCTGGCAAATTACTTTGCAAATTCTTCTTATAAGTGTCAGCACTGCTACATGTAGTGGGATCATTTTAGTAACCTATATATTTTGGAGGGTGTTCTATAAGTGGCAGCTGGATTTAGCACTGGTTTAGGTGCATACATCTCTGTATTATATCACTTCTTATGCATGCAAGGTAGCAAGTCACTATTTTCAAAGCACACATGTTGAGTTGATTGCACGTGCTTTCAGTGTGGGTATGCACATAGGCTCTGCCCATCTTTACATATGCATTTTATATCATACAGATGAATGAGTCACGATCATTTACACCAGCTGTAGTGAAGCTGCAAGTGACTGCAGTTTTAATTGTATGCTTTAGCGGCCACGCACACATGAGGCCCAATATTTAGCGGTGGCAGCTAGCACTACAAGACACCAAAAGTGGCATGAAGACCCTACAACACAAAAAAAGGACAATGAGTTATAGCAGTGGTATGAAGTCTCTAAGTCACCTTGAGAGGGGAAACCCAGCATAAACAGTGGAATGAAGACCCCAAGGCAAGGGGAGAGGGGCAAAGCAGCATCATTATTGGCAGGAAAATACCAAATTCTCTGTGTATGGGGTAAAAAAGGGTTAGGTTAGGTTTGGAGTTTCACGTAGAAATGACATCTTTGAAGTGTACATAGAGCAGCACCTGAGTGTCTTCATAGAAAGATTTTCCTGGAAGAATTGGACAGCAAAAACCTACTTTCTATTGCATGGGCCCCTACTTCGAAAAGAAGGTTGGAATGCAGCCTAAAGGTTCATCTGTACTATTTCTCAGACTGTCATAAAGGCGTTATGATTAACCAGTCCCAAATACAGCATCTGGAACAAAAAGATTGTAACCTGTGAAATCAATCAATAAATAAAAAAAAAATAGTGACATGAAGACTGTTGGGAAATTTGACTTAAGTCTGCCTTAGGTCTGCTTATATATTGGCTTTATATGGCTGCACCCTTACCTGGTGAAACTACACAACATATGGAAGGCATAGAAGACAAGCATGTGGATATAAAGGAGTAGATGCGGCCTGCTATGGAGGATTCTGGGTAACCATATTCTGCATAGGAGTATGCAAAATATTGGGCCTAGCAATATCAGCAAGAAAATACAGGTCAAGCAAAGAATTCAAACTAATGAGTACAAACACTCTCTCTTTTGCCCTGAAGGTTTCAATTAGTGCCAAGAGAAGGAAAAACACAGGAAGGGGCAGAGGTCATAGGCCATGCATAGATAAGTAGACCTAAAAGCAGATCCAGATGTATAAATGTAAAGGGATCCTCCCCTGGGGAAAGGTGTTACAGGACACCTGGGGCCTTGCAGACACTTAAGAACTTATGATGAATTCACTGAAACTAATTTGAAGCAGACATTTTAGACAAGGAGAAATGTATATATAAACCAGCCATTTTGGAGGATCATTGGGCAGTGCTTTCTCCCCGTACAGAGAGAAAGTGCTGTCCGTCATCTCTAGACAGGCTTTGCTGTTCTGCATGACACTATTATTTTGCTATGCTAAAATAAAAGTCTTTGTAGTTATAGCAACTGCCGTCTAAGTAATTCTTTGATTGGTGATATTTGGGCAACTGATTGTGGGAACCAGGCCACAAGACCCAAAGCCTCATGTTAACTTTGGGAGGAAGACCTTTTTTCTTTAAACTGAGGATCTTTTAGACTAGGCATCCAAGTTTAATTGTTTAGATTTAAGGTGACCTTTTTTCAAAAATGTAGCCGCTGAGATGAAAATCATCTTAATTATGGTGGTCAAAATTTGGCTTTGCTTGAAAAACAGCCGCCTGGGAACTTAAATATGTATTTACTGGGTTTAAAAAAAAATCTGAAAATCTCAGTCATTTGCACCCTTCTCCTTCCCCGAATGTATCACCCACCAAAGAAGGTACATAAACTAATAAGGTCTCACTAATCTTGCATCTTTTTGAAGGTGTGAATAAACGGGTAAATAGAAGTGAGTCGGTTGATATACTATGGGGCATGTTTACTAAACTGCGGTAATGTCATTCTGCGGTAAAGGTAGAGATACCCATATAAAGGAGTGGGCGGGGCAGCAGTAAAGCTGTGTGTCAGATAAGGCACGTTAGAAGGCGCATTAAAAGGCGCATTATAAGGCACGTGCCTTACATTTATTTATTTATTTAATTTAATTTATTTAACTGCATTTATATCCCGCTTTTCACCGGGTCAAAGCGGTGTAACATGTAACATCGGGGGGGGGGGGTAATTTTTTTTTTTTTAGGGTGGGGCCATCACCAGGGTCAACATTTAATGATTTGGGTAGACATGGACATGTTTACTTCTAAGTGTTTAGGTCATGGTGTTATGCCTTATAAAGCACCTTATAACGCGCCGTATAAGGCGCGTTATAAGGCGCCTTGTACTGTGCCTAATTAGGAGCCTTGTAATGTTTTTTAAGGAGTGTTGATAGCTGTGGAGAGGGATCTGTGGCTGGCAGCACAGATTTGCAAAGATATGACTGTCACAGGCAAGCAAAATATCTGCCCTGGACAGGAGGGAACACCAAGGAATTGAACCCATGACCTCTGCCTCTACAGTCATCAATGTAACCAGTGGGCTACAGCTCTATAGTGTCTAACACACTGCTGGCTGGCTACAGAAAGACTGCAGGTGACCACACAAGCTGTCTGCTGTGGTTATCAGGATAGAGTAGACCCACCCATACCCATGATGCACTGCACATGCAGATCAGCAGCCTATGTCTGATCACAAGATGGGGTAGGCACCACTATAGCACCCCGGCCTGGTAGGGGGAGCTGACCGTGTGTGTTACTGGCACAGAGTAGTTACAGACCGTGACAGCATGCGGTTCCCGTGTTCACCATGAGGGTGAAGTGGGGGGCCCAGCACAAGGTCCGCAGCACATGGCATGGCTGAAATAGGCTGTGCTTCAGGTCCTCATCAGTGTCAATATGTGATAGATAGGCCTTGCAGACACACCTAGGATACACCTGTGTCCATCCATATTCCCCAGTCATGTTTAAGCCTTGTGGATTATGATGCACCCAGAATATGTGAAGGGTGGTATGCAGACCCTAAAGCGGATTGTATGAGCACCCTCCAACCTGCCCCTGTGGGTCAGGGTGGGGAACAGGATCCCCCCACCAACAGATCCACAGTCTACATCCCTGCAATGGTGGAAGTAGGGGGGACCATCAACCCCAGTCTTGCTGGGGAACAGATACCCTACAGGGCAGGCAATGCAGATCTGTACGTATCCATAAGGCAATGGCAGACAGACAGAAGGCCTTGAGATGACGACGACCACCACCACCACCATCACCATCTGACATTCTCCAGCCGCTGCACCCTGCAAGGTGTTCCAGCCATACACATACTAATTACAGACAGTCTGCTAGCTAGTCCATAGTGCATGTTCCTGGAGAAGATGTGAGTGAGTGAGCAAGCAAGCAAGCACGCACGCACGCACGCACGCACGCACGCACGCACGCACGCACGCACGCACGCACGCACGCACGCACGCACGCACGCACGCACCAAGCAGCTAGGTCAATGATTGGGCTCCAGAAAAAAGAACCCACATAAATCACTTGAGAGAAATACTATACAGCACTATGGGGGAACCTGGCCATGCTGTGGTCACTGCTCAGTCAGGGTGAGAGTGACCCTTCTCTTCCCCCCCCCCCCAGCAGGACATGCCATTACAACCCTGTCCCTGCAGGTTGTGGCCGGGCACTACAATGTCCGAGCCATTGCCCTGTGCAGATGCAGCCAGGCCAGGCCACCCTGTCCAGGCTATACCCACAGTACCTTGCTCCTCATTATGCACATTGGCAGGCTTACACTGGCAACAGTGCAAGCAGTGTGGGCTGAGGAAGGTGTTGGCAGACACCACACACTGGATAGACAGACACACACTCCCACACCTATACCAGCATTGTGCAGCTATAGAGGCTCTTGGCAGCCCTGCCACTGCACCAGTCCTGTTCACAGTGCAGGCATGGCTATGGTACGCAATACTGTTGGGGTCAATCCCCAGGGTGGTGAACACTGTCAGACACCAGACCTGAAACACACTCCACAGACATCAGAGAGGTTGGTATGATACAGCTCAATGAGCAGATTGTGCTTAGCTTAGGAATTGCTATCTGCCAGTAATCATAGCAACCTCTTGATATATGTGTACTGTATTCCCAGGTTTAGGGTGGCATTGCTAGGGTATGTAAGTGCTAGTATTGGGAGAAGCAAGCAGGGCCCAACATCCTGCCTCTCCAGGAGGCTTTGGATACTGGAGCCTGTGGGTGCAGGTGTGTCTGCCCCTGTTGGCCGCTGCTCTAGGGCAGAGGTTCACAACTCCAGTCCTGGTGGGCCAAACACTGTTCGGGTTTTCATGCTGTCCCTAATGAATATGCATGAGATACATCTGCATACCATGGGGGTGGCACATAGAAATGCAGCACAGACATCTGTATTAGAGACAGCATGAAACCTGAATGGTGTTTGGCCCTCCAGGACTGCAGTTTGGAAACTCTGCTCTAGGTATTGCACATGTTTATGGTGTCTGTGCTCTGTAGGGTAAAATATAGGCTTTTAAGGCATGCTTAAGTTATCTGCAATAAAGGTTCTGTCTTATTACCATGTTTTAGTAGTGGGTAACATATGGGGACTGGGTTGGCAGGAACCACAGCTGGGATTTGAACCTGTGACTTTCTGCTCCTGAACACACTGGCTGTGTGTACTGCACCACTGTGTTGCCACAGAGATAGTGCAGTTCCTGGAGATACCAGGACTGTTCGTCAGAGAGGGCCTGTCGGTTGCAATGCATGGCACCCACTACACAGGGCTAGGCCATGGTCTGCTGTTGGCAGCTGCCACTGCCCCCTCCACCGCCAGTACCCCTCTTCCAGCATGCTGACATGCCCTTCTGCTGGTGGTGCTGGTGGTGCGCAGTCGCAGGCCATCCAGTGTGCGGGTAGGCGGCTGCCTATGGTGCGAGTTCTGGGATATGGGTGCCCGCATAGATGTCCACGCTTCCCCCCAGCACCGCCTGCCAATGTTCTGTGCCCTTGGGGGTACCTGCTGGGTACTATCCCCTGTGCCACTGTGGGAAACACACTCGTGCCCATGTTGGGCCCTCATCAGTTGCTGTCTGGCTGCTCTACTGTTTCAGCATTCCTATGGGCCACCTAGGATCACGCTGGGTCACTGTGGCCCAGCTACACCACAGTATGTGCCGCCTGCAGCCTTCTGTATCACCTTTTCCAGCATCTGTCCAGTTGCCCATTCCGACATGCCCACTCTGCTGTTGCGGAACATATGCATGCCATAGAAAACCTGTCCAATAACAAGGGGAAACCGTGATCAGTGCTATTTCACTGTGAGATCATTCACCTTGTATGGGGACAGAGCATAGACCCTTCCAAAATTAATATCCTTTTTTTGGAGCTTTCTCGGTAGTGTTTTTTGATGTTTCCCATTCATATCACTATTGGCTAGCTTGGTTATGTTTGTTTTACATTTTGTTCAGGTCATTTTCAGTGTTTATTTGCCCTTTTGTTCTGTGCACATGTATCGCCCTTATCACTTTTGTTGGTTTCCCTGGCTTTGCTGTACATTGCTGACTGAAATGGTTTCTCTCTCCTGCTATGTGTGCTAATGCCTGGTTTTCAGTTGCATTAGGATTCAGCCCCTAATTCCTCCACATTGGTGTGAAAGGGGCCTCCCCCCGCCCACTCCCTGCCCATTGACCCCCTTCCCCCTGCCCTCTCTCAACCCTTTTTTGCACTTAATGCGGCCGGGAACGTTAAGGCGCCTTATCGGTACAGAATGTCCCGTTAAGGCGCCTTATGGCACCTTAAGGCGCCTTAACATAGCCGCTGCTATGTTAATGCAGTTTAGTAAACATGCCCCTATATGTGGATTTTCAGAAAGCCTTTCTCAAGGACTCTCATAAGACACTCTTGGGGAAATTAGAAAGTAATGTGATGGAGGCAGTATACTATTGTGGATTAGGAACTGATTAAAAGACAGAAAGCAGAGGGTAGGGCTAAATGGCCAATTTTCTCAATGAAGAAAGGTGAATAGTGGAGTACCCCAGGGATCTGTGCTGGGTCCGCTGCTTTTTAACATATTCATAAATGGCCTGGAAATGGGAATAAAAAGTGAGGTGGACATATTTGCAGATGCCACAAAATTATTCAAAGTTGTTAAAACACAAGAGGATTATGAAAAATTGCCAGAGGAGCAAGATAACTTGGAAGACTGGACTCTAAATGGCAGATGAAATTTAGGGGGATGTTTACTAAACTGCGGTAATCGTGATTAACGCTCGTAAAGTACGTTTAACGATCGTTAGCACGTCCGAACACGCGTTCTGACGTGCGAACGATCGTTAAACATACTTTACGCGCGTTAACCGCAGTTAACGATCGTAAACCTCCGCGGCGCGTTAAAACAGCGCAGAAGGTGGAAAGTGGGCGGAGAGAAGGGTTCAATGGGCGGAGAGTGGGCGGGGAGAGGCTCCCCTCATACTAACGCGCTGAATTTCTGAGCTCAATTCCAACGCGAATGAAAACCTGTCGTTAAAGGCATTTAAAGGGAAGAGAAATCATTTCCGTCAGCAATGTACAGCAAAACCGGGGAAACCCACAAAACGTGAGCAGTGTGATACATGTGCACAGAACAAGATTTCACATAAAATGTTAAAAATGACCACAAGAAACATTTTAAAAAGCATAATTCAGCTGGGCAACAGTGATAGCAATGGGCAACAAGGAACAACACTCCCTGGAAAGCACCAAAAGAAAATGAAATGATGTGTGGAAGGGTCTACGCTCCGCAGACCCTTTCAAAGATCATTTCATTGTAATGGAGCTGTCCTGGGAGTGTTGTGTAATGTTGCCCAATGATATCATTGTTGCCCAGCTTGGTTATGGGTGTGTGCCCCTTTTTTGCAGTCTGTTCTGAGGTTTATGTGCACCTTTGCCGCCATACAAGATAAATGAGGCCACAGTAAACCTGTTGCAGAGCAGGGTTTCTGACTCATCAGACCGGTTTAACTAACTCCAGGGAGTGCACTGTCTCTGTGGCCACAGTGTGGTGCAACAGACACAGCCAGTGCCTGTAAAACCAGAGGGTCACAGGTTCAAATCCCAGCTGGGGCTCCTGCCAACCCAGTCCCCCTAGTTTTATCCACCACTAAACAGTGATAGTAAAGACACTCCTTTATTGCAGAGAACATACGCATGGCCTATATTTTACCACACCAAACACAGACACCAGAAACAGGCACATTACCTAAAGCAGAGTCCCGCAAATGCAGTCCTGGAGGGCCCCACACCATTCTGGCTTCATGCTGCCTCTAATAAAGATGCCTGTGCTGCATAGCTATGCACCACCCCCATGGTATGCAGATGTAGCTCATGCATATTTATGAGGGACAGCATGAAAACCCGAACCGTGTTTGGAACACCAGGACTGGAGTTGGGGAACTCTGCCGTAAAGCAGCAGCCAACAGGGCCACACACACACCCACAGGCCCCATTGGCCAATGCCTCCTGGAGGCAAGACATTGGGCCCTACCTGTATCTCCCAATACTAGCAGTTGCATACCTTAGCAATGCCACCCTACACCTGGATATATGGTACACAGCTATCAAACGTTCCCTATGAGAACTGGCAGATATCAATTCCTACGTTAAGCACAGTTTGCTCATTGAGCTCCACCATAACAATCATTCTGATGTCTGCGGTGTTTGCTGCAGGTCTGGTCTCTGACAGTGTTCACCACCCTGGGGAGTGACCCCCCAACAGCCTTGTGTACCATATCCATGCCTGTACTATGCCCATGACTGGTGTGGTGGGTATGGCTGCTGACCACCTCTATAGTAGCACAATGCTGGCATAGGTGTGGGGGTGGCTGTCTGTCTATCCAGTGGTGTGTGGTGGCTGCAAACACCTTCCACAGCCCACACTGCCAGCAATGTTGCCAGTATTGGGCTACGAATGTGCATATTGAGGAGCAAGGTACCATGGGTATAGGCCGGACAGGGTGGCCTGGCCAGGGTGCATCTGCACAGGGCATAGGGCAGTGACAGGCACATTGTAGTGCCCGGCCACCACCTACACAGACAGGGTGACCTCAGTATATCCTGCTGAGCGATCACTCCCACCCTGACTGTGCAGTGACCACAGCATGGCTAGGCATTCCCATAGTGCTATCTAGTATTTCTCTCATGTGATAAATATGGGTTTCCTTTGGGGGCCCATTCACTGATGTATCTGCTTGTTGTGTATGCTGACATCCCAGTTCTGGGTGCAGGCATCTCCACTGGGCACTAGCAGACTGTTTGCAGTTGGTAGGTGTTGTGATGGAGTGGCGTGCAGTGGCTGATGGCTTGCACCAGGAGAATATCAGATAGTGGTGGGGTGCAGCATACCATATCTAGGCCTAATGTCTGTCTGCTATTGTGTTATGGCTGTGTACAGAGCTGCATTGACTGCCCTGTGGGGGTGTCTGTTCCTCAGCAGGACTAGGGTTAATGTTCCCCTCTACTGCCACCTTTGCAGGGAGGTAGACTATGGATATTTTGATGGGAGACCCTGTTTGCTGCCTCTGGGGGAGGGGGGTGGTGTATCTCACACAGTAACACTGCTTTTGGACCTGCGCCATGGCCTCTTTCAGCAATGGACGGTGCTGTGGACCTAGTGCTGGGCGCCTCACTGAACCCTCAGGGTGAGCACAGTACCCACACAATGTGATGGTCTGTAGCTACTCTGTGCCAGTACAACACACGGTTGGTACCCCCTACCAGGCCGAGGTGCTGTGGGGGTGCACATGGTCAGTTCCCCCTACCAGGCCGAGGTGCTGTGGGGGTGCATTCCCCATGGTGTGTATCTGTGGACAGCTGATTTGCATGTGCAGTGCATCATGGGTGTGACTGGCACAATCCAACCCTGTGAAACTCCAGCACCTGCTCACAGGCTCTGATAAACCATAGGCCATCACACGTACATCTGTTAGCATAATGCATAGGTGCAGGACACCCTACAGAGTCTGTAATATAAGATGCCCACACTGGTAAAAACACACGTACCCACGCACGTAAAATCACACGTACCCACGCACAATTGTATGCGCGCAGCTACGCACGGGGCTACGCACGTACCAATGCAAGCAACCTCGCACGCACCAACGTACGTAGCTAGGCACACTCCGAGGGTGTTTTTCTGACACCAATACTCAGCGTAATGAAAAACATGCCTCCTCTTTCCCTCTGTAATGTACAGGGTGATGCCTGGGACAGCCTTCTGCGTTAGTGTATTACTATAAAAAAATCAAACTGAGTCCTCACTGACATACCAACCAGGCACAATTGGATAGTAATACTAGAATACTTTTTATTGTATAGTAAATAAAAGATTATAAGTAAGTATAGCATGAAATGAAATGCATCAATACATCACCGGATATTGTAGGCGTCACTTCAGCGATCGGGGGACTTTCACGATGCTGCAAGGAATCCGGGAAAACCACCGAAACACGTCTGTTTCGTCCATGGTATAGTCCCGTCTTCCTTGGAAAGTTCCACGATGGTTATACAATTTCTTATCAGTTATTTACAGTAAAAATGTTCAGTGATAGGTTATTACATCATCTTATAATTGTGATTGGATAATACCTGCATACACAGCGAAGGTATGTCCAGCCTCAGAGCCAGGCACTTCTGACTCATTCTACTAGTTCTAGCTGGTTTTAGCTTATTTACAGAGTAAACTGTTATGCCCTATAATAACCTTTATAGTCTCTACAGTGCAAGCTGTTATGCCTGATAATAACCCCAATAGCTACATGGCTGCTGTATCCATTTTTATGCAAACAAAATCATACGTGTCACATACGTATCACATTCGGTCCTAAATGGATTCAGCAGTGCATGTAGGACGCAGACCGAATGGACGGTCGTTTCCAATATAATTTGTAGCATATACAGCAATTGCAGATAGAGAGGATAGAAACAACTATTACCAGTATGAGAACTGGATGGATAAACATATTTAAAGCGTTAGTAGCCGAGGGAGAATATCCCAGAAAAACGTCATACCAATGATGAGAGGTAGCCTTGGCAATACTGGATCCTAGGTATACCAAGTTATCTGCCATCATTACCGCATGCACTTGATGCATAGCGATGGTTCTATTTAGATGCTTCAAATGAGTATGCAACAATGCGGAATCATTTAATAGCTTTTGTAGATGTGTCAGATTCAAATCCCAGTTGGGAACATCAAGAGGTACAGGTGTCCAGTAACGACATACAGATTTACGGGTAACAGAATGCAGTAAATAGGTTGCATTATGCCACCGCAAGGTGTTGACATTTCGCAAACATCCAACAAAAGGAAGAATCATTCCAGGTATGGCTTCAGTATGGGTTACCATACACACTTCTTGTGGGGCTATTTCAATTAAATACTCATAAACTGGCGGCAGGATAGTAAATTTACACATGTTAACACTATTGTGTAACAAACAAGGTTCATATACACTAGATTGAACACGACAAATTGTTCCGCCAATCACCTCAGTACAGGTGGATAGATCATGAGTACGGTTATAGGCATCAATATGAGTTCCTGTGAATTCCGGAAGCCAATATGAAAGGCTCCCCGGGGCTCCCATTATTAATGGGAGCACTATGAATTTACACATTTGGATTTTCTTAGTTATATTATATACTATAGCTTGTCCAGTGCAACTAGTCTCATTGCACTGCATTTTAGAAGCACTGTACATCAACCATTCATTAGTGACATTTAATATTTGTTTCCAAATTTGTTCATTGCCAGATAGAAGTCCGGCTTGAAATCGATCACGTTGTGCAATAATTATCATAGCTTGTAGCGTACATATTGTCCAATTAGCAAAGCGAGTTATATTTCTTGACATATTCAAGGTATACTGAGTAGCATTTGTTATCAAATTCAAAAGTCCCAAAGAAATAGCTGCATGCTCTTTGATTGGGTGCCAAATGGTGGGAGCCCACCGAGCCTGTAAGGTTAGGGCATCATTAATGCCGGCCCCAGCATTATGCATACGATTTGCTAAGGTTTCTATATCAAAACTATTTAATACACCGGTTGCTGTCCCTACATCACCCAGTATAGTGTCATACCAAGCCCTTTTGCGACAATTACATGCAGGTAGCATGGGGAACTCTATTGTGTAGGGCATAGTTTATCTGTTGTAATTCTTGGCCCACCTGGATACAGGTAGAGGGTATACGCTTTATATGTCCTGGGTCAATAGTGGAGGCTTGCATATTAATTACCCTTAAATGTTGTCCCCAGGAGGAGCGATTTTGAATTTCGCTCCCATTATAGCAAACGAGTATCTGTAGAGTGTCCAACTGGAATGTGAAAACTGTAGAGGTATTGGTATGATTACATATCGTGGCCTTCTTGGAATAACCCCTAAGGGGAACCTGTGAAACGCTACAACAAAACAGTGTTACATTGGACGTAATATTAATCGTCCCTTTTTCTTGGAATAGTGTATATACCGTTCTATAACCTCCTATTTGAGGGTCATTTGTCCATATTTGTCCGGAGGTGGTAAGATTCAGAATCCAACATGGTTGTCCTGCAGAGCAGGTGAAATTATCTTGTCGTCGTCTCAGGGTGGCATTTTTCCAACCCCAGTGACTTGCTCTTTGATTCTGTAATTGGGTTAGCCGGGTTCCAGGGGTCCATGTTTCACTTAGGGATACCCACAACCATAATGAAAGGATGCCAAGGAACAGGATCTAGAATACAAAAGGTATACTTTATTCTCTTAAATAACATTTGTCTTCGGGAATATATTCCCATTGTTCTTTTCCAGGTCGCATTACCAGCAAAACCTTATCTTTACCTACAGCAATAACCTCCCCAGGTGATGGCGGTCCTTGAGTTTCATGGATCCATATTTTGGCCCCCACATTGACTTTATTAGTGGATCCAAAACCTTTTTCTCCCCGCAGGGAGAGCTCAGTTGGTGCTGTTCCTTCTTTTAAGGGTGCAAAATATATAGGAATTAACAATAATTGGGCCATTCGCTCTTTGGCACCTATTACTGCCGGTTCATCTCCCAAATTGATCATTAACACTTTAATTTCTCCCTGATAATCAGCATCTATCACCCCTCCCACCACTACAAGTTTGCGTAATGCAAAACTAGAACGAGTGGATAATTGCCCATAATGATTCAATGGGATTTTACATCCTATTCCAGTATTTAAACATGCTACGTTACAAGGACCTATTACCACCGTTGTGAGTGAATATAAGTCTAATCCTGCTGATAATGGAGACCCCCGATAAGGGCTCATTGCATCAGGGTGCATTTTCCAATATACAATAGAATCAACGTGGTGCTCATTGATCTGTAAGTTTGGGGTTAACATTCTCATTAGGGGTGTCATGGATTCGGCAATGGGTCGATTATTCATGATTTGAAGGGCTTCACTTAAATTGTCCCTCCACTGCCCGTAGCTATCTGGATGGGCCTTATTGAGTTTCTTCAAGGTATTTTTTAATATTCCATTCATTCTCTCTACCAATCCAGCAGCCTGTGGGTGATAAGGGACATGGAAAATCCACTCTATACTATTGTTCAATGCATATTCCTTCACTTGTTGTCCCGTAAAGTGAGATCCATTATCAGTCTGCACTTGTAAGGGGATTCCATAATACTGTGAAATAAGTTCTAAGGTTCGAATACAACTCCATTGGGTAGCCGCTTTACACGGGAACCCAACTGTCAATCCTGAATAAGTATCTACTGCAGTACATACGTATTTACATCCCCTACTTTCAGGAAGGGGTCCGATAAAATCCATCTGCCAGATTTGCCCTGGCAATAGTCCACGTCCAATATGCCCCATCACTGTTTGAGGCACTGCCCGTTGCTGAGAATGCTGGCATACAGGGCAGTGACTAATCACTTCCTTGATAATATCAAGGGTTAATGGGATTCCCCTACTTTGAGCCCACCTGAAAGTGGCTTTTTCTCCCAAGTGACCACTTTTTCGGTGTGCCCAAAGGGCTGTACCCTGAAGCCATGCCGCTTTTTCAGAAGGATGCGGCTCAGTTGGCTGCGTAGTTTCCGCCACTGATATCGAAGCTGCTGCATCTGCTTGGGAATTAAACAGACGATCAAGTGAGTCAAGGGGCATATGTGCATCTACATGGAATACAGTTACGTTGGTATGCTGTACCATTTGTTCAATATCCTGCCAGATCTCTTTTCCCCATAGTTCTTTATTATGTATTTTCCACTCATGGGCTTTCCACCCCATTAACCACGTGGCTAATCCATTCGCCACGGACCATGAGTCAGTGTAGAGATAACACTCTCCTTGATGTTCCTGTTTCAATGCTAAATAGACAGCATATAATTCTGCATATTGACTACTCTTTCCCTCACCTTCCGCACTTACAGTCTTTTGTAGAGCTGGGTTAAAGGCTATACTTTTCCATCTTCTCTTTCCTGCAACATATTTAGCTGATCCATCGGTAAACCAGGCATGCAATTTTTGAACTTCAGTTAGTTGTCCATACGATTGGCCCCATTTAACTGGGGATTCCTCCATCATAGGAGTAGTAACCAATTGGGTTAATTCAAGGGGTACATCAGATATCTTTTCATGCAACTGAGCTGTCCCTGATTCTCCTGCCTTGGCTCGTTGTGCTATATACCACTTCCATTTAATAATACTTTGCTCCTGTGCGTGTCTTATACGATTAGACTTGGGAGTGGCAAGTACCCATTGCATTATGGGGATTTGAGGTCGGATTAAGACCTCATGACCAGTGGTTAGTTGTTCAGTGTCTACCAGAGCCCAGTAACATGCCTGTAACTGTTGTTCCAGGGGGTTATACTTTTCTCCCGCTTCCGGTAACTTCCGACACCAGAAGCCTAAGGGTACCCTCTTTCCCCCCTGCTTCTGCCATAATGACCAATTGCAATAACTATGTTGAACTGTCACATGTAGTTCTACCGGCCCCTCCCGTAGGGGCCATAAATCTACTGCCTGTTGTATGGCAGCTTTAGCTTTGTCAAATGCTTCTTGTTGAGATTCTCCCCACGAAAATTCATACTTTTTCCTGGTTACTTTGTATAAGGGGGCAAGTAATTGCCCCAAATGCGGTATATGTTGTAGCCAAAACCCAAACAATCCAATATAGGTTTGGGCCTCTTTCTTACTCGTTGGAGTAGGGAATTCTAAGATCTTTTGACGGGCTTTAGAGGTAATTTCTCTATGTCCTTTGTGCCATTGAATTCCTAAAAACTTTACAGATTGGGGCGGTCCTTGAACCTTAGCTGGGTTAATTTCCCATCCCTTCTGCCGAAGGTGGGAAATCAATTGATCCAGTTCCTGTGCAACCTCTTCTTCAGTCTCCCCCTGTATTAATATATCATCAATATAATGGGAGTATTGCACTGTTGGTTTAAATTTGTACTCATCTAAATGCTCTGCCACTGTACGGTGACATATAGTAGGGCTGTGCAGCCACCCTTGGGGGAGACGTGTGAAAGTGTATTGGCGCCCCATCCAGGAGAATGCAAATTGGTCTTGCGCCCGTTCCTCGATCGGTATCGTAAAGAACGCATTGGCCAAATCCAGGACCGCATACCAGTTACCTACTCTGCCCTGTAATTCTTCTATCAGGGTAATCGTATCGGGAACCGCTGCGGTTAAAGGGGGAGTAACTTTATTTAGCTCCCTATAATCGACTGTCATTCTCCAAGATCCATCACTTTTCTTTACGGGCCACACTGGATTATTCCAAGCTGTAGTTGTGGGGCGCAATACCCCGACAGATACTAAGTCCTTAATTGTTTCAGCTATCTCTTTGTGTCCCCCGGGTATTCTATACTGTTTCATAGCTATTAATTTTGAAGGAGGGGGAATATGTACAGGAGGCATTTTTACTTTTCCCACTATGATAGGCCTCATTTCTCGTGAGCCAACAGGTCGCACTCCGAAAGTGTACCGGCCTTGGCCAAAATGTAACGTTAATCCTTTCAACACATCTATTCCCAGAATATACTCTGGTACTGGAACAATGAGAACTGGATATTTCCGTAAAGGTAAATTTCCTATCTTTAGTGTAACTTTGGTCTGCACCCCCTCTATTACTTTCCCCCCTAATCCTGAAATCTTTACCCTCGGTCCTTTGAATTTCTTTGGGTTTCCATAGATAAGTGTAGCCTCCGCCCCAGTGTCTACCAATGCTGTCACATGCTGTACGTTCCCCCCCCCGCCACTGTATGGTGAGGGGCACATACGGTCTTTCATCCCGTTTAATCCATACTGGGGTTTGGCTCCACCCCTATTCCTCATCTGAGAGGTCCAGTAAATTTGGGGGCTTAGCAGATGGCAACAGGGAATCTCGTACCTGGGAAGCTACGGCGGCAGCCATTTCCTTCCATGGATAAATTTGTTGAAACTCCTCCCACGAAGGGGCAGTCGGTTCCACGGGGGAGTTCTTCACTCTACCCCTCCCCGGTGCCCCATCCCCTGCTGGCGCTTGTTTCACTGGTTTGGCAGACAAAACCTTTCGCTTATACAACTGCCATAAATGTCCTGTGTCTTTCCCATCAATTTGTTCTTTTGGGACTCCCGCCTTCAAAAGGGCCATGAACATGTCTTTTCGAGACACTCGGGGCCCCCCCCCCCCTTTCCTTTTCCTCCCTAGGACCTGGTCGATGTTCTTTCGACTCCTCCCTAGGTCCCCAATTTCCCATATCTTGTAAGTCTTTCATCCTACTTATAATCAAACTGACAGGCTGTTCAGTCATTGATAATAAAAGGGTTAATACCACTGATTTATATGCTGGAGGGGCAGTTTTGATTAACCGGTTGCGCATGCCAGGAGTAATTAGCACATCAGTGTAATCATCAAGGGTGTCTACTAGTGGCATAGCTGTTCTCATAGCCTCTTGTTTCATCCGTTCAATACCATCCCGCAATGTGAACCATGATTTCTCTGAAATTGGCATATCTGCCTCATTGGGATATTTATCCAAATACCCAGCCACTAAAATTTGGAACAGATTCTGAGTTACCACCCCTTCATGATCCTGAAAATACTGTCGGATTGCCCTCTGTATTATGGGCTCACGGCTCAGTGTAATGAACCGCAAAACATCCTGGGCATCTAAACTCACTCCTCTCCCTCCAGTATCATAAACTCTGACCAGCCATTGTAAATCTCCTTCTCCAGGCTGCTGGCGAAACCGGGTTAATATATCGTCTATCTCAGACTGTGTGAAATCCTCCACAGTGGTCCTCATACGTGTATGAGGGACTAACTCAGTGAGATATTGGGGTTGCCCATCTGGCCCCTGCAGTGATTCCCCTCCGGGCCCCATCTGCTGTAGGGGTTGCCCATCGTGACCAAGTATCGGGCGTCTCTCGGGCCCCAACACAGTTTTTTCCTGTCTTCTATTAACAGGTTGAGCCTGTCTGGATGGTAACTCCTCTTTTGCTTCTTCCTCCGAGTTCCCATCCGGGTCTGAGGAATCCCAAATATCCCCATCCCACCTATCCAGATTCCATTCTGCTGTGGCAGTAGCCACTGCCTTATATACTTTCTGTTTGTTAACCCTCCCTTTTCTTTTTTTATATTTATTCTGCGCTATTTTCACTGCAGCTTTTTCTGCTATTCCTTGGTAGTGGTCCAGCTTATCTCGCAGTAACTTCTGATGGCACTCAAAGACCACCACCTTCCCTTCTGCCTCTATCAATTTTTGCTCAGCTTGGCTCAATTCTAGCTGCTTGCTCTGCAGCTGAGAATGAACCTTGCGATAAGCTGATAACAACACCCAGGTCTGTCTGCCCAGGGTAACTGCATCACCCGGTTTACCGGGGAGCTCCTTGAGTACTCTTTCCACATCAAGGGGCGTTGCTTGCTTCAAAAATGCATCCCATGACTCTGCAAACCCATTATTCCCTAATTGTACAGCTAATGTATCATAAGGAGTGTCAGTCCATCCGGGGACGGTAGGACTGACAATAGAACTCTTAGATTTACGTTTAAACATGACTGGGCACTATGCCAAAGGGCGTATAACTTGGCACGATGCCAAATGGTGTTCAATCGACACAGGGCTTCGCCGTGCACTGCGTAACCCCACTATTGATTGAAAACACCTGGTTATGATTTTAAATAACTCGTTTCAGAATCCCACTCTCGTCGCCACTTATGTATTACTATAAAAAATCAAACTGAGTCCTCACTGACATACCAACCAGGCACAATTGGATAGTAATACTAGAATACTTTTTATTGTATAGTAAATAAAAGATTATAAGTAAGTATAGCATGAAATGAAATGCATCAATACATCACCGGATATTGTAGGCGTCACTTCAGCGATCGGGGGACTTTCACGATGCTGCAAGGAATCCGGGAAAACCACCGAAACACGTCTGTTTCGTCCCTGGTATAGTCCCGTCTTCCTTGGAAAGTTCCACGATGGTTATACAATTTCTTATCAGTTATTTACAGTAAAAATGTTCAGTGATAGGTTATTACATCATCTTATAATTGTGATTGGATAATACCTGCATACACAGCGAAGGTATGTCCAGCCTCAGAGCCAGGCACTTCTGACTCATTCTACTAGTTCTAGCTGGTTTTAGCTTATTTACAGAGTAAACTGTTATGCCCTATAATAACCTTATAGTCTCTACAGTGCAAGCCTGATAATAACCCCAATAGCTACATGGCTGCTGTATCCATTTTTATGCAAACAAAATCATACGTGTCACATACGTATCACAGTTAGGCACACTGGGGGCTCGAACCCATGCTGCCTGTAATAGCGGTCAGTACCGTAACCATTGTGCTACAGCTCTGTTTCAGTGCTTTGTGTCTGTACGTCTTCTTACGTTTAACGTGCAGTGACACGCCATGGCGCCCGGTAACGCTCGTTAATTTTTTTAACGCGCGTTAGTGGTAACGATGTACCGCCCATGTCCTTATTTGGGGTTTCTGTCACTACCACGGCTCCTAACGCGAATTTCACTAACGCAGTTTAGTAAACATACCCCTTAATGTGGACAAGTGCAAAGTTATGTACTTAGGGAAGAACAACCCAAACTATGGTTCCATATTAAGAACCACCACCCAGGAAAAGGATTTAGGCATCATGGATAAAACAGTGAACCCCTCCGCACAGTGTGCAGCAGCAGCCAAGAAAGGAAATCGAATGCTAGGAATCATAAGGAAAGGAAAATAAAATAAAACCAAGGATATTATAATGCCTCTATATCATTCCATCCCATTTACCATTTTGGTGGCTCTTCTAATTCTACTATATCCTTTTTAAGATACGGTGTGCAATTCTCCATATCTTATGTTTATTTATTTATTTAGCTGCATTTATATCCCGCTTTTCACCGGGTCAAAGCGGTGGAACGTACAATAATCAATTACAAGGGTTTGGGGCCGTCACCTGGTGGCCAACAATAATGATTCTTAACAATTATTTGGGACGTAGACATAGACATTGTGTTATGGTTACATATGACATTTGTTCAGGGGGACAAATATGGTGGATGGGAGGGAGTCAGTGGTGGGTGCTTGTCTCTGGTCCGAGGAATTCTTGGAATAGTGCAGTTTTAAGTTGTTTTCTGAAGGATAAGAGGTCTGTGTTGCTTCTGATGTGATTTGGTAGAGAGTTCCAGAGGGATGGTGCATATAGTTCGAAGGCTCTGTTGCAGGTCCGTTGATTGTATTTCGTTCTTTTGTGTGGGATGGTGAGGGAGTTATTGATGGTTTGTCTGGTTGTCCTGCTGTGGGCTGGCTGAGGCAGGAGGGTGCGGAGCTGGGAGGTTTGAGTTTGGTAGAGAGCTTTGTGGGTGAGTAGGGCGGATTTGTATTTGATTCTTGCTTCTAGGGGGAGTATGTGTAGCTCCCTCAGGACTGGGGTGATATGGTCCTGGTTTTTTTTGCATTCTTGATAATTCTTACTGTGGTGTTTAAGGCAGTTCGAAGTGGGTTGGTATGAGTGGCTGGGAGTCCATGGTATATTATATTGCAGTAGTCCATGTGGGGGAGTATCAGGGCTTGCATCACTGTTCTGAAGTCCTATGGTTCAAGAAGAGGTCTGAGGCGTTGTACTGTTTTAGCTTTGTGGTAGATTGTTGCGGTGGTTTTTTTGATCTGTTGATTGAGTGTGAGTGCTTGGTCTATGATGATTCCCAGGTATCTTATTTGTGGTTGTATTTGTATTTTTGTGGTTCCAATGTCGAGGTGTGTAGGTGGTGTGAAGTCTGGGTCCTTTGTTACTATGAGGGCTTCGGTTTTCTTTATGTTGATGGATAGGTTGTTCTTTTGTAGCCAGCTGTATACCTCGGTGAAGCATTCCGATAGGTGCTTATTGGTTGGGTTGGATGTTGTGATTGGAGCGTAGAGCATTATGTCGTCCGCATAGATATGGTAGTTAATGTTGTATGTGCGTATGATTGAGCAGAGTGGTTGCAGGTAGATGTTGAAGAGCATGGCTGATAATGTGGATCCTTGGGGTACTCCCTGGTGTTGCTGGAACGGGGGGGGAGGTTGATAGGTTTGTGCGGATCAGTTGTTGTCTATTGGTCAGGTAGGAGCGGAACCATTGGAGTACGTTGTCTTTGATGCCGATTGCTTGTAGTCTGTGTATGAGGATGTTGTGGGAGATGGTGTCGAAGGCAGCTGATATGTCCAGGAAGATCATGGCATATCCAGAGTGCTTGGCTTGAGTTCCCATGAGGAGGGTGTTCATTAGCAACGTCATGAGGGTCTCGACTCCGTGGAGTGGGCGAAAGCCATGTTGTTGTGGGTCCAATATGTTGTTAGCATCTAAATGTTCTTGGAGTTGTCTCTGGACTACCTTCTCAATGAGTTTGGCGGTGAACGGGAGGCTTGCTATAGGTCTGTAGGAGGTGGGTTCAAGGGGATCCAGGTTGTGTTTCTTTAGGGTTGGTCGGATGATTGAGGTTTTGAGGAGATCCGGCATGCGTCCTTGGTTGAGGGATTCGTTAACAATGCGGGTTAATGGTGTGCTCAGGTCATCTTTTGCTTTCTTTATCCATTCTGTAGGACAGGGGTCTAGTGGGGAGGTGGTGGTATTTAGTCGAGAGATGGTGGATGATATTTCCTCTTTCGTGACTGTTTCGAATGTGTTCCAGTCTCTGTTAGTGGTGATGGGGTGGTTTGCTGCTGTTGTCTTTGTGTTCAGTTGTGGATTCTGGGGGTGTTGAAGCTGCTTGTAATGTTGTGCTAGTAGTTCAGGTGGGATGTTTGGTAGTTGGTCGGAGTGGTTGGGCGCTTTTGTCAGTTGTTTGACAATATTGAAGAGTTCTCGTGGTTTGTTTATTGACGTGTTTATGATCTTTTTGTGGTAGGCCTTTTTTGCTTTGTCCGTTTCTGTGTGGTATGTGTCCAATTCATATAAGTAATTCATTATAAAGCATATGAGGACAGACTTAAGGATCTTAATATGTACACCTTAGAGGAAAGGCGGAATAGAGGTGATATGATTGAGATGTTTAAATACCTCCCTGGCATAAATGCACAGGGGGAGAGCCTCTTTCGATTGAAAGCAAGTTCTGCTATGAGGGGACATGGGATGAGGGTGAAAGGAGATAGATTTAGAAGTGATATGCGGAAATATTTCTTTATGGAAAGAGTGGTGGATCTGTGGAATAGTCTCCCAGTGAAGGTGGTAGAGCTGAGGACAGTATCTGAATTCCAAAAAGCATGGGACAAACACAGAGGATCTCTAAAGGAAAAAAAGGGGACTGTTGTAGTTGTTGATATGGAAGGACAGACTAGATAGGCCATGTGGTCTTTTTCTGTCGTCTTTTTTTCTATGTTTCTATGTTTAAAAAGGATATACTACTATTAATCATTCATTGCATGGCTTCAAGATCAGCCTGTGGATCCAGGGTGATATGTTCAGGTGTGTTAACTTTATCCTAAACTTACATGTCTGCATCCAAAAGTTCAATTCTCTTCATCTCATCTAGCACAAGTCCTGACAGTCTGCAACCACACTGAGGTTTGCACCACCACCCCCTGATGGCAGTGAATGCTAATAGTGCCCATAAGCTGAGTGGGCCTTAGCAACGTGTGCACACTCATAGTAGGCATTAACAAAGTCCAAACATTAAAGGAGTCCTAAGGGCCAAGTATGAATGCCAATTTACATCTTTTGGACAGTGGAGTCATGTGTTTGTGGGTGTGGGTGTCCAGAGGACTGTGAACAGTAGTAATGCACTGTGTGATTCCCAGGCTTTATGGCTGTGCATACAACATGCTGCATGGTCAGTTATTCTGCAGCTCCACAAACTGTGTGAGACTCCATTTATGGACAGAAGGTTAGTTTCCAATATGTAGATGCAACCTGTGGGAGTCACTGGCTGACTAGCTGCACCTATACACATCTTGTCCTCAAAGCTGTGACATTCAAATGCATTCCCAGTTACGCCATCATCAAGGACCATCCCCACAGCATGCCCCTACACTTAGCTCCCAACATGACACTGCTGTACAGATCCCATATTGCCTGCTGGTTTCACTGGAGTAACCTGGGGGGGGGGGGGGCACATGGTCTCACCAGGGAGAGCTCCATCACTTGTGTGTCTGCAGCAAACCTTACCTCTGAGTCTCCAGGCCACAGACAACACTTATCTGCAGGTGAGAGGCCTGATTAATGCCAACTTCCATAATAGCTGTATCTGTAGCAATAATGTCAGCCCCCTTGGTGCAGTTGAAGCCTATTGGGAGCTAGGCTCACGTGGAGGATTGGCCTCTGTGAACGTCCAATGGCGTCACAGAGTTGGTGAGACAGGACAAAATCTGCCATGTAACTGCATGCACCTTGCTCTTGTCCAAAGCTGTAGTCACAGAGTGCAATCTGGGGGTCTCAGCTCCATGCACAGTATGCACATACAGTTATGTCCTCCTTAGGCACATCTGTACAAAATATACACCATCTCAACACTGTATACCAATCATTGCCCCCAACATTTAGCATGAAATTGTGTACTACTCCATAGCAACAACCAGTCGTATGTTTACAGAGACAACATGCATTGGTTTGCCTGGCTGTGACAGTGGGACACTAACCCCTGAATGGTACATGCACAAATCCAGCAGGACAAATGTGCCACAGGATGCCATGTTGGTCTCTGCATCACCTGGCATCATGTGGGAAGGCAGTGCCTGGAGATGAATATTGGGGTGGAGATGAGGGGGGTGGGGACAGTTCATGCCTGTTTTGAATGTACCCCTGGTAGGTGGCATTGTCAGCCAGAGGCTCTGTTCAGCTGCATAGAAGCTCTGAGGACCTACCCAGTCTATGCATGTTTCACATCAGTGGCCTTGAATGACAGCCACACTCAATCTCCGTGGGTGCCAAGTGGGACAGCCACAAGGACATTGTTAGAGTACAAAGAGGCTATGGATGGCAGCATATGTGTAACCAGCAACTATCCCAACATTTAACCCCAATGTCCAAACTGCCATGCTTCCACGTGCTCTTGATGGGGGGTGGAACTGTGTATGAAGCGTGAGAGCACATGTGCTGCACTGGCCATTTTCCCAGTGTCCATGGCCAGGGGCATGACATCAATGGAAGTACAAGCATGCCACCATGTTCATTGCTCACTGCCAAAAGCTGTGTAGGAGGACACAATTTTCTGGTATGACGGACATACGTAGGCCACCGTAAGCCAACATGCACTCGCAGCCTGTCAATGGGCCAGCTTCCAGTGCTCTTGGTATTGTATTAGCAGTCCGTATTGTCAAACAAAAAAGGATGCACAAATGAGAAGCAAAGGATTCTGGATTATTTGCAGTGGATGTACAAATGAGTAGTTTGCTGTGGATGTACATGAGTCAAAGGTTAGGTAACTGGCTGAGCCGTTGAAACATCAGTTCAGCAAAAGCATGTCCTGACTGCACACAGGTGTTCATGCTGAGAGGCCACACTCACTGTGATCATGTCACAGCTATGTATCCACATAGTGCTATGTAAGAATAAACTACAGTGACAAGGGTGATGTTTTATTTTATGGCACTCTAATCACTGGCCAGGTTGCTGGCTGTCCATGCTGTTTATACAGAGACAAGATCTTCGTCATGGTCATGTATGCCTGGAATGGGTGGTGACTAGCTAACCTGGCACAGATGGTTGGTGTGTGGGTGGCTGACACAGTCCAGTGTTGCACAACATCTGCAGGCTGACTTTGATGGACCTAGTTCAATAGGTTTCAGTAAATGGAAGGAGAGCTGCTTTCTGGGACTGCCTGTAACTAGCTGGTAACTATGGTTTTTGGAGGCTGTGCTGGTCGGTATCAAAACCCCCCTTCCTGCCTAGATACTACTCACACCATTCAAGTTCCTTGGAAGTAGCTGCCATAGAGTATAAAGTAAGATGCTACATAACAGCTCCTGGACAGCAGGTAAAGGACACACAGGCCAGATGGGAGATGTTACTCCAACATGCTGCAGGTGCAGAGGGTACTAAGTGCTTAGCATGACACACCTCACTCAACACCGGCAGTATTCTGACAGTGGAATAGATCTACTCCAGAATCTGGAGAGACCATCCATTGCCATGCTTGGTCTGGGGACCAGGTGATGTGTGTCCTTTCTCTTATTCAGGGTGGATGGTGAAAATGGTCATATACACATGTGGCAGCTATTATGTCCATGAAGCACATAACATTTCTGCCCATTCCATAACTGATGTGATGAATCCATTGGATTGGTTGCCCTTTAACCTTTCCCAGCATTCGCGGCTTCACAGAAACAGCCGCCAGCGTGAAGGAAAAGGCTCTTCACACTGGCGGCTGTACAGAGGGAGCCGGGGCCTCGCGCGGGCTTCCCTGGCTCCCTCTAAAGCCATCCGGTGGGCCCTTGCCAGCTGTGGGCCCTACGCCACGGTGTACGTGGCGTATAGGCAAATCCGGCCCTGGTTCAAGCACTGTTTCAGAAAAGACCATGCTTCAAATCCCAGTTGTGGCCTTGGAAAAGTCACATCACCTTCTATTACCTCTGAAGTACAGCCTGCCAATATATTTCTTATCACACTGCCAAGAAAACCCAGGAGCTGCTGGGTCACCGAGAATCAGTATTGACTTGTGGTCACACATTATTATTAGTATTATTCAGTTTTATGTGTTGGTATTATTCAGTTTTATGTGTTGTGCACATTGGTCCTGCTAGTGTGCACATTGCAATCATAGTCAACTGACAGCATGACGTTATTGCCTCTGCTGCAGCATATTACAAAGGGTCATCCTACTGGACCCTGTAGATGAATGACACATGAGTTGTACATGATTGGAGGCTGTCATGCTAACTGAATGAACATCATTTGCTTCATCACATATATGCAGTATATGCAGGCACGTCACACTCCTCGGATGCCCACCTGCACAGATCATCCACATCCTTGCTTGCTGCATATGGGCAACATTAAAGACACATCAGTTCAGAGACATGAGTGGACACCAGATGCATAGCATCTTGTGGGTCACCACATCGTGGCCATGGTGACTACTCCATGGCACACTTCTACCCACTCCTTTGCCATTCACGGACATCACTGTGAATTACATGTGCACACCTTACTGCTACATTCCAACTGCCTCCCACATTCTCCTCCCATTCACTGTCTCACACGCAAGGGACATATGGATGTGACATGTTCATCAACTATTACTTTTGCTCTCATCCAGCAGTTCAAATGTGACTTGCAGAAAGGCTCTCTTCTCCCACTTTAAGACAACTGGTCTTAATGGGCGTTAATGTGCACACTGGGCACTTTTACTTCCCGCTATCCACTTACTGCCTGCTAACCGGCCACTAGCACCCTTAAAGCTGAAATGCCTACTCCCTGCCCCTTTCTTTACTGCCCATTGGGACCCTTAATGATTCCGTTCACTGCTCGCAAATGCTGCACCTTTAGCACCATTTAGCAATTATACCCCATAGTCTGCAGTAATATTAGTCTCTACCAATACCCCAGATACCAATTTTGGGAGTTGACTAAGCTCCAATTACTGCCCATGGCTGTGACTCTTCACCCTACAATTCCCCCCCCCCCCCCCCAGGATGGCAAGCAAGGTAACTTCCCCCTCCTCCTCCTACTATTAATCATTTATCTAGCGCTACAAGGCATACACAGCGCTGTACAAGAACATATAGAAAATGAACCCTGATTGTTAGAGCTTATAATCAAATCAAGACAGACAGTACAATACAAGAGAAACAAGGGGTTCAAATAGGGAAAGGAGACACAAGGAGAACAAGGGAATTAGGATCCAAAAGCAGCCTCAAAGAGTTGATGGGACTATTGTAGTAGTTGATATGGAAGGGCAGACTAGATAGGCCATGTGATCTTTTTCTGCCATCATGTTTCTATGTTTCTAGGAAGTTTGTTACAGACATAAGGAGCAGCAAGGTTGAAAAGATCAAAGTCTGGAGTCGGCAGTGGAAGAAAAGGGCATAGATAGAAGAAAGCCAGAGGAAGAGCAGAGCTCACGTGGAGACGTGTAGGGAGAGAGGATAGAGGAAAGTTAGTGAGGGGCAGTAGAGTGAATGCATTTATAGGTCAGAAGGAGAAGCTTGAAGTTGATACAGAAATGGAAGGGGAATCAATGAAATGATTTAATAGGGGTTTTATGAGTGTATCGGGGCTGGCGGAAGATCCTCCTACACCAAATCTTTGCATGTCAAGACTACTCACGCAGCAGACATTAACTTTAGCACCCTAATACCATTGGCTCACAGAACTTTCCTAGGAACCAATCATATGACGCCCAATCTCCACTACGTCACCCTCTGTATGCCCAATGCCATCCTTGTTGCCATGGAAGAGAGTTTGGATTCAGCCTTGTTAAGGTGTCCCTAGATGAGCCCGAAGGACTTGCTTAAACTGTTGAATTAGTATGCATTATGACAGTCCTGAATACCTTTAGTTTGCAATTCTGAAACTTCTTAATTCTCTGTATTCCTAAAACCTTTTGTGATATGTATGAGGTGAATTATTTTCTCTGTGTAGCTTCTTTAGATTCTCAGGTTCACTGAGGAATGCCTATTAAAGTCAATGGAGCTTATCTCACTATGGTTTATGTAAATATACAGCTACTGTACCTGCTTCATTGTGGCCAGAATCTTGACTTGATCTAGTCTCAGGAAGTAACAAGTAAAATAAGCTACTCTGCTCTGTTTACAATATATCAGGTTTATTTCACAATCTGGCCAAGATGTAAGTACAGACAAATACATCTGTTTTCTAATTGTTTCTTGCACTGCAAGTGCCTTTTTCTCCCTCTCTGTTACTAAGTTTTTTCTCATCAGAGCTTCTTACTATGCATTAGTTTGTGGGAAGCTTGGTTAATGGCCAAGTCAGCTAAACAGCTAATTAGGCTTTATATTCATCATATTAGGAAAGCAAGCAAAATGGAGAAACTGAATACAATGGAGATATGAAAAGGAAGGGAGTTCATTTTGCTCTGTTTATCCATGTTGCTTGCTTTCCTAATATGGGGCCATAGGGCCCGATTTGGAATTGGGCAGGTTATGTGCCACATCGGTGCATAGCCCGCCTGCTGACTCCCTTAACCCAGATTGTCACTTCTACGGTGATAGAAGTGAAAATCCGGGTTGTGCAGGACGCGCTGGCAGGCGCAGAGACTACACAGGTGGCAGCGATTTTCGATGCTACCCGCATAGCCTCTGCGCCTTAAAGATAGGTGAGGTTTATCCTCGCCTATCTTTAAGGCACAGAGGGCGATGCGGGTAGCATTGAAAATCACTGCTACCCACGTAGCCCTTTCCTCCGTACCTGCTTCACCCCGGAACGCTCCTAAGATGCCCCAATGCTATGCAGATGGAACCTGGGCACGTTAGGAACTTCTCTGGGATTTTCAAAGGGCACTACCCATGTAGATGCCCTTCAAAAATCCCAGATAAAGCCTTTACATGGGGAACTAGGGAAGTTACCCGTGTTAAGGCCTTCGAAAACCGGGCCCGTAGTTACTAAAGTATGCTGTTAGCATGTCATTAGGCCAAGAATCTAATGTGAAGGCCCATGCTAACATCAGTGGGCATATGCATCCATCCCCCTGGCATTACTGCATGGCAGCCACACAGCACTATTCTAACCAGCATATGGGCACGCTAATGGCAACAGGGTGTGGTTTGCACACAATAAGGATGCCTGCCCTAAACATGCTGCACTAAAAGACTTTTATCCTTTTTGACTCTATACCCTCTTCAACATAGTGCACCACCTCTCTAGAAATTTGACCGACCATATCATTGCAGTAATCATTTGTATCCAGGTATCACAGTGTCCCATTGGTTATCCTCCTTCCACCAAGTGTCTGAGATGCCAAATATATTTAATCTTTCATTCAGTGCTATCTATTCTAACTCTCCCCTCTTATTTTTCAGACTTCTAGCATTTGCATTTAGGCATTTCAAAGTTTGTTTTTTATTTGTATTAACAATATTTGTATCAGTTGATAGGGTAATTTGGAATATTTCAAGTCTGTCTGCTTTTTACTTAAAGACTAAAAGAAGGAGTGAAGAATGACTACATCCACATAAGAGATGTCCTGTATTAACATTTTTTACTAAAGACCTGACTTGTCCAAGTTTTGGCCTGCATCAGGGATGTAAAAAATAACAGCCAATGAAACAATGTTAAAAACTAAAAGACATACAACTAGCATTTGCCATACTCAGGTGAGCTCTTTGTAGCCAAAATGGCAGAGACTGCAGGCACTCAAGTGGGTCCTTGGCCTTTGCCTATACACTGTCTGTGGCAGGCCCACTGTATTGGGATCGATTCGGCATGTCTTCCTTTGGAGTTGGATTTGATTGACTTTTAGGAAAATAAAACTTAACTCTTCCCTATTCTCGCAGATATGATTCTCATAAGGGTTGATTACTCTTTCAACCTTAATTTAAATAGCCTTGTGTTGTATTAATTTAGTTTGCGTTATAGAGCCAGATTTTATTCTCATGTTAATATTGGATTTGTGTAGTTTGAGTTATTTTATTACTTTCATATTAGATGTAAGTCAAAAAGAAAGGTAAATAGGCGGCATGCAAGCCTTTTAAATAAAAACATAGAATAGAATAGAATGGACTCGCTTGAAAGATCTATAATGAAGATCTAAAACTTTTAGTTATATGCTCTTAAATATCCTGTACGTGCTCATCTTTCTCAATAAGATGCAAATCTGAGATGGCCATAAGAAAATATTTTCTAAAAACTTGCAGGCTGATATGCAGGAATAAAATAATATGATTTAAGATAAAAAGACAGAAAATACATGGTGAGTGAAGTGTGCATGACACTGGCAATATTATATGAAAACCTGTCATTTTAGTAAAAAGACTAATGTGAATTTCCTGAGATTCTTTGAAATCTATTCCTATCATTTTATGAAAAGGTCACAGATCTCAACTGCAAAAAGTTCTATGATCTTTAAAAATGGAAACACAACCAGTTCACCCTGTTTAATTTTGTTTGAAACATATGATCATATCAAGCTCAATGACTGCATTTATGGTAAACCAAAGAGCTTTTTAAATGATAGAAAACCCTATCTCTGATTCATTGAAGGACTAATATACAGTGTTGAGTTGACTGACAGGTAGCAGGACTCAAAGCAAGTGCAGAAAGGGACTGACCTGCATCCAAAGGAGATGCATTCCAGATATATAATAGGAGAATAGATTTACGATGATACACTTTGACATGAAGTCATAGGAATAAATATGAATTCTTTGACTTTTTACACCATAGCAAAGTAAAGAGAAAATCTGAATTTTTTTCATATTCGGCTCAAGTTGCAGAAGGACATTTTTCAGCTGGAACATGCCCTCTCATACAGTGTTCCTGACCCTCTTATTCTTTGTTATTTCTTCAGCCAAATGCAAATAAATATGGATCAGACAAGTATTATGTGAGTTTTACGAAGTTTTGGGAAATGCATGACAGGAAGATATTTTTGGGAATGGAAAGGGTAATATATGCAAGATGTGACAAGGAATCCCTTACATCATTCAGGAGAAGTATGTGCGGTGTATATGGTGCTCTTCTTCCCCTTATTTGGGAGGTTAGGATGCTTTATAGCAATGCTTGCTTGATGGTCAAGAGTAATTTTGATTAATTGGATGTGTGAGTCAGGACCAAATAATTAGCTCTGGTGAAACCAATTCCACTTGTTAAAGGAAATGGAATGTAAGTCAGCAAAGATGCTAGAAAAGAGGGGCTTTCAGGCATTCTTAGACATTTGATATCCCTACATTCAATCTTTGCTGATAAAGATGGCTTGATTTTGAATGAAGGAAGCATGGATGAATGATGACAGTTGTCTCTATGGATAAAGATGATGTTGATCTGCAGAAGAAGAGGGGAGGGTGGTGTTGGCATCATTTGAAGCTCTGCAGAGAGCGTAGAACACTGCCTCTGGGACTATCAGCTGCTGTTAACTAGTATGTTGTATTATCCCATCTGGGAAGCTTGTAATAGTGCAGCCCAGTGATGTCAATATACTGGGCCTTTAAGAGCCTGCAGGCTTCTGAAGTGTCCCGCTGAAGGGGCGTGCCTAAAGGGCAGGACATGCCCCTTGTTGTTCCCCTTCATGTGGGCTTAGTGTGCACAATTACTATAATTCCCATGCAATTTGTGAGACTTAATGCATTCTTAGTTCAATATTTTTATTAAAGTTTTATTAAAGTTACTAAAGGCCCTTGGGGAGGTACAGCAGGCATTAAACCTAGACCTGGGGTAGGTCTGGTGTCTGTTATCCAGCCAAAATTGTTTGTAGTTTTTTAAATGTGAATTGTGAGGTAAGGGATAGTGCTCTTTAGCTCAGTATCTGGGACTCTGTAATGTTTCTGTAGTTGAGGGGTGTTGTGAGGGTAGGTTGAAGTGTGGTATTACTGATAATTGTTGACGGGAGAGGGGAGATGGTGGGTGAATGGATGGGATAGAAAATATGATTGATGTGGTATGGGGAGGAGAAGGACAGGAAAGAAAAAATGGCTGCAAGAAGGGAGGGTTTGCTGTTTAAGGTCCCTTGTGAGAAGAAGAGAGGAGGGAAGGGAGAGTTTACAGGTGGGATGCTAAATTTGAGATCTGTTAATCCAGTTCCTTGGCTGTACACCTTTCTTATACACTAATGACATTCAGATTCTCTACAATGTTCCTTCTTCATCCCATGCCTCCCCCCCTCTCCAGAACTGTTTAGAATATGTACACCAGTGGCTCATAAACAATTGTCTTCTTTTAAAAATCTACAAATGTGAGGCTATTGCCTTCCCTTCCGCAGCAGCCTCTATGCTTCCATCTATTGCCATCTTCTCCTCTCCCTTTCCTTTTCATGAATCTATAAAGACTTTAGGGGGTATGTTACTAAAACGTCCTAATGTTACCAGCGCTAGTTGCAGTGATAATGTGAAGCATGCCATATAAGGAGTGGGCGTTCCAGTCCTAAGGTAGCAAGAATCTGTATCGCGCGATAGTGGGAGTCGTGGCACGTTAATGTGCGTTAACTCTAAGTACATGCCAGTGCAGTGTTAGAAGCTATAACGATGTAGCCCACTGGTTACTGCAATGACTGTGGAGACAGAGGTCATGGGTTTGATCCTGCAGTGGTGTAATCTAAAAAGGCTGTCTGGACCATTTTCTTTTAATTTAAATTAGTGCTGCCAGCAAAAACACCCTCTCAGCACCATAACCTAAGGTGCCTCATAAGGCCCCCTATAAGACGCCCCATAGGTCACATTATAAAGTGCCCTATCTGTCTATAATGTGCCCTAAAGGGCGCCTTATAGGGCGCCTATGAGGCACCTTAGGTTACAGCACTGTGAGGGTGTTTCTTCTGGCAACACTGATAGAAATGAAAAGGAAAAGACTCAGACAGCATTCCTAAATAACACCACTGTGGGATCAAACCAATGACCTCTGCCTCTACAGTCATTGAAGTAACCAGTAGGCTACATCTCTATAGCATCTAATACACTGCTGGCTGGCTATAGAAAGACTGCAGGCACCATACAAACTGTCTGCTGTGGTTACCAGGATAGGGTAAACTCACCCGTACCCATGATGCACTGCACATGCAGATCAGCAGCCTACAGCTGACCACATAATAGGGTATGCACCCCCCACAGCACCTAGGCCTGGTAGGGGGAACTGACCATGTGTGTTACTGGCACAGAGTAGCTACAGACCGTGACATTGTGTGGGTCCTGTGCTCACCCTGAGGGTGAGATGGGGCACCCAGCACCAGGTCCACAGCACCTGGCTTGCCTGAGATAGGCTATGCTGCAGGTCCCCATCAGTGCTAGTGTGTGATAGGTAGTCCTTGTAGACACACCTAGGATACACCTGTGTCCATCTGTATTTCCCAGTCATGTCTAGCCCTTGTGGACTATGATGCACCCAGAATTGTGCATATCCTGTGTGGGTGCCTTGGTCACATGTTATAGTTGAAGGGGGGTGTTTGGACCAAAAAGCGGATTATGTAACACCACCCTATCCGCCCTTTGTGGCTCGGGGGGGGGGGGGGGAGGAGCAGGATCTCCTACCAATAGATCAACATTTTATATCTCTGCAATGGTGGAAGTAGAGAGAACCATCAACCCCAGTCCTGCTGGGGAACAGGCACCCTACTGGGCAGTTGTTGCAGAGCCATACGCATCACATAAGGCAATGGCAGACAGGAAGAATGCTGGTGAAGCTCAGCTGCCCCCCACCACTATCCGACATTCACCAGCAGAGGACACAATCAGTCACCACCCACTGCACTCTGCAAGGTGGTCTAGCCATGCAGATGCTAACTGCAGACAGTCTGCTAGCTAGTACATAGTGCACGTTCGTGGAGGAACTGTGTGCACCCAAAAATGGGATGTGAGCACATACAACAAGCAGCTATGTCAGTGATTGGGCCCCAGAAAAGAGAACCCATATATATCACTTGAGAGAAATGCTGCATAGCACTATGGGGGAACCTAGCCATGCCGTGGTCACTGCTCAGTCAGGGTGAGAGTGACCTCCCAGCATGACATGCTATGGCCACCCTATCTGTGCAGGTGGTGGTCGGGCACTGTGGTGGTCGGGGGCTGTGGGAGGGGCCTTGCAGCCACAAAAGCAGCCGCCACCGGCGGGAAACAGCTCACCCGGCGATCTTCCATCTTCGGCTCCCCCATTCGGGGTCGAGCACTGAGCGGGCCATCCACCTGAGCCGCTCAGCCCTCCAGCCCAATCGGGGCTGTGGGAGGGGCCTTGCAGCCACAAAAGCAGCCGCCGCCAGCGGGAAACAGCTCACCCGGCGATCCTCCATCTTCGGCTCCCCCGTTCGGGGTCGAGCACTGAGCGGGCCATCCACCTGAGCCGCTCAGCCCTCCAGCCCAATCGGGGCTGTGGGAGGGGCCTTGCAGCCACAAAAGCAGCCGCCGCCGGTGGAAAACAACTCACCCGGCGATCCTCCATCTTCGGCTCCCCCGTTCGGGGTCGAGCACTGAGCAGGCCGTCCACCTGAGCCGCTCAGCCCTCCAGCCCAATCGGGGCTGTGGGAGGGGCCTTGCAGCCACAAAAGCAGCCGCCGCCGGTGGAAAATAACTCACCCGGCGATCCTCCATCTTCGGCTCCCCCGTTCGGGGTCGAGCACTGAGCAGGCCGTCCACCTGAGCCGCTCAGCCCTCCAGCCCAATCGGGGCTGTGGGAGGGGCCTTGCAGCCACAAAAGCAGCCGCCGCCAGGCGGGCCCGCGCCTGTCGGGCCCGCGCCTGAGGGCCTCGCCCGAGGGCCCTTTGGCGTGGCCATTAGGCGGGGCACCAGAAGAAGCCATCTGCAACCTGTACTTAGCAACTGTAAGCTAATAACTGCAAGCAACAGAACTCAGCCGACGCACATCAGCTACCCGAAGGCTCTCCAATCTGCTCCTCTCATGCGACTACAATCTACTTTACCATGGAACCTTCCTATTCACGGTATAGACTTTCTGCATTAGTAAACATCTGTTAGACCAATACGTGACTAACTCTCAACATTTTCAATTAGAAATCACCTTCTGCTGTAATACCTTATTTGTATAGCCTGTTTACCATCTCAACTATCACTTCAATGAGATCCTCAATAGGTCCTAGCTCTTCAGACCTGGTAGCATAGCCCATTGTACTCAAACAATCAGCTATTCTGTTTACTGCCTACTGTGCCTGTAACTTAAATTGCATATCAACCCTGTCAATCTGCAGCACTACCTACTGCATGTTCATAGTTAATATTATTTAAGTGTTTTACTCACTGTGTTGCAATCTCAACTATTGGAAAACAATCTATTCCACAATCACTTAGACTACCACTGATACCTCTCAGATTGTCTTACAATATATCCTATATGCCATAGCAATAAGTTCAGCTTGAAAACAACCCTTAGAAACCCCTCTACTCTAAATTCAACAGCAAGTTAAAATGGCTCCCACTACCACTGCCTCAATCAGCACCCTTCTCCTCATTCTAGGATGGATAGTTGAATCCCTTGCCTTATCACACTCACCACAACAAATTCCAATCCTACAAAGACACATCCATAGACGGGCAGAAGCCCCATATCCTCCCTTAAGAGTTGATACACAACCACGACATTCTCACCTGTTACACATAGCTCTCCAAAATACCAAGAAAACCAAGCAAACGGAACCCCTGCAAGTGCTAAACTGTGCCCTCATCAATGCTCGGTCAGTCCTTAAGAAATGGCCAGTCATTACTGATTTAATATCTGCCTATAACCTGGGTATTCTCATGATAACTGAAACCTGGTTATCCGATACAGATAACATAATCATCAACCAACTCCTACCCAACAACTTCTCCATCCACTCCCGCCATAGAGAGAACAAAAGAGGAGGAGGAGCCCTCATACTAACCAAGACCGACCTGCATTTTTACACAATAGACTCTACAAGTTCAAACAACTTAGACATTCTTTCCATTGCCAATGATCAATGTTCCATCAACCTTCTTTATAGAACACCCTCACCCTCCTCCGACGATCTTCCCAACATTTTAGACTTAGCAGCCAACCCTGTCCAACACAGCAAACCAAATTGGTTATTAGGAGACTTCTATCTCCCTTCTCTGCACTTCAGCCATGCCTCAGCCCTCCTAGAAGCAATGGACGAATTAGGATACAATTAATCAAAAATCCCACACATACAAAAGGGAACACCCTTGACATGATTTTTGCTCCTCTATCAGCATATGAATCAAACAACGATCTTCTAACAGCACTGATCCCAGTACCATGGTCCGATCACAAATTAATTAACTTCACTATTCCCATAAACTCTAACACCTCACATAACAGAACCTCTAACAACTCCACAAAGACAACATCTTGAAGTTTCCGAGCTTTCAACAAAGAACTCATACTTGCACAAACTAACCCTCTCTACAATGACACTACTCTCAATCTGGAAAACCTGATTGCATCATGGAACAACAACCTCAGCTCTATTGCACAAAAATCACATGATAGCAAGACCTCAAGCAACAGAAAACATGCACCATGGTTCTCTCCTGATCTGCGGACCTCCCTCTTAAACCTTCGAAAACTCGAGAAATGATGGCGTCGATCTCGCTCCACAGATGACCAGACAGCCTACAACACACAACTCTCAACCCACAGAAAAGCAGTCCTGACAAGAATGAAACAATTCCATACTGATACACTAAAAAGATCCCTAAATAAACCACGGGATCTTTTCAACTTAGTCAAATCCCTATCGAAGGAACCATCGTCATGTCCTCCTGAGGAGATCCACCCACAAGCCTTCGCTGACCATCTACAATCAAAACTATTACAAAGAAAATCTCTGCCTTCAAGCCTCAAGACACCACCTGCCTAAACTACCTCTCAATGTTCTCCACACAACCCAAGAAACATGTGGAAGATACCATTGCAGCCATCAGCACCACCACTGCTCATACTGACCCTTGTCCAGCCTATTGGATAAAGAATTTACGTAGTGATATCAGTCCATTAATCACAAGAATGATAAACCTATCGTTCACAACAGGATCCTTCCCCTCAGCACTCAAACAAACTTTAATCAGACCTCTTCTAAAAAACTCCAAGCTTGACCTTAGTAAAGTGGAATCATACAGACCCATAGCTAGCATACCATTTCTAGCTAAGATATTTGAAAAGGAAGCACAACGACAAATACAAGACCACATCGATACTGCATCCCCACTAGACCCCCATCAACATGGTTTCAGGGAGTTCCATGGCGTGGAAACCCTTCTGATCTCCCTTCTCAATAACATTATCACATGTGTTGACAACATCCACCAAGGTTGTGTACTTATCTTCATAGACATAGCTGCAGCCTTCGACTCGGTACACCACGGCCTGCTCATAGAACGCCTAAAAGAAAAGGGCATTAATGGCCTCGCCCTTGATTGGTGCAGATCTTACCTTGAAGGAAGATGGCAGCAGATAAGATCAAGATCAACAACATCAGAGCCTTTCCACCAAAATCAGGGCATTCCACAAGGCTCATCATTATCATCTCTCATGTTTAACATTTACGTACAACCTGTCTGTAACATCATCAGATCTTTCAATGTTCAATGTCAGATATACGCCGATGACATCCTTCTCTACATGCCATTCTCCACAAAGCAAATGGACCTCTCACCTCTCATTGAATGTTTTGATGCAGTGTCCGAATGGTTTCTATCTCAAAACCTCCGTATTCAACATAAGAAAACGGAGGTACTCTTCATCACAAAAAATCCGAATTTTACCCCACCACCTCATATAAAAGTGAGAGAAGCTGAACTCCAAACAAAATCTACAATTCGATACTTAGGAGTCACATTAGATCAACGTTTGGACATGAAACTACACATATCCTACATTGTCAGAGCCGTATATTTCAAGATACGGACACTCAAACACCTCCGATCCTTATTGGACCCAAGTGATTTCCAGAGTGTATACCAAGCTCTTATCCTTCCCCATTTTGATTTCGCCAATGCCATTCTCCAAGGTCTCCCACAGTCTACATTGAATCCTCTACAACTTGCCATGAACGCCGCTGCTAGAGTTCTATCTGGAGCATCGAGGTTTGACCACATTACGCCCATCTTAATGCAGCTCCACTGGCTTCCAACACATGGAAGAATACTATTCAAGACTCTGATACTTACCTTTAAAGCCATCAACGGCATAACTGCTTCATCACTAGTTAATCTAGTCCAGCCCACTCCGCCTAACAGATCCAGAAGATCCATATCAGTAAACACTCTAATTATCCCAAGTGCATCAACAAAATGCACACTAACAATGTCAAACAGGGCTTTCAGTCTTTATGCTCCCAAATGTTGGAACACATTACCACCAGGAATCCGAGCCATTACCGATCTCACACAATTCAGGAAGGCACTCAAACACTACTTATTTATACAACATTACCAGATCAACCATACTCCACCATAGCCACACCTCTTCCTCTAGAAACCTTTGTATCACAGTCCCTATTCTTAATATCTATCCATAGGTGGTTCATAATCCATTCTCAGAAGCTTACTGTTACATATGTAAATAGTTGATGTGCATGTTTCCCCTAAGTTATCCAAGTTGTATTTCCCTGTTCTCTGTAAAACATAACATTTGTTTCATTATTGTTCGTTGTTCCATGTAAACCGCGCTGATAATAAATAGTGCTGTATATAAGAAACTAAAATAAATAAATAAATAAATAAATACAATGTCTCAGGCATTGCCCTATACCCTGTGCAGATGCATCCTGCCCTGGCCACCCTGTCCAGGCCATACCCACAGTACCTTGCTCCTCATTATGCATATTGGCAGGCTAAAATTGGAAACAGTGCAAGCAGTGTGGGCTCAGTAAGGTGTAAGCAGCCACAACACACTGGATAGACATACATACACTCCCACACCTATGCCAGCATTGTGCAAATATGGAGGTTTGTGGCAGCCCTGGCCGCCACATCAGTCCTGGGCACAGTGCGGGCATTGCTATGGTACGCAATACTGTTGGGGTCTCTCCCCAGGGTGGTAAACACTGTCAGAAGCAATAACTGAAACACACTCCACAGATAGCAGAAAGGTTGCTATGATGAATCTCTATCAATAAATCGTGTTTAACTTAGAATTTGTTATCTGACATTAATCATAGCAACCTTTTGATATATGTGGAATGTGTTCCCAAGTTTAGGACGGCATTGCTAAGGTATGCAGGTGCCAGTATTGGGAGATGCTGCTCCGTGCAGGGCCCAACAGCCTGACTCACCATGAGGGTTTGGATAGTGGAGCCTATGGGTGTGGGTGTTTCTGCCCCTGTTGGCCGCTGCTCTAGGGCAGAGGTTCCCAACTCCGGTCCTGGTGGGCCAAACACCGTTCAGGTTTTCATGCTGTCCCTAATGAATATGCATGAGATACATTTGCATACAATGGGGGCGATGCATACAAATGCAGCACAGGAATATTTATCAGGGACAGCATGAAACCAGAATGGTGTTTGGCCCTCCAGGACTGCAGTTGGGAAACTCTGCTCTAGGGATTGCACATGTTTATGGTGTCTGTGCTCTGTAGGGTAAAATATAGGCGTTTCAGGCATGTTTAATTTATCTGCAATAAAGGTTCCATCTTTATTACCATGGTTTAGTACTGGGTAAAATATGGGGACAAGGTTGGCAGGAGCCACAACTGGGACGTGAACTTGTGACTTTCTGCCTCTGAACACATTGGTTGTGTGTACTGCACCAAACTGTTGCCACAAGGGCAGATTATTCCCTGGGGATACCATGACTGTTCGTCTGACAGACCTTGTCTGTTGCAGTGCACGGCACCCACCTAAACAGGGCTTGGCCATGGTCTGCTGTGGGCAGATGCCCCTGTTACTTCAATGACTGCGGAAGCAGATGTCATGGGTTTGATCCCATAGTGGTGTTATTTAATAAGTCTGTCTGAGGCATTTCCTTTTAATTTAAATCAGTGCTGCCAGCAAGAACACCCTCACAGTGCCGTAGCCTAAGGTGCCTCATAAGGCGCCCTATAGGGCGCCCTATAAGGCACCCTATAAAGCATCCTATAGGGCACATTATAAGGTGCCTTGGCAGACAGTACACTTTATAATGTGCCCTATGGAGTGCCTTATAGGGTACCTTATGCGGCACTTTAGGTTACGGCACTGTGAGAGTGTTTTTTCTGGCAGCACTGACTTAAATTAAAAAAAGGAAATGCCTCAAAGAGCCTTCTTGTATAACACCACTGTGGAATCAAACCCATTAACTCTGCATCCACAGTCATTGCAGTAACCAGCGGGCTACATCTTTATTGCTTATAGCACTGCACTGGCATGAACTTAGGGTTAACGCGCGTTAACATGCCACGGCACCCACTATCACGCGATGCAGATTCTTGCTACCTTGCCGCTGGAACGCCCACTCCTTATATAGCATTCTTCACATTATCTCTGCAACTAGCGCCGGTAACATTAAGACGGTTTAGCAAACATACCCCCTAGTCTTTAGTGGAACACAGGATTTGGTGCAAGATATAAGGTTGCAGGGGCCACTTGGCAATACTGATCATAGCATGATCACATCTGATTTAATAAATGGAAACAGGATGGCAAGGAAATCCACAGTACTACCTTTCAACTTTAAAAAGGGAGACTATGATAAAATGAGGAAAACAGTTAAGAAAAAACTAAAAGGAGCAGCTGCAAAGGTTAAAGATTTACTTCAAGAATGGATGTTTAAAAATACTATCTTGGAAGCCCAGACTAGATGTTTTCCATGCTTTAGGAAAAGTGGAAGGAAGGCCAAAAAACTGCCAGCATGGTTCAAAGGTAAGGTCAGAGAGGCCGTTGTAGGCAACAAAGCATATTTCAGGAAATGGACAAAGGATCCAAATGACAAAGCCCCGGCAACTTAGATGCAAGGCATTGATAAGGCAGGTAAAAAGAAAATTTGCAAAAAGCATGCCTTGGAAGAAAAACTGCATAATAACTTTTTCAGGTACATTTGTAGCAAACAACCTGTGAGTCAATTGGACCATTGGATGATAAAGGGGTTAAAAGGGCATTAAGGGAGGACAAGGCCATAGTGGAGAGACTGAATATATTGTTTGCTTTGGTCTTTATTGAAGAAGATGTAGGGAAGTTATCCATGCCTGAAAGGTATTTAAAGGTGATGTATCTGAAGAATTGAAAGAAATATTGTAAACTGAGAAGATTCATTACAACTATTTGATAAACTGAAGAATAGCAAATCATCTGGAATGGATGATATACATCTGAGGGGGTTGAAAGAACTGAAATATGAAATTGCAGACCTACTATTAGTAATCTATGAACTATCATTAAAATCATCTGCAGTACTAGAAGACTGGAGATTGGCCAACGTGATGACAGTTTTTAAAAAGGGTTCCAGGGGTGATCCAGGAAACTACAGATTCATAAGTCTGACGTCGGTACTGGGCAAAATGGTAGAAACCATTATAAAGAATAAAATTACTGAATAAGTAGATAGTCATGGTTTAATGTGAAAAAGTCAACATGGATTTAACCAAGGAAAGTCTTGTCTTACTAATCTGTTATATTTTTTTGAAGTGTGAATAAGCAGTTAGACAAAGGTGAGATGGTTGATATAGTGCAGGTGGATTTTCAGAAAGCATTTCACAAGCTCACTCATGAGAGACTCTTTGCAAAATTAAAGAGTCATGGGATTGCAGGCAGTGTACTATTGTGAATCAGAAACTGGTTAAAAGATAGAAATCAGAGAGTAGGACAATTTTCCTAATGGAGAAAGGTGAATAGTGGAGTCCCCCAGAGATCTGTGCTGGTTCAGTTGCTTTTAAAGATATTCATAAATGACCTGAAAATGGGAATAATGAGTGAGGTGATCAAATTTGCAGATGATACCAAATTATTCAAAGTTGTTAAAACACAAGAGGATTATGAAAAATTGCAAGAGGATCTTGATAAATTGAAAGACTGGATGTCCAAATGGCAGATAGAATTTAATGGGCAACATTAAAAAACACTCCAAGCAAAGCTCCAAAAAAAAGAAATGATTTTTGGAAGGGTCTACGCTCCGTAGACCCTTCCAAAAATCATTTTTTTTTTGGAGCTTTCCTGGGAGTGTTTTTTAATGTTGCCCATTGATATCACTATTGGTCAGCTTGGTTATGTTTTTTTCCCCTTTTTTTGAGGTCATTTTTGAGGTTTATTTGCCCTTTTGTTTATTTATTTATTTATTTATTTAGAACACATTTATATACCGCTCTTTCCCAGGTATCAAGTGCGGTTTACATTGAACAAAAAGTTGTTAAGGTACATGAGAGTACATGTCCTAGACGTTTTACATGAAACAGATGTTAACTTTTTACGTTTAACAGTATAATTAAGAATTCTAACAATGATGTCATCCATCTTGATTAGTTGGATGTATCAGAACTTTATACAAATGCATCAACTATATACAAATTTACAAAGTTTTTTTTTTTTTTTTTTTTGACTTATGGATTGAGTCGCATGAGAATCACCTTATGATATCATATTATGTGCTTATATGATCGAACAGGTGTATATCATACAAGTTTTTATCCTGTGTCAATTTGTGTGGTTTGGCCAACCATGGGTGTATAATGTAAGGTAAATAGATGTGTTTTTAATTTTTTTCTAAATTCTTTGATATCGGTTAGTAGACGAATGCTATCAGGTAGGTTATTCCAAAGCACCGGTGTATAGTGTGAGAAGGCCCTGTTATTGGTTAGTTTTCTGGCTTTTTTATAATCTTTTGGTATTGATATTGTATTTGTATTCCTACTTCTTTGAAATCTCTTGTTTGATTCTGTGCAAATTAGGTTATTGAGTACTGATGGGGCAAGTTTATTTATTAGTTTGAAGGTGGTAACTAGTATTTTGTAGTGTATTCGTTCATGAATAGGCAGCCAGTGGAGTTTAGCAAGGATAGGTGTAATGTGCTCTCTTAGATTTATTTTCATTATAATTCTTGCCGCTATATTTTGAGTTAATTGGATTTTTTAATGTTTTTTTGTGTGATACCCTGTAGAATTAAGTTTGCGAAGTCAAAGTGCGGGGTAATTATTGCTTGTATTATCGATATGAAATCATGTAGATGAATTAATGGGCGTAATTGTTTCAGGATCTTAATTTTGAAATGTATATTTTTTTGTCTCCATACAAGGTGAATGAGCCCATAGTAAAAGTGTGCACAGCAGGGTTTCTGACTCGTTCGGCCAGGTTTCCTATCTCCAGGGACTGCACTGTCTCTGTGGCCACAGTGTGGTGCAGCAGACACAGCCAGTGCTTGTAAGACCAGAGGGTCACAGGTTCAAACCCCAGCTGGGGCTCCTGCCAACCCAATCCTCATATTTTACCCACCACTAAACAGAGATAGTAAAGACACTCCTTTTTTGCAGAGAACATAAGCATGGTTCAAACACCTATATTTTACCCTACACCGCACACACACCATAACAATGGGCATTACCTACAGCCGAGTCCCCCAAATGCAGTCCTGGAGTGCCACAACTCAATCAGGTCATATGTTTTTTCCAAGATAAGGACATGTCAGCATGTTGGCGGAAGGTTACAGGTGGTGGAGGGGGCAGTGGCTGCTAGCCACAGCAGACAGTGGCCTAGCCCTATGCAGGCTGGCACCGTCCACTGCAACAGACAGGCTCTGTCGGATGTACAGTCTGGACTCCCCAGGGAATACAGCATGTCTGTGGCAACACGGTGGTGCAGTGCACACAGACAGTGTGTGCAAAAACAGAAGGTCACAGGTTCAAAGCCCAGCTGGGGTTACTGCCAATCCAATCCACATGTTTTTCCCACAACTAAACCGTGATAGTAAGGACAAACCTTTATTGCTGAGAACATACGCATGGTTAATACGCCTATATTTTACCCCACCGAGCACAGACACCATAAACAGGTGCATTACCTAGAGCAGAGTCTCCCAAATGCAGTCCTGGAGGGCCACACACCATTCAGGTTCCATGCTGCCTCTAATAAAGATGCCTGCGCTGCATATCTATGCACCACCCCCATGGTATGCAGATGTAGCTCATGCATATTCATGAGGAACAGCATGAAAACCCGAACAGTGTTTGGCACACCAGGACTGGAGTTGGGAACCTCTGCCGTAAAGCAGCAGCCAACAGGGGCAGACACACCCACACCCACACCCACAGGCCCCATTGGCCAGTGCCTCCTGGAAAGGCAGGACATTTGGCCCTGCGTGCATCTCCCAATACTAGCACTTGCATACCTTAGCAATGCAACCCTACACCTGGATATACGGTACACAGCTCTCAAACGTTTGCTATGAGTACTGGCAGATAGAAATTCCTACGTTAAGCACAGTTTGCTGATTGAGCTCCATCATAACAATCATTGTGATGTCTGCGGTGTGTGCTTCAGGTCTGGTCTCTGACAGTGTTTACCACCCTGGGGAGTGACCCCCAACAGTATTGCGTAGCATATCCATGCCTGTACTGTGCCCAGGACTGGTGTGGTGGGCAGGGCTGCTAAACTCCTCTATAGTAGCACAATGCTGGCATAGGTGTGGGAGTGTGTGTCTGTCTATACCAGGGGTCTCAAACTCCAGTCCTGGAGGGCCGCAAACCAGTCAGGCTTTCAGGGTATCCCTAATGAATATGCATGAGATATATTTGCATGCACTGCCCCCATTATATGCAAATATATCTCATGCATGTTCATTAGGGATACCCTGAAAACCTGACTGGTTTGCAGCCCTCCAGGAATGGAGTTTGAGAACCCTGGTCTATACAGTGTGTGGTGGCTGCAAACACCTTCCACAGCCCACACTGCCAGCACTGTTGCCAGTATTGGCCTGACAATGTGCATAATGAGGAGCAAGGTACCATGGGTATAGCCCGGACAGGGTGACCTGGCCCGGATGCATCTGCACAGGGCATAGGGCACTGGCTGGGACATTGTAGTGGCCGGCCACCACCTACACAGACAGGGTGACCTCAGTATGTCCTGCTGGGGGATCACTCTCACCCTGACTGTGCAGTGACGACAGCATGACTAGGCACCCCCATAGTGCTATGTAGTATTTCTCTCATGTGATATTTATGGGTTTCCTTTTGGGGCCCAGTCACTGATTTATTTGCCTGTTGTTTATGCTGACATCCCAGGTCTGGGTGCATGCATTGCCACTGGGGATATGCACTATGGACTAGCTAGCAGACTGTTTGCAGCTGGTATGTGTCTTGATGGAGCGGCTTGCAGGGTGCAGTGGCTGAAGGCTTGCTGCTTGTAATACATCTTCCCGAATATCAGATAGTGGTGGGGTGCAGCTTAGCATATCCAGAGAAATAAGGATAGCAAAATCAAAGGCAGAAGAAAAGTTGGCTAAAGATCTAAAGCATGATGAGAATGTTTCTCAGGCATAAATAGCTCAACCAGAGCTCTGTGATCCTGTCTTGAAGGACTAGAAAAGGGGACTGTTACTTCTGGAGAGAGATCTGCAATTGTGAGTATATACTTCTGGGAATTTTCTGAAAGGAATTATTTGTATTAAAGCTAATTAATCTGTGAACCCACTATTTTTTGTTAAATCAGTCAGGGCCTAGTAGCAGCAAAGTACTTTTAGTTTAAATTTAAAACACAGAAGAGAGCTTTCTGGTTAAACTTGGAACCCAGCAGAGAGCTTGTAGTTTAAATTTAATAGTCACTCAGGGCCTAGCATCAGCAAAGTACTTTTAGTTTAAATTTAAAACACAGAAGAGAGCTTTCTGGTTACATTTAGAACCCAGCAGAGAGCTTGTAGTTTAAATTTCATAATAAGTTAAAGCCTAGCAGCAGCAAAGAGCTATAATTTAAATCAAATCAGAATATAGCTTACCTCAGCAGCAGAAGACAGGGTACTGTGTAGCAGCCCTCTTTTAATAATTGTTATTTCCCATCCTCCCTCCCCAACACCCACCCACCCCTAGGATAATCGTAGCTTTATAGGTACTTACACATCTTAAAGAACATGAAGTGCTCTCAGGTGAAGCTCGTTACCCAAATCAGTCATACACTAAGGACCTGAGATTAATTAACCTTCAGGTGAACAAGGTATATTAAACGTATTAGGTACAGTTTTATTAGTATAAATATCCATAGCAACCCTTAGTAAGTAAAGAACTTAAAGATCTAAACACAAACTTAAAACTAAGATGCAGACAGCAGTCCAGCAGCGAGATGGGGGCTTTCCAGTCTTTTGCATTGTGTCACATGCATGATTTTCTCCCAGTTGGTGAGAGTTCTTACGTGTGCACTAGTTGCAAGGAGCTCTTTGCTGTCAGGGAACGAGTCCGTTCTCTAGAGGCTAGAGTAGCAGACTTGGAAAACATAAGAAAGACAGAGAGGTACATAGATGAGACCTACAGGGATATAGTCCTGAAGTCCCACCTCCAGTCTGGCAGCATCCCTGTTGCCATGGAGGAGAGAGGTCACGTGACAGGAAAGCATCACCCTGGTGTGGCAGGAAGTGATCCTGTAACTAGGACCTGTCCTCCAGATGATGAAAAACCCTCTTGCACCGAGGATGTTTCTCCAGGGCCATGAGGGAAGGGTTAGGACAGCCGTTATAGTTGGTGATTCGATCATTAGGCATGTAGATAGCTGGGTGGCTGGTGGATGTGAGGATCGCCTCGTAACATGCCTGCCTGGTGCGAAGGTAGCGGACCTCATGCGCTACCTAGATAAGGTCTTAGATAGTGCTGGGGAGGAGTCTGCTGTCTTGATACATGTCGGTACCAATGACATAGGAAAATGTGGTAGGGAGGTTCTTCAGGCTAAATTTAGTCTTTTAGGTAGGAAGTTGAAATCCAGAACTTCCAGGGTAGCATTCTCCGAAATGCTTCCCATTCCACGCGCAGGACCCAAAAGGCAGGCAGAGCTCCGGAGTCTCAATGCGTGGATGAGACAATGGTGCAGAGATGAGGGGTTTGAATTTGTTAGAAACTTGGGAACATTCTGGGGAAAGGAGGGGCTCTTCCGAAGGGATGGGCTTCACCTTAATCGGGATGAAACCAGGCTGCTGGCATTAAACTTTAAAAAGGAGATAGAGCATCTTTCAACTAGATAATAGGGGAAAGCCGACAGTCACCCAAAAGCGGATGGTTCGGAAGAATGTATCCTTGAAGGATACTACCAAAATCAGAGAGGTTCCAAAAAAGAGTAAAGTAGCCCAAATGCCCTCGAGTATGGATCAGACAGAGCTTAAAGATCCCATATTACCCATGCCTACCAATACCCAGATTAATATGAATAAAATACAGTCTCTAAAATGCTTGTATGCAAATGCTAGAAGTCTAAAAAATAAGATGGGAGAGTTAGAATATATAGCACTAAATGAGAGGTTAGATATGATTGGAATCTCAGAGACATGGTGGAAGGAGGACAATCAGTGGGATACTGTGATACCTGGGTACAAACTATATCGTAATGATAGAGCTGATCAAATTGGTGGAGGGGTTGCACTCTATGTTAGAGAGGACATTGAGTCAGAAAGGATTAAAGTTTTGCAGGAAACAAAATTTGCTGTAGAATCTCTATGGATTGAAATTCCATGTAAAAAGGGGAAAGCAATGGCAGTGGGGGTGTATTATCAACCGCCTGGCCAGAATGAACAAATGGATGATGGAATGCTCAAAGAAATCAAGGAAGCTAACAAAAGTTACAGCACAGTAATAATAGTGGGTGATTTCAATTACCCCGGTATCGATTGGGTCAGTGTTACGGCAGGACATGCTAGGGAGATAAAGTTCCTAGATGAAATAAATGACTGCTTCTTGGAGCAGCTGGTTCATGAACCGACCAGAGGGGAAGCCATATTAGACTTAGTCCTTAGTGGAACACCAAATCTAGTGCAAGAGTTAAGGGTGTTGGGGCCATTTGCAATAGTGATCATAGCATGATCGCCTTTGATTTAATTAGTGGAGGAGGGATAGTAAGAAAATCCACAGTACTACCTTTTAACTTTCGAAAGGGAGACTATGATAAAATGAGGAAAATAGTTAAGACAAAGCTAAAAGGAGCAGTTACAAAGGTTAAAGACTTACATCAAGCTTGGGTGTTGTTGAAAAATACTGTCATGGAAGCCCAGGATAGCTGTATTCCGCGCTTTAAGAAAAGTGGAAGGAAGTCCAAAAAATTGCCAGCATGGTTTAGAGGTGAGGTCAGAGAGGCTGTTGTTGCCAAAAAAGCATCTTTCAGGAAATGAAAAAAAGAGCCAAACGATGAAACCTGGAAACAGCACAAGCACTGGCAAGTCAAATGCAAGGCATTGATAAGGCAGGCAAAGGGAGAATTTGAGAAGAAGCTTAGTGCAGAAGCAAAAAAGTGAAATAAAGTCTTTTTCAAGTACATTCGTAGCAAAAAACCTGTGAGAGAGTCAGTTGGTCCATTAGATGATAGAGGGGTTAAAGGGGCACTAAGAGGAGACAAGGCGATAGCGGAGAGAATGAATGAATTCTTTGCTTCGGTCTTTACTGAGGAAGATGTAGGGATGTTACCCATGACTGAAGTGGAATTTAATGGTGTGGAAATATTGAAGGAAATATCGATACATTGGGAAGATGTATTACAACTATTAGATAAACTGAAGAGTAGCAAATCACCTGGGCCGGTTGGTATACATCCAAGGGTGTTGAAGGAACTGAAATATGAGATTACAGCCCTGCTATTAGTAATCTGTGAACTATCATTAAAATCATCTCTAATACCTGAAGATTGGAGGATCGCCAATGTAACACCACATTTTAAAAAGGGTTCCAGGGGTGATCTGGGAAACTACAGACCGGTGAGCCTGACGTCAGTACCAGGAAAAATGGATGAAACCATCATAAAGAACAGAATTACTCAACATGTAGATAGTCATGGCCTAATGGGAGACAGCCAACATGAGACAAGGAAGATCTTGTCTTACTAATTTGTTATGTTTTTTTGAAGGTGTGAATAAACAGGTGGACAAAGGTGAGTCAGTTGATATAGTGTATCTGGACTTTCAGAAAGCCTTTGACACGGTCCCTCATCAGAGACTTTTGGCAAAACTAAAGAGTCATGGGATAGGAGGCAGTTTACTATTCTGGATAAGGAACTGGTTGAAAGATAGAAAGCAGAGGGTAGGGCTAAAAGACCAATTTTCTCAAAGGAGAAAGGTGAATAGTGGTGTACACCAGGGATCTGTGCTGGGTCCGCTGATTTTTGACATTTTCATAAATGACTTGGAAAAGGGAATAACGAGTGAGGTTATCAAATTTGCAGATGACACAAAACTATTTAAAGTTGTTAAAACCCAAGAGGCTTGTGGAAAATTGCAAGAGGATCTTGATAAATTGGAAGACTGGGCATCAAAATGGCAGATGAAATTTAATGTGGACAAGTGCAAGGTTATACACCTAGGGAAGAACAACCCAAACTATGGTTACATGATGCAAGGTTCCAAATTAGGAACCACCACCCAGGAAAAAGATTTAGGCGTCATTGTGGATAACATGTTAAAACCCTCAGCCCAGTGTGCAGCGGCGGCCAAGAGAGCAAATAGAATGCTAGGTATCATAAGGAAAGGAATATAAAATAAAACATAAGATATTATAGTACCTCTATATCATTTCATGGTGAGACCGCACCTTGAATATTGTGTGCAATTCTGGTCGCCGTATCTTAAAAAGGATATAGCGTTATTAGAAAAGGTTCAGAGAAGAGCCAGCAAAATGGTAAAGGGGATGGAAGGATACTCCTATGAAGAAGGGCTAAAAAGGTTAGGGCTCTTTAACCTGTAAAAGAGAGGCCGAGGGGAGATATGATAGAAGTCTATAAATTAATGAATGGAGTGGAACGGGTAAACATTTACGTTATCAGAATATAGAAAGACTAGGGGACATGCAATGAAGCTACAGGGTAAACTATTTAAGACTAATAAAAGAAAATATTTTTTCACTCAACATGTAATCAAACTCTGGAATTTGTTACTGGATGATGTAGTAAAGGCTGTTATTGTAGCTGGATTTAAAAAAGGTTTGGACAAGTTCCTTGAGGAAAGGTCCATAAACCATTATTAAGAAGGGACCCAGGATACTAATGCTTGACCCAGTACAAGCATTGCGGAACCTGTGTCTTTTGGGGAAACTGCTAGGTAGATATTACTAGATTGAGCACTGTTGGAAACAGGATACTGGGCTTGATGGACCTTGGTCTGACCCAGTATGGCATATCTTATGTTCTTCTTCTTCTTCAATATTCATGGTGTGGACTCACCGTGGAACGATATACAGCCATTATAATATCCTTTGTTTTATTTTCCATTGCTTTCATTATGATACCCAGCATTCTATTTGCTCTTTTGGCCACCGCTGCACACTGGGCCAAGGGTTTTAACACAATGACGCCTAAATCTTTTTCCTGGGTGGTGGTTCCTAATGTGGAATGTTGCATCGTGTAACCATAGTTTGGGTTGTTTTTCCTTAGTTGCATAACTTTGCACTTGTCCACATTAAATTTCATCTGCCATTTTGATGCCCAGTCTTCCAATTTATCAAGATCCTCTTGCAATTTTCCACAATCCTCTTGGGTTTTAGCAACTTTAGTTTTATGTCATCTGCAAATTTGATAACCTCACCCGTTATTCCCTTTTACAGGTCATTTAGGAATATGTCAAAAATCAGCGGACCCAGCACAGATCCCTGGGGTACACCACTATTCACCTTTCTCCTTTGGGAAAATTGGCCATTTAGCCCTACCCTCTGCTTTCTATCTTTTAACCAGTTCCTGATCCACAATAGTACACTGCCTCCTATCCCATGACTTTTTAGTTTTGCCAAAAGTCTTTGATGAGGGACCTTGTCAAAGGCTTTCTGAAAGTCCAAATACACTATATCAACCGACTCATCTTTGTCTACCTGTTTTTCACACCTTCAAAAAAACATAACAGATTAGTAAGACAAGATCTTCCTTGTCTAAAGCCATGTTAGCTGTCTCCCATTAAGTATGACTATCTACATGTTCAGCAATTTTGTTCTTTATGATATTTCTACCATTTTTCTCGGTACTGATGTCAGGCTCACCGGTCTGTAGTTTCCCGGATCACCCTGAAACCCTTTTTAAAAATTGGTGTTATGTTTGCCATACTCCAATCTTCAGGTATTATAGATGATTTTAATGATAGTTCACAGGTCTGCAATTTCATATTTCAGTTCTTTCAACACCCTTGGATGTATATCATCCGGCCCAGGTGATTTGCTACTGTTCAGTTTTTCTAATGGTTGTAATACATCTTCCCGATGTATCGATATTTCCTTCAATTCTTCCGCACTTTTAAATACCACTTCAGTCATGGGTAACATCTCTACATCTTCCTCAGTAAAGACCGAAGCAAAGAATTCATTCAGTCTCTCCACTATCGCCTTGTCGCCTCTTAGTGCCCCTTTAACCCCTCTATCATCTAATGGACCATCTGACTCTCTCACAGTTTTTTTGCTACGAATGTACTTGAAAAAGTCTTTATTAAATTCTCCTTGGCCTGCCTTATCAATGCCCTGCATTTCACTTGCCAGTGCTTGTGCTGTTTCCAGATTCCGTTGTTTGGCTCTTTTTTCCATTTCCTGAAAGATGCTTTTTTTTGGCAACAACAGCCTCTCTGACCTCACCTTTAATCCATGCTAGCAGTTTTTTGGACTTCCTTCCACTTTTCTTAAAGCATGGAATACAGCTGGTCTGGGCTTCCAAGATAGTATTTTTCAACAACACACAAGCTTGATGTAAGTCTTTAACCTTTGCAACTGCTCCTTTTAGTTTTTTCTTAACTATTTTCCTCATTTTATCATAGTCTCCCTTTCGAAAGTTAAAAGGTAGTACTGTGGATTTCCTTATTATCCCTCCTTCATTAATTAGTTCAAACACGATCATGCTATGATCATTATTGCCAAGTGGCCCCAACAACCTTTTCTCTTGCATCAGATCTGGTGTTCCACTAAGGACTAGGTCCAATATGGCTTCCCCTCTGTTCAGTTCATGAGCCAGCTGTTCCAAGAAGCAGTCATTTATTTCATCTAGGAACTTTATCTCCCTAGCATGTCCTGCCGTGACACTGACCCAGTCGATACCGGGGTAATTGAATTCGCCCATTATTATTACTGTGCTGTATCTTTTGTTAGCTTCCTTGATTTCTTTGAGCATTTCATCATCCATTTGTTCATTCTGGCCAGGCGGTCTATAGTACACCCCCATTGCAAGCACCTTCCCCTTTTTACATGGGGGATTATGAGGAGAGATAAGAGATGAAAGGTATTGAGGAGCCACAGAGTAAATGCATTTATAGGTCAGCAGGAGAAGTTTGAATTGGATGCGGAAGCAGTTAGGGAACCCGTGAAGTGACCTGAGAAGAGGTATGATATGGGCATGGTGAGGCTGGCGGAAAATTAGTCGTGCAGCAGAATGTTTAACAGATTGAAGGGGAGAGAGATGACTCAGAGGGAGACCAGCAAGGAGCAGGTTACAGTAGTCAAGACAGGAGGTGACAAAGGAGTGGACAAGCGTTTGAGTAGTGTGTTCAGAGAGGAAGGGGAGAATTTTGCTAATGTTGTAGAGAAAGAAACGGCAGGTCTTGGCTACGAGCTGGAGAAAGAGAGAGAGGAGTCGAAGACTACTCCCAGGTTGCGGGCGAGGAAACAGGAAGGATTACAGAGTTATCCACAGAGATTGAGAAGGGAGGAAGAGGAAGTTAGGTTGTAGGGGGAAAGATAGGAAGTTCATATTGTCACATCCCCTACTCTGCCTAGGTGGCTGCCTGACGAGAGATAGGGGGGCGATTGTTACTTTCAATGATGACTTCCCAAAGCAGGGGCTTCTGGGAGTCGTAGTTCAGAGCACATGTAGTTGTGTAGCAAAAAGCTTGAGCCGAGATTGAAAGCAAAACAGGAATATTTTTTTATTTAAGCCTCCCTTGGCATAGAGAACTTCAAACAGAAGCTTGGCATAACACGGGTATTTTGGTAAACAAGGAATACAAGGTAAGAAACAAAACTTGCTTACTTCAGCAACAGAAATGTCCGTTGTAATCTTCAAATGCAAACAAAAACTCTCTTCCTAGAAGATAACTTTTCTCTTCTCACTTCCAGAGCTGTTGATAGTTTTAATCAGACTATATGAGACTTAAAACAGCAGCCATACTTGAGTCTCATTCACCATAGCAAAACATCCTGATTAAAACATTTAGGCTTTATAAAAGCTTAGGAAAACCAAACAAATTGTACCTTTCTTTAGCACAGATAAAGGATAGCTTTTCATTTGACCACCCGGGACAAATCACACTCCATCAATTCCTCCTGGTCACTTAATGGAATGCCTTCCCCAAGTTCCATGGATTCACAATCTGAACCGGAGAGGTCTGTTTCCTCATTATCAAACAGCTGTGCTTCTTCCCCGGGAACAGAGTGCTTCTCCTGGCCAATTACTTCCTGGTTCTGTAACAAACGCTGTACCAGCTCTAAAACATTTGTTCCTTCCTGGTTAAAGGATTTACTATAAGCTGGCTCTTGCTTTAACATTGAAAGCTGGCTGGCTAGGAAGTCTTCTTGAGACCTTAGGCTGTTAACACTATCAGGGTTACCTCTGTGACGTCTTCTCAGCAGTGGCTCCCTGCTCTTTCTGAAATCATGTTGTTTCAGGTTAACTGCAGCCTGCTCATCTCCCCTCCTCCTACAGGAATACAGCTCCTGATTTGAGTAAGGCTTCCTTCCAGATTCCTCCTCTGTAATGAGATTAGCTCTCCTCCTTTCTTGTCCTGAGACTGGGGTTAGTCTCCCTTCCTCTCCTGGGAAGCTTGCAGTTCTGTCAGCTCCTTTCCTCCTAGCTGACCTCACGGGACTCAACGCTGAACTCAACGTTCTCCCAGCTGATCTATCAAGTGAACTATCAATCCCTGCCCTCTCGGGCTTATAAGCATGTGACTTGCTGCTCTCCTTCCACCCTGCCCCCAGCTGTGCTGCATCACAACCCTTAGCCACTATGGAGCTGGGGCGTGGCTTCTGCTCAACAAGTTTTGACTGACTCTTTTTTTCAAGCCTAGCTGTAGTTTTAAAGTGAGCCTTTTTTTTCATTTCCCTCTGCCTAGGGGAAATTTCCTGTATTTTCTCTATTTCCATGGGAACCTGACCATCTTCGCCATCACAATATCCATTTTATTCCCATGCTAAAAGCCGAACTAATGGCTAACACACGTTAGTAAACTTGCCCTATTGTATTTCACACAAAATCATAAAGCATATAATTACACCTAACCCTCATATTTAAAGCCTATCCATAGGCTTTCTGAAACAGATGTGTTACAGCTTAAAAAGTTAAGTCAATGGGCCTGATATTCAAGGCATTTACACAGTTTACAGATCTGCCTTTAAGCAGGATATTCAGCGGCACTAACACTGCCGCTGAATATCCCAGGGTACTGCCGCTATATGCCCCGATGCATCAAGGCATTCCAGGGGCGGCACCCATTGCTAACTGGTCAGCAGGGATATTGAGCCGTTGCACGGTTAGCAGCCCATAGGTAAAGATAGGCATAGCAAAAGCTGACCTATCTTTACCAGTGGAAGCTAACTGGGCAGTGACTCAATATTGCCACTACCCGATTAGCTTCTGGACTGTGCAACTGACCAGGATATTCAATGCCGATGGCCAGATATGGCCCCGGTATTGAATATTTGGGTTTAGCAGTCAGTGGCAATGACTGGGCACTGTAATCACGCTAACTGCTGCCACTGAATATCAGGTCCAATTTTTAAACTGCATCCAATACACTATAGGGAACCAATGGAGAAAGGTGAATAATGGAGTACCTCAGGGATATGCGCTAGGTCTGCTGCTTTTTGACATATTCATAAATGACCTGGAAATGGGAATAACGAGTGAGGTTATCAAATTTTCAGATGTCACAAAACCATTTAAAGTTGTTGAAACCCATGAGCATTGTGGAAAATTGCAAGAGGTTCTTGATAAATTGTAAGACTGGGCATCCAAATGGCAGATGAAATTTAATGTGGACAAGTGCAAATGTTATTCACCTAGGAAAGAACAACCCAAACTATGGTTAAACGATGCAAGATTCCACATTAGGAACCACCACCTAGGAAAAAGATTTAGGCGTCATCGTGGATAGCATGTTAAAACCCTCCGCCCAGTGTGCAGCGGCGGCCAAGAGAGCAAATAGAATGCTAGGTATCATAAGGAAAGGAATGGAAAATAAAACAAAGGATATTATAATGCCTCTGTATCGTTCCATGGTGCGACCGCACCTTGAATATTGTGTGCAATTCTGGTCGCTGTATCTTAAAAAGGATATAGCATTATTAGAAAAGGTACAGAGAAGAGCCACCAAAATAGTAAAGAGGATGGAAGGATACCCCTATGAAGAGAGGCTAAAAAGATTAGGGCTCTTCAACTTGGAAAAAGAGACAGCTGAGGGGAGATATGATAGTGATCTATAAATTAATGAATGGAGTGGATCGGGTAAATGTAGATCGATTGTTTATGCCATCAGAATATAGAAAGACTAGGGGACATCCTCTCACTAACATATCTGAAAAATGTCTTATTCCCCCATTTTATTGCATTGGCTATTTCTACTTCTTTTTGTATCTTTGCTTTCCTGAGTACTTTGCTAGCTTCTCTAAGTTTTTCTAAATATAGATGCCTGTCTTCCTCTCTGTGTGATCTCTTGTATTTCATGAAGACTTCTCTCTTTTTCTTCACCTTTTCTGCTATTTCTTTGGAGAACCATAGCAGCCTCCTTTTTCTTTTACATTTTTTTACCTTTCTAACAAAAAGATTTGTTGCCTTTAAGATATCTCTTTTCAGTTTTACCCACTGTTTTTCTACATTCCCCAGCTGTCCCCATCCCGCTAATGACTCCTTTAGATATTGTCCCATCTTGGCAAAGTTAGTTTTCCTAAAGTCTATGACCTTCACTTTTGAATGGATTTTATCAGCCCTAGTCCTAATACTGAAACGCACCATCTGATGATCACTGGATGCGAGATGATCTCCTACTATAACATCTGAAACACTTTCCCCATTGGTTAGCACAAAGTCCGGTATGGCACCATTTATTTATTTAACTGTTTTTCTATACCGCACTCTTCAATATCAGTGCGGTTTACAAATAACAAATTCTGCAAAGACCAGGGGAACAGCTTTGCACATACAGAGAACAGGATATTTTAACTTGGAGCTGAACTAGTGAACTATTTACATAACTGACCACTCAAGCTGTGGTAGGGTAACTATTTACAGGTTATACATTAAACACAAACAGGGTAGAAGGGTTGAGTCTTAATAGATAGTAAAATCAACAATGTGGGTTAATAGCCGATTATTAGGTGCAAGTTAATGAGTAAGATGTTTGACTAACCTTGGTCAGTTGTAGGTGAGTTGGGTACAGCCTGAGTGAGTTGAGAAGTGAGACATGGCTGTGTTGTGTTTGGCTGAGCGAAGTGTAAGGTAAACAAGTGGTGTTTAAGAGCTTTCCTGAATAGAAATAGGTCTTTTATAGCTCTGATGTGTGGAGGGAGGTTATTCCAGCATCTTGGTGCATAGAAGGCAAAGGTTCTGTTAATGGTAGTCTGTGTACATCTTGTAGATTCATTAGGTATAACTAATGTATTAGTGGCAACAGTCCTTCTTGACCTGTTGTTGGGGGTGGATCTAATGAGAGCCGTGAGTGATGATGGGGAAATCAAGTTGATTGCTTTGAAGGTTATGAGCAGTGCCTTGTATGTGAGCCTGCAGTTTATAGGTAGACAGTGGAGGTCTTTAAGGATGGGAGTGATATGGGTCCTTCTGGATAGGCCACAGAGTATTCGGGCTGCCGCAATCATCGCAAGTTGCAATGGATTAAGCGTGCTCTTGGAGAGTCCATGAAGAATGATGTTCGCATAATCAAAATGAGGTGTTACTAGTGCCTGGAAGATTGTCCTGAAGTCATCATGAGCTAGCAAGGGTTTTAGGAGTCTTAGAGTTTTGATCTTATTGTATATAAGGGAGAGAGGAGGCACTGCGGGTTAAACTAGAAAGAGGAAAAGGGAACTCCATTTGCATTGGAGTGATATACAGATACCCCTCACAGGGAGAAGAAGTGCACAGAGATTTAATAGAAGACATACGCAGCATTGCCATGAAAGGAGAAGTGCTACTGACAGGAGATTTCAATATGCCAGATGTGGATTGGCACATCCTTGCTGTGGTGTCATCTAGAAGTAAGGAGATCCTGGATTCTCTATAGTTGCCAGAATAGTTCATCCTATAGAGAATCCAGGATTTCCTTACTTCTAGATGAAATGACTTGAGAAGAGAGGTTATATGAGCATATTGAGGCTAGTGGAAGATTAGCCACACTGCAGAGTTTTGAACAGATTGAAGGGGAGAGAGGTGATGCAGAGGGAGATGGTTGCAATAATCTAGTGTGTTCAGAAAGGAATAGGCAAATTTTATTGATGTTATAAAGAAAAGGTAGGTTTTAGCAATGTTGGATGTTTGTGGAGGAGAGAGAGGAGTCAAAGATGACCCCAAGGTTGTGAGCGGAGGAGACAGTGAGGAGAAGAGAGTTATCCACAGAAACTGAGAAAGGAGGAAGGGGAGAGGACGATTTAGTGGGAAAAATAAGAAGCTTAGTTTTGACCATGTTTAATTTCAAATGGCAATGAGACATCCAAGCAGCAATGTCAGAAATGCAGGCAGATATCCGGGTCTGGATTGACAGAGAGATTTCAGGCGCAGAGAGGTAGATTTGGGAATCATCAGCATAAAGATGGTACTGAAAGCCATGGGAAGAGATGAGCGCACCAAGGGACTGGGTATAGAGAGAGAAAAGGAGTGGACCCAAGACAGTTTCTTGGGGTATACCAACTGAGAGCAGGATAGCAGTACAGGAGGATCCACCAGAACAAACACTGAAAGAGCGATGGGAGAGATAAGAAGAGAACTAGGATAGCACAGGCTCCATAAAACCAAGTGAGGACCAGGTTTGGGCATGGCCAGGGGCAGAGAGTGGATGGACCTGGCTTCCATTAAAGCCTCAACATCTAGGATCTTATTTCCCATGCTATGGGCATTTATACACACTGCTTTCCGAATGTTGCTCCTTTTACCCATTTCTACAGAGGTATTTAATGTTTCACTTATCTGGGTGCTTTCACTTACCTGGGGGCTTTCTTCACCCATCCCCAGTGAATCTAGTTTGAAGCCCTCTTCAGTAGACTAGCCAGTCTGCTGCTGAAAACACTTCGATCCTTCTTGGACAGATGGACGCATCTCTGCTCTGCAGCCCTTGGAACATCATTCCATGGTCTAGGAAACCAAGGTTTAAGCACTTATTACAACTTCAGATATAAATCTTAAGGAAGAATCAATCTTTACAGCAGCAAAATGAAATCAAATGAAATTGAATTGAGGCTAAAGATATTAGAAAACTTGGATCAACTGAGAGATCAGAAAATTATTTCCCAAAAAATAAAAAAGGCAATGGTACTTTTGGCACATATTTTGGGTTCTGAGTTTCATGTATCACTTCAATTTGATAAAGCACCTAGGATTATTGAACAACAGACTTTATCACTGATTGATCTTTGTTGGCAGCACAATAGATTTTTTTACAAAGTCTTGAGAGGAAGATTGGATTTCTCTTTATGGTTATACTCTGCTGAATCAAGCAACAGAATGGCAATGGAGTTTACTAAGAAAAAGCTATTATTGTCTCCCAGAGATCAGCATGTACATATTCTCTATGACCTAATTCCCAAAAGCACAGGAATTTATTTAATCAGCTTAAATGAGATTCAGTTAAGCTGTATGATTAGACATCAGTGTTATTCTCTACTAAATTCTGGTCAGTTCCGGATGAAACATGTCTTCCTTGACGATGACCAAGCAAAAAGCCTTTTGGATGCAAAGCTAGCAGAGTAGTCTCCCTCCTCTCATGATTGCTCTGACGTTTGAAAGGATTCTCTAGTTTGCTTTGGAATAAAGAATTATAATTTTTTACTTGTCGTTAATAAGGGACAGGGCAAGATGGCGGCGGTCACGGATGGCTGCTGACACTGCTCTGGTGCTCTTACGTTTCTAATTTTTTTCCTCATTACCTGTTTATTGTTCGCGCAGATAAGCCCTCCCGATGCTGCATGCAGGCAGAAAGAGGAAAGCTAAGCTGGCGGCTATGTTGACAGAGGAGATCCCAGTAGCAGAAAAGTCGGCAGTAAGCAGGCCTATGGATGTGTTCGTCAAGCCCGCTGGGAGGGGTGAGTCAGCTCCTGGGCGCCTGCTGTGCACTGGTGGGGCAGAAGAAAGGTCTCCCAGTGCCGAAGGGCTAGAGGTTTCTCTCAGCCCGGAGCTCTGAATACCGCCGGTGCAGCCGGAAATGAAGTCCTTGCCTGGGATGCTGGTTGCTGGCGTGAGTGAGGTGGGAAGCCTGCTTCAGAGGTCCCTGGTGCAGCAATCCAGCCCCAGAGGAAGCCAACCGGTGCTGGTGTCTCCGGCTTTACTTTCTGGCATTGAGGAAGGTAAAAAAGAGGGGCTGATTTCAACTTTACACGCTGTGGGAGAACTGCCTCCGATATCCTTGGATGACTTGTCTCAGTTTGGTGGGAGAGGTCCTGAGCACATTTTGGTGAGACCTAACGTTGTTTCTCTTGATAGTTTGTGGGATGCCTTTTCGTCCATGCACCTTAATATTACAGCACAGCTTCAGCATATATTGCAGCAGTTTCAAATGTTTGGGCAGCAATTGAAATTATATGAATTGGGACAGAATGAGTTGACTGCCAAAATGGCCTCTTTTGAGGGCCGCTTGGGGCAGGTTCAGGACGCTTCCCAAGCTTTTGTCAAAGATTCTGTGGTTATGCATAGGAGGTTGGAATACTTAGAAAACGCAGCAAGGAGTCAAAACCTAAGAATACTGAACATTCCTAAGGTTCCTTCGGTGTCTCCCCTGGAACTTTTTAAGATGTTTCTAGTAACTACTTTAAAGGTATCAGTAGATTCGGTTTCACCTATATCTAAGGCCTTCTATTTGTCAACTGCAAAGACTGGACCTCTCAGTAAAGATGACCATCTCCTGTTATCCTCGGACAGTCTCGATTTATCTATCTTTTTGGAATGGTCCCCTACGGATGTCGGGATGACTGCTACACTGCAGGTCACCTTTGCCTTAGAGGCAGACAGAGATTGGCTCTTGCAATTATTTTTTAGGTCCACATGTAAAGTGTTTTTGGACTCCCACCTAAGAATATTTCCTGATGTTTCTAGGGCAACCCAAAAGAGAAGGAAGTGTTTCTTCTGTATCGTTCTGGGGTGCTCCAGTTGGGAGGGTTCTTTTTCCTCTGCTTTCCATGTAAGTGCCTGGTGAAGTTTGCTGGGCACAGTAACTTGTTTTTCGAACCCTCCCAACTGGCGGCCTTTATTTCCTCCAAGTTACATAATGTGCAGGGTCCCCCTTCTAATCTTCCTCAAAGTAGTTCTCCTACCAGTAGTTCTCCTACCAGCATCCGGCCGACCACCACCTCCACTGCTGTCCAATCGGGACAGTGGGAGCTGCTCCTGCCCAATCCGGGCGGTGGGAGAGGAGGTACAGAGCTGCAGAGGGCCATAAATTGCGGCGTCCCTATGGGCGTGCCCGCGCCTGGCGGGCCCGTGCCTGAGGGCCTCTCCAGAGGGCCCTTTGGCGTGGCCCTTAGGCGGTGGCCATTGGCGTGGCCAACCCCAAGGAAAATCTTTGCAACGGGTGAGGCTCGAGCTCCCCTGATCGGGTCTGAGCTCGCCGGCACTAACATCATCAACAACTCAAGTCCTGCTGAATGAGAGCTCCCTGGAACACAGGTGAACACGCCGGCTACTATTATCAGCCTCAACACCCAACAACCTTTTCTGCTATGAAAGAGAACCATCGTGACGAACAGCTCAACAGGACAAACACCGGAAACCCCAAAGGCTCCAGAAAAACAACAAGAAAAAGACCACACCACTTCAAAACCTCAGGTACTCTGTCACAACATGCCGCCCTTCCTAACCCCCATCTACTTTCTCACTCCTATCCTAACACTATACCCCCACCCATGCATACTCAGCAATCCTCTCTATGCAGACACGCTACCCTGCACAACCTCCTCTACACGGACACCATACCCACACCCAACTGCACCCATTGACCTCTCATACACAGGAACCACAGAACCTCAACCCACAAACATCAGCCGCACCACGAACAACCCAAAACACACACACCACACGCCAACCCAAATCACCAACCACACCAGCCACCAGCACCTCTCCATCTCACTCATAAATGCACGCTCCGCCAGGAACAAATACCGCATGCTCCAAGACCTGATCATATCTGAGAAGACTGACATCCTATGTATCACGGAAACCTGGCTAACAGAAACTGACACAGTGATAATGAACCAACTGACACCAACCGGATACAGCTTTCATCACTGTTCCCGAACACACGCAAAAGGTGGAGGGGTAGCCATCGTCGCAAAGGACAACCTCCACCTACGGACCCACACCTCTGAAACCTCCAATGAAGCAGACATCCTCACCCTCACTAACAAAAACCTCACAATATGCCTGGTCTACAGAACACCCGCTGCAAACTCTGACTTACCAAGGATACTACACCTCATCTCCGAGAGCATTGACCCATCAAAAGAACCAATTATATTGGGAGACTTCAATCTCCCATCTCTCCAAGACACTCAAACAGAAACATTCCTAAACGCCATGACAGCAATGAACATGACGCAGATCATAAATGAACCAACACACGAAAAAGGAAACACACTGGACCTCATATTTCTGAACTCCCAAACCTCCTCCTCATGCAGCAGCCCAACAGTCTCACCAGTCCCATGGTCAGACCACTACATCATCCACCTCTCCCACGCATACCAACCAAATACAAACAGAGGAAACACTCAACACACACGGAGATTCAAAGCATTCAACAAAGAAGACTTCCTGACACTAACCCTACCTAACCTACTTAAGAATTCCAGCAACCTTGATGACCTCATAGACAACTGGAACACCACAATCTCCTCAGCATCCAGTGCAACTCTAAATAAAACCAGCAACAAACCCATCTCCTCAAAGGCCCGCTGGTTCACCCCTGACCTCCGGAAACTAAAAACAAAACTTAGAAGAGCAGAAAGAAAATGGAGGAAAACCAAAAATGAAATCGACAAAAAGCAATACCTCTATGAACTCACTACCTACCACTCAGAAACCGACAATGTGAAGAGAAACTACCACACCAAAATCATCACAACAGCTGTAAACAAGCCTCGAGAACTCTTCCAAATTGCCAAAAAACTGACAAAGGCACCGACCACTGCCGATCAACTCCCAGACATCCCCTCGGACCTCTTGGCCCGACAATACAAACAATTTCAGCAACCTCAACAACCTTACCACTGCACTACAACCACAAGGACATACCCCAGAACCACCATAAATACTAACTGGAATACATTCAGTGAAACCTCAAAGGAAGAGATATCCTCCACCATTTCCTGTCTCAACACCACTACCTCCCCGCTAGACCCCTGCCCTACAGAATGGATAAAGAAAACCAAGGAAGACCTGAGTGCCCCACTAACTCACATCCTGAACGAATCCTTTAAACAAGGATACATACCAGATGCCCTCAAGACATCAATCATTCGACCAACCATAAAGAAGAACAACCTGGACCCCCTGGACCCCACCTCCTACAGACCAGTTGCAAGCCTCCCCCTCACCACCAAGATAATAGAAAAGATAGTCCAACGCCAGCTTCAAGATCATCTGGACACCAACGACATACTTGACCCGCAGCAACACGGTTTTCGACCACTACATGGTGTTGAGACCCTCATGACCATGCTAATGAATCCCTCATCATTGGAACCCAAGAGAAAAAATCAGGATACATCCTTATCTTCCTAGATATATCAGCGGCCTTTGACACAATCTCCCACGAAATCCTCATACGCAGACTACAAACAATTGGAATCAAAGACACCGTACTCCAATGGTTCAGATCCTATTTAACCAACAGACAGCAACGGATCCGCACCCTCTCTTCAACCTCGCCCCCCTACCAACAACTCCAAGGAGTACCCCAAGGATCCACACTGTCAGCCATGTTGTTCAACATATATCTCCATCCGCTATGCTCAATCATACGCACCCACAACATCAACTTCCACATCTACGCAGACGACATAATGCTCTACGCACCAATTACAACCACCAACCCAAAAAACGACCAGCTATCAGCCTGCTTCAACGACGTGGCCAACTGGCTACAGGAGAACAATCTATCCATCAACATAAAGAAAACCGAAGCCCTAATAGTAACAAAAGAACCCGACTTCAAACCACCTACCCACCTCGACATAGGAACCACACAAATCCAAATCCAACCTCAAATAAGATATCTAGGCGTCATCATTGACCAAGCTCTCACCTTTAAATAACAAATCAACAAAACCGCTAAGACGATATTCCACAAAGCCAAAACTGTTCAACGCCTCCGGCCCCTCCTAGAACATCACGACTTCAGGACAGTAATGCAAGCTGTGACACTCCCTCATCTGGATTTCTGCAACATAATCTATCATGGACTTCCTGCCTCACACACCAACCCCTCCGTACTGCCTTAAATACTACAGCAAGGATTATTCAGAATGCAAAGAAACGTGAGCACATCACCCCCATCCTAAGAGACCTTCACCTCCTTCCAATACAAGCAAGAATCAAGTACAAAGCTATCCTGCTCATCCACAAAACTATCCACCAAACACGGAACACCTCACTCCACTCCTTACTGCCTCGCCCATCCCACAACAGACCAACCAGACAGTCCTCCAATAACTCTATCATTGTCCCCCACAAAAGAACCAAATCCACACAACGGACCTGCAACAGAGCATTCGAACTTTATGCTCCATCCCTCTGGAACTCTCTACCAAACCACATCAGGAACAACGCTGACATCGCGTCATTTAAGAAACAACTGAAGACAACCCTATTCCGTGACCATCTCTGAACGGAAACACCGCCGTGACCTATTATCTAAGATTCAGCAGAAGTATTCGTGTCCATGTCTACCCAAATCATTAATTGTTGCCCCCTGGTGATGGCCCCACCCTAAAAAATTACCCCCCCCTATGTTATATGTTACACCGCTTTGACCCGGAGAAAAGCGGGATATAAATGCAGTTAAATAAATAAATAAATAGTGAGGAGGGCTAGTTCGGAATGTGGTGTATTCCTTCCACGTCTGTGCATTTCTTCTATTAACATTGTAACAAATTTTATTTATTATTTATTTTACATTACAAATATTCTCCTTTATTTGGTGACCTATCTTGCCTTTCAATTGAGGACTTGTGGGCTTTGTTTAGTTATTTTGTCTCGTGTGGAGATTTTTTCTTATGTTAATATGTGCCCTTTCTGTACAAGTTTTCTTGTAATTATGGTAAAATTGCATAAATAAAAAATAAAATAAAAAGGTAATTTTTTAAAGGGTGTCTAGCAAGGTATGTTCTGACACATGCAAATTGCACCTATTTTATAAAGAAAAATGGACATATATTTTTCTTTATAAAATGGGGACATAGGTTGTAAGATTCAATCATCAAACGCAGGCGTCAGTCTTAGACTTGGTGTGAATGTGTGGAAGTTATAGTATTTTCTAACTTGCATGCATAAATTTAGGCTCCACCCAGATCCGCCCAAGCTCTGCCTCTGGCCGCGCCCAAACCAAACATATATACCATCAGCCTTATATGCATACTTATAGAAATGGGCCTGACTAAAGTACATGCATTAAAGCCCATCTGTGCACGTAAATCATGGAAAATACATGTTTTGTGCATATTGACATGTAACTTTATGTGGCTTGTTATAAAATTACCTCCTTAAGGCTTCGCTGATATATTTGATGCAACAGTTTTTAAGTTCCTTAAGGGGGTCATTTTATAAGGAGGTGTCTATTTTTAAATACTAACAGCACACAGAAATGTAAGTATTTTAGTCATTTAGATGCTTAAGTGGCTGAGAAAGAAGATGTTATTGCTAGGAAAGAATCTGTACTTGTAAGTACTTTCCTGCTGGGAAATTCTCAGAATCTTGGGGAAAAGATAATTCTTTGGGTTAAGCTGGTAAATTCTGTGGGCCTGATATTCAGAGCTAGTGGCTAGTGCTGTTAAAGCAGCTAGCCACTGGCACTGAACTTAAAACCTGGACATTCGGTGTCGATGTGTGAGATGAAAGTTAGGCCAGGGCTTCCACACAGCGCCACTGAATATCCCCAATTAATACCTCTACGTGCCCCAATGCTAACCGCTTAGCATCAGGGCATATTGTGGTCATTCCAGGGGTGGCACTAGTCATTAATATTGCATTGCCACCTGGTTAGCACCAATGGGCAAAAGATAGACACAGAAAAAGCTGGTCTATCTTTACACGTGGGAGCTAACTGGGCAGCGGCTCAATATTACCACTGCCCAGTTAGCTTCTGCAGGCTTGTAGGCTGTGCTGTGACCCTGGATATTCAATGCAGGGGCCGCATATGACCTCAGCACTGAATATCCGAGGTTAAAGTTCGGCAGCAATGGCTATGCGCAATAGCAAGCACATAGCTGTCCCAAAATAATATTGGGCCCTGTGCTTATTAAGTCAATTAGGGTATAGTTTAATACAGAAACTTTCAGTCAGTGTCCTACAGGTGATGGAATATCCTCTTACACCAAGGGTGTATCTCTAGGAGCATGTGCCCATGAGGGAAGGGTAAGGACGGCTATTATAGTTGGCAATTCAGTCATTAGAACACCGAGTGTTTGATTTTGCATGAGGATCTCCTCGTAAGGTAGCAGCCCTCACACACCACTTAGGTAAGTGTTTTAGAAAGTGCTGGGGAGGAATCTAGCCTCTTGGTACATGTTGGTACCATTGATATAGGAAAATGTGGTAAGGAGGTTCTGGAAGCCAAACTCAGGCTTTTACGTTGAAAGTTTAAAATCCAAAACGTCCAGGGTACCATTCTCAGAAATGTTTCCCCTTCCACGAGCAGGACCCAAAAGGCAGGCAGAGCTCCGGAGTCTCAATGCGTGGATGAGACTAAGGCGCAGGGAAGTTAACACCAGGGCATGCAGGGGCAACCGTGTGGATATCCAGCGACACTAACAGCTGGATATCCCATTCACCGCGATTAACACGGTGAACAAGTCTGTTAACCGCGTTAATCGTTTTGAATATATCAGGCCCATATTTTTGTCCCTCCTCTAAATTGTAAAATGTAAGATGTCTGATGGATTTTTGATATGTCCCAGCAGGGTAAAGTTCTGAATGTTGCTCCTAACAGTATGGGTCCCAGCACAGATACTTTTACCATTGAAACTTTTGTTTTGAAAGCCCCACATATGCTTGCCAAAATCAATTTTATGACAGGGTGCCTAGATACAAAGGTACGTATATTGCATCTATTTAATAAATGCAACCTATGTACCTATGCAGACTTATAAAACAGACTCAGCGAAAGCAGTTGCACAAAGCTGCATTTGCTCCCAGCTAGGAGGAACTTTGTGCTGATTTTTGCAAGGAATACTCTGTACTAACGCATGTATTTACAACAATCTTAAGTGCTGATCCCACCCCTGTTCTGCCCCATCTCCAGGAATGTTTACACATGTAGGAGCACATTTTATAATAGGGCTCCTACACCAAAAGATTAAAAGGGCACAGATTTTATAAAGGCAACTTCCAAAACTCACGTGCAGTGGATGCATACTCTGACACCCTTTTGCAGCACGTGATTAGTTTGAGTTAGGGAAGCTCTGTTTTAACAACAAATGGTAACATGCATTTTGTAGGCTTGATTGCAATTTACTCTGAGCTCTGTCTACTAGCATGAATAAATACAATACCCTAGGAGAGACTGCTGGTGGCAGAATATCCAAATGGAAATGGAATATGGAGATAAGATGACTGTTAAAGCTTGAAAACTAGCATGCAAAAAACAGTGAATAGTTCCAGTCTTCTTGTGCTTATAATGAGAAAAATAAAATGAAGATATTCAGTATTAATTAGCCTTTTAACTTTTTTATATGCTTGAGGTTTTTCCTTTTCTTATTTTTATCCACTTTGAGTGTCATTGAAAGTAAGACAGATAAGGGAAAATATCTGCTAGACCATCTTCAGGAGGAAATGGGGACGAATCCTCAAGACTACTCTAACTGGGTTTAAGGTAGGTAATTGACCGGTGCTTGAAGCCCACTAATGTGTCATGCTGAAGTAATGGCCACCAAAAAGAGGGTCTTCCAGGTGCCATAGTTCAGGTGGGCTGTGGAAAGAGGTTTGAAGAGCGGTTCCATGAGTTGCTTTATTATTATGATGAGATCCCATTGTCTGGATATAGGTTTCACCGGGGCTTTAAGTCACCAAGGCCTTTCATGAATTGGGCTACCAGGCAGTGGCTGCTCAGTGAGGGCCTTTTCCTGAATTGGGACATGATAGGCAGAAAGTGTATTGAGGGGACACAGACAGAGTTAGTTTTAAGGCCTGACTTGGACAGTTGAAGCAGATATTCAAAGACTAATTGAAGGGGGCACATGGCTGAGCCCAGACATCTTTCTGAACATTTCCTTCATCTGAAGGCATAGTATCTTCTTGTAGAAAGCGTCCAGGCCTTAATTAGTACCTTTTGCAAGTGGGAAGAGAGAGGAAGGTGGGTATACATCAGCCTCTCAGCTTTCAGGCAGAGAGAGCTAGGTGGAGAAGAGTGGGGTGCAGGAGAGTTCCCTGGTTCTGTTTGTTGACATGTGAATGAAGCATAAACAAATGGGTGTGTTGACTGCTAGCCAGAGGAGAAGCAAGATCCAGGTCTGGCACAGCCAGTATGTGGCAATAAGAATTGCTATTGTTGTATCCTGCTGCATCTTATAACCATAACCATCTTCTGAATTATCCAGCGTGCAAGGTAATAGGCAGGTAATTATAGAGAGCACAACATTCACAGCTAATGGAAAAAGAATCCAGAATAAGTCTGGCTGGGCCCTGACATTTGGAGCAAAAATGCTGGCACTTGGTATTACTGTTGGTGATGAAAAGGTCTATCTGGAATGTCCCCCACTGTGTAAATAGGGATTTGATCACCAGTGAGTGAAGGAAGCATTTCTGAGTTTCCAGGTATCTGCCGAGAGGGTCCACCAGGGTGTTTTGAACTCCCAGGAGGTACGTGGCTATGAGGAAGACACCAAATGCAATGGAAAAATCCCAAATTTTCATAGCCTCTCTGCATAGACAGAAATCTCTGATGCCTCCCTGCCCAATGATATAAAACATCACCACTGGGTTGACGGTCTGCACTAGAATCACTTGGCTCTAATTCAGTGCGGGAAGACTGAAGGGCTTATAGGACAGTTAATATGCAGCTTCCATTCCTGACTGATCCAGGTACCTTGCGAGCGAAGATGCATGAGATGGGGACCCCATTCTGAGTTGTATACATCAATGGTTATAAAAAGATGAAACTGAGACTGGTGAAAGGGCTTGCCCACTGCAAGGTTTGATGGCTTGACCACCAGGTCAGAGCTTACTGCAGTTCAGCATTAACTACTATCTTGGAAGAAAGTAACTGGTAGGATTGGTTCCATTGAATTTAAAGTACCATTGAAGGAAACACATGTTAAACCTAGCTAGAGGAATGACACGTGCTGTCATTGCCATGTAGTCGAGCATCATGAGGGCCATGGTGAGTTGTGAGGAAGAAATCTTCCCTGCTAAAAGTTGTTCCTACTTTGTGGAACTCTCTGTCTATAGCATTGCAGAGGGAGACTAATTTGTTGTCCTTCTGCAAAGCTTTAAAAAAATATATTTTTTCTAAGTTTGAGTGGCAGCTGATGACTGATCAATAGTGATAGACTGTAGCAGCTGGAATTTACATCTTGTGTAGGTTAGGGGGTGGGTAATGGATCTTGTGGGTGGGACCTTTTTTATATTGCTTTTATGTATTTGTGTAATACCACCTTGAATGCTTTGGAAAAAGGCGATTTATAAATGTTTTAAATAATGATAATAAAAGGAGCATGGCATTTGCTCTAGTAGATAGAAGAAACATTCTGGAGGCCAGGTGACAATTCGGGTCCCAATGAAGTCAATTGTTAAGGTTGGCATGAGAATAGGCGTCACTGTGTTGATGAGAAACCCTATCTTATTCAGCACTGAGGTTTACCTTGTAACTTTAAACTTGGTAATGTACATTAAACAGGGACATTGATAACTTGGATTTTTCTGAGGCAATGGAGGGCTAAGTGACTTACCCAAGGGCACGAGGAGTGCTAGTGGAAACAAACCCTGGCCTCTTGGTTCCCATACCAGTGCTCTAACCATTAGGTTACTCCTCCACTCCACTGGTCTCTTCAGGAATATGGCCCATAGTGAGCCAGTCGTCCAGGTAGAGGAACATGTAGATGACTTCTTTGCAAAGATGTGCTGCTATGATGACCACATGCTTAGTAAAGATGCTGGGCACAAAAGAGAGACTGTAAAGCTTAAGATCTTGTAGTGCATCAGGTGAATTAATATGTAGGTTGAGGAATTTGAGGATTTCCGTAGCCTCATTCCTAGAATCAGGTTGAGACTGGAGCATGAGATTAATGGTGGCCTTCTGAATGAATCATGGGTAGGAGGAATCCTCAGGAGGAGAGTCCACATGTAGTTGTTCCAGTGAAGGCTCAGATGGTAGACCTGGAGAAGGGTTGCTCACATGCAAAGTATGGGAGGCAGCCTATGGAGAAGACAACCTTTCTGAGCAGAAGGAGTCCTATCTGAAGATGAACATACAGAGGAGTTGCAGGAGAAGAGTGGTCGAGGCTGAGGAGATGAAGGGCACTGAGAAGAGGTCACTCTGATGAAACTGCTTATGAAATCAGGGGTGTAACTTCTGGAGGTTTATGCTGAAAATCCTGAAAAGGTTTTTGTAGCATGGAAAGCGGGCTGCTGTGGAGAAGAGAACCAGCATATTGTGGGGTAGAATCCTGCACTCTGAACCTCTTGGAAGCCATAGGTGGAGAGGCACTAGAGGGCTTTTTATGGCTGTGGTGAGGCTTTGATTATTTTCACTGCAGTGTGGGGAGGGGCTGCCCCTGCACTGAGATTATTCCCTTCTGTACCGGACTATAGTTTTGCTTCTTCAGGGATAAAGACTAAGCTTCTGCACTGGTGAGATCTGTCGGCATTGCACTGCTCTGATATGTCACTGTTGAGTTTTGAAGAGGGCATGTGTCTTCTATGCTGACCTGCTGCTTAGTGCTGCTGCTGTGAGACAAGCAGGAGGAGGTGGAGTACAGTTCCAGCATCAGCGTGGTGTCGGTGTCTGTGCTCTGGGGGGGGGGGGGGGGAAGGTGTCCCGCTACTCTGCTTGAAGGTATGCTGTCAGCCTAACTTTAACTGTAGCCATGGGAGCAGCTGTGTTCAGAGCAGTGCTGGAGGCTGTGGCCAAAGCCGAAGATGAAGCAGACACCAGAACTGAACCAGAGACCCGAATAAAATAACCTGTAAGTTCTTCTGGTCCATGCAGAGAAAAAGTAGCAAATACGGGAAAGAGAACTGCAATGAGGCTAAGAGCATGGACAAGCTTCTTTTGGATATGACTGTGGCTCCGATGGGCTTGGGGAGACATGCAGGAGCATTTACTGCAGGGATCAACGCTCTGATCCATCCCGAGGCAGCGCACCCACATGCGGGGAGTATCTAAGAGGGACATGCTTTTGGAGAGCTGAAGACACTTTTTAAACCCTGCTTTGTTAGCCTTGCAGTTATGCTGGATTTCTTTTTATTGTCTGCCATAAAGGCAATTGAAGCAAAATTGAATTTGAAGAAAATATATAGGAGAGGAGCAAAGTCCATCAGCGCTTGTCAGTGGATGAAACAGACGGCTAATTGGCAGTTACCTCTAGGTGGGCACACAATGGTTTGTGTTCAGAAAGACTTCCAGACTTTTCTCAGCTCTAGAGGAGCAGGTCCAGCCTGGCACCCTCATATAATGAGGTCACCTATGTGTGGCTGCCTTACCCTGCTTGCCCACGGAGCATGCAATTAGCATGAATAAGCACCCTAGGAGAGTCTACTAGTGGCAGAATATCCAAATGGAAATGGAATGTACCGATAAAATGAGTGCTAAAACTAGAATGCAAAAAACTAGCACATAGTTCTATACCTCTTGCACCTATAATTACAGTACATACATAGAATAGAGATGTTTCAGTATGAGTCATTTAACTTTGTATCTGTTTATAGTTTTCCCTTTACTCTGAGTGCCATGATGTTGAAAGTAATCCAGATAAGAGAAAACAGAGACTCCGTGGCTGCTTCTGCATATATTTCCCATACGCAGCTGGAAAGACAACATCGCAGTCATCAAATTGGACACAATTACTAAGCCATGAGAAGTGTGCAGTATATCTTCCCAGAAGCATATGCAAAACTTATGGAGGGACTTCTCAGAAGGGAAAGTAAAGTATAATAGGCGGTGACACATTGTTTATATGTATTAAAGGTTATCACATCCCATCCACCATATGAATAGTGCCACTTGACATCTTGCTGTTCTTCTCCAGTGATGCGTGTCGTGTGCTTTGTGCTGTGCAGTCAGTTGTCAGACCTTGCATCAAGGGACAGAAATCTATTTTCTTTTTCTGTTTTGTTTGTCCTTCCTTAGAAAAGCAGAGATGCGCAGGATTTCTCTGCAGTGGGAGCGATGGCATAAAATCATATGCAACAACTTTCTGCAGTCACAGGGAACTTTAGATAAGTGTCCCAGTTTTCACAAAGTCCTGACACTTTCTGAAACAAACAAAAAATGCCAATAAGAGAAATATAGATCAGAATTCCATTTCAATTCCTTGTATGTCTAATGACTGCAACCTAACTCAAATCCAGGAAAGGAAAGGAACTGTGCACCGTGTTGAGAGTTTCTTAAGTAGAGAGCAGTAAGGACTGTATATATCAAACTTACCTGTACGAACATTCGGGGGAAAATGGAGCATCAATTTCTGGAGACTTACAGAGGGAAAGTAATATCACAAAGCTATTCTCATACTAATGCACTAATTTACATTGTATCTAATATTTCACATAACCAAACTAATTAGAAGAAGCTTTCTTTGGAATACCTATACAGTGATTTTAATTTGTATCAGAGAAAAAGATATCTGAGAACCCAAATTACAAGATGAAACAAGAATATCTTTAATCACGGAATCCAGGGTTGAAATCCCACTGTTGTCCCTTGTGCTCTTAGGCAAGTCATTTAACCCTCCAGGAGTATAAGCCCCCCAGGGACAGGGAATGAAACTCACTTTGAGCTACTACAGAGAAAGGCATGTGCTAAATCCAAATCCCCCTGCAAAGTGTTCATTTTAATTCATTTCATGGAACACATGATACTTAATTGTGGTAATTTGTATTTGGTTCATGCAGGTGCAACTTAGCCTTTCAGCAACTTAGGCAGTTGCCAAGGATAGCAAGTTTTGAGGAACCACAGATGCCAACTGCAGCCCCACAAACTCAGAGACATATAAGCAGGTAACATCTACCTGCAGGGAGGGTAGGAAAATTGTAGACAACCCGAGAGGTTGGGTAATTGATATTTGGAAATTGTTCTTATTAGGAGTCATGGTTACCCTTGGAAAATGGCTGTTACAAAATTGTCTTTGCCTACCTTTACATGATCTATGTGCAGATACTTCCAAGTCATCATTTGGGTGGAGATAGGTCAGAGTTGTGATGTATATGTGTATTTTATAAACTATGCTTGTATATGCATACATGTACACCTCCACATAAAACCAAGTGAAAAATACAAAGCAAAAAAGAAATAATGCAACTCAATTTAATTTAAAAAAAATATGTATAGCGACCTCAGTTTCATATATGAGCTTTTATGGCATAAAAGCAAAGTTGTTTCCAAATTTCATCATTGGTCCACTACAATGCTTTTATATTAAATTCGTCCAATGGCCAAATGACACTGTTAATATAACAATCCATAAAAAATGCTTTGCATTGGGAAATGCTTACTAAAACATGGTTGCTGGGACTGCAGAGCTTAGTGCAGGTCTACTACACATTTTCAACCTGTGGTAGTCAGGAGCACATGGCCGAAAGGCACCTGCGCTAATATCGCTGCATTATCAGAGCATCATGTGACTAGGCAGGATTAGGGTGGATTTGGGATAGAAAGTATTTATTTTTATTTATTTATTTAGGTTTATACCGCACTATTCATGATCAGCACGGTTTACAAGAAAACAACATTGCACATAGAACAGTTTACATAAAATATATAGAACATGTAACATAAGTACATAGAATAGATAATCAAGGAAACAATAACTATTTACAGTGAGTAACATTAGTAGATCATAAACAGTAGGATAACTATTTACAGTGAGTAAGCATTAGTAGATCATAAACAGTAGGATAACTATTTACAGTGAGTAACATTAGTAGATCATAAACAGTAGGATAACTATTTACAGTGAGTAACATTAGTAGATCATAAACAGTAGGATAACTATTTACAGTCTGAGAGATTCTTGAGCATGAGATTGATGTGGGAGGATTTAAGTTACATGGTCAAAAGCGAGATGGAATAGGTGTGTTTTAATTTCTTTGCGAAAGGTGGCTAAATCTGAAATGAGGCGAAAATGGGGAGGTAGGGAGTTCCATAGCTGCGGGCCAAAGAGGGAGAAAGCTCTGTTGCTGGCAAATTGGGAGCTTTTTCTAGATATGGAGGGGGTGGTGAGAGCGTTTGTCATATTTGTTCTCCTTGTTCTATTGTCAGGGGTCCAATGTAGGCGGAATTCCAATGAGGGTGCAGATAGGTGATGGAGGATTTTAAAAGTAATCAGGAGAGATCTGTATTTTAGTCAAATGCTTATTGGTAGCCAGTGAAGATGAATTAGCAGAGGTGTTACGTGTTTGTATCTTGAAGCTCCGCAAATGGTTGTTTGCAGCCGTAAATAGTTCATAGCTAACTATAAAGGTTGGAGCGCATATCCAGGAAGCCCATGCAGGATGATATTTGCATAATCAAAGAGAGGAGTGATAATGGCTTGGAAAACAGTGTGGAAGTCAGTAGTTTCGAGTAGGGAATGGAGGTGCCGGAGGGAGCGTATTTTATGGTATACAGCCTTTGTGATGTTTTGTATATGGCACTCCAAGTTTAATGACTGGTCAAGAGTGACGCCGAGATATCTGACCTCCCGATTCGATTTTAGTTCGGCATTTTTAACCTTTAGGGAGGATGGAAGTATGAACGTTTGGGTTTTTGTAACAAAGAGGACTTCAAACTTTTTGTGGTTTACTTTGAGGTTGTGTATCTCTAGCCAATCAGAGACAGCATTGAAACAGTTGATTATATTAGTGAAGTTTGGGTTCTCTGTTGAGAAAGGTGTGTAGAGGAGCACATCATCTGCATAGATGTGATAAAGAATTCCGAAGGACTGTATGATTGTACATATTGGCTGTAAATATATGTTAAATAAGAGTGCAGTTAGGGAAGAGCCTTGCGGAACACCTTTAGATTGCTGATAAATATCAGAAGTTTGATTGCCCATCTTGTTGTTGATCTGTTAGATATGACCTACACCATTCTAGAGCTGTACTTTGGATGCCTTTAAGCTTGAGTAGATTGATCAAATGTCTGTGACAGATTGTATCAAAGGCAGCAGCAATATTCATGAAAATAAGTATAAAGCCTTATTTTGCGTTATTCAAGCCTAAAATCAAGTTATCAAATAGGGATGTGAGCAAGGTCTCGACACCATGATGTTGTCTAAATCCATGCTGTTGCGAATCAAGTGGTGCATTGTAGTCGATATGGTCTTGTATTTGTTGCTGAACTATTTCTCCATTATTTTCGATAAGAAGGGAAGACTAGAGATGGGACGGTAGGAGTTAGGGTCCTGCGGGTCTAGCTTAGAGTTTTTTAGGAGAGGTTTGATTGTAGCAGATTTCAATTGCACAGGAACAACACCTTTGTCGAAGGAAAGTTGGATAATCTTGGCAATGTAGGAGCTTAAATGAGGGCAGGTAGCTTTAATCCAGTGAGAAGGACATGGATCATTGGGTGAGGTTGTTGCGTTAAGACCTTTTATATTTTTTTCAATTTGTTTAGGAGAGTATGGGTATAAGTGATTTAGAATAGGGATGCTGTTGGGTTCAGGCAGAGGAGTGTCCACACAAAAATCTTCCTGTATGTTGATGGAAGTTTTGGTTTTATTCTGGAAGAATAAGGCAATGTCTTGAGGGTGTATTAAGTTATTTCTTGGAGGCAGAGATGAATCCTTAGTAAGAGATTGAATTAATCTAAAGAGTTCACGAGGTCTGTTGAGAGAGTGCATCAGAAGATTTGTGTGGTATTCCTTCTTTCTTTGCATAATGGTAAGTTGGTGTTCATTTAAGGTCTTCAGGTATAATTCCTGGTGATAGGGGAGCCGTGATTTATGCCATTTTCATTCAATCTTCCTGAGGTTCTTTAGAGAGTTGTGTAAATCAGCTGTGAACCCGATAGCTGCGTTCATCCTTTTAGTTGGGAGATTACACTGAGATCTTAGGGCAGCTTTTCTTAGGGAAGTATTCCAAGTGTGTAGTAGCTCAGTTAAGTTTGTAGGTTCTGGATCAGCGTTAAGGTCATTTAGAATTTCTGCGAGGAAAGATTCTCTATTGAATGGTTTAAATCGACACGTAGGTGGAGGTTCAGTAGAGGCAATAGCTTTTGAGCATGGGTTTTTGCTTGGAATCTGAAAGATGATAGCATTGTGGTCTGACCATGGTACTGGGAAGACCTGTGGGTGTGCAAGGCTTTTTGAATCATCTGTACAGTATATGTAGGTGCAAAAATTAGATCCAGTGTATTACGTTTTGTGTGGGTTGGGGTATGTACAGTACAAGTTGTTGATAGTCAAGCAAGGACATAGCGTCAAGGTAGGTGGCAACGTGATCATACTAGTGCCACATTGCGGGCACAAAGATGCTGATAGCACAAATGCAACTACTGTCTGCCTCTGACCAGGCAGTAGTTGCATCCGCCTTGCTAGCGCATCAAGAAAGCATGTTTCATAGGCAAGTAACCTGACATGATATTGTGTTTTGAATACAATGTCTTCTGCTTCAGAGTATTCTATTGGTCCCAACATATTCAAAAATTCTTCAACTTATTTGCAACTCTGCAACACTTTCACGCTGCCATCTCAGTGCCGATGTTCTAAGAGACTCCTTATGTTAGCATGGCAGACCATCAGAGCAAGGACTGCCATTCAACTTCCAAATTCAAAGCATTTGCAGAGATTGCATCCAATTGAAAACTCCATGGTTGCTTACAACAGATCAATTTACATATTCTGTCTCCTCCCCATTTAAAGGGTTCACTTCTTTCAAGGACTCTTCAGTATGATTCTCAGCCAGCCAATGATCAATAGGAGATGCACCCAGAGTTTCAGTCATAATATGGCTGCTATGTTCATTTACCCTCAGTCAGATTTTATGCTTTGGTTGCCCAATCAATATACAGCATTGGACAGGGGCACATGATTCAGTAGATAATACAGTCCCAATATGTCCATTGATAAATTCTATATTTATTTATTTAGCTGTTTTTCTATACCACCTTATTTGCTGACCTATACTGCATTCACTCTGCAGCTCCTCACTACCTTTCCTCTCTTTTCTCTCCCTATACCCCTCCTCGGGAACTCCACTCTTCTGGCAAATTGCTTCTACCGGTGCCCTTCTCTTCTATTCCTATCTCCAGACTTCGCTCCTTTCACCTTGCTGCTCCTTATGCCTGGAACAAACTACCAGAGTCTGTATGTCAGGAGTCTTCTCTGACCCTTTTCAAATCCAGGCTGAAAACCCAACTCTTTGCTGCCGCTTTTGGATTTTGACTCACCTGATCTCCGTTGTTTTCTTACCATTCCCCCTAGCTGTATCCCATGTCTACAGCTACTGTGTTGTCTGTCTTCACTAGATTGTAAGCTCTGAATTGCAGGGGCCATTTTTACATGTGTCTGTGCAGCACTGATACATCTTGTAGCACTACACAAATGTTCAGCAGTAGAAGTAGTCATAGTAGACTAGTGCTTAATATCCAGTTTGCCAAGACTGTAGTTTTGCAGTTTGGTAAGGGGTGATATTAATCTGCTCACCAACTTGCAAAACCACATGAAGTTAGGACAGCCTTTCATCTCTCGTAACTTTTATGCACTTTGACTATCTGGTTAGTTGTTAAAAATTGCTGCTGACTGGATAGCACAGGGGCATTTAACCCTAGTAGCAAAGGATTAGTTCCATTTAATATTCCAGTCAGCTGCATTTATGAGGTTTGCAGGTCTGCAAACCACATAAAAGTTTTTGATTATGTCCCCTCAGTCTAAAAAAATCTCCACAAACTGAAACAGTGGTGGTGAACTGTAGTTCTTATGAACCTTTGGAAGGAAGTAGATGAATGATAGGCAAGGATGCTTCTCAATAAGAAACGCCATCTCTTTTGAGGTTAGCATGCCTTGATCAAAGGCTGCCCAAACCACTTCAGTAACCAAAGACTGAAGAGACGGTGCAGGATCTTGAAGCAATGGTCTGTAACATTTAGGGTCCTTTGTACTAACACTTAGCTCGAGCTATCTGCCATATAGACCATAGGAATAAAGTGGGCCAAGCAGCATGGAGCTCAAGCTAAGTGTTAGCAAAAGGGCCCTTATTATTCAACCTTTGGTGCACAGCTCCATCAACACTCATATTGTTCATTATTCAGAACAACGGTAGCAATACCTTTATCCACACACATAATTATCATCATCACGCAATTGCTGTAATGCTTGATATTGCTCTCTGTTTAAATTATACCACTTAGCAAGATTCAGGTACTTCCAATCCCTCAACACAAACTCCTGAAAGGTATTAATAGCTGCATCAGGAGCTCCTGGCAAAATCCATTTAGAAACAAGCTAAACTATGGCTTATGGTTTATTATGCTTGATATACAGCTTTTTGCCAGCAGACAGAGCAGTGTACAGAATTAAAGCGGAAAGTGAAAGGAATTTCATAGACTATAAAAGGAAAGCAAAGACAGAAGTTCAGTCCAGCGCAGCCCAGGATCCAGAGACCGCAATAACCCACTCAAATAGATTTTAAGGTTTTAAGGGCAGTCTTGAATCATTTACAGACTGGCTCAAGATAGAGATGCAGGGGGCCAGCCATTCTATAATGTAGGAGGCAGCAAAGAAAAACTCAGATTGTCTGGTAGATTCAACTTCAGCTTTAAAGGGAGGGGAATTGTAAACTTAGGGAATGGACAGGGGTGTGCAAAGTGATAAGTGAGGGCAGATAATCAGAAGCCTCATTCTGGAGCACCTTATGGGGTCAAGGTTAGAATCTTATAATGGATATTTGACAGAACTGGGAGTCAAAAATGATGCATCAATAACAGGATAAGATGGTCATATTTTTGGACATGAGCTAGAATGTTTTGGATCAACTGGAGAAATTTCAGTTAATAAAGGAGAAATCCAGAGTATACAAACTGCAATAGTCAAGATGGTCTGTCCAAAAGGATCAAGAAAGAGACAGCGCAGAGCCTAGTTAAATTCAATTTTTAAAAATGCCACTCCAGCAGTTAAATTACATGTGCATATTCAATACCACTATCCCGATAACTGAGGTGCTAACAGTATAATATTCCCTGCTAGCCACTATCTGGATAACAGCAATATTTGGTTCCTGATCTGCTTAGACTATCCTGATAATTTAGGACAGGTTGATGCTGCCCCAAGTTATTAGGATAATCTATCCAGATAACGGACAGAATACCTCTGCTATCCAAAAATCTTTCGGGGACTGCCTATGGTCTGCCCCAACTCTATTTGGATATGCCACAATGCTCAGTGCCTTTGAAAATTGCCCGATAGACCCAGTCAATGGCATTTATTCAAAGAGCAGATATTGCTTTTCTGGTAAGTGCTTCTGAATATCCAGCTCCATGTTTTTATTGCTTATAGAGTTGTATTGACACTATCTAAAATTAAGTCAATGGGTTTAACAGATGATGATTTTGCAAATTAGAGACAGGGGCATTGTCACAAATGTTTATTTTGTCCTTGTTTGAAGCAGTATTGGGACAATATTTGGTACTTTTTTAAAGTTTAATGAGAGATCAGTATATAAGCATATCCTATAGGAATCCTTTGTCTTGCTTTCTCTAGTGATTAAGCTCATTTTACAAAACCGGAGAAACTTTGAATTATTAGAATTGAGAATGCGGTGGAATGTTTTCTGTCTCACTTATTAGTAGGAAGTCATCACAACCAGGAAATGAAACACTCTTTTTCATTTTTTTGAAAACCTGGAAACCTGCTGAGCCACTAATAATAGCCTAAACTGATGGATTTTGACAGAAGATGAAGATCCTACTGTAGGCACCTTGGAGGGAGGGTATCTATCTCACAATATTTGCTTAGACCTTTTTTTTTTATTTGATGAGTATGTTTCTTTTTCATGTGGTAATGGTTAAACAGTAAAAAAAAAAAAGAAAAATCATTCATCTCTACACTACATATGCCCGTTCAGGAGATAACGGAGAGTTAAGTCAAGTGAGTGATTGAATGACATGGTGTCTTGCTTCAGTTTATGTTCCTGAAGACAGCAGTCTGTGTGCATCATGGGCCAGCAAAGACTTAAACATATTTAATTGAATAATATCCTTCAAAATCAATGGAATCATAACATTAAGGGGGTGTTTATTAAAGGGTGGTAAGCTTTGCATTTACTGCACATTGTCCAAAAATGAACAGGCGGTATGTGCAAAGCCTATGTTGCTATTTGTACCCAGCAACTGCCCTGCAGTTAGCACACAAAGCAGACACTTACCACACAAGCCCATGTTCCATGCCTCTGCGGACAACATGGGTGCATCCGTGCTCCTTGCTGGGGCATGGAACATGACCCCTGGCACAAACTAAAAAAATTAACGAAGTAGTTATGTGGTAGCATAGCCCAGCCTGTGCCTCAGCACATAACCTCCCAATTAGCCCCCACAGTTTTGATTCCACCTAAACATGCACACCTCTCCAAGCCAATCCCCATAATCACTTTCCCCCAAGACTACATCCTCTGATCCAATCCCCCTGACAGTAACCCTCCACAATTAAGCCCCTACAAAATAAGCCAATTATGATCATCCCCAAGATAAATCCCTGAACTGAAGCTCGCTGAGCAGAGTTCCCCCTAGAAAGAGTCCTCCCAAGACCAAACACTATCTCTCACCCCCCCCCCGACCTCCTGGGACTCACCATGATTGGGGCAAAAGTGTTCCCCTCCTAATGCTGCCTCAGAGCTGTCAGGTTCGAAAATGGTGGCTATAACCTCTAGCGGTAGTCTTGCAGTACTGCTGCTAGGGACCAATCTGCCATATAAGAGCAATCACTCCTTGTATGACATATTGAGCCCTGCATGAACTGAAGTCCATACAACTCTACTTTTACATCTGTATTCCAATCTGCTCATGTAAATGCTGCTTTTTAGACATGGGGATGCTTCTAAAACAATCTCCAGTGTCTCACAATCAATGAAGAAACTAAAGATGAAAAGAATCTGTGGTTTTCAACGAAATGAAAATCTACCTGAAAAAGCAATCAAGAAATACTTGCAGCAAAGAAAGCCAGAATATCACCATTGCAGTCTCATCCAAAAATCCAATTTCTATACTAGATGCTGTTGGATCTTGGGCTCATTTCCCTCTTATTTGAGGTAAGACAAACAATATACACCTCACTGATCAATCTCCTTCTCTTCTCATGCTCTTTAGAGCTAAATTCTGCATCAGACGGAGAATGTGTATAATTTGGCTAAATAATATCCTAATACTCAGTTCCACTGGGATCCCAACATTATTAGGAGCCTGTGAGGATAATATTATAAACTCCCACAAATTAAGTATGTTAACTGTGCATCTTCCCCCTCTCTTATTCTTGGGGATTTTAACATTCGTGTTGATAACCCCTCTGACCCTCATGCTTTAAAGCTCCTTTCCTTTACCACCTCATTCAATCTCCAGCTATGTCTACTTCCCCTACTCATCAGTTAAGCCACTGCCTTGATCTTCTCTAACTGCTTGCCCTCAAATTTCTGCACCTCAGTTCTTCCCTTATCTGACCATCACCTGCTAAGTTTCACTCTTCATCAGCCCCCATCTTGCTCTCATCCAATCTCGTCCAACATCTTTAGGGAGCTTCACGCTATCGACCCATCTTCTCTCTCCACTGCTGTCTCTCTACTTCTTTCCTCCACTTTGTCATCTAGGTCTGTTGAGGAGGCCGTATCTTCCTATAACACTGTAAACTCCTCTGCCCTGGATGCTCTTGATCCTCCCACTTCATGTCCTGTAAGGATTACTGTACCTCAGCCCTGGCTGTCCTCTAAAACCCTTCTACCTGCATTCCTTTGCCCACTCAGCTGAGCACCTTTGGCTCAAACCCCACACTCTTGCAGACTTCCTCCATGTCAAATTCATGTTAGCCTTTTTCCAGTCTGCCATAGTACTCGTCAAGCAAGAGTACTATGTCTATCTGACTATCTTGCCTTCAATCCTTGCCGTCTCTTTACAGCTCTCAACTCTCTCCCCAAAGTGCCTCTGCCACCAACCCCTCCTTTCCTTTCTGCCTAAACTTTGGCTGAATATATCCATGACAAGATTACTGTTGAGTTCCCCTCGGGATTATCTCTTTATTCGCTAACCGTTCCCTCAACCTCTGTTGCCCTTTCGTCCTTTTCTAAGATCACTGAGGAAGAAACTGTTCATCTTCTCTCCTCCTCTAAACTTACCACCTTCTCCATCTGTGTGAAAATTTGTGCTGTGCCCAAACTCCATCCCTGTGCATACCTACACTGAAATTACACACAATTAGCCTTATGTGTGTGTTGACAGAATAGCAACCACTCAAAGTACTTATGTAAATGCCCATTCACACAGGTAAGTCCTTAAAGATGGTGAGTCACACAAGCAAATCACACATATCTTTACAAGGCTCCCTTATAAAATCTGCCCCTGTAAAACTAAGGGGTATGTTTACTAAGCAGCAGCGGAGCTAAGTAAACAAACCCCTAAGAGAATTATAAAAATGCTTATCGACAAAGCTTTACAAAGAAACATGATTAAATTTAAAAATAAATGACTGAACAAGGCAGAGGAATCATTTCTGTAAATGATAATTTCCTTTTTATTTGAGAAAATCTTTGAAGTCCCTGAGTTTTCAATGAAAACATACCATAATATACAAAATTGAAAGGGTGATTCATTTAGTACAAAGCACTTTACCAGAATCGATCAACACCTTCAGTAAGCATTAACTTCTAGATGTTAAATCGATAGCTAACAAAACAACAATAATACTAATAAATCACTTATTAATGAGAGAAATTAAAGTGATAAATACAATATTAATAAGTACACTAAGGCATGGAGTCCTCTTACCTTATTCTATGGACCTATAGTTTCTTTAATTCTTCTTATTTATTCTGGCTATATTTCAGTGGAGGTAGCCCAGTTCAGAACTTTCTTCCTGAAGATTCTCATGATCCTATGTCACTCGGAGAAAGACTAAACTTTAAATGTTATTGCCAATCACTTGAAAAGTAAAGCATTAATTTGCTGCTGAAATTGTCAGTCAGCCCCCCTCCCACACACATACACCCACCCACCCCTTACAAAATATTGACAATTAATTCCATCCTACTCAAAACAAGATTGGCTTCATTTCCATTTCCATGAATTGTATGGAAATGCATTAAAACCACCTCATGTCTGCATCAGATTCATAATTCAAGAACAAATAGTAATAAGAATTTTGATAAAGCTTTAGCTGTCTCAGACTTTAATATTAATTTGTCCCTTCTGATTTAATTTGATAGGTTATTTAAGTTCCTTATTCCAAAAGATTTTTATCATAGGCATTAAAAGGAGATGTCTAAAGGAAGGGTCATTAAACAGGCACCTTTACTTTTATCATTTTGGGACCTATGTATTAGAGTTTAGTGAACATTCAGTATAGCAGGCCATGTACTAATAACCTAGCATTCAAATTAAGCCAGAGTCAGAAAACATTAGAAGGAACATGCAAAAATGAATACTTCTACACATGTAGACTTTCAGATAAAGCGGTATTTCAAAAAAGTTAAATAAGTAAATAAATGAAGAAACGTCATAACAAATTAGGCTATAGGAAGTCCACAGTAACTTGTGTGGTATGCTGTCTTCCGCCCAGGGCTGGCTTAGTCATTAGGCAGACTGGGCAATTGAATAATGTGGCAACTTGTAGGGGGCAATAAAGAATAACTGCAGTCAAGCCAAAGTAATACGTTCTGATGTTACACTAACTCATACTTTTACCTGCAGGGAGGTTGGGCAATTTAAAAAAGGCCCATGAGTAGGGAGTTGGCTTTAAGAGACTTCCCTAATTGAGAACAATTTTATAGACCAGCTTTTTAGGTGCATAAATGGACTTTTGGTTCCTATTATCCAGGATTTCCCCCCTCCCCTGCCCCGTTTTCTTACTATCAGAGACTGGCCTTAAACCAATGACCTTTGGATTAAAAGGCAGATATCTTGCAGATAGAGCTCTTAGGACTCTAAGGGGCCTGATTCTAGCTAGCCTACTCTTAACTCTGTCTTGTATTGCTGGTGATCTTCATTCCTGTTTCCTGATTAATGCTACAAATTTAAATTCAACAGAGTTTCATAATTTTAGGATGGTATCATCTTTGTTAACTGCTTTGATGTGAAATGCTGAAAGGCACATAGGCAGTGGAAATGGCCCCACCAATATTTTTCCCAACACAGCACCAGCATCTAAAGAGCTTGGGGGGCAGGTCTGGAGATTGGTTTGTTTGACCCCCTTTAACCAAAAAGGTGTTCCGCTGCCCTCTGGAAGATAGAAATAAATACTTTGAGGTTGATTTTCAGTGGCAGTGGTGAGCACTGTCAAAAGAGCTGACTGCTGCTGCTTTAACTTAGGAACAGATATTCAGTCGTATATCTCCAGCGGCTGCACTGAAAATCTGGTTTAGCTAGGTTGCTGTTTTTCAGTCCAGTTAGTGACAATATCCAACCACTAACCAGATTGCAAAACTGCATAAAGTTAGGACAGACTATCAGCTTTCTTTACTTTATGTGGTTTAGCTATGCAATCTGCGGGTGAAAGTCGCTGCTAACCCCATAGCTTCTGGTACCTCCTGGCTCCACCCATGAAACACCCCTGCACTATCCAGATAGCACCAGGGCATTTAATCTGGTGAATAGAGGATATTCAATGGCATTAATCGGGTTAGTGTCGCTGAATATCCCAGTTAGCAGCAGTTATGTGGTTTCCAAGTCTGCAAACTGCATGCATTTGTGGTCAACATTATTGGAACCCTTGCATTATGTTGTGTACAATATCTTGAGAAATAATTGGAAATATTCCAACTGTATGTCATCACCATATTTTAATAGTATGTTCAAAGTTATACAGCAAAAAAAGATGACTTGGACAGGATTAACGGCACCCTCACTAATATTTGGTTGCACAACCCTTGGCAGTGACGATAGCCTCCAAACATTTCTTGTAGCCATCTATAAGTTTTGTACATCTGTCTGCTGGTAGTTTCTTCCACTCTTCAACTGCAATTTCTAGGATTCCTTTTGCCGATGGCAGATTTCAGTTCTTTCCAAAAATTCTCAGTTGGATTGAGATCAGGACTCATTCCTGGCTAGTTTAAAACAATCCATTTGTTCCTTTTTAACCATTCTTTTGTACTTTTGGATGTATGTTTTGAATCATTGTCTGGCTGGAGGACCCATGGCCTTCGACCCACAACTAGCTTTCTGACACTAGGTAGCGCATATTGCTCCAAAATACCTTGATAGTACTCTGACTTCCAGTTCCCGAGGCAGGAAAACACTCACACAACATTATGGAACCTCCACCATATTTAACTGTGCAAAGGTTTTTTTTTCCTTGTAAGCTTCATTTCTTCATCTGTAAATGTATCGCTGGTCTGCATTGGCAAAGAGCTCAAGTTGGTTTCATCCGTCAACAGAACATTTTCCCAGAAGGATTGTGGTTTCTCAGGGTGGGTTTGGGCAAAGATCAAGTGTGCCTTTTTATGTCTGTCTTGGAGCAGTGGAGACCTCCTTGGCCTTCGACCATGAAGTCCTTCTTTGTTTAGTGCATGGTGTATGGTTCAGGCTTAAACCACCAATCCAGATTGCTCCAGGTCAGCCTTAAAATCTTTGGATATTGTACAAGGTGTTTTTCTTACAGTTCACATTAACCTTCAAAGACTTCTTGGATTAATTTCCCTCTTCCCACCACATCCTGGGAGGTTCTTGGCAGTTCCATGAGCAGAACATTTCTTAATAACATTGTGAACTGTAGATACAGGAATCCCAAGGTTTTCAGAGATGGCCTTTTACCCCTTTGAATGATATTTATTGATAATGGCTTTTCTGATGATCTCAGGCAGCTCTCTTGTCTTCACCATTGTTAAAATGGAACAGGGAGTAAATGTGGCCATTTTAAACATTAGAGCCATCATTCATTGGTTTATTCAAGTCATGTGAGTACTGACAATTGATCACAGGTACATCTAATTTTACTTCAATGGGAATGTGGTTCTTCTGTTCAAACTGATTTGAATTGTTTATAAGGACTGCCAATAATGATATCCTGACAATGTCCCAGTTTTTATACTATTTTATTTTTTAATTAGTCTTGTTTTATTTGATTCTTTTATGTGTTAAATATGTGTGCATGTGTAATCCAAAGCCATTTCACTGCCCACTTTTTTAAGGAGATATTGGACATTAAGGGGTATGTTTACTAAAACCCCGCTAATGTGCGGGCCGCGCTAGTGTGCGGGTGCCATATAAGGAGTGGGCGTGTCTGGCTGAAATAAGCAAAACCGGGATTATTCATGCGCTAATGTGCGCGGCGTCCATGTGCGCCCCGCACATTAGCGCATGAGAAAGCTGCGCGGGAGACATAAGTGGCACGCTGATGAGCAAGCAGAGGAGCAGAGCCACAGGGCAATGGTTAAGACAGTGAACAATGGTGCAAGGATCAGGGGTTCAATCCCCCACAGTACTCGATGAAGACGGCTGGCTGAGGCATTACTTAAGAAGTCATTTAAATAATGGGCAGCATAAGGTGGCACGCTGATGTGCATAAGGTGGAGTGCTATTGCTTTAGGAGGCATTTTAATATTGGGCGGCATAAGGCGGCATGCTGATGCACAAGCACAGGAACAGAGCCACAGTGCAATGGTTAAGACACTGACCAATGATGGAGGGGTCATGGGTTTAATCCCCCACTGTGCCCAATGAAGAAGGCTGGCTGAGGCATTACCTATTATGGGTAAGTTTGCTTTAGGAGGCATTTTATTTTTTATTTTAATTACTACTACTAGCAAACGCACTCTCAAAGCGTGTTAACATAAGGCGTCCAATAAGGCACATTTTAAAGTGCATTGTCCGCCAAGGCACCCTAGAATGTTGCTTATAGGGTGCCGTATGAGTTACCGCAAGGTCACAGCAATGTTTTTGATGGCAGCACTGTGCAGTTTAAAGAATGAAAAGCATAAGTAGGTGCGCTGACATGTAAGGAGGAGCAGCAGTGTAGCACAATGGGTAAGGCACTGACCCCTGATACAGGAGTCATAAGTTTGCTCCCCAGTGTGCCTAATACGTAAGGCTGGCTGTGGCATCAGCTTTGCAATGTATGTATTTTTTCCTGCAGCACTTTAGTTGTATTTTATTAATTGCTGCCAGCAAACAGGCCCTCACGTGCTGTAATTGAAGGTGCCGCATAAGGCACCATATAAGGCACTCCATAGGGCACATTATAAAGTGCACTGTCCGCCACGGCACCCTAAAATGTCCCCTATAGGGCACCCTATAAGTTGCTCCACAGGCTAACGTATAGTGCACCTTATATGGACGGTAATCATAAGGTAACCTATAGGGCGCCCTATAAAGCGTCCTCTGAGGCACCTTATGGGTACAGTACGATGAGGGTGTTTTTGCTGGCAGCAATAATGTACATTAAAAAGCAATAATGCTTTGGGCAGCCTCATCAAATAACCCCACTGTGGGTTTGAACCCACAACCTCTGGCTCCACAGGCAGAGAAGTAACCATTGCGCTACAGCTCCATAGCTGCTAGCAAGCCCCTGGCTGGCTGCAGAGGGAGTGCACGTCACCACACAGACAGTCTGCTGTGGTCACCAGGATAGGGTTAGCCCACCCGTACCCATGATGCACTGCACATGCAAATCAGCTGTCCACAGATAAACACAAGATGGGGTATGCACCCCACAGCACCTCGGCCTGGTAGGGGGAACTGACCATGTGCACCCCCACAGCACCTCAGCCTGGTAGGGGGTACTGACCATGTGTTTTACTGGCACAGAGTAGCTACACACCGTCACATTGTGCGGGTACTGTGCTCACCCTGAGGGTGCGGTGAGGTGCCCAGCACCTGCCATGCTGGAGGTCCAAAGCAGTGTTAATGTGTGAGAGAGATAGTTTCTGCAGAAACACCTTGGCTGTCTCAGTCAGGTGTAGCCCCTATGGACTCCTAGGAGGATCATGTACCACCACCACCCTCACCCTCCTCCAGGGCTGAGGGTGGAAAACAGGGTCTCCCATCAACAGATCTACATTCTACCTCCCTGCAATGGTGGCATTAGAGGGGACCATCAACGCCAGTCCTGCTGGCGAACAGACACCCTTCAGGGCAGTCAATGCAGCTCTGTACACATCCATAATGCAATAGCAGACAGACATTAGGCCTGGATATGCTAAGCTGCACCCCACCACCATCTGATATTCTCCTGCAGCAAGCCTTCAGCCACTGCACCCTGCTCCATCAAGACACATACTAGCTGCAAACAGTCTGCTAGCTTGTCCATAGTGCATGTTCCTGGTGGAAACGCATGCACCCATAACTGGGATGTCAGCATACACAACAAGCAGATAAATCAGTGACTGGGCCCTAAAAGGAAACCCATAAATATCACATGAGACAAATACTATAATAGCACTATGGGGGTGCCTAGCCATGCTGTCATCACTGCACAGTCAGGGTGAGAGTGATCTCCCAACAGGACATACTGAGGTCACCCTGTCTGTGTAGGTGGTGGCCGGGCACTAAAATGTCCCAGCCAGTGCCCTATGCCCTGTGCAGATGCATCCTGGCCAGGTCACCCTGTCCGGGCTATATCCATGGTACCTTGCTCCTCATTATGCACATTGGCAGGCCAATACTGGCAACAGTGCTGGCAGTGTAGGCTGTGGAAGGTGTTTGCAGCCACCACACACTGTATAGACCAGTGTTTCCCAACCCAGTCCTATGGGGCACACCGGCCAGTCAGGTTTTCGGGATATCCCTAATGACTATGCATGAGATATATATGCATTAGAGATATCCTGCCAACCTGACTGGTTTGTGGCCCTCCAGGGCTGGATTTGGAGACCCCTGCCTTACACCTCTGTCATTTAAGATTGTGAGTGGGCAAGGTGCAGATGTCCTAGACATCGAAAGGGTATATAGAATGTGACACATTCCTCCTCGATTCTCACCACCACCAAAAAGTTGTCTAATAGACAATATTTTGGTGGTGGTGAGAAGTGAGGAGGAATGTGACACATTCTATATACCTTTTTGATGTCTTGGACATCTGCACCTTGCCCACTCACAATCTTAGATGACAGAGGTGTTAGGCAGGGGTCTCCAAATCCAGCCCTGGAGGGCCACAAACCAGTCAGGTTGGCAGGATATCTCTAATGCATATATATCTCATGCATAGTCATTAGGGATATCCCGAAAACCTGACTGGCTGGTGTGCCCCATAGGACTGGGTTGGGAAACACTGGTATAGACAGACACACACTCCCACACCTATGCCAGCATTGTGCTACTATAGAGGTGTTTAGCAGCCCTGCCCACCACACCAGTCCTGGGCACAGTACAGGCATGGATATGCTACGCAATACTGTTGGGGGTCACTCCCCAGGGTGGTAAACACTGTCAGAGACCAGACCTGAAGCACACACCGCAGACATCAGAAAGATTGTTATGATGGAGCTCAATGAGCAAACTGTGCTTAACGTAGGACTTGCTATCTGCCAGTATTCATAGGAAACGTTTGATAGGTGTGTACCGTATACCCAGGTGTAGGGTGACATTGCTAAGGTATGCATGTGCTAGTATTGGGAGATGCACGCAGGGCCCAATGTCCTGCTTCTCCAGGAGGCATTAGCCAATGGGGCCTGTGGGTGTGGGTGTGGGTGTGTCTGCCCCTGTTGGCTGCTGCTTTACGGCAGACGTTCCCAACTCCAGTCCTGGTGTGCCAAACACTGTTCGGGTTTTCATGCTGTCCCTCATGAATATGCATGAGATACATCTGCATACCATGGGGGTGGTGCATAGATATGCAGCACAGGCATCTTTATTAGAGGCAGCATGGAACCTGAATGGTGTTTGGCCCTCCAGGACTGCATTTGGGAGACTCTGCTCTAGGTAATGCCCCTGTTTATGGTGTCTGTGCTCGGTGGGGTAAAATATAGGCGTATTAACCATGGGTATGTTCTCTGCAATAAAGGTTTGTCCTTACTATCAGGGTTTAGTTGTGGGAAAAATATGTGGACTGGATTGGATGTAGCCCCAGCTGGGCTTTGAACCTGTGACCTTTTCTTTTTGCACACAATGTCTGTGTGCACTGCACCACTGTGTTGCCACAGATATGCTGTATTCCCTGGGGAGTCCATGACTGTACATCCGACAGGGCCTGCTTGTTGCAGTGCACGGCACCCACCTGGACAGGGCTAGGCCATGGTCTGCTGTGGGCACCAGCCGCTGCCACCTCCACCATCAGTACCGCTCCATCCTTAGATTGGAGACAGCATAAACCCTGATGGATTTTTGGCCGCCAGGACTGCATTTGGGGGATTCTGCCGTAGGTAATGCACATTTCTATGGTGTTTTTGCTGTGTCGTATAAAATAGAGGTTTTTGACTCATGCTTATGTTCTCAGCAATAATGGTTCAGTCTTTACTACCATGTTTTCTTCATGGGTAAAATAAGGGAACTGGGTTTGCAGGAGCCCCAGCTGGGATTTGAACCTGTGACCCTCTGGTCCTAAAGGCACTGGCTGTGTCTGCTGCACCACTGTCTTAGCACAAAAATATTGCATTCCCTGGGGAGTCCATGGCTGTTTGTCAGACAGGGCCTGTCTGTTGGAGTGCACTGCACCCACGTGAAGGGGGCTAGGCCATTGTCTGCTGTGGGCAGCAGCCACTGCCCCCTCCACCAACGGTTCCCCTCCGCCACCATGCTGACATGGCCTTATATTGGTGAGAGCATCACAGCTGAATGATATGTGGCCCTCCAGGACTGCATTGAGGGGACTGTGGTCTAGGTAATGTGCATGTTTCTGGTGTCTGTGCTCTGTAGGGTAAAATAGAGGTGTTTGGACCATGCTTATGTTATCTGCAAAAAAGGTTGGTCTTTACTATCATGGTTTAGTGGTGGGTAAAATATGGGGATTGATTGGGTTTGCAGGAGCCCCAGCTGGGACTTGAACTGGTGATCTTTGGTTCTTGAACACACTGTCTGTGTTTACTGTACCACACTGTGGCCACAGAGACAGTGCAGTCCCTGGGGATAGGAAACCTGGCCAAAGGAGTCATAAACCCTGCTCTGCACAATTTCACTGTAGGATCAGTCACCTTGTATGGGGACGGAGCGTAGATCCTTCTAAAATTCATTTCTTTTTTGAGGCTTTCTTGGGAGTGATTTTTGATGTTTTCCATGACTATCACTGTTGCCCAGCTGGATTATAATTTTTTAGAATTTTGTTGTGGTCATTTTCAATTTTTATTTGCTATTTTGTTCTGTGCACATGTATCACACTGCTCACGTTTTGTAGGTTTCCTTGGTTTTGCTGTACATTGCTGACAGAAATGGTTTCTCTTCGCTTTAAATCGGCTCTACCGCGAGGTTTTCACTCGTGGTATTTTTTTAATCGAATTTCAGCCCCGCTCCTGTGTGGGGAGTCTCTCCCCTCCCACTCTCCACCCATTGACCCCGTCTCTCCGCCCTCCGGGAGCCTTTTCACGCCTCTATCGCTCATTTGCGCGACGCGCACATGAGCGGGCCCGTTAGTGCGGCGCGCACATGTGCGGGGCACAAAAACACATCATTAGCGTGCGCTAAGGTATCTTAGCGCATGCTCAAGTGTGCCCTGCACAGTAGCGCGGTTTAGTAAACATACCCCTAAGTGGTTGAACTGCAGATGTGCCAATAATGTTAACCACGACTGTAAATGTCTTTGAATATGGCCTCCCTCCCTCTTTAATTTTAAAAATTGATGTCCAATAATGCATTTTTACAAGCTCATTCTAGTAAGAGTTCTTTTGGTGTGATCAAGATTGTTAAGTCTAGTTGTCAAATCCTTGGGGTGGGAGAATAAGGAGCCTGAAAGCTGATTGAAAAGGGCTCAAAGCTGAAGGTTCATATAGAGTGCCTAATAGCCTTGAACCAGTCCAGTTTTGGCCCTATATGGTCTATATATTAACACAGAGAAAGTGTTTTTTGTAGTGCACATCCCACCAAACCACCATCAAGATTGCCTTGACTGCCCCCCATCTCCCATGCTGTGCCTCACTTCCCTAGATCTCCTTTCTTACAATTCAGGCCCTCTCACTCTAACTGCAGACCTGATACCCTAATCTAGGGCCTAATCTTCCCTTAACATGAAGATCATCTGTGATCATAAGGGCTGAAACCCTTTGGCCACCCTCTCAATCTTGTGAAATACATGCTTATTCTTCAGAAGGAAAAGAGACATGTGAGAGCACCACTGATTAATGTAGAAGCCTAGTGGTGCTTCATAACTCTCATGTGATAATATTAAAGCAATACTAGGTACCATCCCTCAGTAGAAATCATCCCTTCTGCTAGTGAAGATTATAAAAATATTCATTTATTTGAGAGTGATCCGTGGCAACTTTTGATTTGAGGTGTTGGTGCTGAGGAGCCCATATTTTTGGGTCAGAATCTGCATTGCGAGAATTGTGGTCTAGATTAGGAGGGAGTCAAGTTTTGTCTTGGGGAGGAGGAGCAATCTTCATGGAAGGTTTCCAAGGGGATGAAATTTTCCATGCAAATATATCCTTTCACTATGGGTCAGGTATCACTGGTGATTTTGGAATCCAGCGTGTACATGCTAAACCTTTTCGATAAGCATGCAAGCTAATAAGAACATAAGGACATAAGATATGCCACACTGGGTCAAACCAAGGTCCATCAAGCCCAGCATCCCATCTCCAACAGTGGCCAATCCAGGTTACAAGTGCCTAGCAGTTTCCCTAAAAGACACAAGTTTCACAATGCTTGTACTGGGGCAAGCAGTGGATATCCCAGGTCCCCTTTAATAATGGTTTATGGATCTTTCCTCCAGGAACTTGTCCAAATCTCTTTTAAACCCAGCTACACTAGCAGCTTTTACTACATCCTCCGGGTAATGAACTTCAGAGTCTGATTATGCGTTGAGTGGAAAAATATAGATTTTGCACAATAGGGTCTGTTTTTTTGTGGCATTGCACAAGAAATTAGTGCCATACTTATTAAGTAGCATTACAGCATACAGTATGCATGAACTTTTCCCCCCTCCCCAAAATATAGAACAATTTTAAATTTCCTGTGAATTAACAAAACTTACTGAATTTATTGCTAGGATTACTACAATAAAAACTTACATTATGAGCAACATTGAGAAAGGAAAAGGACAATTGAGCAGCATAAAAATAGAAAACTATAAAGATAGAGAGAAAAAAAGGATAATGGAAAAGCTGTAACTCTGTCCCAGTAAGTGTTAAATTACATTGTATTTTATGCACATGTATGTCAAGCATATATCTGCTCATAAATCACTGCCCCAAGCTCCCTTGCAGGAAACTGAACAAATGCATCTCACAGGAGACGGAAATGCATTTACAATGACTGCAGCTATAAAACAAATAGTTAATCCAAGGCAACAAATAAGAAAAATCTTCTGAGGACATGCCTCTGGACTCAGAAAACATTCAGAATCTTTTTTTTCCCCTGAGAAGCAGAATAAGAACATAAGAAACACCTTTTGAGGTCAGAGCAATGGTTTATTAAGTCCAGCATCCTGCTCCATACTGGTGCCAGTGCTTTCATAGTGGTCAGACCTTGAAGCAGCTGTTTACTAAATCTTAAAGGAGCATGTTTACTAAGCTCCGAGGCATGTGGCTTCTATCTAACTGCAGAGGGACATGTACATCCACCCCCTGCAGGTAGCACAGGAACTCTGAACTTGAATGTAGCATAAGTGCTGCAGGAGCAAATCATGCCACTCACTGAGGTGACATCAGTTGCAGCCATGCTACTGGCATCACTAGTTGCAATGTGCCGGGAATGCCCCCATCCTTACCAGTCCCCACTCCAATACACGCTACAAGTGTAGCCTGGGTTTTTATTATGAGGGCCTCATGCTACATTTTAATGTAGAACTGAAATTGCATGCTAACCACACACTACACTGGTAGCGCACTTCATTAAACATGCCCCAAAGAGCACTAATTTACATTAGCATGTGCCAAGTGCTACACAATCCTTATATTTATGTGCAGGGGCGGCCCAAGGGGGGTGCGGGGCCATGTGCGGAGACTCGGTGCGGGGCCTCATTTGCATAAGGTGCCTCATTTGCATAAATATTTGCATAATGTTACCATACACTAACTTTTAGTAAACATGCCTCTTAATGAGTATATGGATAAAGAAAGACTAAAAGGTTTCTACATTACTATAATCCAGTACCAACCGCCAGGCACATTAGGAACTACTACAAACACTGCCCATTTAGAACCCATAGCAAACCCGCCGTATCCTAACAGCACTACCAGGACTCACAAAGCACCATACCCTAACTATCAAAAGGCAACACTGCAAATATTAAACCAATACATTTCAGAGAACAATAATACATGACCTACTGGGGAAAGAACAAGTGGCAATGTCAAATAGGAATTACATAAACAGTATACCTCAGCTCAGTTACACATGCAGAACATAGACCATCACCAAACAAGGAATCACAATTTAGAAACAGGAAGACCATAATTAAACTGGGAACCCCAAAAGCCAAACTTGGAATATACAACAACACTGTAGAAATAAAACTATAAATTAATTGCACATTTCCCAGAGCTGACATATTCCAGTTAATAAATTCAAAATAAAGAGATATTTTTCTACCTTTTGTGCATTTTTTTTCAGTTGCAATTGTTCCAGCCACTTTCTTCTGGTTTCTTCGTGTCTTCTGCTAACTCTCCATCTGCTGTCCATTTGTCCTTTCTTCTGTCTTGTTTTTTTTTCCATTCTCTCTCTACATCTGCTTTAACATGCTAATCTTTCTCCTTTTGCTCTTTCCTCATTCCTATTTCATCCACTCAAATTTTATCCCTCCTTCCTCAATCCCCATTTATTCTCCCAATATCCGGCCAATTGTAGATTTGTCTTCCCTCCCACGCAAAATATTTTTCCCTCTCCATTTCACTCTCCCAGCTCCATCCCATTTTAATCCTCCCCCAACATCAGCTCCTTTCTAGTTCCAGCCCCACCCAGCATCTGCTCCCTTCTTGTCCCTGCATCAGCCCATTTCCAGTCCTAGTCCCCCATCAGCCCATTTCCAATCCTATCCTAGCCCCACCATCAGCCCATTTCCAGTCCTAGCTCCCCCATCCATTTCCAGTCCTATCCGAGTCCATCCATCAGTTCATTTCCAATCCCAGCCCCTCATCAGCCCATTTCCAGTCCTATCAGTTCCTCCATCAGCTCATTTCCAATCCCAGCCCCCATCAGCTCGTTTCTATTCCTTTCCTAGCCCACCATCAGCCCATGTCAAATCCTAGCTCCCCTCCACTCAGCCCATTTCCAATCCAAGCCCCCCATGAGCCTACTTCCAGTTCTAGCCCCTCCATGAGTCCATTTCAATTCAAGCCCCCACCACAGCCCATTTCCAACCTTAGCACCCCCAACAGCCCATTTCCAGTCCTATCCTGGCCCCTCCATCAGCCCATTTCCTGTCCTAGCCCCCCCCCCCCACTCAGCCCATTTCCAGTCCTAGCTCCCTCTCCTCACAGCCCATTTCCATTCCAAGCCCCCCTCCCCATCAGCTATTTGCAGTTCAAGCCCCCTTTCCACTCAGCCCATTTCCATTCCAAGCCCCTGTCCCCATCAGCTATTTGCCGTTCAAGCCCCCCTTCCACTCAGCCCATTTCCAGTCCTAGCAACTCCCCATCCCATTACCAGTCCTAGCTCCCCCATCAGCCCACTTCCAGTCCGAACCCCCTATAGCCCATTACCAGTCCTAACCCCCCATCAGCCCACTTCCAGTCCGAACCCCCTATAGCCCATTACCAGTCCTAACCCCCCCATCAGCCCACTTCCAGTCCTTACCCTCCCATCAGCCCATTTTCAGTCTTACCCCCCCATCAACCCATTACCAGTCCTAACCCATCAGCCCACTTGTAGTCTTAGCCCCCCCATAGCCCAGTACCAGTCCTAACCCCCCCAGCCCATTACCAGTTCTAACGCCCCCCACAGCCCATTACCAGTCATAACCCCCTATCAGCCTAGTTGTTTTCTTAGCCCCCCCATAGCCAATTACCTGTTGTAACCCCCCCATCAGCCCATTACCTTTCCTAACCCCCCCCATAGCCCATTTCCAGTCCTAATCCCCCCATCAGCCCACTTGTAGTCGTAGCCCCCATAGCCCATTACCTGTCATAACTTCCCCCATCAGCCCATTTCCAGTCTTAGCCCCTCCATAGTCTATTACCTGTCCTAACCCCCCATAACCCATTCCCAGTCTTTACCCCCCCCCATCAGCCCACTTCCAGTCTGAACCCCCTATAGCCCATTACCAGTCCTAACCCCCCCCATCAGCCCATTTACAGTCCTTACCCCCCTCCCTCCCTCCCTCCCTATTTACAGTCCTTACCCCCCTCCCCATCAGCCCATTTACAGTCCTCCCCCCTCAGCCCATTTACAGTCCTCCCCCTCCCCATCAGCCAATTTACTGTCCTTACCCCCCTCCCCATCAGCCCATTTACAGTCCTTACCCCCCTCCCTCCCCATCAGCCCATTTACAGTCCTTACCCCCCTCCCCCCTCCCCATCAGCCCATTTACAGTCCTTACCCCCCTCCCTCCCCATCAGCCCATTTACAGTCCTTACCCCCCCTTCCCCATCAGCCCATTTACAGTCCTTACCCCCTCCCTCCCTCCCTCCCCCCCCATCAGCCCATTTACAGTCCTTACTCCCCCCCCCCAGCCCAGCTAAGTTTAAAAAAAAAAAGACCCAGAAACCGGCTGCTGCTGCCGCTGCCACCGTGGCAGCGGCAGAATGGAGAATCCCGCGGGGACCCCTGTCCGGCAGTCTTTGATGCGGCCTCAGCGCGGGCTTTTCAGAGCCGCGCGAAGGGAGAGTTTCCCTTTCTCACGGCTCTGTTAATCCCGCCGCGGGGCTGATGGGAAATCCCATCAGCCCCGCGGCGTGATTAACAGAGCTGCGAGAGGAGAAGCTCTCTCTCTTCGCGCAGCTCTGACAGCCGACGGAGGCCACAGAGAAGACTGCCGGACAGGGGGGCCCCGCGGGATTCTCCATTCTGCCGCTGCCACGGCGGCAGCAGCAGCCGGTTTCTGTTTTTTTTTTTAAACTTAGTTGGGCTGATGGGGGGGGGGGGGGTGGTAAGGACTGTAAATGGGCCCCGCGGGATTCTCCATTCTGCCGCTGCCACGGCGGCAGCGGCAGCCGTAGCCGGTTTATGATTTTTTTAAAACTTTAATGGGATGCAAGATGTTTTTTGCGCGGGGCCCCCTGAAACGCGGGGCCCTGTGCAAAAAACATTCTTGCTCAATGGACGGGCCGGCCCTGTTTATGTGGGTCGCATGGCACTTAGCACACACAAATGTCCATAACCACCTCCTAAATTTCACTTTAAGATGCTCCTCTGTAACGGGTCAATATGCAAATGCTGTGGTCAATTTTTCATATAAATATTATCTGTGGCATTTAAAAATATGTTTATCCCTCATCACTATCTGGATAGTGAAAGATCGTGATAAGGGGGTTCTCTAACTAGCCTTCAGGACACATCTAGCCAGTTGGGTTTTCAGGATAACCACAATGAATATTCATGAGAGATTTGCATACAATGGAGGCAGTGAATGCAAATCTCTCTCATGCATATTCATTGTGGCTACCCTGGGAACCCATTTGGCTAGCTAAATTGGTTGAGAACCTCTGATATAGGGTGACAAGCACTGCTGCTATCCAGATACTGGTAATATTCAGAGGCTTAGGGGGGTCATTCTGATCCCAGATAGTGGGGACTGGACATCTGACATGGATATCCAGTCCCCGCCATTCCCCTAGACCCAATTCGGAGAGCAGAGCTCCCCACATGTACTGCTGAGATGTGCAGGGAGCTCTATATGAGGGAGGGAGGGGATGGGCCTGAAGTGGAGCGAGGGCAGGCCAGAGGTATGACCCTCAACACAGATGTATTGTACAGGGCCTATTCCGGTGATGGCCCTGTGCGTCTGAGCTGCGGGACCTGGACGGGGTCTTATTCCATCTCGGAGGTGGAATACGTCTCCCCCTAATGGAGGGAGACAGCCATGCTGGGAGGTGAGAGAGGAGGGGGGTTACTTGCAGCCCGATCGGGAGTCAAGCAGCAGGTTGGATGGCGGTGTGGGTGATTGGGGCTCCTGCATGGAACTGTGGTGTCATGGCAACAGGATGTTACTGCAATGTGGCTCCATGCAGGAGCCCAGGCTGAGCTATCCAGGGAATCGGCTAGACATCCAGCCTGACAGAATTGGGGCATGATCTGCCCATCCTGGCTGGTTGCACCCGATTCTGTGGGATCAGAATCAGGTGCATATCCAGCCCGTCCAGATTCTGGAAGTCTGGATGGGCTGGATATGTCCTGATGTGAATGGACTTCTTAGTTATAAATGGGCAGCGCCTGAAAAACACCTCCATCAAGCCTCTACTAAAAAATAGTAGACTTGACCCATCCAAAGTCGAATCTTTTAGGCCAATCTCGAGCATCCCCCAACTTGCAAAAATCATAGAAAAAGCTGCTCAACAACAACTCCAGCTCCATATTGACACTGAAGCTCCACTAGACCCGTCACAACACGGCTTCAGGGAAGCGCATGGCGTCGACACAGTCCTCACAACCCTATTCAATGAATTGGTCACTGGAATGGACAGCATTCAACAAGGTTTTGTCCTCATCTTCCTGGACATCTCCGCCGCCTTTGACTCTGTGAATCATGACATACTTCTACAACGCTTGAAGGAAAAGGGGATTCAAGGCACAGCACTTGAATGGTGTAAATCCTACCTATCCAACAGGTGGCAACAAGTAAAAACAGGTCATACATCCTCGGAACCATTCCTGCAGTCCCAGGGGGTACCTCAAGGATCGTCCTTATCGGCATTAATGTTCAATATATATATGCAGCCGATATGTGATTTGATCCGATCTTTCAACGTACGATGCCTGGCTTACGCAGACGACATCCTCCTCTACATGCCGTTCAAAACTGACCAACCGATGTTCTCCCCAATAATCAATTGTTTCGGAGCGGTAGCTGATTGGCTACTGACACAAAATCTTTGGATCAATCATAGTAAAACTGATGTCCTTTTTGTTACAAAGAACCGTAAATTCACACCCCCCCCCATCGCTACTTGTCAATGATGTAGAATTGAAGTCCAAACCTACAATCAGATATCTTGGCATCACATTGGACCAGCACCTAGATATGACCACACATGTGAAGAACGTTACAAAGTCTATATATCACAAGATCAGAACATTACGTCACCTCCGCCCCCTACTGGAATCCAATGACTACCGGACAACCTTTCAGGCATTAGTCCTCCCACACCTGGACTTTGCGAATATCGTCCTCCACGGCCTCCCTCAATCAATTTTAAATCCGCTCCGCCTGGCTATGAATGCAGCCGCAAGAGTTCTCTCTGGATCATCAAGAACTGACCACATAACACCAATCATGAAAAATCTGCATTGGCTACCATTACACGCCAGACTCCAATATAAGTCATTAGTCCTTACCTTTAAAGCCCTGAATAACTACCCACCTACACCGATTAGCAAACTAATTCACAGCACCCTGGAAAACAGAGACAGGAGATCCACTGCAATGAACACCTTAATAGTCCCCAAGATGATGACGTCATGTACTAAGACCACTTCCAACAGGGCTTTCTCTATATTCGCTCCCCTAAATTGGAATGCCCTTCCACATGAAATCCGTGGCATCAAAAGCTTAATCCTATTCCGTAAAGCTTTGAAACACCACCTATTCACAATATGCTACCCCGACACCCACACATCGGGTAAACTTCCTTCATGTCTCAGCTACCACAGCACCTTATTACAACCAGAAAATGGCTAGCCTATACTATTGCCCACCCACCACTTTTACGCCTGTCTCTCCCACACAAAATGAAGATGATACCAAATTAGCTCAGAGTACTGGTGACAATACTAATGTAACCTGTAAATAGTTACCCTGTGAATAGTTACCCCTGTTGTCCTATGTTTTTTTTCCCTGTTCTATGTAAAACTCAATGTTGCTTGTATGCATTGTAGTATGTTTTGTTCGATGTACACCGCACTGATTTCAATAGCGCGGTATAGAAGAAATGTTAAATAAATAAAATAAATAAATAATGCACATTATTTGTCTCTTAATGCATGTTAAAAATACACTCGTCGTTCCACATGACAGAACAAAATTTAATCTTCAAACATGTAACCGTGTATTCGATCTTTATGCACCCTCGCTTTGGAACTCACTTCCAACCCAAGTCCGCAGCAACAAGGACCTCTCTGCATTTAGAAAGCAGAAAAAAACCCTTCTCTTCGGGGAGTACCTAGGATCGACGCAGAACAGCACCCAATGAAATTCTCCAAGGCAGATTGAGACAGCAGAGAAAGCCAGAACTGTAAATATATCTGAACTGTGAATGAGACTGAAGAGAGAGAAACATAGAAACATAGAAACATGATGACAGAAAAAGACCACATGGCCTATCTAGTCTGTCCTTCCATATCAACAACTACAACAGTCCACTTTTTACCTTTAGAGATCCTCTGTGTTGGTCCCATGCTTTTTTTTATTCAGTTACTGTCCTCATCTCTACCACCTCCACTGGGAGACTATTCCATGGATCCACTACTCTTTCTGTAAAGAAATATTTCCGCATATCACTCCTGAAACTATCTCCCTTCACCCTCATCCCATGTCCCCTCGTAGCAGAACTTGCTTTCAATTGAAAGAGGCTCTCTCCCTGAACATTTATACCATGGAGGTATTTAAACATCTCAATCATATCACCTTTATCCCGCCTTTCCTCTAAGGTATACATATTAAGATCCTTAAATCTGTCCTCATATGCTTTATAATGAAGCCAACTAATCATTTTAGTAGCCATCCTCTGCACCGACTCCATCCTGTTCACATCCTTTTGAAGGTGCGGTCTCCAGAATTGCACACTATACTCCAAATGAGGTCGCACAAAAGACTTATACAGAGGCATTATCACCTCCTTTTTTCTGCTAGCCATTCCTCTCCGTATGCACCCAAGCATCGTTCTAGCTTTTGCCGTCGCCTTTTCTACCTGTTTAGCTACTTTAAGATCATCAGACACAACCACGCCTAGGTCCCGCTCTTTAGTGGACAAAAGTACTTCACCTCCTATACTGTATTGCTCCCTTGGATTGCTGCAGCCCAAATGCATGACCTTATATTTTTTAACATTAAATCCCAGCTGCCAAATTCTAGACCATTCTTCAAGCTTAGCTAGATCCCTCCTCATGTTAAGCAGCCACCATCTTCCCCTAATCGGGGCTGAGATCTGCACCCGGCCAGCCTGCCCCCCCGAGCAGCAACTCCGGCCCATTCGGGGCTGTGGGAGGAGGGGAGGAGCAGCAGGCCGGCTTAAAAGGGAGCCGCTGCCGGCGGGAAAAGCAAAGCAGCCACCATCTTCCCCTAATCGGGGCTGAGATCTGCACCCGGCCAGCCTGCCCCCCCGAGCAGCAACTCCGGCCCATTCGGGGCTGTGGGAGGAGGGGAGGAGCAGCAGGCCGGCTTAAAAGGGAGCCGCTGCCGGCGGGAAAAGCAAAGCAGCCACCATCTCCCCCTAATCGGGGCTGAGATCTGCACCCGGCCAGCCTGCACCCCCGAGCAGCAACTCCGGCCCATTCGGGGCTGTGGGAGGAGGGGAGGAGCAGCAGGCCGGCTTAAAAGGGAGCCGCTGCCAGGCGGGCCCGCGCCTGGTCGGGCCCGCGCCTGAGGGCCTCGCCAGAGGGCCCTTTGGCGTGGCCCTTAGGCGGGGCACGTATCAGTGCTGAGCAAAGTGCAAGAAGCCATTGTGTTTGAGGTCACAGAGGCCTATAGAAAAGAAACGACGCCGCACCGAGACAGCCCTTTGTCCACAACTACAGTCATCGTTACCGTCTCCATTGTTTATGCTGATCACAGTCCATGAAGAAATCTGCAACATAACGAAAACCAGCAGCCACTCTCAAGTCCAGCTATTCACTAAATAGACTGTCATTTATGATAACCCGTATAAGCACAGCAGTATCCCGACTGCCCGGCGGGTTTGAAACTAACCTCATCAACATCATCTGAAAAGATCTCCGTCTTCTTCAAACCTCCAGCTGGAGCGCACCTATGGCAGACCTCGCTCTCACACTGAACCAAGCCACCTACCGATCACAGCAAGTATACCACTTCTAAAACACTGGCTATAAATGAGTCTTCCAGCACACCCATCTAAGCCAATATCAATATTCTCCTATGGTCACACATATCCTATGATCTGTAGCCTCATATACTGTTGTCAGTAGCCTATATAACTTTGTTGATAGTACCTATACCATTGTCAATAGCCTATATAACACTGTCAATAGCTTCTTATACTGTATAACATTGTTGATAGTACTCATACTGTTGTCAGTAGACTATACAACACGGTCAATAGCTTCTTATACTGTTGTCAGTAGCATCATATACCGTTGTCCATTGCCATACTGTTTTGTGTCTCACTACCGTACTCTCTGTCCTGCTATTGCACTATACTGCAGTATATCTACAGTACTTCGCACACAACAGGAACTCGCAAAATGGCCCTCCAGCTCTTCGCCCTTATCAGCTTTTTCCTACTGACTCACTGGCTCGGAACCTCCCAAGCCCTTTACATATCTCATGGAAATATCCCCATCTTAAATAGCCATGGAAAAAGGTGGTCTGGACCTCCATACTCCCACCCAGGAAGTGACACCTACACACGCCGCTCCCATTTGATACACATAGCACTCCAGCTGCCCAATACACCCACCCAGGAAGAACCTCCGAACTACCGACCCCTAAGATGTGCCATCATAAATGCGCGTTCTATTCGCAAAAAGTGGCCTGTGGTTCTTGAAACAATTTCCCGCTATGACCTAGAGATACTCATGATCACAGAAACCTGGCTATCAGCTGAAGATAACGTTCTCATCAACCAACTTCTACCACCCAATTTCGCCATACACACAAGACATAGAGAAAACAAAAAAGGAGGAGGGGTGCTCATAGTCTCCAAATCGGACCTTAACTTCCACATAACAGATTCCTCTAGCTCAAGCAATCTAGACATACTCTCCATTACAAACCAGCAAATCTCCCTCAACCTCTTATACAGGACACCGTCCACGTCTCCAGATAACCTCCCAACCATTATTGACCTTACTGCCAGCACCCTCAATCCCAATAAACCAAATTGGATAATGGGTGACTTCAATCTCCCATCGTTATCCCAAAACCACGCAATTGCCTTCCTTGGTGCTATGGAAGACCTGGGACTCAAGCAAATTATCAATAAACCCACTCATATAAAGGGAAACATTCTGGATTTGGTATTTGCTCCTCAGACAGTCATTCAACAAAACCACAACCTACCAATATCAATCGTTGATGTACCCTGGTCAGACCACAAACTGATCATTTTCCAGATCCCCATCATCAATGAGAAGCTGCACAGAAGCCAAAACATGCACAGCACATCACGGACGCCCACAAGAAGATTTAGACCATTTAACAGAGAACACATCTTGGCTGAGACCCAATCACTCCTCAACAAAACCATACCAGACCTCGACGAACTAATCACCTCCTGGAACTCCAATCTGCATGCCATATCACAACCTCCAATTTCCAATAACACAAAGAGGAGAAAAAGAAGCACCGCCCCATGGTTCTCTCCTGAATTGCGAGCCTCTCTGACTCAACTCCGCAGACTGGAACGCCGCTGGCGCAGATCACTTTCCACTGAAGATCAGACCGCCTACCGTACTCACCTCTCCACACACCGTGAAGCAATCACAACCACAATGAAACAATATCACACAGACACCCTAAAGAGATCACTGAATAAACCACGTGACCTCTTCAACCTGGTCAAATCCCTCTCAAAGGAACCTTCTCCCGAACAACACAGTGAGATTCATCCACAGAAATTCGCTGACTACATGCAATCCAAGATAGTGCAAACTAACAAGGTGTCAACAATCCCGTTCCAAGAACCAACGAATGCATCCCCACTAAATAACTTCTCTACACCATCCACTAAATGCATCGAGGACACCATAGCATCTCTCAATACCTCCACTGCACAAACGGACCCATGCCCAGCTTTTTGGATTAAGGAGCTACGTTGTGCGTTCAGCCCCTTCATTGCAAATCTAATGAACCTCTCATTCACAACAGGGTACTTCCCTGCAGCACTCAAGCAGACTTCCATCAGGCCACTTTGAAAAACCCCAAGCTAGACCCGCAAAAGGTCGAATCTTATAGGCCTATAGCTAGCATTCCCCTCTTAGCCAAGATAATTGAGAAGGAGGCACAACGGCAAATCCAAGATCATATAGACACCACAGCTCCCCTAGATCACTGCCAACATGGGTTCAGAGAATATCATGGGGTCGAGACCCTTCTCACGAACCTATTCAACGACATTATCACAGGCATTAACAACATCCGACAAGGATTTGTACTCGTCTTCTTAGACATCGCTGCGGCGTTCGACTCGGTAAGCCACGAAATTCTCCTCGGACGACTGAAAGAGAAAGGTATCTGCAACAGTGCATTAGAATGGTGCAACTCTTATCTGGATGGTAGATGGCAATATGTGAAGTCCGGTACAGAAGAGTCAAAACGCTTCCATCAAAAGCAAGGTGTGCCTCAAGGTTCCTCATTGTCTTCCCTACTATTTAACATATACATGCAGCCCATCTGCGACATCATAAGATCTTTCAAAGTCAACTGCTTGATATACGCAGATGACATTCTCTTATATATGCCTTTCTCCACAACTCAATTAGACCTGGCACCGTTGGTAGACTGCCTCAATTCGGTCTCAGAGTGGCTCCAATCACAAAACCTTCGCATTCAACATAAAAAAACAGAGGTGCTCTTCATCTCCAAAGACCCCAACTTCACCCCTCCAGCCCACGTCAGTGTCAAGGAAGCTGACCTACAAGCTAAAGAAACAATAAGATACCTTGGAGTTACATTGGACCAACGTCTGGATATGAAACATCACATAAATAACATAGTCAAAGCTGTATACTTCAAAATACGCTCGCTTAGGCATATGCGCTCCATGTTGGACCCTGATGACTTCCGAACCATATACCAAGCACTAATCCTGCCACACTTCGACTTTGCAAATGCCATATTACAAGGTCTCCCTCAATCCACTCTTAGCCCATTACAGATGGCCATGAATGCCGCAGCAAGAGTCCTCTACGGAGCCTCCAGAAGCGACCACGTAACTCCCATTCTTAAACAGCTTCACTGGCTCCCCATCCATGGGAGGATCATCTTTAAAACCCTAGTCCTATCATTCAAGGCAATCAAGGGTATCTCATCCTCCTCACTCACAGATCTGATTCACACTGTACCCCCCAACAGATCCAGAAGAACATCAGCCGTAAACCTACTGACAACCTCGAAGGCGTTGACAAAGTGCAACATGACAACCTCAAACAGAGCCTTCAGTTTCTATGTACCCAAATGCTGGAACGCTCTACCCTCCAACATAAGGGCCATTACTGACCTACTCCAGTTCAGGAAGGCACTCAAATACCACCTCTTCCTTCAATACTACCCTACCAGCAATTGAACCAGAGGAAGTGACCCACTTATGAACACACCATGCCGTTCTTATATTATTAAGACTCTATTCTGTTCTATGTAATTATCTCTTGTATATAGTTTACCCCGGTTCTCCAAGTTTGTACTCCTGTTCGATGTAAACCAAACAGCTTGTTGTTATGGTCTTTATGTTATAATGTAAACCGCGCTGATGCCGAATAGTGCGGTATATAAGAACTTGTAATAAATAAATAAAATCTACACCTTCCTGGGTGTCTACTCTATTGCAGATTTTGGTATCATCTGCTCAGAGGCAAACCTTACCCGACAGCCCTTCCACTATATCACTAACAAAGATGTTAAAAAGAATCGGACCAAGGACAGATCCCTGGGGCACACCACTGATAACATCCTTCTCAGAGTGAGCTCCATTTACTTGTACTCTTTGTCGCCTCCCACCCAACCAATTTCTAACCCAAGCAGTAACTTTAGGGTCCATTCCTAGGGTGATCAGTTTGTTTATAAGTTGCCTGTGAGGAACAGTGTCAAAGGCTTTACTGAAATCTAAATACACCACATCTAGAGCTCTCCCTCGGTCCAACTCCCTGGTCACCCAGTCAAAGAAATCAATCAGATTTGTCTGACAAGACCTGCCTCTGGTGAATCCATGCTGCTCGGATCCTGTAATCCGCTGGACTCCAGAAACCTCACTATTTTCTCTTTCAGCAGCGTTTCCAATAATTTACTCAACACCGAAGTTAAACTAACCGGCCTGTAGTTTTCAACCACATCCTTACTTCCGCTTTTGTGTAAAGGCTCCAGATGAGCCTCTCTTCAGTCATTTGGCACTACTCCCGACTCCAACGAGGCATTGAAAAGGTCAGTCAGTGGAGTTGCTAGAATGTCCCCAAGTTCCCTCAGTATTCTAGGGTGTATCCCATCCGGTCCCATCGCTTTGTCTACTTTAAGTTGAGCTAGTTTCTCACGAACACAGTCTTCTGAAAATTGTTCAAGATGTCCCTCACTTCTGTTCCTATTTGTGGGTGTTTTCTGAGGTCCTGCTCCTGGTTCTTCATCTGTGAACACAGAACAAAAATATTTGTTAAGCAATTCCGCTTTATCCTTATCAGCTTCTACATATTCCCCCCCGGCACCCTTGAGTCTGACAATACCACTTTTGCCCCTCCTCTTCTCACTAATATATCTGAAAAATGTCTTATCCCCCCATTTTATTGCATTTATTTTATTTATTTATTTTATTTATTTATATTTCTTATATACCGCACTATTTGCAATCAGCGCGGTTCACATGGAACAGAAACATCCGACAACTTAAATATGTCTGGTCATTACATTAAACAGGAAATGCAACTTGGAAAAAGGGTACACTATATACATATGAGGTGTACTGAGAAAGGATAATGTTTGGTGTTTACATTGTAGGGGACGCCTGTTGCGAGGGCTTGCCTAGTTGACTACTATTATTGTTGAGGTGCTCGTTATTCGAGTGGGACTGAGGATCGGAGATGTCAGTGAGATATTTGGTGAAGAGGAAATGTTTAAGGGCCTTTCTAAATTGGCTCAAGTTGGGGATTGCTCTGATATGTGCTGGTAAGGTATTCCATAGACTTGGGGCACAGAGTTGGAAGGCTCTGTTAGCTGTTGTTTTGGTGCATTTAGTTGCTTCTTTTGGAATTACTAGCACGTTGGACTCTGCAGATCTTCTTGGTCTGTTAGGTGCAAGTGGTTGGATGAGGTCAGATAGAGAGGAGGAGGAGAGCTCATTGCCAGCTTTGAAAGTCATGAGCAAGGTCTTAAAACAAATCCTGGCTTGAATGGGGTGCCAGTGTAACTGCTTCAGGAGTGGTGTCACATGGTCTCTCCTGGATGAGCCAAAGAGTACTCGCGCTGCACTGTTCATAGCAAGTTGAAGGGGATGCAGGGTGGACCGGGGAGCCCTTGTAGTATGGAGTTTGAATAATCAAAATGGGGAATAATCAGGGCTTGGTAAATGGTGCGGAAATCATCTGGTTCGAGTAACGGGCATAGGTGTCTGAGGGATCTGATTTTAAAGTAGATCGCCCTTACGGTATTGGCTACATGTTTCTTCATGTCGAGATTTTGGTCTAGCGTCACTCCGAGGTAACGTATAGCAGGTTTAACTTGTAGTTCGGCATCATTTACCTTAACGCAGCTGGGTGGTATGAAATTTGGGTTCCTTGAGATGAAAAGAACCTCCGTCTTTTTGTGTTGGATTCGTCGGTTTTGTGATAGGAGCCACTCAGATATAGTGTTGAAGCAATTAGTTAGAGGGGCGAGGTCTAGTTTATCTAATGTATGTATGCATGTATAAAAGCACATCGTCAGCATATAACATGCAACTAACATTGAAGGATCTAATGATTTTGCAGATGGGTTGGATGTATATATTAAACATCAAGGATGATAGGGATGATCCTTGAGGCACTCCTTGACTTTGTTGAAATGGTTCCGAAGTAGTCCCATTTGCTCAAACATGCTGCCATCTTCCAGAAAGGTAGGATCTGCACCATTTGAGCGCTGATCCGCTGATACCTTTTTCTCTTAGGTGGTAGAGGAGAATCTCATGGCATACAGAGTCGAAGGCTGCTGCTATATCTAAAAAGATGAGTGCGAAACCATGTTGTATGTTGTCAATGCCTGAAATTATATTGTTGAACAGGGCTGTAAGTAGTGTTTCCACTCCATGTGACTCTCTAAATCCATGTTGGGATGGATCTAGTGGGGCAGTAGTGTCAATATGATCCTGTAATTGTCTATGTACTACTTTTTCAATGATTTTTGCGAGCATAGGTATACTAGATATGGGCCTCTAAGACTCTACCTTTTGGGGGTCTAACTTGGTGTTTTTTAAAAGAGGTCTGACAGAGGTCTGCTTGAGAGTAGGGGGGAAAGACCCAGTGTTAAAAGATTGGTTTATGATGTTGGCTATAATAGGAGAGAGGTCACATCGCAGATCCTTTAACCAGAATGCCGGACAAGGATCTGTGTGTGCAGTGGTGGTGTTTAGGGCTAAGATGGTATCTTCGATAATTTTCTTTGAAGGTATAGAGAAGGATGTTAGTGATGCTGAGTGCTCTTGCACGTCAAGGGGGTCAGGTATTATTATTTTGTCGGTCTTGCACATTTTGGATTGCATGTAGACTGCATAGTCTTGCGGGTGAATATCGCCATGGTGCTCAGGGGTTGGTTCTTTAGCAAGAGTTTTGACCAAGTTAAACAGATCATGTGGCTTATTCAATGACCATCTCAAGGTGTCTGTATGGTATTGCCTCATCCTGTCTGAGATTTCTTTGCGATGTGAAGTCAGATGTTGAATGTATGCTGACTTGTCACTACTGGTGCGTGACTTCCTCCAGCGCTTTTCCAGTCTCCGTAGAATGTTTAGTGAAGCCCTTAAGTCGGCTGTAAACCATGGGGCTGATGATTTTTTCTTCGGGGCCTTGTTTGTTGGAGAACGGATTGGCTATTTCCTCCTCCTTTTGAATCTTTGCCTTCTTGACTACTTTGCTAGCTTCTCTAAGTTTTTCCAAATACAGATGCCTGTCTTCCTCTCTCTGTGATCTCTTGTATTTCATGAAGGCCTCCCTCTTTTTCTTCACTTTTTCAGCTACTTCCTTCGAAAACCATAGCGGTCTCCTTTTCCTTTTGCCTTTATTTACCATTTTAACAAAAAGGTTGGTTGCCCTTAAAATACCCTCTTTCAGATTTGCCCACTGTTTTTCTACATCCCCCAGCTGTTCCCATCCCACTAACGACTCCCTGAAGTATTGGCCCATCTTCGCAAAGTTAGTCTTCCTAAAGTCTAAGATCCTCACCTTGGAATGGATTCAAACAGCCCTAGTCCTAATACTGAACCACACCATCTGGTGATCACTGGATGCAAAATGATCTCCCACTACAACATCAGAAACACTTTCACCATTGGTAAGCACCAAGTCCAGTATGGCCCCTTCACGTGTGGGGTCTGTTACCAATTGCCTGAATAGTTCTCCCTGTGTAGAGAATCCAGGATCTCCTTACTTCTAGATGATACTGCAGCAGGAATGTGCCAATCAACATCTGGCATATTGAAATCTCCTATCAGTAGCACTTCCCCTTTCCTAGCAATGCTGCGTATGTCTTCAATTAACTCTCTGTCCACCTCTTCCTCTTGTGAGGGATGTCTGTATATCACACCAATGCAAATAGATTACTCTTTCCCTCTTTCTAGTTTAACCCACAATGCCTCCTCTCTCCCTTTTAAGCTCTGTAATTCCAAAGCTTTAATAGTAGTTTTTACATATAGTGCCACTCCTCCTCCCCTTCTTCCTACCCTGTCCTTTCTGAATAAAGTATAGCCAGGTATAGTTACATCCCAGTCATGGTTTTCTGTGAACCATGTTTCTGTAACTGCCACTAAATCCAAGTCAGCCACTCCCACCAAAGCTTCAATATCAGGGATCTTATTTCCCATGCTACGGGCATTTATACACACTGCTTTCCATATGTTATCCCTGTTACCCATTTCCATAAAGGTATTTAATGTATCACCTACCTGGGGGCTTTCACTTACCTGGGGGCTTTCTTCACCTATCCCCAACGAATCTAGTTTAAAGCCCTCTTCAGTAGATTAGCCAGTCTACTACCGAAGATGCGTTGACCTTTCTTGGACAGATGGATGCCATCTCTGCTCTGCAACCCTTGGAACAGCATCCCATGGTCTAGGAAATGTAACTATGGCTGATATCTCTCATACACACCAAATGAATGTAAATATGCTATACACCCCCTGGTGATGGTATATTCCTTTCCCTCCTGTAAATACAAATAGCTCTGTTCGATGTATCCCCTCCCCCTTGTTTATTGTAAACTGCTTTGACCCGGTGAAAAGCGATATATAAGCACGGCTAAATAAATAAATAAAAACAAAATCATGCATTATTTAACTATAACCCACTTTAGTTTAAAGTAACATGCATTAGCAAGACGCAAAGCATTTATATTTCATGCCAAGCACCACATTATTATGGAAATTGAATAACGCAGCTTGTGTTCAACTTCACAAGTTATGTTTTTGCCGGAAAACTAATGCCAGCTCAGAGTTAGTGGTACTCTTTCTGCCTTGCTGCAACAGGCTGCTAACAAACAGCCCAATGTTCCTGTAAAGTCTTCCTTAAGAGGCTGCCATAAAAGTTCCATAAGGCATCCCCTGACTCTGCCTGCACAAACCCACTAAACCCTTATAAGGCATCCCTTATAAGGAGTGGAGAAGTGGCCTAGTGGTTGGGGCAAGGTACTTCAGGCTGGAAGGTCAGGGGTTCAAATCCCACTAGAGGACAACAACCTTGGGCTGGAAGGACTGGGGTTTCTAGTCCCACAGGTGCTCCTTGTGGTCTTGGGCAAGCCACTTAACCCTCCATAGCCCATGTTCCCTATAAAATAGTTGTCTCCAAGTTATAATGCCCCATTCAATGTAATTTCAGTTTGTTCAATATAAACCACACTGATGCAGAATAGCACAGTATATAAGAGAATGTAAATAAATAAAATCCCCCACCCCTGGACAATATCTTCATCACCCTGAAGGCTGGCAAAAGATTAGATGGGTAGCACAATTTTGAACAGACTGAAGGGGAGAGAGATGACTCAGAGGGAGACCTGCAAGTAGGAAGTTGCAATAGTCAAGACCAGAAGTAATTAAAGAATAGACAAGGGTTTTAGCAGTGTTATCAAAGAGGAAGGGGGGAATTTTGAAAATGTTATAGATAACGAAGCCATAGGTTTTGGCAATTTGCTGTTTGTGTGAGGAAAAGGAAAGGGTGGAATCAAAGATAATGCCTAGGTTACGGGCTGAGGAAACAGGAAAAAGAAAAGTATTGCAAACTGAGATAGAAAAAGGAGGAAGGGGAGAGGAGTGCTTATGGGGAAAGATAAATAGCTCAGTTTTGATCACATTAAGGGGTCTGTTTACTAAATCGCGGTAAACGTGAATAACGCGCGTTGTATGACGTTAACGACCGCAAGTGCAGTATAACGCGCGTAAACACGCGCCAATGACCGGTAACGTCATACTACGCGCGTTGACCGCGTTTAACGATCGTAAAGCCCCGCGGCGCGTTAAAACAGCGCAGAAGGTGGAGAGTGGGCGGAGAGAAGGGGTCAATGGGCGGAGAGGGGGCGGGGAGAGGCTCCCCCTCACTAACGCGCTGTAATTCTGAGCTCAATTCCAACGCGAATGAAAACCTGCCGTTGAAGGCATCTTTAAAGGTAAGAGAAACCATTTCCGTCAGCAATGTACAGAGAAACCTGGGTAACACACAAAACGTGAGCAGTGTGATACATGTGCACAGAATGAAATGTCACAGAAGACAATAAAAATGACCAGAGGAAACCCCTTTAAAAGCATAAATCAGCAGTTAAACAGTGATAGCAATGGACAACAAGGAACAGAACTCCCTGGAAAGCACAAAATAAAACCTAATGATATGTGGAAGGGTTCACGCTTCGCAGACCCTCGAAAAGGGAAAGTCACTGTAATGGAGCTGACCTGGGAGTGTAGTGTAATGTCTCCCAATGATATCATTGTTGCCCAGCTCGGATATGGGTGTGTGTCCCTTCTGTGAGGTCCCCCTGAGGTGTATGTGCACCGTTGTCTGCATACAAGGGAAATGAGGCCACAGTAAACCTTTTGCAGAGCAGAGTCCCTGGCCAGCCAGGCAGGTCATACTAACACCAGGGACAGCACCATCTCTGTGGCCCCAGTGTGGTGCAATGGACACAGCCAGTGCCTGTAAGACCAGAGGGTCACAGGTTCAAATACCAGCTGGGACTGCCGCCAACCCAGTCACAATAGTCCTACCCACCACTAAAAAGTGAAAGTAAAGACACACCTTTAATGCAGAGAACAAAGGCATGGTCTATTTTTACACCACACCAAACACAGACACCAGAAACAGGCACAGCAACGAAAGCTGAGCCCCGCAAATGCAGCCCTAGAGGGCCCCACAGCATTCCTGTCCCATGCTGTCACATCAAAGATGCCTGTGCTGTATAGCTATGCCCCACCCCCATGGTAGGCAGATGTAGGTCAGGCATATGTATGAGGGACAGCATGAAAACACAGATAAAACGTGGAAAATAGCAGAAAGAAAACTGTAAACATCACAAGTCAGCTGGGCAACAGTGATAGCAATGGGCCACAATAAAAAACACACTCCCTGGAAAGCGAAACCAAAAAAAGAAAAGATACTTGGAAGGGATCACGCTACGGAGACCCTTTCAAAACACATCCCCTGTTATTGGAGCATTCGCGGGAGTGTCGTGTATTGTTGCCCAATGATATAATTGTTGGCCAGCTTGGTAATGGGGGATTGCCCCCTCATGCGAGGTTGTATGTGAGGTTACGTGCAAATTGCCTCCATACAAGCTATATGAGTCCACAGTAAAATGGTGCAGAGCAGGGTCTCTGACCTGTCAGGCCAGGTATCCCATCTCCAGGGATCGCATTGTCCCTGTGGCCTCAGTGTGGTGCAACAGACACAGCCAGTGCCTCTAAGACCAGAATGTCACAGGTTCAAATCCCAGCTGGGGCCATGCCAATCCTGCCCACATATTCTCCCCACAACTAAACTGTGATGGAATGGTCACACCCTTATTGCTGAGAACATACGCATGGACAAAACGCCAATATTTTACCACACCAGATATAGGCGCATTACCCAGAGCATAGTCCCCCAAATGCAGTCCTGGAGGGCCCCACACCATTCAGTTACCATGCTGCCCGCAATAAAGATACCTGTGCTGCATAACTATGCCCCCCCCCTTGTCTGCAGATGTAGCCCATGCATATTTATGAGGGACAGCATGAAAACCTGATCAGTGCCTGGAATGACAGGACTGGAGTTGTGGAACCCTGCCGTAAAGCAGCAGCTAACAGTGACACCCACCAACCCACCCACAGGCCCCATTGGCCAATGAAACCCGAAGAGGTAAGACAATTGGCCCTGCTGTCAACTCCCAATACTAGCAGGTGCATACCTTAGCAATGGCACCCTACACATGGGTATATGGTACACATGCACTAAAAGTTGCCAATGATAAAATGTAGAACTCATGTCCTATGTAAAGCACATTGTGCACATTGAGCTGCGCCACAACAAGCAGTCAGATGTCTGTGGTGTGTGCCGCAGGTCTGGCCCCTGACAGTGTCCAACACCCTTGGGAGTGATCCACCAGAGTATGTCGTACCACATCCATGCATGTACTGTGCCCATGACAGGTGTTGTGTGTATGGCTGCAGAACCCCCCTACAGTAGCACAATGCTGGCATAGGTGTGGGGGTGGCTGTCTGTCCAGCCAGTGTGTGGTGGCTGCAAACACTGTCGACAGGCCACACTTCCAGCATTGTTGCCAGTAGTGGGCTGCCAATGTGCATAATGAGTAGCAAAGTACCATGGGTAGAGGTCGGATAAGGCGGCCTGGCCAGGGTGTATATGCACAGGGCAAAGGGCAGTGACAGGTACATTGTAGTGCCAGGCAACCACCTGCCCAGACAGGGTGACCACGGTAGATGCCGCTGCAAGCTCAGTGTCACCCTGAATGTGCAGTGACCACAGCATGTCTAGGCTCCACCATGGTGCTACATAGTAGTTTACTCATGTGATAAATATGGGTGTTCCCCTGGGGCCCAGTCACAGATGTATCTGCTGACTGTGTATGCTGGCACCCCAGGTCTGGGTGCAGGCATCTCTGCTGGTCACTAGCAGCCTGTTTGCAGTTGGTAGGTGATGTGATGGAGTGGCCTGCAGGGTGTGTTGGCCTGCACCAGGGGAATCACAGATAGTGGTTGGGATTGTCATTTTCTACCAAGTCCCAATGTCAGATTGCTCCTGTGGCATGCATGTGTCTGGATCTGCAGTGACTGACCTGTGGGGTGTCTGCACCTCAGTAGGACTAGGGTTAATGTCCCCCCTCCACTGGCACCTTCCAAGGGAGGTAGAATGTGCAGATTATGATGGGTGACCCTGTTTGCCACCCAGGGTGAGGGGGGGCGGTGGGGCATGGGTCTACACCTGCCCCAAACAGACAGAGATGTCCAAGGTGGTCATGCAGAAAATATCTATCTCACACAGTAAACACTGCTGTGGACAGTGCTGAGGACCTAGGGCTGGATGCCCCACTGCACACTCAGGGTGAGCAGAGCACCCGCACAATGTGGTGTTGGGCAGGTCCTCAATGCCAGTACAACAAATGGTCAGTACCCCCTATAAGGGCAAGGGGCTGTGGGGGGTGCACATGACAATTTACCCCTACCATGTCCAGAGTCTGTGGGGATGCATTCCATATGGTGTGCCTGTGTGGAGAGCTGATTAGCATGTGCAGTGCATCATGGGGGTGACTGTATTATTCAATCCCTCTGAAACCGCAGCACGAGCTCGCAGCCATTGATAAACCATGGGACAGCACACGTACATCTGGTAGCAGAAAGCATAGGTGCACGACACCCTACAGAGTCTGTAATATATGAGATGCCCACACTGCTGAAACCCCTACATACCCACACACATAAAAGAAAAGATCCCCGGGCTCAATGGTACGCGCGTCGCTACGCGCGGCGCTGCACACGCAACAACGCACGTAGCTCGGCTCGCATACGCAATGTCCCGTCCAAAAGCCTCAGCAATCCCCCTCCAATATACAGGCCAGTGCCCGGGACTCGAACCCATGCTGCCTGTAACAGCTGTCAGTGCAGTAACCATTGTGCTACAGCTCTGTATGGGTCAGGGATGTTTACTGGCAACCCTCCGACACATAACAGACATATACAGGGCCGGATTTACGTATACGCCATGTACGCCATGGCGTAGGGCCCACAGCCGGCAGGGGCCCACAAAAAAAGAACCAGTTTTTTTTTTTTAAACTCAATTTAAAAAAAAAACCTGGTGGCTGCCGCCGCGGGGCCCCCTCTGCTGCCGCGGGGGCCCCGTCTACAAGCTGGTCGGGTCGGGTCGGGTCGGGTCTCCCTCCCTCCCTCCCTCGCTGCAGGCTGCGAGAGACGCGAAGATAGAGCGTCTCCTCGCGTCTGTGTTAAGCCCGCAGGGGCTGATGGGATTTCCCATCAGCCCCTGCCGGCTTAACACAGACGCGAGGAGACGCTCTATCTTCGCGTCTCTCGCAGCCTGCAGCGAGGGAGGGAGGGAGGGAGAGAGACCCGACCGGACCCGACCCGACCAGCTTGTAGACGGGGCCCCCGCGGCAGCAGAGGGGGCCCCGCGGCGGCAGCCACCAGGTTTTGTTTTTTTAATTAAATTTTACTTTAGGCCGGGGGGGGGGTAGGACTGGTAATGGGCTAGGGGGGGGGGTAGGACTGGTAATGGTCTAGGGTAGGACTGGTAATGGGCTAGGGGGGGGTAGGACTGGTAATGGGCTGGGGGGGGGTAGGACTGATAAAGGGCTATGGGGGGGGGGTAGGACTGGTAATGGGCTATTGGGGGGGCTGGGGCTGGAAATGGACTGGGGGGGTAGGGCTGGTAATGGGCTATTGGGGGGCTGGGGCTGGAAATGGGCTGGGCTGGGCTGGGCTGGGCTGGGGGGGGTTAAGGCTAGAGGTGGGCTGATGGGGTTAGGACTGGTAATGGACTGTGGGCTGTTGGGGGGGCTTAGAACTGGCAATGGGCTTTGGGGGGGGGGTTAAGACTGGTAATGGGCTGTGGGCTGATGGGGGCTGTCTGGTAATGGGCTATGGGGGGGGGCTAGGACTGGAAATGGGCTGGGGGGTTAAGGAAGGAGGTGGGCTGATGGGGTTAGGACTGGTAATGGGCTGTTGGGGGGGTTAGAACTGGTAATGGGCTTTGGGGGGGTTAAGACTGGTAATGGGCTGTGGGCTGATGGGGGTTGTCTGGTAATGGGCTATGGGGGGCTAGGACTGGAAATGGGCTGGTGGGTTAAAACTGGAGGTGGGATGATGGGGTTAGGACTGGTAATGGGCTGTGGGCTGATGGGGGGGTAGGACTGGCAATGGGCTATGGGGGGCTGACTGGAAATGGGTTGATGGGGTTAGGACTGGAAGTGGGCTTATGGGGGGTTAGGACTGGTAATGGGTTATAGGGGGGGCTTAAACTGACAATGGGGTGATGGGGGTTAAGGACTGAAAATGGGGTGATGGGGAGTTAAGGACTGTAAGTGGGGTGATGGGGGGGCTAGGACTGGTATTGGGTTGGGGGGTTGCTAGGACTGGAAATGGGCTGATGGATGGCTAGGACTGGAAATGGGCTGATGCAGGGACTAGAAGGGAATGGATGCTGGGTGAGGCTGGAACTAGAAGGGAGCTGATGTTGGGGGAGGATTAGAATGGGATGGGGCTGGAAGAGTAAAATGGAGAAGGGAAAAATATTTTGTGTGGGAGGGATAAAAAATCTACAATTGGCCGGGTATTGGGAGAGTAAGTGGGGATTGAGGATGGAGGGGTAAAATTTGAGTGGATGAAATAGGAATGAGGAAAGAGCAAAAGGAGAAAGATTAGTATGTTAAAGCAGATGTAGAGAGAGAATGGAAAAAAATCTAGAAGAGAGAAGAAAGGACAAATGGACAGCAGACGATGGAGAGTTAGCAGAAGACACGAAGAAACCAGAAAAAAGTGGCTGGAGCAATTGCAGCTGAAAAAAATGCACAAAAGGTAGAAAAATATCTCTTTATTTTGAATTTATTAATTGGAATATGTCAGCTCTGGTAAATGTGCATCATTAACATCTGTGCTTTGTTTAGTACAAGAGCAAATTAATGTATAGTTTTATTTCTACAGTGTTGTACATTCCAAGTTTGGCTTTTGGGATTCCCAGTTTAATTATTGTCTTCCTATTTTTAAATTGTGATTACTTGTTTGGTGATGGTCTATGTTCTGCATGTGTAACTGAGCTGAGGTGTTCTGTTTATATAATTCCTATTTGACATTGCCACTTGTTCTCTTTCCCCAGTAGGTTATGTATTGTTGTTCTCTGAAATGTATTGGTTTAATATTTGCAGTGTTGCCTTTTGATTGGTAGAGTATGGTGCTTTGTGAGTCCTGGTAGTGCTGTTAGGATACGGCGGGTTTACTATGGGCAGTGTTTGTAGTAGTTCCTAATGTGTCTGGCAGTTGGCACTGGATTATAGTAATGTAGAAATCTTTTAGTCTTTCTTTATCCATACACTCATTAAGAGGCACGTTTACTAAAAGTTAGTATATGGTAACATTATGCAAATATTTATGCAAATGAGGCCCCTTATGCAAATGAGGTCCGCACCCCCCTTGGGCCGCCCCTGCTGGGGGCCCACAATTTTTGTTGGCGTAGGGCCTCACTCAAGGTAAATCCGGCCCTGGACATATACATGCCCCCACACTCAGTGAATAATGTGTGGGTGTGTTTACTTACACCCCATACGGACAGCAAACATAGACCTGCCCCCTCACTCACTATCTGATATATGGGTGTGTTTGCCTGCATCCCTCCGACACGTCCAGGAAATAAAATATAATTGGCGCTGCCCCCTCCCTCATTGTGTCATGTACAGGGTGCTACATCAGCCAGCCTTCTGCTAATGCCACCCTGGGGACTCGAACCCATGCTGCCCGTATCAGCTGTCAGTGCAGTAACCATTGTGCTACAGCTCTGTATGGGTCAGGGATGTTTGTTGGCAACCCTCCGACACATAACAGACATATACATGCCCCCACACTCAGTGAATAATGTGTGGGTGTGTTTACTTACACCCCATACGGACAGCAAACATAGACATGCCCCCTCACTCACTATCTGATATATGGGTGTGTTTGCCTGCATCCCTCCAATACGTCCAGGAAATAAAATATAATTGGCGCTGCCCCCTCCCTCATTGTGTCATGTACAGGGTGCTACATCAGCCAGCCTTCTGCTAATGCCACCCTGAGGACTCCAACCCATGCTGCCCGTATCAGCAGTCACTGCAGTAACCATTGTGCTATAGCTCTGTATTAGTCTTGTATGTCTGGGTGGCTACTTATGCTTTACGCGCGGTGGCCCGCTCGTTAGTTTCGTAACGCGCCAGTTAACGCTCGTTGGTTTCGTAACGCGCGCTAGGTCTTCCGCGGTCCCGCCCATCTCCTTATTTGGGGGTTTGTCTTCTTAACGCGGCTCCTACCGCGAACTGCACTAACGCGATTTAGTAAACAGACCCCTAAGTTTCAATCGGCAGTGAGACATCCAGGTGGCGATGTCAGAAAGACAGGCAGAAATATGGGTCTGCAGTGCCGGAGAAATATCAGGAGAGGAGATATAGATTTGAGAATCAGCAGCATAAAAATGGTACTGAAAACCATGGGAGGAAATGAGAGAACCAAAGGACTGGGTGTAGAGAGAGAAAAGAAGAGAGCCCAGAACAGACCCTTGGAGAACACCAACTGAAAGTGGTATATGGGAAGAGGAGGAATCAAAGAGCGATGGGAGAGATAAGAAGAAAACCTGGACAGGACAGAGCCTCTAAAAATATGCTCTTATATGGCAGTTTGACCTAGTGGAAGCACTGAAAGACTATTGATAGGGGTGGGAGGTGTCACTTTGAAGTCTGAGTCAGACAAGGAAGGAATGAGGGGGGATATCACCTTAGCAGTATCTCTTGACTTATCTAATGCTTTTTGATCTAGTTCATCACTCTCTTCTTCTCTTGTGACTCTCTCCTGCTGGGTTACGATCTACTGTTCTCCGCTGCTTTCACTCTTTTCTCACCCTCCACTCATACTATGTTTCATTTCAATCTGCTACTTCGTCTACCTTCCCCCTTTCCTGTGGGGTCCTGCAGGGATCGGTCCTTGCTCCCTTGCTGTTTAATGCATCCCTAACTCCACTGGCCATGTTGATTCAGCACAGGGTGTCTCCGCCTCCTTTTATACAGCCTGTTGCTGTTTCATACTCACCCTACCTCACCTGATCTTTCCTCTATTATCTCATGTTTCAGCTTAGTTGCTTCCTGGCTGAAACAACAAAAAAAAAACCCCTGCATCTTAATGCAGGAAAAACCTCAGCACTCTAGTTCTCCGGTTCTCTTACACTCCCATCTATATCTCCCTTCATGGAAGGTACATACAGTAGATACCCTTAAATACACTGGTCAACAAAGTTTTACAAAAGTCATGTTATTGAAATAAAAATAATAATTTCTTATCAATTGGCTGAACACGAATATGACAGTGAAATTGCAAAGTTGGCTCTAGTTTTTTTGTAATCTACAAGAATTAATGTTTACATCACGAAATGCATGTCAATAGTAAATATAACAGGCCTTCGGTTAATACCTGGAAAAAAAACAAGTCATAGACTCCCTCTTAGGAGTGGAGGCGTAGCCTAGTGGTTAGAGCAACTGCCTAGTACCCAGAAAATCAAGGGTTTCAATTCCCACTGGCACTCCTTGTGACTTTGGGCAAGTCACTTTACTCTCCATTGCCTCAGAAGAAAAGGCCTGGCAATCTACTCCCAGTGATGCATTGCCATGAAAACACAGAGGTAACTGTGTCACTATAAGTCAACACTGATTTTATGGCACTAAAAAAAAAAAGATTACTTCTTAGAGTTTTTCGCCTGTCTCTTATACAGCTGTTCGGGAGCTTCTCTGGGGAGTGTCCAGCAGTAGTCAGCCAGCACTGTTATGGACCATTTTCCCTGGTATCTTTGCTCCATCATTGTGATATCCTGGTGAAAACGTTTGCCCTGTTCATCACTAACCATACCACAGTTGTCAGGAAAGAAATCAAGATGGGAATCAAGGTTCTTTAGAGACATATTGCAGCCAAGTTTCTGATACTGCATCAGCATGCCTTCTACTAGTTTCTTGTAGTTTTCTGCCCTAACATTCCTGAGAAAATGTGTTGACACTAGGTGAAAAGCATTCCATGCTTGTTTCGCATCACCCTGCAGCAAGTTGTTGAACCGGTCATCTTTGAAGAGCTCTCGAATCTGAGGACCCACAAAAATTCCCTCTTTAATCTTTGCTTCGCTGAGTCGAGGGAATTTTTCATGCAGGTATCGGAAAGCTGGCGAAGTGCGGTCCATGGCTTTCATGAAGTTTTTCATCAAACCTAGTTTGATGTGAAGGGGTGATAGCAGGATTTTGTGAGCCTCAACCAGAGCTGGGTGCTGGATATTCTTCTCTCCAACTGTTACATTTTGTCTGCGATTCCATTCCTTCCGCAAGTAGTGCCAATCCCTTGCTCGGCTATCCCACTCACATAAGAAACACATGTATTTTATATATCCCTGCTGCAGTTCCATTAAAAGGGCAACTACCTTCAAGTCACCACAGAGGTGCCAGCTGTACTTGTTATAGTTAATGGAAGTCAGTAGATACTTTAAGTTATCGTATGTCTCTTTCATGTGGACGGCATGTGCTACTGGAATAGATGGAAGACGGTTTCCATTGTTCAAAAGCACAGCCTTCAGACTCAGTTTCGAAGAGTCTATAAATAGTCTCCAGTCTTGTGGGTCATGAGTGATTTTTAAGGCATTCATGAAGCTTTCAATATTGGAACAGAATACCAGATTACTTTCCTTTCTGACTGCAGTAGTATTGCATTGCATCAGAAAATGATGCAATCAACTCTGGATGATGTCTGCATGCTGGTATTATGCAATGTGATGCAATATTACATCATTCAAGGCTTATTTGGGATGTTGTTGATGTCCTACTGGATAAATTTGCACGGTGAAATGTCAAAAATGAACTACATGCAATATCTTCAAAACGAGAGCCAATAAAAATTTTTAATGTTATATTCGTGTTCAGCTCACCAAGATACAAGAGATTAGGGCCTTTTAAAGTCAGTAACGATTTCAGTGTTGATCAGTGATATTTGGGGGTTACACTTGAGTCCTCTCTCAGCTTTCAATCACACATTAACTCCACAATTCACCGTTGCTTCTATTCTCTTCGCCAGATCTGTAGCATTCGTTCTTATCTTCCTCCATCTGCTTTCCACACTTCTTCTTTCTTTTAGTCATTTCAGAACTGGATTATTGCTGCACCATTTATTCTGGACTTCCTCAGTATCAATTAAAGCGACTACAATCAGTACAGAATACCGCTATTTGCCTCCCTCATGATCAGATCATGTTTCTCTGCTGTTCATAAAATCACATTGGCTTCCATTTCTCTACCGATGCCAGTACAAGCTTCTAACTATAATTCACAAGATCCTTCCCCTAGGTGTCCCAGCTTATCTTTCCTCCCTCATAATTCCCTATGCCCCCACTCGTTCACTTTGCTCACTACACACACATCATCTTTATCTATCATCCCCATCAAATGCACATTCGGAGGGCACGCAAAATTCAGCTTTCTTTTTCTTAGAGCCCTCACTCTGGAATTCACTCCCTGCATCCCTACTTCTTGAATCCTCCTTACATAATTTAAAAAAAGGCCCTTAAAACCCACCTTTTTAACAAGCTTTCAATATACTCTCTGCTGCAACATACTATTTGAGGACCACAGTCACATAGTACTTGAGGAACCCCCGATACTCTGCATGTTCCCCATCCTCTGCTTCCCTCCTGTCTAAACTATCTTTATACTTTCTCTAAATTTTAATGGCATTCTTTTCTTTTTCTTTTAATGTTTTTATTATTGTAAACTACCCTGATACTATGTTCCAAGAGCGGTATATATGATCTTATATCAAAATTGTAATAATTCATAAACCATATCCCATACACCTAAATCACCAGGTATTTCTGAGGTAGGCCTGGAGGAGCTTACAAGGGTGAAGAACATAAGAACATAAGAAATACTATTCTGGGTCAGACCAAGGTCCATCAAGCCCAGTATTCTGTTTCCAATAGTGGCCAATCCAGGTCACAAGTACCTGGCAATTTCCCAAAAAGATAACAGAGTAACATAAGATAAAGACCAGTATGATCCATCTAGTCTGCCCAGCAAGGCGGCAAGGGTAGGTACACCTGCCTCTCCATGCAGGTCACCCTTCCCATGTCTTTGTTTAGGGGTATACTCACCACTCTGTGTAGGTCACCCCTATTTGAAGAGATAGTTCTATTTATTTTGATTTTATCCTGTTGCTATAAAGGGATCCACTGTGTCTGTCCCATGTCATTTTAAATTCTGTCACTGTATTTGCCCCCACTACTTCCATTGGGAGGACATTCCAAGCATCCACCACCCTTTCAGTGAAAAAGTATTTCCTGACATTGCCTTTCAATTTACCCCCTTGCAGCTTCATGTGATGCCCTCTAGTTTAACAGCTTCCCCATCTTTGGAAGAGGTTTGGAAGTGACCTAGTAGTTGGGATGTGGCCTAGTGGTTGCAGCAAATTACCTCAAGCCAGAAGGTTGGGGATTCAAATCCCACTAGAGGACAGCAACTTTGGACTGGAAGGACTGGGGTTTCTAGTCCCACAGGTGCTCCTTGTGGTCTTGGGCAAGCCAATTAACCCTCCATTGCCTATGTTCCCTGTAAAATAGTTATCACATAAGATATGCCATACTGGGTCAGAGCAAGCCTAGCATCCTGTTTCCAACAGTGTCCAATCTAGGTCATACATACCTAGCAGTTTCCCCAAGACATGGGTTATATTGCCCTGTTCAACATAGTTTCAGTTTGTTCAATGTAAACCACCTTGATATCATGGAAGGCAGTATATAAGAAATGTTAAATAAATTATTACTCTTTAAGTATTTAAAGGTCTGAATCATATCTCCCCTGTCCCTCCTCTCCTCCAGAGTGTGCATATTTAGGTCTTCAACTCTCTTCTCATATGTCTTCTGATACACAGATTCCACAATGTGTAGCCTGGGGTAAGCAGTGGATTTCCCTGGTTCTCCTTAATAATGGTTTATGGACTTTTTCTCCAGGAACGTGTCCAAACCATTTTTAAATCCAGTTACACTAACAGCTTTTACCACATCCTCTGGTAAGGAATTCCAAAGTTTGATTACATGTCGATGAAAAAATATATTCTCTTCTTAGCCTTATAAATGGGTTACATTGAAGCTGCATTACATGTCTCCTAGTTTGAAGAGGATAGAGACTGTGATGGGGTAGGGATAATTTATGGTTGATGGGGATATCTTTAGAAGGCCCAGGGGTCTTTGCAGCTTAGTAGGGATGTGCATTCATTTGAAAAGACATTACAAATATGAGTTGTGGCAAACTCAACCATTTTGAGCATGGGGGAAGTGAACAGCATAAGGAATTCACCTTAATCAAGGGGCCTCTCTTAGGTGTGCAGGGTCAAAAGGCCAGAGCCACAGTTCAAAGGCAGAAAAAAACAAATGGAACAAGTTCCAGGAAATGCTTGACAGAGTAAGAGGGATAGATTGCAAGCCGAGGACAAAAACCCTCATTCTAACAACTGCACTGATTATTCTAATGTCAGGAGGCAGGGGGATTACAAACACCTGGGACAGAAAGAGGTGCGGTTGGATCCCAGTGAGTATAAACCTTGGTTAAATTATGAAGAGAGGAGGAGTGGTTGGAGAAGGAGCAGAGGAAGCAGCAGAGGACAGACTTCAGAGCAGCAAGGATGATGGAATGCTGGAGAAACTAGAGCAGGTGCTAACTTCTGGAGACAGGCTGAGCTACCCAGTGCTGAGAAAGGTGATTTCCCTGAATCACGTTTGCAACAAAGGTGGGAGCCAGTAAGTGGAGAAGCTTTCAGACCACCAGAGAGGTTGTCAGCAGGGCACTCTGATCAAGTGGGTGAGTCAGAACCTATGGAATTGGGAGAACCAGTATCAGAGCTAGTAAGAAAAGAAGATATGTTGATGGATTGTTCTTTATGCCAAGCTCTAGACTTGAAGTCTCTGAAGAAAGGCCAGCCTTGAAAGAACTGTTCCTCTTGCTGAAGTATCCTTAGAGCTAAGCAGTGAGAAAGTAAATTCCTGTGTGTTTTGAAAGAGGAATTTACTGCAACATAAGCTAGTGAAGTAAGGCTGTGATTCATGCTTCTGTGTCAGCTGTGTTGAAACTCTACAACGGAGAGAAAGTTAATTGGCTGCTATAAGAATTTGTGCTTTGCTTCTGTCTTATATGAAAAAGGCTCCTATAAGAGTTTGTGCTTTGCTCCTGTTTATAAGAAAAGCCTGCTATAAGAGTCTTGAGGACACTTTGAATGCTTATTTCATAACCTAAGTTTGGTTCTTCACCTGGAAGTGCAGCCTAGAGAGAATTATGGCTGAGTGAAGATAAATTTGCCATAGAAGAAGTAAAGTTTTTTTTTTATTGCTCTGATTGACAAAGGACAACCAAAAAAGTGGCATCTTGTTATATGTGAAAAGGCTAAGCTTCTGCAGTGAAGAGGACTTTAAAAGCCAATGCTGAGTTCTGTTTGTTTTGCCACCAACTTGCTGAACCTTAAGCAAAAATCCTATAATTTAAAATTTTGTAAATGGTAGCTGGAACCTGATCTGTTCTATTGTGTGTAATAAGCCTTACCCTTGGTTTAACACGACTGCAATCCTTCTACTTAAAGCAAAAATATAACAGCTGATAGAAGAAGGTTTTCTCAACCACCATGCCCTCAACAACTAGAAGGCTAGTGGTTTTGGCATTGTGCTTGTGACAGAGTGATATTTCCTATGTCATTCATATTAGTTTTAATCTGAAACCAGCATTTAAAATCCAATATTCAGTTTTTTTTTCTCCTGTCGTTACAGGGAAGTTGGCCTCAAATGGGTAACCATTGAGTTAGAAGGTAGGCATCTTGCAGGAAGAACTATTATGCCTCCAAGGGGATTGGCTCTAGCCAACATGATTTTAACTGTGTCTGGTATTGCTAATGAACTATGTTCCTGTTTCCTGATTATCCTAAAGTTTGTTTGGTCTGAAGCTCTGTGCAAAACCTTTACTGGATCTTTCTTTTGCCTTGTTGATATATGGTATAGCGCAGCGGGTGGTAACAAGGGATTTTTGAAAATACCAGCCAAGGAAAAGTTAAGGGCAAACCAAAATCACTTTTATTGTGCTCCAACTGTCCAGCATATCATTCCCCCAGCTTGTTGACGTCACAAGCCTAGTTCTCAGTGCTCCTTTCCCCAGCCCACAAATTGAAGTCCATGTAAAGTTGAGAATAAAGTTCAGTCACAAGCTTGGGCTTTGGTGTCTGTGAATATAGTTCCCAGCCACACCCCAAACAATATAAATCTCAGTTGTGCACACTCTACTTGTATTTTTGAATCGTGATATAATTTGAATTACAATCAACAGTCCTCTGGCTGCTCAATACATAATTGAACTCTACACTACTGGGATAATGAACATTATATAATTTGTGACTTAGGGGTATGTTTATTAAAACCCCGCTAATGTGCGGGCCGCGGTAGTGAGCGGATGCCATATAAGGAGTGGGCGTTCCGTCCTGAAAAAGAAAAGCCGTGATTGACATATGCGCTAAGGTGCGCGGCGCCCATGTGCGCCCCGCACATTAGCGCATGAGGAAGCTGTGTGGGAGGCATATGTGGCGCGCTGATGTGCACACAAAAGAGCAGAGCCACAGCACAATGGTTAAGACACTTACCAATGGTGCAGGGATCAGGGGTTCAATCCCCCAGAGTACCCAATGAAGACAGCTGGCTGAGGCATGTAAATAATGGGCAGCATAAGGTAGTGCACTGATGTTTTCGGAGGCATTTTAATATTGGGCTGCATAAGCAGTGCGCTGATGTGCACACAGAAGAGCAGAGCCACAGCACAATGGTTAAGACACTGACCAATGGTGCAGGGATCAGAGGTTCAATCCCCCACAATGCTCAATGTAGACAGTTGGCTGAGGCATCACCTTAGGAGCTAGTCTAATATTGAGTGGCATAAGGAGGCACACTAATGTGCAAGCACAGGAACAGAACCACAACACAATGGTTAAGACACTGACCAATGGTGCAGGGATCAAGGGTTCAATTCCCCACAGTGCCCAATGAACAAGGCTGGCTGAGGCATTATGGGGAAGATTGCTTTTGGAGTCATTTTATGTTTATTTTAATTTTCACTACTAGCAAACGCACTCTCAAAGCGTGTTAACATAAGGCGGCCTATAAGGCACATTTTAAAGTGCACTGTCAGCCAAGGCACCCTAGAATGTTGCTTATAGGGCGCTTTAGAGGGTGCCATATGAGGTACCGCAAGGTCAGAGTACTGTTTGTTATGGCAGCACAGTGCAGTTTAAGGAACAGAAAGCATAAGTAGGTGCGCTGACAGGCAAGGAGGAGCAGCAGTGGAGCACAATGGTTATGGCACTGACTGCTGATACAGGGGTCATGAGTTTGCTCCCCAGTGTGCCTAATACGTAAGGCTGGCTGTGGCATCAGCTTTGCATTGTACATATGTTTCCCTGCAGCACTTTATTTTTAATTTATTAATTGCTGCCAGCAAACACGCCCTCACGTGCCGTAATTGAAGGTGCCATATAAGGCACCCTATAAGGCACTCCATAGGGCACATTATAAATTGCACTGTCCGCCACAGCACCCTAAAATGTCCCCTATAGGGCACCCTATAAGTTGCGTCACAGGATAATGTATAGTCCACCTTATATGGACGGGAACCATAAGGTGCCCTATAGGGCGCCCTATAAAGCACCCTCAGAGGCACCTTATGGGTACAGTACGCTGAGGGTGTTTTTGCTGGCATCAAAATATGTACATTAAAAAAAGGTAATGCATTGGACAACCCTATCAAATAGCCCCACTGTGGGTTTGAACCCATGACCTATGACATCACAGGCAATGAAGCAACCATTGGGCTACAGCTCCATAGCTACTAGCAAGCCCCAGGCTGGCTGCAGAGAGCCTGCATGTCACCACACAGACAGGCTGTTGTGGTCACCAGGATAGGGTTAGCACACCCATACCCATGATGCACTGCACATGCAAATCAGTTGTCCACAGATAAACACAAGATGGGGAATGCACCCCCACAGCATCTCGGCCTGGTAGGGGGAAGTGACCATGTGCACCCCCACAGCACCTCGGCCTGGTAGGGGGTACTGACCGTGTGTTTAAGTGGCACAGAGTAGCTACACACCGTCACATTGTGCGGGTACTGTGCTCACCCTGAGTGTGCAGTGAGGCGCCCAGCACCAGGTCCACAGCACCTTCCATGCCTAAATAAGGCCATGCAGGAGGTCCAAAGCACCGTTAAACTGTGCAATAAGTAGTTTTTGCAAGAAACACCTTGGATATTTCTGTCTCAGTCAGGTGTAGCCCCCCCCCCCAGGTGGGCCATGCACCACCATTCCTATCCCCCCAGTGCCAAGTGTGGCAAACAGGGCCTCCCATCAATAGATCCACATTCTACCTCCCTGCAAAGGTGGCAGTAGAGGAGAACATCAACCCTGGTCCTGCTGAGGAACAGACACCCCACAGGACAGTCAATGCAGCTCTATACACATCCATAACACAATAGCAGACAGATATTAGGCCTGGATATGGTAAGCAGCACCCCACCACCAGCTGATATTCTCCTGCAGCAAGTCATCATCCACTGCACCCTGCAAGCCACTCCATCAAGACACATACCAGCTGCAAGCAGTCTGCTAGTTGGTCCATAGTGCATGTTCCCAGTGGAGATGCATGCACACAGAACTGAGATGTCAGCATACACAGTAAGCAGATAAATCAGTGACTGAGCCCCAAAAGGAAACCCATATCTATAACATGAGAAAAATACTATATAGCACTATGGGGGTGCCTAGCCATGCTGTGGTCACTGCACAGTCAGGGTGAGAGTGATCTCTCAGCAGGACATACTGAGGTCACCCTGTCTGTGTAGGTGGTGGCCGGGCACTAAAATGTCCCAGTCAGTGCCCTATGCCCTGTGCAGATGCACCCTGGCCAGGCCACCCTGTCTAGCCTATACCCATGGTACCTTGCTCCTCATTATGCACATTGGCAGCCCAATACTGGCAACATTGCTGGCAGTGTGGGCTGTGGATGGTGTTTGCAGCCACCACACACTGGCTAGACAGACAGCCACCCCCACACCTATGCCAGCATTGTGCTACTATGGAGGAGTTCAGCAGCCATACCCACCACACCAGTCCTGGGCACAATACAGGCATGGATATGGTACGCAATACTGTTGGGGGTCACTCCCCAGGGTGGTAAACACTGTCAGAGACCAGACCTGCAGCACACACCGCAGACATCAGAATGATTGTTATGGTGGAGCTCAATTGGCAAAATGTGCTTAACTTAGGAATTGATATCTGCCAGTTATCATGGGAAACGTTTGATAGCTGTGTACCATATACCCAGGTGTAGGTTGGCATTGCTAAGGTATCCTGACCTTAAAAGACCAGATTGTTTTACCTACATAAAGTAAGCCTCACAGGCATTGAATACAATAGACCACATAAGCAGTGTAGCATGATGTTTTTTTCTTTAGTTGGTATGTTCTTCCATGATATTGAAAACTGATAATTTCTGAAGTGATTTCACAAATTCTACAGTCTCCACGTTTACTGTGATCCATTGGACCCTCTGTTGGTAAAGTTAATAAGGGCTGTAAAGCAGCTGGACTGAGTTTTCTTTTAAGTTTTGTTGGCATTGCCAGACACACCGAACCTTTTTATCATCCAAGCCAGGGAGTATATTTAAAACATTCATGTGTTTTTTTATAATCCGTTTTATTTGAAAGCTATATGGTGAATACTTTGTAATTAGATTTATATTAGTATCATCCCTTATTTCTTTTCTTCTAGGTTGCAGAAGAAAGGCCCAGTTGTTAAAAAGTGCCCTCGTATATGCTCTTTGTATCACATTTTCCGGATATCCTCTATTTCGCAAATTTTGCTTCAGAATCTTTGACTGGCTCCTAAAATCTCTATCATCTGAACAATTCCTCCTGTTTCTAATGAACTGTGAAAATGGTAAACTAGCCTTAATTGTACCAGATGAGCACTATTATAATGCAAAAAAGTATTCCTATCAGTGGCCTTCCTGTAAACTGATGTAAACCACCCAGTGTTACTTTTTTTAACAATTACATCCAAAAACACTATAGTATTGGCATGATGAGAATGTGTAAATTGTATATTGACATCTCTTGCATTTAGCCAGTTTATAAATTCATTCAAAATGTCAATAGAGCCTTTCCATAACAGAAAAATGTCATCAATGTAACGACACCACATTTTTGAATAAGATTCATAAGGTGATGATTTAAGCCATTTTTCTTCATAGGCGCCCATATATAAGTTTGCAATAGATGGGGCAAAAGTGGCCCCCATTGCCTCCCCTGATGTTTGTTGATATAATGTGTTGTCAAACGTAAAATAATTCTGTTTTTGTAAAAAATGAGTTGTATCCCTAATATACGATGGTATATCTTTTATTAATGGCCTTAAATACAAATCTATGTACATTGACAAAGGTTCTAGAATCGTTCCTTTGGTGGACACTATAGGTCTACCCCGTGGGTTTGATAAACTCTTATGTATCTTTGGTACTAAATATAGTTTAGCTGTTGTTGATGTAGATTCATTTAGAAAATTCCATTCCTTCCTTGTTATCAAATTATCTGCCAGGGCTCGAGATGTAACTGATTATATTTGTTTCTGTAGCTCTATTGTTGGATCTTCTGTTAATTTAATATATGCTTCTTTAACCGATAACTGTCTATGGGCTTCTTCTAAGTATTTATCTCTATTTTGAACTACAATTGCACCACCTTTGTCCGTCCTCCTGATCACCAATTCAGGTCTTGATTGCACATCTTTTAATGCTGCCTTTTCTTCTTTCGAAATTGCATTAATTGTCTGACTTTTCCTCTTTTCCAATTGTGTAATGTCTTTTAAGACCATTTCTCTAAAAAGTATAAGAGAAGAATGGATCGTCCCTGGAGGAGACCATGTCGATTTTAATGGTAATTGAGTCCTTCTAAGGGATGACTCTACTGTCGACTCCGTTTTTGAAGTTTGAGATGAAAAATACAAATTTAATTTACGTATTCATCTCTCCAGGTCAATTCTAAATTGGAACCATCAAAATGGGTTTCTGGGACATAAGAAAGTCCCTTATTAAGAAGCTGAATTTGCTGATTCGATAAAGAATACCCTGACAAATTACCAATGATTCTTCTGTAATGAAATTATTGCAGTTCAAACTTTGCGCTGCTCATTTATCCGTCCTCGGGGTTTTCCTCGCCCCCCCCCCATCCTGTTCTTTCTTTTTCTTCTTTCCTTCTGCATTGTTCAAAAAATCCTCTGTCGATCTCTTACTAGAATCTAATAAACTTGTTTCCAGGTATGTTTACTAAAAAGCACTAACGTCGCAGCAGCGACATTATTGTGCGATAAGTGACATTATCGCGCGATATTACCGCACGATATCATCACTTATCGCGTGCTAACGTATCCGGTGACATTAAGGCGCAGAGAGGGTGGAGTAAGTCATTCCAGAGGGTGGAGAGAAGGGTCAATGGGCGGAGAGTGGGCAGGGAGAGGCTCCAGGCACACTAACGCTGTGAAATCAGGGTCTGAAAATTAACGCCAGTGAAAACCTCGCGTTAGAGGCACATTTGCAGGAGAGAGAAACCATTTCAGTCAGCAATGTACAGCAAAGGTAGGGAGACCAAGAAAAGTGATAGTAGTGATACATGAACAGCAACAGCATAGTGCCCAAGTCCGAAAGGGCACTAAGCTGAGGCTGCAATGGGGTACAGGGGGCTGCAGGCAGAACATGCAGTGGGGCAGCTGGAGCACAGGGTAGACTAGGCAGATGCCTAGGTGACACATAGGAATGTAGAAACAGAATACCAGCAAGACAAGCAACTGAACAAGGGCAAACATGTCCACGAGTGTGTGCCCCACAGTGTCCCAGGGGACAGTACCCAGCAAGTACTCCAAAGGGCACATAACATTGGCAGGTGATGCTGTGGGGAAGCGGGGATGTCTATGCAGGCACCCCTACCCCATATCACGCACCATAGGCAGCCGCCTACCGGCACACTGGATGGCCTAGGACTGCGTACCACCAGCACCACCGGCACAAGGGCATGTCAGCATGGTGGTGGAGGGGTGCTGGTGGTGGAGGGGGTAGTGGCATCTGCCCAAAGCAGACCAAGGCCAAGCCCTGTTCAGGTGGGTGGTGTGCAGTGCAACAGACAAGGGCTGTCTGATGGACAGTCATGGTATCCCCAGGGAATGATCAGCCTCTGTGACAACAGTTTGGTACAGTACACACAGCCAGTATATTCAGGGGCAGAAGGTCACAGGTTCAAGTCCCAGATGTGGCTCCTGCAGACCGTGTCCCTACATTTTACCCAGTACTAAACCATAGTAATAAAGACAGAACCTTTATTGCAGATAAAATAAACACGCCATAAATACCTATACTTTACCCTACAAAGCACATACACCATAAACATGTGCAATCGCTAGAGCAGAGTTTCCCAACTGCAGTCCTGGAGGGCCAAACACCATTCAGGTTTCATGCTGTCACTAATAAATATGCCTGTGATGCATTTTTGTGCACCACCCCCATTGTATGCAAATGTATCCATGCATATTCATTAGGGACAGCATGAAAACCTGAACTGTGTTTGGCCCACCAGGGCCACAGTTGGGAACCTCTTGCCTAGAGCAGCGGCCAACAGGGGCACAAACACCCACACCCAAAGGCTCCGCTATCCAACGGCTCATGGAGAGTCAGGCTGTTGGGCCCTGTGCGGAGCAGCATCTACCAATACTAGCACCTGCATACCTTAGCAATGCTGTCTTAAACTTGGAAACACATTACACATATATCAAAAGGTTGCTATGATTAATGTCAGATAACAAATCCCAAGTTGAACACAATTTGTTGACAAAGGTTCATCATAGCAACCTTTCTGATATCTGTGAAGTGTGTTTCAGTTTTTGTTTCTGACAGTGTTTACCACACCAAGGAGTGACCCAAACAGTATTGAGTACCATAGCAATGCCTGCACTGTGCCCAGGACTGGTGTGGCAGCCAGGCCTGCCAGCCACCTCCATATTTGCACAATGCTGAAATAGGTGTGGGAGTATGTGCATGTCTATCCAGTGTTTTGTGGCTGCCTACACCTTACTGAGCCCACAATGCTTGCACTGTTTCCAGTGTTAGCCTGACAATGTGCATAATGAGGAGCAAGGTACTGTGGGTATGGCCCAGACAGGGCGGCCGGGGAAGGATGCATCTGCACAGGGCATAGGGCATTGGCTGGGACATTGTAGTGCCTGACCACTACCTGCATGGACAGAGTGGCTACAGCATGTCATGCTAGGAGGTCACTCTCACCCTTACTAAGCAGTGAACATGGCATGGCTAGGTTCCCCCCCTAATGCTGTGCAGTGTTTCTCTCAGGTGATATCTATGAATTCCCTTTTTGTGGGGCTATTCACTGCCATACTTGCTTGTTGTGTGTGCTTACATTCTGTTTTTGGGTGCACACAGTTTCTCCAGGAACATGCACTATGTACTAGCTAGCAGACTGTCTGCAGTTAGCATGTGTATGGTTGGAACAAATTGCAGGGTGCAGCAAGTGGAGACTGACTGTGCCCTATGCTGGTGAATGTCAGAGAGTGGAGTGGAGTGGAGTGGGGTGCAGCTAAGCTTTTCCAGGTCTACTGCCAGTGCCCTATGTGATGTATACATATCTGCATTGACTGCCCTGTAGCGTGCCTATTCTCCAGCAGGACTGGGGTTGATGGTCCCCACTACGGTGGAGATGTAGAATGTGGATCTGTTGGTGGGAGATCCTGTCCCTCACTCTGACCCATAGAGAGTGGGTTGGGTAATGCTACATAATCCACTTTTGGGTCCAAACACCACCCTTCTCTTATAATATGTGACCACAAAGAATATGCACTATTCTGGGCACCTCATTGTCCACAAGGGCTACATGTGACTGGGAAATACAGATGCATCCTAGGTGTGTCTGCAAAAACTACCTATCCACATTGGCACTGATGGGGACCTGCAGCACAGCCCATCTCAGCCAAACCAGGTGCTGCGGACCTGGTGCTGGGCACCCCACCTCACCCTCATGGTGAGCACAGGAACTGCACAATGTTACAGTCTGTAGCTACTCTGTGCCAGTAACACACATGGTCAGTTCCCCCTACCAGGCCGGGGTGCTATAGAAGTGCATACCCCATCTTGTGAGCAGATGTAGACTGCTGATCTGCATGTGCAGTGCATCATGGGTACGGGTGGGTTTACCCTATCCTGATAACCACATCAGACAGTTTGTGTGGTGACCTGCAGTCTTTCTGTAGCCAGGCAGCAATACATTAGACCAGGGGTCTCCAACTCCAGTCCTGGAGGGCCGCAAACCAGTCAGGTTTTCAGGGTATCCCTAATGAATATGCATGAGATATATATGCATTAGAAATAGCCTGCCATACTGACTGGTATTTGGCCCTCCAGTGCTGGATTTGGGGACCCCTGCCGTACACCTCTGTCATGTATGATTGTGAGTGGGCAAGGTACAGATGTCCTCGACATCAAAAGGGTAGATAGAATGTGTCACATCCCTCCTCATTTCTCACCACCACCAAAAAGTTGTCTAATAGACAATATTTTGGTGGTGGTGAGAAGCGAGGAGGTATGTGACACATTCTATCTACTCTTTTGATGGCGAGGACATCTGTACCTTGCCCACTCACAATCTTAAATGACAGAGGTGTAAGGTGGGGGTCCCCAAATCCAGCACTGGAGGGCCACAAATCAGTCAGTTTGAAAGGCTATTTCTAATGCATATATATTTCATGCATATTCATTAGGGATACCCTGAAAACCTGACTGGTTTGCGGCCCTCCAGGACTGGAGTTGGAGACCCCTGCATTAGACACTATAGAGATGTAGCCCACAGGTTACTTCAATAACTGCAAAGACATAGGTTTGGTCCCACAGTGGTGTTATTTAATAAGGCTGTCTGAGGCTTTTCCTTTTAATTTAAATCAGTGCTGCCAGCAGAAACACCCTCACAGTGCCGTAACCTAAGGTACCTCATAAGGCGCCCTATAAAGTGCCCTATAGGGCACATTATAAAGTGCTTTGGCAGACAGGGCACTTTATAATGTGCCTTAAGGAGTGCCTTATAGGGCGTCTTATGCAGTACCTTAGGTTACGGCACTGTGAGGATGCTTTTGCTGGCAGCACTGATTTAAATTAAAAGGAAATGCTTCAGACAGCCTTCTTATGTAACACCACAGAGGGACCAAACCCATGACTTTTGCCTCTGCAGTCATGGCAGTAACCAGTGGGCTACATCTTTATAGTTTCTAATACTGCGCTGGCATGAACTTAGGGTTAACACATGTTAACGTGCCACGGCACCCACTATCGCACGATACCGATTCCTTGCAAACTTCCCTCTGGACTGCCCACTACCTTATGTGGCATTCTTCACATTAATGCTGCAACTAGCACCGGTAACATTAAGATGGTTTAGTAAACATACCCCTATGTTTTTTTAATCACTACCTCTAAGGAGTGGTTAATAAGAGGAAGTGTGTGAGAGACTGGAGCACCTGTGTAACAACTTAAGGGATGGCACAAGGATGATGTGAAGCCTTTTTTGCATAGATACTGGACCTAATTTGCATAAATGAAATTAATTTTATTTTAGAATATATATGTTTGCCATCTAAAATTTTAGACCATCCATTGTAATGATGCAATCAAAAAATTGTCACTTCCGGAGTGAATTAGAATATTCAAGTTCAAAAATACAAAAGGTCACTCCACTATATCACAGGCTCAACTTAATGACACATAGGGGTATGTTTACTAAACTGCTGTAATGTCACTCACATTAGTTTCCACGGTAAAGGTACAGATGCCCATATAAAGGTGTGGGCGGTGCATCGTTACAGCAAGCCATATCAGCTAACGCATGTTAAAAGGTGCCTTAGACTAATGTGCATTACAAGGTGCCTTGTAAGGATGCCTTGAAAGGTTCCTTGTAAGGTGCGTTATAAGGTGCCCCATAAGGCACCCTATAGGGTTCCTTAGGCTAAGCGCTGTATTAGGCACCCCTGGACAAGGCATCGTAGAGGGCACCCTGGGCTATGGAACCATAGGTTAAGGTGGCCTAAAAAGGTTACGATGCCCTAGGTTAGTGTGCCCTAAGGGCTGCAAGATGCCTCAGGATGACATACATGACATGTGAGGAACAGAGACAGATGTAGCCCTAACACTAGATAGAGCACTCAGAAAAGGCAATGAACAGGTTAGTGAAGGAGGGATTGCTGGGAGCCGCTGGACCTGCCATATCTGCGTGCATCCCATTTGGCTGCCAGTACTGATGACAAACATGTTGGGAGCAACTGTACCACAGCACAGGGTGTTGGCAATATAAAGTACTGGAAAGACAGTTGGTGGCAGACGATGGGAATACATGTCCCCCAGTGGAGGCGGAGGTGGCAGGATAGTTACAATGATGGGTGGACAGAGGAGTGGAGGTGCCATGCAGATCAGGCACAGGTGAGGCAAGCATAAAGAGGCGCAATGCAGGAAAGGGTAGCAGTGCAGGACATGGGGTGGCAGCCTGCACAGGCAGACAGGACTCTACACAGCCGACAGACGAACCGAGGGAATGTTGGCAATTGTGGCAAGGGTATTATGGGCTGGCAGCACAGATCTGCAAAAATATGACTGCTACAGGCATGCACACTATTTGAGTAGGACAGGCATGAGAGGAGGGAACAATGAGGAATGGAACCCATGAACACTGCCAAGAATGGCATTGTATTAACCAGTAGGCTATACTTCCGTGATGTATGTCACAGCAATGGCTGGGTACAGAGGGACTGCAGGTCACCGCACAAACGGTCTGCTCTGAGTTTCAGGATAGGGTAACCCCACCAATACCCATGATGCAATGCATATGCTGAATAGCTGTCTACAGCTGATCACCAAATGCGGTCTGCACCTCTCCAGTACCTCAGCTTGGAAAGATGAACTGACAGTGCATGATACTGGCACAGAGTAGCTACAGACAATGCCATTGTGCAGGTTCTGTGTTCACCCCAAGGGATAGGATGGGTACCCAGCACTTGGTCCACAGTACATGTGGTGCTAGAGATAGGTCCTGCTGTACATCCCCATGGCTACCAGTGTGTGACAGGTGTTCCTTTCAGTACAGCTTAAAGTAATTTGGTTTCCATCTGTATCCTGCAGTCACATGTGGTCCTCTGTGACCAGATACCACCCAGATTAGTGTGTACCCTGTGTTAGGGTTTGGCTGACATGGGTACCTGTTATCAGGGCAGAGGGGGTTCTAGACTTGCGTGAGGTTTGTGTAGCAGTGCCCTTATAGGGCACAGTGGTATACAGTACATATCCCAATGGGCCGCCATCATCCCTTTTGTAGATAAGGGACAGGTGCCCCAGCCCCAGCCTCAGCCTCCATCCTGCTGGTATAAGACAGCCCTCCAGTGTTGGTGGGCCAGAGCCATACCTATGACTGGGGCAGTGGTAGACCAGCAGCAATGCTGGGGTTAGGTCTGGAAAAACCCCAAATGCCTCACACTACTGTCTGCCAGTCACCAGTAGACAGCACAGTCAGACTGTATCTTATAGTTGTTCCCACCATGCATAGTCTAACTGCAGACAATCTACTAGCCAGTCCAAAGTGCATGTTCATAGAGAAACTATGTGCACCAAGCAGGCATCTCAGTGATTGGGGACCCAGTACTGGGAACACAAAAGCATCACTGGAGACAGCTAGTGTTGAGTGCTGTAGGGCTGGTACCCCTGCAATTCTACATGCAAATCTACGGCCTGCTCAGCAACTCAGGCCTGAACCAAACTGCACTGACAAGATGGATTCTTCACTACACTTTTGCTGTGTTCAGCTACAAACAACCTCCAAGCAACTGCTGGCGCAGCGTTTCTAAGCATACATACAGAAGCTATTGTCCGTGGCTGGCCTTGGACACTTGTACATGCCCAGAAGTTGCATACTGTTGCCTCGGCCTGACTTCTTACTATGGTGCCTTTGTTTGCAAGAAACTGCCCATCATCTACCTCCTGATTCGCTGAGAACACCTCAGACTGCCTGGTGCCAACCAATCATCGGACCTATGATGGAGGATTCTTACACAGAATAATGCAATCTGCACTGGAACTTTAAAGAGAGTTGGGGGTTTTTCCCACCTGTTCATACAGACTTCTGCACCGGTTCCTCTCTGCTGTGCACTGCGTACCTGATTCCTGCGACCTGACCCTTCCGCAAGACGGCCACTAAGTGTGGGCTAGGCCTTCCTCCAAAGGTCTGAGATAAGACTTTCACAGATACCTCCTGTTCGGACTTACTGCGGCTCACCTCTGACGGGGCTGGAGCCTGCATTACCTAGGAGCTGCCTCCCTGGACTGCATTGTTCCTGAGTGCCCGACGGAACTAAGGTACTGACTTATCTCTCCTCCTCCGGATGGGCAAGGGGTTAGCAATATATTTCTTACTTTTCCTCAGTGCAGAGCGAATCAGTGACGTCTGGTTACTAATCAGTGATTTATTACTTTGTCCAAGTGTACATCTGTACTATAACAAATTTCTACCTCATGTTTCTAATTAGCTATATGTGTGTGTGTATATTTTTCTACCTGGTTGCCTATAATAAAGTCTGGGAACCTAGACATGCCATGGTCACTGCTCAGTCAGAGTGAGTGTCCTCCCAGCATGCCATGCTGTGACCACATATGCAGGCTAACGCTGGTAACAGTGGGACATTTTGGATAGACAAACACGCACACACATTCCTATTGCAGCATTGTGCAAAGATGGGGTGGTTGGCAACCCTGTCCGCCGCACTGCTCCTAATCACAGTGCTGACATTGCTAAACTGTGCAGGAGGTAGTAGTGGTGCTCTGGTGGGGCCAACAGCCTGACTCTCCATGCATCTTTGGATTGTGGAGCCTGTGTGAGTGGGTATTTGTACCCCTGTTTGCAGCTGCTTTGGGCTTTGCACATGTTGCTGTTGTATCTGCATTGTAGGGTAAAATATAGGGACATGCTCTGCAGAAACCACAGCTGGTGCTTGAATATGTGATCCTCTGCTTCTGGACACACTGGCTGGGTGTACTGCATCACACTCTTGCCACAAATGCATGGTTGTCCCTGGAGCTACCTGCACTTTTCCTGAGCCAGACCTTTTATGTTGCAGTGCACACCATGTACTGGTACAGGGCATGGCCTAGATCCACTGCAGGCAGATGCCACTGCCCCCTCCAGCACGAGCACACACTCCTCTGCCATGATGACATGATCATATGCTGTCAGTGCTGGTAGTGCTCAGTCCCAGCCCATCCACTGTGTGGGTAGGTGGTCGCCTAGGGAGCAGGGTCTGGGGCAGGGGGCATACATGAGCATCCTCACATCCCCCCATCACCACCTACCAATAGTATGTCCCTTCCGCTTGGTGGAGGGTTGGCTGGGGGGATGTAAGGTCAGTGCCCTGGCAACTGTTAGCTCGGGTGGACCAGGTAGATGTAGATGGATTGTGTTTGGCCTTTGTCAGCTGCTGTCATGCTGATTTCCGGTTTCTCTGTTCCTATGTTCCACCTAGGCACCTGCTTAGTCCACCCTGTGCCCCAGATGCCCTCGCTACATATCCTGCTTGCAGCCCCCTATGTCCCATTTTCACCATCACCATAGTGGCCTGTCATAGTTGGGCACTATGCTGTTGCTGCAAATGGAGCACTACTATCACGTTTCTTGGGCTCCCTGCCTATGCTGAATATTGCTGACACTGAGATGGTTTCTCTCTCCTGCAAATGTGCATCTAATGGCAGGTTGTCATTCACGGTAGGATTCATCCCTTCAGTTCAGCGCGTTAGTGTGCAGGGAGCCTCTCCCCGCCCACTCCCCACCTATTGATCCCTTCTCTCCACCCTCTCTCCACCGCGGCCGGGAACATTAATGCTCGTTAGGTAACGTTAACTCGCGTTAACGTTACATACCGTGGGTTAACATTACCTAACGAGCGTTAACTTTATCTAACACGCGGTCTGTAACGTCACCGCAGTTTAGTAAACATACCCCATAATATTTCAACACAGGCTATAACAGAGGAGAAAAAGGCCTCAGAATACAAAGGGTTCAGCTGGAGCACGTAACAAGCCCCCTGCTTTTTACCAATACATCAATGGCCAGGAAAAAAACTCCTCTATTTGTATTATTATTTTATAATTTTCATGTTATTATTATATTATTCCATAATTTCGTATACCTTTATCTCAAATTTTATAATTTAAAATCACTGCTCCCCCCTGGAGCATGCCATCATGCACTTAACTGCAGCAGATTTGCAATCAAGTCCACATATCCGTCTCATACCCCTATGCCATCCACTGTGTCGGCTGAGCATTTCGCCTGTCGCTTTATCAAGGAGTTCTTTACAGAACAAAATGCTGTAGAGGAGAGCGAGAAAATCAATTTAAACAAACCTATCTGAAAACACAAGAAAGACAAAATTCAACACCCTTCAATCCAATACCCCCAAATGCCCAGCAACCCAAACCACAATCTCCTTAATCAAACTTCTCATTAAACATGGCATTCTCAATGGCTCTACCAAACAGAGATGCCGTGAAAGAGTAATGCCACCTGAACATCTACAATTTTAGGCAGCTTTCAAAGGAGCCCTTCACAAGACTCTTTTTTGCCCTGGCAATGTGCGTTAAGTGCCTCTGCACCAATAGAAATAAATGGGTGTTGCTGCAGTTAGCGCACATTAACATTTGTGAATGCGCATTAACTTTTAGTAGACGTGCCTCTTAATGAGTGTTTCAATACGATTTGCATGGGCAGTGAGAATAAAGAGACTACCAGATTTCTAAATTACTATACTCCAGTGTCAACTACCAGGCCCTTTAGGAAGTATTATACACCCTGCTCATTTAGAATCCATAGCAAACCAACCGTAACATAACAGCACTACCAGGACTCACAAGCACCATACCTTACCTATCAAAAGGCAACAATGAAATACTAAACCAATGCATCTCCTACTGGGGAAAGAGAACAAGTGGCACTGTCAAATAGAATCTACATGAACAGAATACCTCAGCTCAGTTACACATGCAGAACATAGCCCGTCATCAAACAAAGAACAAGGGATCACAATTTAGAAATAGGAAGACAATAATTAAACTGGGAACCCCAAAAGCCAAACTGGAGAAATAAAACTATATAATAATTTCCTCTTGTACTAAACAAAACATAAAATGTTAATGATGTACATTTCCCAGAGCTGACATATTCCAGTTAATAAATTCAAAATAAAATAGTTATTTTCTATCTTTTGTTGTTTGGGCATTTTATTTTTCAGTTGCATTTACCCCACTCACTTTATTCTGCTTTCTTCATGTCTTCATGTCTTCTGCTAACTCTCCATTGTCTGCTGTCCATTTATCCTTCTTTCTCTCTTCTAGTTTTTTCCATTCTGTCTACATCTGCCTCTAACATACTTATCTTTCTGCTTTTGCTTTTTCTTCCATTTCTTTCTTTATTCCTTTTTCATCCATTCGAATTTTACCCCTCCATCCTCAATCCCCACTTACTCTTCTAATACTCCGTCAATCATAGATTTTTCTTCCCTCCCACACAAAATATCTGTTCCCCTCTCCATCCTCACTTCCCCAGTTTCTTGCTAGTCCCTGCCAGTCCCAGTCCCACCCCTTCGGGTCCTCCCCCAGCATCATCTTTCTTCTAGTTCCAGACCCTCCCAGCATCCACTCCCTTCCAGTCCCATTCACCCAACACTCTGCATCAGCCCATTTCCAGTCCTAGCTTACGAGTATCAGTTATTTTCTAGTCCCTCCCAGCATCTGATCCCTTCCAGTCCCAGTCCCCCATCCCCCAACATCAACCTATATCCAGTCCTGCCCTCCCATTGCCATTTTAGCCCCTAGTCCCCATGCGTTCCATTCTAGTCCCCAGTCCCCCCTATTCCCATTGCCTTTCTAGCCCCCAGTCCCCCCATCACACACCAATAGGGGCCTCACACTAGATCTGCTGCAGAGATAGCTGGGGAGGCCTGAATCACCGGCTGACCTCTGAACAGCCATGGGAGTAAAGAGTGGCGTTTGCCTTCTCTCCCACGACTGAATTAAAAGGAGCCCACCGGCATGCCCCCGTTTAACCTCCTGCTGCTCTTTACTCCCATGGCTGTTCAGAGGTTGGCTGGGGCTTTGGGCCTCCCTGGCTTCCTCTGCAGCCTGTCAGGTGTGGAGACCCCCCGAGGTGCGGGGCCACATGCAGATACCATGGACCAGCTGGCCCTGAACAACTTCGTACAATGGGTATTTTCCTATCCTTAGAGGACTTATAGTCTAAAGGCCCAATATTCAACAGCCACCAGCATTGAGTATCCAGGTTGGCCAGATAGCTGCAAAGCTAACCAGGCAATGGTGATATTCAGCTGATGCCCAGTTAGCTTCTGTGGTGAAAATTAGGCCAACCTTTAAGATGTCTATTAGACAACTTTTGGTGGTGGTGAGAATCGAGGAGGAATGTGACACATTCTATATACCCTTTCGATGTCTAGGACATCTGCACCTTGCCCACTCACAATCTTAAATGACAGAGGTGTAAGGCAGGGGTCTCCAAATTCAGCCCTGGAGGGCCACAAACCAGTCAGGTTGGCAGGATATCTCTAATGCATATATATCTCATGCATATTCATTAGGGATATCCCAAAAACCTGACTGGTCTGCAGCTCTCCAGAACCAGGGTTCCCCACCCCTGCCTTAGAGTCATCGCACAGAAAAGTTCTTTATTGAGTGATAGGTGTTTATTGTACTTAAACTTACTGCCTCCTATTTAGGAGGTGGTGAGGGTACCCATGCTAATTTCAAGAGTGACAGCATACACTCAGGGCTGCCATCATATGAACTAGGCAGCCGCATAGAGCACCAGTAGTCCGGAGATGTCAGCATCGAGCATTGGATGAGTTGGAAGCCTCACAGCCTCACAGCACCAGAGGTCTAGGTGAGCGTTGTGGGGCTTTCTGAAGCCATTGCTGACCCCTACAGGTTCCGAAGAGAGGTGGCAGCAGTGGCAATGGGCAGCAGCAGGCATCCCTGGAAAGCCGGCACTATAGATGACTACCTAGTTTGCTTCATAGTAGCGCCAGCCCTGAATGCAACAGAGGAAGAATATCAGGGATCCATGCACTTGCTGAGTCCACTTTTAGGGGTATGTTTACTAAGCTGCGGTAATCGTGAATAACGCGCGTAACGTACACTTAACGATCGTTCGCACGTCAGAACGTGCGTTCTGACGTGCAAACGATCGTTAAGTGTACGTTACGCGCGTTAACCGCAGTTAACGATCGTAAACCCCCGCGGCGCGTTAAAACAACGCAGAAGGTGGAGAGTGGGCGGAGAGAAGGGGTCAATGGGCGGAGAGTGGGCGGGGAGATGCTCCCCTCCCACCAACGCGCTGAATTTCAGAGCTCAATTCCAACGCAAATGAAAACCTGTCGTTAAAGGCATATTAAAGGGAAGAGAAACCATTTCCGTCAGCAATGTACAGCAAAACCGGGGAAACCAACAAAACGTGAGCAGTGTGATACATGTGCACAGAACAAAATGTCAAATAAAACTTTAAAATGACCACAAGAAACAGTGTAAAAAGTATAATTCAGCTGGGCAACAGTGATAGCAATGGGCAACAATAAAAAACTCTCCCAGGAAAGCTCCAAAAAAAAAGAAATGATGTTTGGAGGGGTCTGCGCTCTGGGGGGGGGGGGGGTGGTGGTGGTACATGGGCCACCTAGGGGTCTATTGTGGCTATACCTGACTGAAACAGACAGAGATATCCAAAAGGTTTCTGCAGAAACTACCTATCTCACACATTAACACTGCTTTGGCCCTGTGCCATGGCCTCTTTCAGTCATGGACGGTGCTGTGGACCTGGTGCTGGGCGCCTCACTGCACCCTCAGCATGAGCACAGTACCCGTACAATGTGACGGTGTGTAGCTACTCTGTGCCAGTACAACACACGGTCAGTACCTACAAGGCCGAGGTGCTGTGGGGGTGCACATGGTCACTTCCCCCTACCAGGCCGAAGTGCTGTGGGGGTGCATTCCCCATGGTGTGCATCTGTGGACAGCTGATTTGCATGTGCAGTGCATCATGGGTGTGACTGGCACAATCCAAACCTGGGAAAATCCAGCACCTGCTCACAGGCTCTGATAAACCATAGGCCATCACACGTACATCTGTTAGCATAATGCATAGGTGCAAGACACCCTAAAGAGTCTGTAATATAAGGTGCCCACGCTGGTAAAAACACACGTACCCACGCACGATTGTATGCACGCACCAACGCACGCAGCTACGCACGGGGCTATGCCCATACCAACGCACGCAGCCTCGCACGCGGCTAGGCACACTCCGAGGGTGTGATTCTGACACCACTACTCCACGTAAAGAAAAACATGCCTCCTCATTCCCTATATAATGTACAGGGTGATGCCTGGGCCAGCCTTCTGCGTTAGGCACACTGGGGACTTGAACCCATGCTGTCTGTAACAGCGGTCAGTACAGTAACCATTGTGCTACAGCTCTGTTTCCGTGCTTTGTGTCTGTACGCCTTCTTACGATTAACGTGCAGTAATGCACCACAGCGCCCTGTAACGCTTGTTAGTTTTTGGAGCGCCGTTAGTGGTAACGATGTACCGCCCATGTCCTTATTTGGGGTTTCTGTCATTACCGCGGCTCCTAATGCGAATTGCACTAACGCAGTTTAGTAAACATGCCCCTTAGTTTCTTCTCTGAACCCCAGCATATCTAGTGCCAATCCTGACTAGGTGGCTAGTTTTAAAAACCCAGGGCCCGATTTTTGAAAGGCATTTACATGGTTTACAGCTCAGTAAACCATGTAAATGCCTTAAATTGGGATATTAAATGACACTTATATGGTTAGTGCCATTGAATATCCTCTTCTAACTCCTCTACATGCTCCGATGCTATTCGGTTAGCATTGGGGCATGTCGGGGGTGTTCCAGGGCAGAGCAGAGGTGGCGACAAGAGATAGCAGGGCAGCAACGATATTGCATGCTGTGCAGTTAGCCACCTGCGCTGAAAAGATAGGCGAGAAAAATGCAATATCGCTGCTGCCCCGTCAGCTTCAGCGGCTTCCTGTGTCTGCAGTGATCCCCGGATATTAAATGCCGTTGCCGCGACATTGAATATCCAGGCTAGAGGTTGGTGGGGAGGGCTATGCGCCAACGACAAACTTAGTCCTTCAAAAATGTGCAGATGGGTAAGGTGTGGGAAGGAAGATTTTCACACTAGGTTATTAGATCCCTTTGAGTATTTTGGCCTCATTATTCCAGCAATTGTAATATTAGGGACATGTTTACTAAGCCTCATGCTAGTAGCGCAGGTTTGGGCCACATTACTAGCACGGAGCACTCTGCTAGATGGAGGGGATGGCGACATCTGTCCCCCTGACGTTGGTGCAGTTTGCAGTGTTAATACCACCACAGGGAGGAACTCCCACCACCATGCTGGTGGTAGTTGCTCCTCACCATGTAACAGCAGTGCGGACTTTCAAGGCCTGTGCTAGCAGCGCCAAGGCACGAATCCCCATGCCCAGAATGAGCTGCCTGGATAGAATGAGCTTTTTTAGTACTGGCCCCATGTTAGATTTTAGCACGGCACCAAAAAACGCAGACTACTCCTGTGCAATTTGGGTAGCACAGTTTAGTAGACATGCCCCTGAATGAATTATCTGAAAAATACTCTATGGGGACTGAGTATTAGGAGCAAAAACGAATGCATGATAAATGCGAAAACTGTGCTCTAGCATGAAGGTCCCTTACCCTCCAATTAATTCATTTACATTTAGCCTGGGTGCCTGCTCTTGAGATGGCTTTAAGGGACATGTCTGCTAAGCTGCGCTGCCTGTCAACTTGGCCGATAGCACACGCTATTGGTGCCAGGAAATAGTGCAGTGAAAATGCAGATAACAGAGATATTTTCCATGCTGCCTTTATTTTCCACAATATCTGCGTGTGTGGGCAGGATATAGGGAGAAGTGGGCATGTCGATTTCACATTATTCTTTAGGCACACATTATATATGCACTAGAACTTTTTTTTTAAGTGCACAATTGATTATATGCATGCTAATTCCTAGGATTGTGAGTGTTCAAATTATTTGCAAACACTTTGAAGTTCTAGGAACCCAAGTAAACGAAATGCATGCTCCCGAATGCACAGCCCTAAACATCTATTGTGTACTGTGGAATATTTCAAAGGCTTAATAGAAAGTAACAATATGTGCTCCCATTTTTCTTTAAAATATTAGGGTTAGTGTTCAAATGATTTATTCAGTTAAGTTCAGAACTTAACAGTATAAATTGTCATTTTTGAAATTTCAGGGCCATTGACTGATTAACTTTGGCCAGGCAACCTGATGGTTGGTCAAAGGTTAACCATTTAATAAGATGTGAGACTTGAGGTGTGGCATTACTGAGTACTATTCAAATAAATAAAGATAAGTGGTAAAGTTTGTCTGCACATACAGAAGGCATAAGAATAATCAGATAAGTTATGACTATCTGGTTATCCAAGGCCGGCCCCAAAGTTGGTTCAAGGTGTTGGCGCCCTAGGCTGATTTTAAGCCTTATGCCCCCTCTGGATGTCAGAACCTATTGTTTAGCCTTTAATGTCCTGCTCTTTGCTGGCCCTAAGAGGCTGCAACCCTAGCCTGATGGTTAGGCCCACCCTGTGGTTATTTTTATCAGGAAGTATTCAGCAATGTTAGATTAACCTGCTATTTCTTTCAAACTATATTTAAAGACAACTGAATAGCCTCTCTGGTTAGCTTGAAATAAGATATCACTGAATACAAAGTGTACCTTTGAGTCAATGCTGGCCCAGAACCTCCTGGCAGTGTGACCAGAAGTAGATTGTCAGGCTCTTTTTCTAAAGCTATGGAGAGTTAAGTGACTTGCCCAATGATACAAGGAGTGTCAGTGGGAATTGAACCCTGGTCTCTTGGTTACTGACCTAGTGCTCCAACCACTAGGCTACGCCTCTATAGCCGCTGAAAACTGGCCTCAATATTTCAGTTGTTCGGGAAGTTTATACATGAACCATGCATAGGTATTCTTGGGAGTGTAGTTGGGGGGAAGTGGGACAGGTTGCAATGTACATGCACACTTTATAAAATACACAAGAGCATGAATAGAGGCAGAAGAGGGGAGAAATGATAGAAATGTTTAAATGCCTCCATGGCATAAATGGACAAGAAGAGACTCTTGCAATTGAAAGGAAGCTCAGTTGAGGATGGGCATAGGATGAAGGTGAAATGGGATAGACTCAGGGGTAATCTAAGGAAATATTTCTTTACAGGCTGTTCCACACATCTCTTTAGTGGTGATGTGTGGAACAGACTAAAAGAGGATTGTATCTGAATTCTAGAAAGCATCAGATAAGTGCAAAGGATCTCTGAGGGAGAAGGAGAGACTGTAGTGCTTAGTAGTTGGTATGGATGGGCAGAATATCTACTGTCATTTTCTGTTTCTATGTCTACTGCTCAAATTCACTCAAAAATCCATACACATCTATACTACTCTAAACCACTCAAAAATATAATTGTAGGCAGCTGGCTCAATGGAAAGCAGTTCAGATATCTAAAATTATTCCATTGGATTTAAAAAGTCATCTAATCACCTTCCCTTCATGCTATCAACACTTGTTCAAAAATCAGCCACTGAAGTTCACCAAAATCATGAGATTCCATCAGACGATGTGACGAACTTCCATATATATATGGCATCTGTGCTCTTATCAGCTAGGTTTAATACAGGGGCAAATAATAGTATAGAGTATAGCGCAAAGAAAAACTGGCATGCAGTATAGAGTATAGCGCAAAGAAAAACTGGCATGATCTCAGATTATACATATTACCAATTATAGGAATAGTTCTACTGTTACAAGAAATAGTTTGATAACAAAAATTACAATGGTCACAGAATCAATACCCCAGTTGTTCAGGAAATAGTTATTGAACATCTGGCAGCCAAGAGTGGACCAATCTGTCTTGAACATTGGAGTCCCATATATAGGCTGTACAATGTCCTGAACAAAACATTGGATGCAGTGCCAAAGCATGCCAGGGATTTTATATACTTTGCGCTATTCTAGTTGAATGAACTGATTACCTAAAAATAGACAAGGGCATGTTTACTAAACGTTGATATGTGAATGAGGTTTTGCATATTAAATGCTACTGTGACCATAGAAATAAAAGGGATCTGGGCACTTAACGAACGTTAACTTCATTAACACACGTTAAATCCTTTAGTAAACATGCCCTCATGCTTATCCATACTCTTCTGAGGTCTGTTCAATAATAACAAATCTTGATTGACTAATAATGTACTATAATAAGCTGTGTATGTTGAAGAATAAAGATAGCTTCTTATAGGAAATCTCTGAGTCAAAGGGGTATGTTTACTAAACTGCCATAATGTCACCAGCGTTAAGTGCAGCGTTAAGGTATCTGAAGCCATAAAAGGCAATGGGCAGGTAGGGGGCATCCCGTCGAAAAGGGAGCAATGGGTCTCATGGCTGTTATGCATAAAAAAAAAGAACAAAAGGGAACCAAACCCATGGCTTGGGAGGTATTAGTACTAACCAGTAGGCTACACCTCTTTGATCTGCTAGCTGCTGGATACAGAAGGATGATGTGTTGGGACAGCAGCTTAGACGGGCTTACCCATGGCTAATGTGCAGTCCTATATTAATCTGAAACCTATTCTTCCTCTCAGATTCTGTTTCTCTTTTGTGCTCCAGTATTTTCTACCATATGCATGTTGATGTTTCTTATCTCCGGATATAGAAAGACTGCAGGTCACCGCACGGCATGTCTGCTGTGGTTACCAGGATAGGGTTAACCCACCAGAACCCATGATTCAATGCACATGCAGATTAGCAGTCTATAGCAAGTCACCAGATGGGGTATGCCTCTCGGCTGTAACTGTACCGGAGGGTGGAGAGAAGGCGGAGAGAGAGGGTCAATGGGTCAATGGGCGGGGAGAGTCCCTTGCTGCACTAATGCTGTCACATTAATGCTGGAGCAGTACCGCGAGTGAAACCTGTCGGTAAATGCACATTTGTAGGAGAGAGAAACCAGTTCTTGTCAGTAATGTATATCACAGGCAGAGAGCCCAAAACCAGTGATAGTAGTGCTACATGTGCAGTAACAGCATAGTGTCCAAGTATGAAAGGGCACTATGGTGATGCTACACAGGGGGGCTGTAGGTGGGATATAGGGCAGACCTGGCAGCCGCCTAGGTAGCACAGAGGAACACAGAAAATGGAAAACAGCAAGACAGCAGCTGACCAAGGTCAAACTTGCCCAGTAGTGTGTGCTCCACAGTGTCCCATCCAGGGGAGACGTACCCTGCAGGTACCCCAAACGTCACACAGGAAACACAATGCCTGTAATGGGGCAAGCAGTGTACATTTGGGAACCACTCTAATAGGGGTCCACGTACTCACCCCAGGATACATCCCAAACTGTCTGAACACCCAGTTATATGAACACCCATCACACCAGCCCCTGGGAAGGACAGTGCAGGGAGCAGCCTCGCGTTGCCTGACACATGTATACACCCAGCAGTCCAAAGTAACCACCTTGATTACAGGAGAAGGCGGTATATAAATCCTTTTAAATAAATTAAATAAATAAAGTGGATACACTGTACCCACATTGCATGCCCTAGCCTGTCCACAGTCTGCTGGCAGAACACAATCTATCTACCAGTCCCACCCTAGCCAATAGTTGCTAGATCACCGACCTGCCACCCCCAACCATCTCCCCCCATGTGGAAGGGCCATAATAGTGGCAGGCGGTGATGGGGGGGACGGGTGGATGTCCATGCATGCCCCACACACCCCATACCCCACACCCTAGGCACCCGCCTACCTGCACAGTGGATGGCCTGGGACTGCGCACCACCAGCACCAACAGCATATGAGCACATCAGCATGGTGAGGGAGGGGGTGTTGGTGGTGGAGGGGGCCGTGACCTTGCCCACAGCAGACCAAAGCCGTGCCCTGTACCAATGCATGGTGTGCAGTGCAGCAAAGGTCTGTCGGATGAACAGCAAAGGTAGCCCCAGGGACTACTATGCTCCTGTGGCAACAGTGTGCTGCAGTACACACAGACAGTGTGTCTTGGAACAAAAGGTCACTAGTTCAGGTCCTAGCTGTGGCTCATGCAGACCATGTCCTTACATTTTACCCTATGTTGCAGATACAACATCGTCATGTGCACTCCCCAAAGCATCGGCCAACAGGAGCACAAACACCCACACCCACAGGCTCCACTATCCAAAGCCCCATGGATTGTCAGGTTGTTGGGCCCGGCATGGAGCAGTGGTTCCCAGCAAAGCAGCACTACTAGCACCTGCATACCTTAGCAATGCCGGCACTGTGCCCAGGACCAGTGTGACAGGCAGGGCTGCCAACCACCCCTATCTTTGCACAATGCCAATATAGGAGTGGGAGTGTGCGTATGTCTATCCATTGTTTTGTGGCTGCCTACTCCTCACTGGGCCCACAATGCTTACACTGATTCCAGCATTAGCCTGTCAATGTGCATAATGAGGAGCAAGGTATTGTGAGTATGGCGTGGACAGGGCAGACTGAGCATCTGCACATGGTGTGGGGCAATGGCTGGGAGATTGTAGTACCCGACCACCACCTGCATGGATAGGGTGGCCACAGCATGTCATGCTGGGAGGTCACTCTCACTCTGACAGAGCAGTGACCATGGCATGTCTAGGTTCCCACATAGTGCTATACAGTGCTTTTCTCAAGTAGTATATGTGTGGTCTTTACTCTGGGGCATGATCACTGAGATAGCTGCTTGGTGTCTGTGGGTACATCCCAGTCTGTGTGCATGGAGTTTCTCTGGGAAGGTGCACTGTTGACTGGCTAGCGGACTACCTGCATTTTGCATGTGTATGTCTGGCATGCCTTGTAGGTAGCTATTGGTTTGTGGTGTGGGGCAGCTGAGCCCTTCCAGGCCAGTGCCCTTGTGGCAAGTACAGATCTACATTTAACAGCCCTGGTTGCTGGTCCCACAGCCCATCATCATCTGCCTCCTTTTAAAAGATGTGGAGTGCGAGTCTGTTGAAGGCCAGATCCTGTCCACCACCCTGACCAAGTGAGAGCAGTCTGGTGGTACTACATAATCTGCATGTGGATCCAGACTCCCCTGTAACAAGCAACCACACTGGATAGGCACACGTCTGGGTGCATCATCGTCTACAAGGGCCAGGTGTGACTGGGGAATGTAGGTGGACCCAGGCACTGTTCCCTCTAAGCTGTGCGTGGGTGCATGGGCACACACTTTACAACAGAGCGCACAAAAATTACGGTTCTGATTCTGATAGAAAACAACACAGATGTCTTAAAATTTAAAGGTTGTTGTGTATTTGCGGTTTTTACAAGTTCTACAATATTTTCTAGTGTAATCAATGTGGTGTACATACTGTATTCTGACATGTAGTCAAATTTTTAATTATACAACTCTGAGTGTTGTTATGTAGCACACAAAAATGTAACCTTTCTTCAAAAGCTGCACAGCTGACATCTTATGTGCACACAGCCTACAAAAAAATAGAGGGAACATTGGACCCAAGAATATTCTAGATATGTCTGCAAGGAATACCTGACACACAGCAATGCCTATCTCATCCAACCCAGGTACTGCAGTCCTGGTGCTGGGCACACCACCTCACCCTCAGGGTGAGTGCAGAACCCACACAATGGCATGGTCTGTAGCTATTCTGTGTCAGTAACACACACTACTCTGTGCCAGTAACACACACGGTCAGTACCCCCTACCACGGTGCGGTGCTGTAGAGGTGCATACCCCATCTGGTGACCTGCTATAGACTGCTAATCTGCATGTGCATTGCATCATGGGTACTGGTGGGTTAACCCTATCCTGGTAACCACAGCAGACATGCTGTGCGGTGACCTGCAGTCTTTCTATATCCAGAGATAAGAAACAATCACTCCATTCTAACATCAACATGCATATGGTAGAAAATACTGGAGCACAAAACAGAAACAGAATCTGAGAGGAAGAATAGGCCTCAGATTAATATAGGACTGCACATCAGCCATGGGAAACCCCTCTAAGTTGTTGTCTCAACACATCATCCTTCTGTATCCAGCCATTGCAGATCCAAGAGGTGTAGCCTACTGGTTAGTACTGATACCTCCCTGGTTCTTTTTTTGTTGTGTTTTGTTTTGTTCTTTTTTTATGCCAAACAGCCATGATGCCCATTGACCCCTTCTCTCCGCTCTCTCTCCACCCTCTGCGGGACTTACCGCCACCGGTGACGTTAACATGCGCTAACGTTGCATCAGGTGATGTTAATGCACGTTAAAGTCGCTTAACGCATGATAACATAGCTGATGCTACGTTATCGCTGTTTAGTAAACATACCCCAAAATATTTGACGGTATTTTATACTTGTGTTGAATCTCAAAAATTGTTCTCTTGGTAAAGCCAAAAGCAACTTCCTAGGATGATGGTTTCCGACTGTAAAGGGTTCCTTTCAATAGATTTACGATACAGAGTGTTAACAAAATGATCTCCCTGTTTTGCTATTAGCTTTATATCAAATTGCCTGCTCTGGTGTTTTTCATAATGAATATTAGCAGCTGGCTCTGTGATTTCATTGCAATGAACGCTTTCCTTTTTTCTTCTCTACCAGCTTTAAGCATATTGAACTTTGAACTGAACTTCACAGTGGAACATTTTTAATTTCTTTTCCCATCAAAAGAACTATTCATAAGTATGGAACTGATGATTAAAGTTATGGGGCATTTATACAGCAGGAGATAAGTTGCTGCTAAGTTTGAGCTGATTTCTGATGGTATCTCCTTGTGAGTGTATTGCATTGCTTTTATATTATAGAGTTTCATTAAGACTGAGTTATAACAAAGGAATAAAATCGGCACATTTTTAGAAATTTCACCCAGGCACCTTGTTGTCAAGTGATCCTATGGCAGGTAATTGTATGCAGAGGCCTCTTTTAAACCTGTTTATAAAGACACATGCACCTTTATAAAAAACTAGGGGAAAAATGACACAACCTATTGCTAGATTGAAGCTGTGGACATTTACGCCTGCTCATGCATATTAAGTACATACGTGGGCCGCATGTTGCATGGAAGGATGCGCCTTTTTGCAACCGTGCATGCTTCTACGTGCAGAACCCCCGAGGTGATTTTATAACAGACCTTTTCAGCACATAAACATGATTTTGCACTCAAACTCTTTTATAATGTTCCCTCCATGATTGTCTGTGTCTGAAGGCCAAGTAGGAACCTATTTTGAGGATATTTTATTAAGACACATAGGTGCCTATGTGTATTTGTAAAATTGCAGGGTCAGAATAACAGAAATTATGTATAGATTGAAAATACAGACTTTTATGCCTGCTCAGGCGCAGGACTTAATCTTCATACATAAAGTATGCATCTATGCACGTATTTAAGAAATATATGTGAACAGTGACTCCACTTAAGCTCTTTCCAAACTCTGCTCTTGAGCAGGTCTATATATGGGTCACTAAAAAGTGTCTTCCTTCTTGACACAGCACATACGTTTATGCTCGTAACTCTGGAATAAGTTTGTATAAGCCATGTGGAGGGTAATTTTTTTTTTTTAAATTATTTATTTAGGTTTTCTTGAATACAGAAATGAATTGCAAGTAAAGTACCAATCAGCAAACAAATAGATTCAAAGAACAATATACCATGCACATCATACAGAACACATCAAGAGAGAGAAAACACCATTTACTCCCAAAGGAGACTGGAAAAAAATAAGAAGAAAAAAGGAGTTATTAAACTCCATAACAGGGAGCCAAAAAATAAGAGCCAACCCACCTAAACATCCCCCTGCCCACTAACACTCTCCTTTTCCAGAAGAAACTGACGCAAAGAAGCCACATCAATATAGACATAATCATGACCTTCAGAAGTTATTAAACAACGGCAGGGAAACTTCAAGAAAAAAGAAGCCCCCAGAGCCACCACTCTAGCTCTAAGCTCGAGGAACTGCTTCCGTCGAGCCTGTGTGACCCTACCCACATCTGGGAAAACCTGGAGTTTATATCCACAGAACAACACATCCTTGCATTTGAGATAAGCACGAATAATTCTCAATTTTAGTGATTCGGACCCAAAAGTCACCACCAAAGTACACCGCTTTGGGATGATATCGAGCGAATTCTGCAAGAACTCTGTGAGATTGGGGCCTACCGAGTCAACCAAAGGAAATTCACCCTTGGTCAATCCCGAGGTCCCAATTTTAGGAAAAAAAGAATACATTTGCACTATATCCACAGAGTCAACCAAATGCAAGACCTCAGAAAAATACTTTTTCAGTAAAATCTCAGGAGATAGCAAGTGAGAAGATGGAAAGTTAAGAAAATGAAGGTTCCTTGCATGCTGGTGGTTCTCAAGAGCCTCCAAACGATAAGAGACAGAAGAAATATCTTTAAGATAACCAAGATGAGAATCTTTATACGATTGAAGTTGAGAATCCACCAGGGTCAAGGAGCCAACAAAATCAATCATTTGTTCATCAATTACTTTAACCTTAGTGACAACATCATGTGAGAAACTACACAAAGAAGTAACTGTAGTAGTCAAACGTGTCTCAATTTTCTGAAGCATTGACCAAATATCAGAAAGAGTCACCTCACTTTTAGATGGAAGTAATTCATTATCAGGTGCAGCAAGGTCCACAGGGACTAATACAGGAGAAATAACTTGTGCTGGTAACTTCAAAGGAGTAGATGCACAAGAGGGCTGAGGGAAAGGAGGTGGTGTCCGGATACCCGGGCTCAAAGAAGCCCCATCCAGAGACTGGCTAGCAAGTGGAAGGGCAGTGACATGCTTGTCCATGGGACCGGACACCTTACCTCCCGCTCCTGACGGCGATTTAGCTGTTAACTTCGCCTTCCGTTTCCCCATGGACAGACACACAACTGCTGGTGCTCGTGGAACCACCAAGAGAGCACCAAAGGAGCACACAAGGAGCAAACTTGCCCCTTGTAACACGCCCCTTAGAATGCGACCCCGCAGGCCGCGAACACGCAGCCGCGAGTAATCTTGCTGTGGTTTTGTAGGGCTCGTGGGGGGTCCTCCACTCCAGGGGCGGCCACACTCTGCCTGCAGCTGACTCAAACAGGCACCGGCTCCAGCCGACCACGTTGCTCCGCGGCAGGAAAATACCGCGGCTGCTCCCACATAAGGTGATCTCTCTCCAGCAAAGCTCTTACACCGGCAGCATTTTGTAGGGCTCGTGGGGGGTCCTCCACTCCAGGGGTGGCCACACTCTGCCTGCAGCTGACTCAAACAGGCACCAGCTCCAGCCGACCACGTTGCTCCGCGGCAGGAAAATACCGCGGCTGCTCCCACACTAAGGTGATCTCTCTCCAGCAAAGCTCTTACACCGGCAGCGTTTTGTAGGGCTCGTGGGGGTCCTCCACTCCAGGGGCGGCCACACTCTGCCTGCAGCTGACTCAAACAGGCACCGGCTCCAACCGACCACGTTGCTCCGTGGCAGGAAAATACCGCGGCTGCTCCCACACTAAGGTGATCTCTCTCCAGCAAAGCTCTTACACCGGCAGCGTTTTGTAGGGCTCGTGGGGGGTCCTCCACTCCAGGGGCGGCCACACTCTGCCTGCAGCTGACTCAAACAGGCACCGGCTCCAGCCGACCACGTTGCTCCGCGGCAGGAAAATACCGCGGCTGCTCCCACACTAAGGTGATCTCTCTCCCCATGTGGAGGGTAATTTTATGAATTCATGCACACTCACTACTAATGCTACTAATACTACCGATCATTTGCATAGCACTACAAAGCATACGCAGCGCTGTACAGAGACAGTCCCTGCTCATTAGAGCTTACAATATAGTCAAGACAGACAACATAACAGTTGAGGGCAAGGATACATCTAGGGGAATGGTAAGGAAACAGATAGGAGATTAAGTGGATCAGGATCCAAAAGTGGCCTCAAAGAGGTGAGTTTTCATCCTGGATTGGAAAAGGGCCAGAGATGAAGCCTGACATACAGACTCAGGTAGTTTGTTCAAGGCATAAGGAACAGCAGGGTGGAAGGATCGAAGTCTGCATTTGGCAGTAGAAGAGAAGGGCATAGATAGAAGTGATCTGCCAGAAGAGTGGAATTGTCTAGGAGGGGTGTGGAGTGAGATAAGAGAGGAAAGGTAGTGAGGAGCCACTGAATGAATATACTTGCAGGTCAGTAGGAAAAGTTTGAACTGGACGTGGAAACTGATAGGAAGCCAGTGAAGTGACTTGAGAAGAGGGGTAACATGAGCATAATGATACAGGTGGAAGATTAGCCGTGCAGCTGAGTTTCAAACAAATTGAAGGGAAGAGAGATGATTCAGAGGTAGACTAGACGCACAGTTTAATGCATCTCAATCAGGCTTATTTTATAAAGTCAAGCATGTGCATACCTGACATTATAAAATTAGGGTGTAAGTGGTAGAATTTTATAATTTACATTTGCACTCCACCCTTCCTTGTCATTCAGCTAGACCAGTCCAGATGAATGGGTTATGCTCCCTTGCCAGAAGGTGAAGGCAGACTTGCACAACTTTCAGCGAGAGAAGCCAATATAACACTTCCTAAGCAAAAATGAGACTTAAAAGCTGAAAAAAATACAGAAAACATTATTAAATACATGAGCTTTTATTTTGCCATTTCAAAATGCTTGCCCTTCACAGAATAGATAAGCTAGATATAATAAGTAATGAAAATATGTTTTTGATTGTTACTAGGGGTGCAAAGAGTAAAATGTTGGTTGCTCCATTACTAAAGTGTGATAAACAATTACTAAAGGAATTAGCAAATAGTAACCTCATGACCACTACAGGGCGCGGGAAAGAGATAGAAAATGGGTAGGTTATGGATGTGAATAGTACTTGCAGTGAGTGGATGGTAAGTGACCATGGTGTTGACAGTGTTTCAGATAGTGTGACTGCACTTACTGCCACCTCAAAAGGAGTTGGGGACTACACATTCACTCTCGGCATGACATACCACAATGACGGAAGGAAAAATTATGACCGATCCCCTCCTAACATATTCACCCCACAATCCCCCTGACCAATGACAGAATCATCTCCCTTCTCTCCCAACCCCTTGAAAAGTCACCGAAATCCCATCTTAGGGGGATGTTTACTAAAGTGCGTTAAACGTGAATAACGCGCGTTGTATGACGTTAACGACCGTAAGTGTAGTATAACGCGCGTAATCACGCGCCAATGGCCGTTAACGTCATACTACACGCATTAACCGTAGTTAACGATCGTAAAGCTCCGCGGCGTGTTAAAACAGCGCAGAAGGTGGAGAGTGGGCGGAGAGAAGGGGTCAATGGGCGGAGAGTGGGCGGGGAGAGGCTCCCCTCATACTAACGCGCTGAATTCCTGAGCTCAATTCCAACGCGAATGAAAACCTGTCGTTAAAGGCATATTAAAGGGAAGAGAAACCATTTCCGTCAGCAATGTACAGCAAAACCGGGGAAACCTACAGAACGTGAGCAGTGTGATACATGTGCAAAGACCAAATGTTCACATAAAACCTTAAGAATGACCACAAGAAATATTGTAAAAAGCACAATTCAGCTGGGCAACAGTGATAGCAATGGGCAACAATGAACAACACTCCCTGGAAAGCACCAAAGAAAGAAATGATGTTTGGAAGGGTCTACGCTCCGTAGACCCTTTCAAAGATCATTTCATTGTGATGGAGCTTTCCTGGGAGTGGTGTGTAATGTTGCCCAATGATATCATTGTTGCCCAGCTTGGTTATGGGTGTTTGCCCCTTTTTTGAGGTCTGTTTTGAGGTTTATGTGCACCTTTGTCGCCATACAAGGTAAATGAGCCCACAGTAAACCTGTGCAGAGCAGGGTTTCTGACTCGTCAGGCCGCTTTAACTAACTCCAGGGACTGCACCATCTCTCTGGCCACAGTGTGGTGCAACAGACACAGCCAGTGCCTGTAAGACCAGAGGATCACAGGTTCAAATCCCAGCTGGGACTCCTGCCAACCCAGTCCCCATAGTTTTACCCACCACTAAACAGTGATAGTAAAGACACCCCTTTATTGCAGAGAACATACGCAGGTTCAAATCCCAGCTGGGGCTCCTGCCAACCCAGTCCCCATAGTTTTACCCACCACTAAACAGTGATAGTAAAGACACCCCTTTATTGCAGAGAACATACGCATGGTTAATACGCCTATATTATACCACACCAAACACAGACACCAGAAACAGGCGCATTACCCAGAGCAGAGTCTCGCAATTGCAGTCCTGGAGGGTCCCACACCATTCAGGTTCCATGCTGCCTCTAATAAAGATGCCTGTGCTGCATATCTATGCACCACCCCCATGGTATGCAGATGTAGCTCATGCATATTTATGAGGGACAGCATGAAAACCCGAACAGGTTTGGAACACCAGGACTGGAGTTGGGGAACTCTGCCGTAAAGCAGCAGCCAACAGGGCCAGACACACCCACAGGCCCCATTGGCCAATGCCTCCTGGAGAAGCAGGACATTGGGCCCTGCCTGTATCTCCCAATACTAGCAGTTGCATACCTTAGCAATGCCACCCTACACCTGGGTATATGGTACACAGCTATCAAACGTTTCCTGTGATAACTGGCAGATATCAATTCCTATATTAAGCACAGTTTGCTCAGTGAGCTCCACCAAAACAGGCATTCTTATGTTTGCGGTGTGTGCTGCAGGTCTGGTCTCTGACAGACCCCCAACAGTCTTGCGTACCATATCCATGCCTGAACTGTGCCCAGGACTGGTGTGGTGGGTATGGCTGCTGAACACCTCTATAGTTGCACAATGCTGGCATAGGTGTGGGGGTGTCTGTCTGTCTATCCAGTGTGTGGTGGCTGCAAACACCTTCCACAGCCCACACTGCCAGCAATGTTGCCAGTAGTGAGCTGCCAATGTGCATAATGAGGAGCAAGGTACCATGGGTATAGGCCGGACAGGGTGGTCTGGCCAGGGTGCATCTGCACAGGGCATAGGGCAGTGACAGGCACATTTTAGTGCCCGGCCACCACCTACACAGACAGGGTGACCTCAGTATGTCCTGCTGAGAGATCACTCTCACCCTGACTGTGCAGTGACCACAGCATGGCTAGGCACCCCCATAGTGCTATATAGCATTTCTCTCATGTGATAGATATGGGTTTCCTTTTGGGGCCCAGTCACTGATTTATCTGCTTGCTGTGTATGCTGACATCCCAGTTCTGGGTGCATGCATCTCCACTGGGTACATGCATTATGGACTAACTAGCAGACTGTTTGCAGCTGGTATGTGTCTTGATGGAGTGGTTTGCAGGGTGCAGTGGCTGATGGCTTGCTGCAGGAGTATATCAGATAGTGGTGGGGTGCAGCTTACCATATCCAGGCCTGATGTCTGTCTGCATTCAGGGCTGCGGTGCCTGCCCTGTGGGGTGTCTGTTCCTCACCAGAACTGGTGTTGATGTTCCTCTCTACTGCCACCTTTGCAGGGAGGTAGAAGGTGGATCTATTGTTAGGAGACCCTGTTTGCCACCCTTGGTGCTTGGGGGGGGGGGTACATGGGCCACCTAGGGGTCCATGGGGGCTACACCTGACTGCAAGGTTGGATTACTGTAACATCATTTTCGCAGGTCTCCCCACCTCCCAGCTTCGCCGCCTTCAAGTCGTTCAGAATGCCGCCGCCCGCCTCGTCACCGGTTCCTCAGCTCGTTCTCATGTGTCCCCCTGTCTTCTTGCCCTACATTGGCTCCCCATCAAATTTCGCTTCACTTTTAAGATCCTCATTCTCACACACAAGGCCCTCCACTCCAGCACCCCTCAATACCTTTCTGATGTCATCCATCTTCAGCCCTCTCCGCGTATTCTCCGTTCTGCCTTTGGTAACCGCCTCTTCCTCCCCTCTCCCTCCCAGGCCCGCTTGGAATCAACCCGTCACTCTGCCTTCTTTTTCCTGAGCCCTGCCCTTTGGAACTCCCTCCCTTTGTCTTTGCGTTTGGAACCCTCCTACCCCCGTTTCAAGAACCTTCTCAAAACACATCTTTTTTGCCAAGCCTTCAACCTCCCCCCCCCGCCCCCGCCCCCCGCCCCCGCCCCCCCCTGCCCCCCCGCCCCCGCCCCCCCCGGCCCCCCCGCCCCCGCCCCCCCCTGCCCCCGCCCCCCCTGCCCCCCCTGCCCCCCCCTGCCCCCCCCGCCCCTCCCCCCCGCGCCCCCCCGCCCCGCCCCGCCCCCCCCCCCCCCCCCCCCCCCACCCCGGCCCCCCCCGCCACCCCCCGCCCCGCCCCGCCCCCCCGCCCCGCCCCCCCCCCCCCCCCCCCCCCCCCCCCCCCCCCCCGCCCCCCCCCCCGCCCCCCCCCGCCCCGCCCCCCCCGCCCCCCCCCCCCCCCCCCCCCCCCCCCCCCCCCCGCCCCCCGCCCGCCCCCCCCCCCCCCCCCCCGCCCCAGCCCCGCCCCCCCCCGCCCCCCCCGTCCCCCCCGGCCCCCCCCCGCCCCCCCCCCGCCGCCCCCCCCTGCCCCCGCCCCGCCCCCCCTGCCCCCCCTGCCCCCCCCCCGCCCCCCGCGCGTGCGCTGACGGTGTCCTATCCCCTGGTCGTGCCCTTCCACCATGACCACTCCCCCGATAGCCCACCCCCGTGCCCTTTCCGTTTCCACCCTCCCTTTCTTTGCCCACTTGCCTTTTCTTTCATTCTGACTTTATTCTTTCCCCTTCTATCCTATTTGTTTTTTGGCATTCCTTTCTGACTTTGTTTCTAGTAGCCTGACACTTTGGCCTGGGCAGTTAATCAAATGTGTAAATAAAGATAAAGATAAAGGTGTTTGTGCAGAAACTACCTATCTCGCACATTAACACTGCTTTGGACCTGTGCCATGTCCTCTTTCAGCCATAGACGATGCTGTGGACCTGGTGCTGGGCGCCTCACTGCACCCTCAGGGTGAGCACAGTACCCGCACAATGTGATGGTGTGTAGCTACTCTGTGCCAGTACAACACACGGTCAGTACCCCCCTACCAGGCCGAGGTGCTGTGGGGGTGCACATGGTCACTTCCCCCTACCAGGCCGAAGTGCTGTGGGGGTGCACATGGTCACTTCCCCCTACCAGGCCGAGGTGCTGTGGGGGTGCATTCCCCATGGTGTGTATCTGTGGACAGCTGATTTGCATGTGCAGTGCATCATGGGTGTGACTGGCACAATCCACCCTGGGAAGATCCAGCGCCTGCTCTCAGGCTCTGATAAACCATAGGCCATCACACGTACATGTTAGCATAGTGCATAGGTGCAAGACACCCTAAAGTGTCTGTACAATAAGGTGCCCACGCTGGTAAAAACACACGTACCCACGCACGATTGTACGCACGTACCAACGCATGGGGCTACGCCCGTAACAACGCACGCAGCCACGCACGTACCAACGTACATGGCTATGCGCACTGCGAGAGTGTGTTTCACTAACAACTACTGAACGTAAAGAAAAACATGCCTCCTCATTCCCTATGTAATGTACAGGGTGCTGCCTGGGACAGCATTCTGCGTTAGGCACACTGGGGACTCGAACCCATGCTGCCTGTAACAGCGGTGAGTACACTAACCATTGTGCTACAGCTCTGTTTCAATGATTTGTGTCTGTACGCCTTCATATGATTAACGCACAGTAACGCGCCACGGCGCCCTGTACCGCTCGTTAGTTTTTGGAACGCGCGTTAGTCGTTACGATGTCCCGCCCATGTCCTTTTTTGGCTTTCCTTTCACTAACGCGGCTCCTAACGCGATTTGCACTAACGCAGTTTAGTAAACATACCCCTTAGTCTCTCACTCTCCAGCACTTACCAGGGGTTTCCCTAGTAGTATAGTGACAGGGAAGAAATTATCCCCAGAAACTACTACATCGTTGTCAGTCTGGGTTCAAAATGGCAGCTTTGACCACTAGTAGTATTTTACAGTACTACCACCAGGCTTCAAACCCCCAAAAAAGGCAAAATATCTTTATTTGGAAGCTCGACTCCTAGCAGCATTATTATGAGACTATTGCTAGTGGCCAACCAGCACCATTTTACACTTGGAGCCTGATAGGGACAAAGTAATTAGGGATCCCTCCTGCCCCAGCTACAAGATACCATGGAAACCCCCAATAGATCCCAGTTGGGGTCTTCAAGGGTTGGGCCATCTTGACTGGAGTTCTAAGAGGGTCTTTGGAGATGTGAGGGCTTGTGTGGATTCAGGTGGGCCTTTTGGGGGTCGAAAAAGGGAGCCCATGAAGGACTCTTAACACTGGCACTTTTAAGATGGTATTCAACAGTCTCAGTCCATATACTGTATTATTAAGTTGATGCTCCTGGAAGGAAAAAGAACATCAGTTTAAAAATGGGATAACATTTATGAATAACACAGCTTACAAGGCTCACCACAAGCTGTATTATTCTATTTGCATAATACTGTAGTGATTTGCATATTTTTACATGCTTTGCATCTTGTTATTTGCTAATGCATGATATGGTAAACAAACATATGTTATGGTAAAATAGCACATGATTTTTCCATTTAATTTGCATTAGGTGGCAAATATCATGTCTTATTTCCCTTAATGACCTTCAGCAGTCTTGCAACTAAACAAGAGTTTTCCAAACTTCTATGTAATATGACTCCATTGCAACTCTATAAATTCACATCATTCCAACTTATGATCAACACAAAACAGAAATGCCTAGGGCAGGGTTGCCATGAACTTGACTGGGCAATAAGGTAACCTTGGGGCTTAAATCCTTTTAACCATGTCCTGGAGTATTTTCTTTGCTTGGGAGCTGACAGGGCCTGGAAATGTAGGGATGTCTGAGGCCCACCATCCCCATGCGGATCCTGTGAGGATTTCCCATTGCTACTGATGGCAAATGGCTTATAGGAATCTATTGATTAATCTTCAACAATCAGTCTACAGAAAATAGTTCATGGTTGGCTAGTCTGGTCACAGGTGATCACCTGAACCAAGGATCACTAGATATGGAGCACTAATTCTTGATGTTCTTGTCTCTAAAATCAGGCCATGCAGGTCTTCCATGCTACAGTAAAAGCTGCACACATATTCGCCTCAGATATTATGAAAAAAGGGCCAAATCCCTTTCCTCATGTCATAGATTTCTGATATTCTTGCTTAGAATCCAGATTCTTCAACTGCTTGTAAAATGTACTCTGTGTTCTTGAATAAAAAGAGGATATTCTATTTATGAATTCCAGGCTCAAGAGCTAATTTAATTGGTATATTCCAACTAGTATTGCTTATTTCACACTTCAGTAGCTAAAGATGCATTAATAATCAAGTTTCAAACTGTAATTAACATTAGCTTTAGGCTCGCGACAAAGAAATGATTACATTTTTATATGAGTTGATAAACAAAACTAATCAAATTCAGAAGTATCAAAAAATCCCATTTATGTTCATACTTTACAAAGTAAATCACTACATATGTCTGCCATAATCAGGAAAAAATAATTTGAAGAATTAGCTGTTAGCAATAAGATACATACTACTGTATATCTGAAAATTTAAAAAATTCATTTCTTGTAGAAGTTCTTTTTGGTTGGAATACAGATTGATTTTAGTTGGTATAAAATGTTTTACTTATTTGGGATCATCAATGATCTTTTCAGTGTTGTGAATGCCCTTTATGAACCAACAAACAATGGGGTATGTTTACTAAACCGTCTTAGGGGTATGTTTACTAAACGGTGCTAACGTCGCAGCTGCGACGTTATCGCGTGATAAGTGACTTTATCGCACGATAATGGCACATTACCATGTGGGAACGTCACGTATCACGCGATAATGTGGCCGGTGGTGTTAAGGTGCGCAGAGGGTGGAGTAAGGCTCCCTAGAGGGCGGAGTAAGGCTCCCCAGGGGCAGAGAGAAGGGGTCAACGGGCAGAGAGTGGGCGGGGAGAGGCTCCATGCACACTAACGCCGTGAAATGAAGATCTGAAAATTAGCGCCAGTGAAAACCTTGCGCTAGAGGCACATTTGCAGGACAGAGAAACCATTTTGGTCAGCAAAGTACAGCAAAGGCAGGGAAACCAATAAAAGTGATAGTAGTGATACATGTGCAGCAGCAGCGGCATAGTGGCCAAGTACGAGAGGGCATGACGGTGAGGCTGCAAATGGTGCACAGGGGGCTGATGGTGGGACATGAGTGGGGCAGCTGGGGCACAGGGTGGACCAGGCAGATGCCTAGGTGGCACATAGGAACACAGAAACAGAAAAACAGCAAGCCAGCAACTGGCCAAGGGCAAACATCCCCATGAGTGTGTGACCCACAGTGTCCCAGTGGACATCACCCAGCAGGTATCCCAAAGGGCACATAACATTGACAGGCAGTGCTGGGGGGAAGTGCCGATGTCAATGTAGGCACCCCTACTCCAGACCCCACACCATAGGCAGCCGGCTACTGCCACACTGGATGGCCTGGGACTGCGCACTACCAGCACAATCAACATAAGCGCATGTCAGCATGGTGGCGGAGGGGTACTGGTTGTGGAGGGGGCAGTGGCATCTGCCCACAGCACACCAAGGCCAAGCTCTGTTCAGGTGGGTGACATGCAGTGCAACAGACAAGGGCTGTTTGATGAACAGTAATGCTATCTCCAGGGAATAGCCTGCCTCTGTGGTAACAGTTTGGTGCAGTACACACAGCCAGTATATTCAAGGGCAGAAGGTCACAGGTTCAAGTCCCAGCTGTGGCTCCTGCAGACCATGTCCCCTCATTTTACCCTTACTAAACCATGGCAATAAAGACGGAATCTTTATTGCAGATAAAAGTAATACGCCATAAACGCCTATATTGTACCCTGCAGAGCACATACACCATAAACATGTGCAAACCCTAGAGCAGAGTTTCCCAACTCCAGTCCTGGAGGCCAGACAACATTCAGGTTGTCAGGATGTCCCTAATAAATATGCATGAGATGCATTTACATGCACCACCCCCATTGTATGGAAATGCATCCATGCATATTCATTAGGGACAGCATGAAAACCTGACCCGTGTTTGGCCCACCAGGACCAGAGTTGGGAACCTCTGTCCTAGAGCATTGGCCAACAGGGGCACAAACACCCACACCCACAGGCTCCACTTTCCAAAGCCTCATCAAGAGTCAGGCTTTTGGGCCCTGCGCGCAGCAGCATCTACCAATACTAGCACCTGCATACCTTAGCATTGCCGTCTTAAACATGGAAACATGTTCCACATATATCAAAAGGTTGCTATGAAAAATGTCAGATAACAAATCCTAAGTTGAACACAATTTGTTGATAGGGATTCATCATATCAACCTTTCTGATATCTGTGGAGTGTGTTTCAGGTTTTTTTTCTGACAGTGTTTAACTCCCCCAGGGAGTGACCCTAACAGCATTGAGTACCATAGCAATGCCTGCATTGTGCCCAGGACTGGTGTGGCAGCCAGGACTGCCAACCTCCTCCATATTTGCACAATGCTGAAATAGGTGTGGTAGTATGTGTGTGTCTATCCAGTGTTATGTGGCTGACTACACCTTACTGAGCCCACAATGCTTGCACTGTTTCCAGTGTTAGCCTGCCAATGTGCATAATGAGGAGCAAGGTACTGTGGGTATGGCCCGGACAGGGCGGCCTAGGTAGGGTAGCATCTGCACAGGGCATAGGGCAATGGCTGAGACATTGTAGTGCCTGGCCACCACCTGCACGGTCAGGGTGGCCACAGCATGTCATGCTGGGAGGTCACTCTCACCCTGACTGAGCAGTGACCATGTCATGGCTAGGTTACCCCATAGTGCTTTATATTTTTTTTTTATGCGATATATCTGAGTTCCCTTTTTTGGGGTCCAATCACTGATATATCTGTTTGTTGTGTGTGCCCACATCCCATTTTTGGGTGCACACAGTTCCTCCAGGAACATGCACTATGTACTAGCTAGCAGGCTGTCTGCAGTTAGCATGTGCATGGCTGGAACACCTTGCAGGGTGCAGTGGGTGGAGACTTACTGTGCCCTCTGCTGATGAATATCAAATAGGAGTTGGGGCAGCTGAGCTTTTCCAGGCCTACTGCCCTAGCTGATGTGTACAGATCTGCATTGACCTCCCTTTAGAGTGCCCATTCCCCTCTACTGCCACCATTGCAGAGATGTGCCCCAGCTTCCCCACTGCGTGTCCTGCCTTCAGCCCCCTGTGCCCCATTTGTAGCCTCACCATCGTGCCCTCTCGTACTTGGCCACTATGCTGCTGCTGCTGCTGCACATGTATCACTACTATCACTTTTCTTGGTTTCCCTGCCTTTGCTGTACATTGCTGACTGAAATGGTTTCTCTCTCCTGCAAATGTGTCTCTAGCGCGAGGTTTTCACTGGCGCTAATTTTCAGACCTTCATTTCATGGCGTTAGTGTGCATGGAGCCTCTCCCCACCCACTCTCCACCTATTGACCCCTTCTCTCCCACCCTGGGGAGCCTTACTCCGCCCTCTGGGGAGCCCTACTCTACCCTCTGCACACCTTAACGCCGTCGGCCACATTATCGTGCAATACGTGACGTTCTCGCACGGTAATGCGCCATTATCGCGTGATAACATCACTTATCGTGTGATAACATCACAGCTGTGATGTTAGCGCCATTTAATAAACATACCCCAATGATTCAAATTCATTGAACTTCAGCTTTAGAGATAAACCACAGATTGGTCTAATACAGTGTTCTCAAATCTGTCTGGGGCAATACTATCCTCTTTTTTAGTATATCTGAATTGAACACTCATGCTATATGTACCCATGCAATGAGGGTAATGTGTGCAAATCTATCTTATGCATATTCAGATGGGCAGGTTCTAGCCTGAGTAGATTTAATAACCATTGCTCTAATAAATACTGCAGAGTCACCAGCACCCCAGAAACTATTTTCTAGGACTAATATGACTATTGGACAACAGATCTCTGATTTTGGAAGAGTATTGTAACTACGGTGGATTTGTTGATGTAGAGAATGCAAAGAAATCCCAGGGGACAATTTTGCAGGGTGGAGACTGACTGTGACCTCTGCTGGTGAATGTCAGATTGTGGTGGGGGGCAGATGAGCTTTTCCAGCCCTCCTGCCTATGTGCCCATGCCCTATGTAATGCATACAGATCTGCATTGACTGCCCTTTAGGGGTGCCTATTCCCCAGCAGGACAGGAGTTGATGGTCCCCCTCTACTGCCACCATTTCAGAGATGTAGAATGTGGATCTGTTGGTGGGGTATCCTGTCCCCCCACCCTAAACCACAGTGGGTGAGTTGGGTGGTTCTACATACTCTGCTTTTGGGTCCACACATCACCCTTCTTTTATAAACATGAGACCATGGCAACCACACAGAATATGCACTATTCTGGATGTATCATAGTCTACCAGAGATAGACATGACTGGGAAATACAGATGGACAGAGGTGTATACCTGCAAGGACTACCTATCACACACTAGCAATGATGGGGACCTGCAGCACAGCCTATCTTGGACAAGCCAGGGGCTGCAGAACTGGTGCTGGGCGCCCCACCTCAGCCTCAGGGTGAGCACTGGAACCACACAATGTCACGGTCTGTAGCTACTCTGTGCTAGTAACACACAAGATCAGTTCCTCCTACCAGGCTGAGGTGCTATAGAGGCGCATACCCCATCTGGTGATCAGATGTAGGCTACTGATATGCATGTGTGGGTATGGGTGGGTCTACCCTATCCTGGTAACCATAGCAGACAGTTTGTGTGGTGACCTGAAGTCTTTCTGTGGCCAGCCAGTAGTTTGTTAGATGCCATAGAGATGTAGCTCACTGGTTACTTCAATGACTGTAGAGGCAGAAGTCATGGGTTTGGTCCCACAGTGGTGATTTTTAATAAGGATGGCTGAGGCTTTTCCTTTTAATTTAGATCCGTGCTGCCAGCAAAAACACCTTCACAGTGCTGTAACTTAAGGTGCCTCATAAGGCGCCCTAAAGGGCACCCTATAAAGCACCCTATAAGGCGTCCTATAAGGTGCCCTATAAAGCGCCCTAAAGGGCACATTATAAGGTGCCTTGGCAGACAGGGCACTTTATAATGTGCCCTATGTTGTGCCTTATAGAGCGCCTCATGCGGCACCTTAGGTTGCGGCACTGTGAGGGTGTTTTTGCTGGCAGCACTGATTTAAATTAAAAGGAAATGCCTCAGACACTCTTCTTACATAACACCACTGTGGGATCAAATCCATGACCTCTGCCTCCACAGTCATTTCAGTAACCAGTGGGCTACATCTTTAAAGCTTCTCGCACTGCGCTGGCATGAACTTAGGGTTAACGCGTGTTAACGTGCCATGGCGCCCACTATTGCGCGATACAGATTCTTGCTACTTTGCCGCCGGAATGCCCACTACCTTATATGGCATTCTTCACATTAACGCTGCATCTGACACCGGTAACATTAAGACGGTTTAGTAAACATACCCCAAAGAAACATGATGACAGAAAAAGACCACATGGCCTATCTAGTCTGTCCTTCCATATCAACCACTACAACAGTCCCCTTTTTTCCTTTAGAGATCCTCTGTGTTTGTCCCATGCTTTTTTGAATTCAGATACTGTCCTCATTTCTACCACCTCCACTAGGAGACTATTCCACGGATCCACCACTCTTTCCATAAAGAAATATTTCTGCATATCACTCCTGAATCTATCCCTTTTCACCCTCATTCCATGTCCCCTCATAGCAGAGCTTGCTTTCAATCAAAAGAGGCTCTCCTCCTGTGCATTTATGCCACGGAGGTTTTTAAACATCTCAATAATATCATCTCTATCCTACCTTTCCTCTAGTGTACATATTACGATCCTTAGTCTGTCCTCATATGCTTTATAATGAAGACCACTAACCATTTTAGTAGCCACCCTCTGTACTGACTCCAGCTTGTTTATATCCTTTTGAAGGTGCGGTCTCCAGAATTGCACACAATACTCCAAAAGAGGACACATCAAAGACTTATACAGAGGCACTATCACCTTCTTTCTTCTGCTGGCCATTCCTCTCCGTATGCACCCAAGACTCTTTCTAACTTTTGCCATTGCCTTTTTTACCTGTTTAGCTACTTTAAAATCATTAGACACAATCATGCCTAGGTCCCTCTCTTCTTTAGTGGACAAAAGTACTTCACCCCCTATATTATATTGCTACCTTGGATTGCTGCAGCCCAAATGCATGACCTTGCATTTTTAAACATTAAATCTCTGCTGCCAGATTCTAGACCAGGGGTGGGCACCTTCGGTCCTGGAGGGCCGCAGACCAGTCAGGTTTTCGGGATATCCCTAATGAACATGCATGAGATATATATGCATTAGAGATATCCTGCCAACCTGACTGGTTTGTGGCCCTCCAGGGCTGGATTTGGAGACCCCTGCCTTACACCTCTGTCATTTAAGATCGTGAGTGGGCAAGGTACAGATGTCCTAGACATCGAAAGGGTATATAGAATGTGTCACATTCCTCCTCGAGTCTCACCACCACCAAAAAGTTGTCTAATAGACAATTTTTTGGTAGTGGTGAGAAGTGAGGAGGACTGTGACAAATTCTATCTAACCTTTTTGATGTCTTGGACATCTGCACCTTGTCCACTCACAATCTTAAATGACAGAGGTGTAAGGCAGGGGTCTCCAGATCCAGCCCTGGAGGGCCACAAACCAGTCAGGTTGGCAGGATATCTCTAATGCATATATATCTCATGCATATTCATTAGAGATATCCTGAAAACCTGACTGGTCTGCGGCCCTCCAGGACCAGGTTTGCCCACCCCTGTTCTAGACCATTCTTCAAACTTAGCTAGATCCCTCATTATGTTATTTACACCTTCCAAGGTGTCTACTCTATTGCAGATTTTGCCTCTTTGCGGATGATACCAAAATCTGCAATACACAGCCCTTTAGCTATATCACTAACAAAGGGGTATGTTTACTAAATCATCTTAACGTGCGCTCTCCCATGTTATCACACGATAAGGCGCCTCATTGCATGATAATGGCGCATTACCAGGCGATAAGGCGCCTTCTCGTGCGTTAATGCGTGCAGCGGTGCAAACGAGCGCCGAAGGCAGAGAAAGGCTCCCGGAGGGTGGAGGAAGGCTCCCCAGGGGCGGAGAAAGAGGGTCAATGGGCGGAGAGTGGGAGGGGAGAGGCTCCCTGCACACTAACGCTGTGAAATACGAGGCTGAAAACTAACGCCAGTGAAAACCTGGCGTTAGAGCTGATTTAAAGGGAAAAGAAACCATTTCCGTCAGCAATGTACAGCAAAACCAGGGAAACCTACAAAAAGTGATAAGTGTGATACATGTACAGTCAAACCTCGGTATTCATGATTAATCCGTTCCAAAAAGTCTGACTAAAACCGAAACGGACTAAAACCGAAGCAAGATTTCCCATAGGAAATAATGTAAATTCAATTAATCCGTTCCAGACACCCAAAAATATTGACAAAAAGTACATTTTATAGAGAATAACTATATTTTTACATACAGAAAACAATGAGAAATACATATAAATGACTAATGAAATGGATAAATGAACATTTAACATCACATTTAACTTTATTGAAGACTCTTGTTGAGGGGAGAGGGAGGAGGAGAGGTTATTGTTTGGAAGGGAGCCATGTGGCAATTGCTGCAGCAGCACGAGCTCCCGAAGTCTCAGCCAGCACTTCTCTCAGCTGCCCGATCGTCCACAGCACAGCAAACACAACGAGACTTTAGGACACCAATCTGATCGCTGACTCCGTCTCAACCCCGCAAGAGAAAGAACTGCCTGCCACATTCATTCAACATCTCCTGCTTACCCTGCTACCTACGAGCCTGAGGGGCGCTCCAGAGAACAGGCAGGCGGTGGAGAGATCGGGGCCTTCCTCTCTGCAATCCTTGCATGTCTGGCTCGAGGATGTTGCTCACCTGCCTTTCAGATCTCAACACGCGATCGGTGAGTCCGGGGGGGGGGGGGTAGTGCTGCCGGGACTGGGCAGGCAGTGTACTGTCTGCAGACCAGGGTGTACGAAAACCGAGGCATCGACGAAAACCGAGACAAGATCTCAGTCGGGAAAAGACGTCGAAAACCGAAACCGACGAAAACCGGGGCAACCGAAAACCGAGGTTTGACTGTACACGGAACAAAAGGGCAAATAAACAGGGAAAATGAACAGAAGAAAATGTAAAAAGAAAAAACCAAGCTGGGCAATGGTGACATCAATGGGGTGGGGTGGGGTGGGGGTACATAATTTGCCTATGGGTCCAACCCCCCCCCCCCCTCCCCCTCCTCCCCCTCCCCCTCCCCCTCCCCCCTCCCCCTCCTCCCCCTCTCCCCCTCTCCCTCCCCCCTCCCTCTCCCCCTCTCCCTCCCCCCCTCCCTCTCCCCCTCCCGCTCCCCCCTCCCCCTCCCCCTCCTCCCCCTCCCTCCCCCTCTCTCCCCCTCCCTCCCCCCCTCCTTCCCCTCTCTCCCCCTCCCTCCCCCCCTCCCCCTCCCTCCCCCTCCCCCCCTCCTCCCCTCCCCCTCCTGCCCTCCCACCTCCCCTCCCCCTCCCTCCCCCTCCTCCCCCTCCTCCTCCTCCTCCTCCCCCCTCCCCCTCCTCCTCCCCCCTCCCCATCCCCCCTCCTCCTCCCCCTCTCCCCCTCCTCCTCCTCCTCCTCCTCCTCCCCCCTCCCCCTCCTACCCCCTCCCCTCCTCCTCCCCCTCCCCCTTCCCCCCTCCTCCCCCTCCCCCTTCCCCCCTCCTCCTCCTCCCCCTCCCCCTCCTCCCCCTCCCCCCCCTCCCCCTCCCCCCTCCCCCCTCCCCCTCCTCCCCCCTCCTCCTCCTCCCCTCCCCCTCCCCCTTCCCCCTCCTCCTCCTCCCCCTCCCCCTCCTCCCCCTCCCCCCCTCCCCCTCCCCCTCCCCCCCTCCTCCCCCCTCCTCCTCCTCCTCCCTCCCCCTCCCCCTCCCCCTCCCCCTCCCCCTCCCCCCTCCTCCCCTCCCCCCTCCTCCTCCTCCCTCCTCCCCCCTCCCCCTCTCCTCCCCCCCTCCCCCCCTCCCCCTCCCCCCTCCCCCCTCCCCCTCCCCCTCCCCCTCCCCTCCCCCCTCTCCTCCCCCTCCCCTCCCCCCCTCCCCCCTCCCCCTCCCCCTCCCCTCCCCTCCCCTCTCCTCCCCCTCCCCTCCCCCCTCTCCCTCTCCCTCTCCCCATCTTGTGATCATCTGTAGACTGCTGATTTGCATGTGCAGTTCATCATGGGTACGGGTGGGTTAACCCTATCCTGGTAACCACAGCAGGCAGTTTGTGTGGTGACGTGCACTCCCTCTGTAGCCAGCCAGGGGTTTGCTGGTAGCTGTAGCCCACTGGTAACTTCACCCCCTGTGAGGCCAGAGATCATGGGTTCAAATCCACAATGGGGTTATTTGATAGGGCTGTCCGAGGCATTGTCTACTTTTAATGTACATTAGTGCTGCCAGCAAAAACACCCTCAGAGTACTGTAGCCAAAAGACACCTTATAGGGTGCACTATAAAGCGCCTTATAAGGCATCCTATAAAGCGCCTTATAGGGTGCCCCATAGGGGACATTATAGGGTGCCTTGGCGGACAGTGTGCTTTATATTGTGCCCTATGGAGTGCCTTATAGAGTGCCTTTTTGCGGCACCTTAGGTTACGGCACGAGAGGGTGTGTTTGCTGGTAGCACTAATTAAAATATATATAACATGCCTCAAAAAGCAATACTTACACATAACAGCTAATGCTTCAGCCAGCCATATGCATTAGGCACACTGGGGGATCAAACTCATGACCACTGTACCATCAGTCAGTGTATTAACCATTGTGCTACACCTCTATTTCTGTGTTTGCATGTCTGCGCGCCTACTTAAGATTACCGTGCATTAACGTGCTTAGCGGCGTCTCGCCCGATAATGTGTGCAGCGCACGTTATCGCATGATAATCCCATTTTCCTACCTTAAGACCGACACGCCCACTCCTTTTATGGCAGCCTGCACACTAACGCCGGGCGCATGTTAAGACGGTTTAGTAAACATACCCCAAAGATGTTAAAAAGAATCGGACCAAGGACAGATCCCTGGGGCTCACCACTGGTAACCTCCATCTCCTCAGAGTGAGCTCCATTTACCTGTACCCTTTGTCACCTCCAACCAATTTCTAACCCAAGCCACAGGGCTAATGCCATAATACCACCCAACGGCAGCAGCTAACAAGGAAAAAGTGCAGACATCACGGAGCATTTCCATGATGTCCACAGGAAAAGGCGGGATTAGGACAGAGAGTGTATGAGCCTCCTGGGTGAAGGTCCAGCAGATGATTTTCAGGCTTTGTGCATTTAGCCATGGAGGCATTTACATTTTTCTATCTTGTCTTCCTTTCCCCACCTTTCCTCCAATGTATACATATTGAGATCTTTAAGTCTGTCTCCATATGCCTTATAATGAAGCCCACTGACCATTTTGGTAGACATCTTCTGCACCAAAACCACCCTGTTTATATCCTTTTGAAGGTGCAGTCTCCAGAATTGCATGCAATACTCCAAATGAGGGCACACCTGAGACAGAGGCACTATCACCTCCTTCTTCCTGCTGGCCATTCCTCCCTGTATGCAACCAAGCATCCTTTTGGCCTTCGCTGTTGCCTTCTCCACCTGCTTAGCTACTTTACGATCACAAGAAACAATTATACCCAGGTCCTGCTCTTCTTTCATGGACAAAAATACTTCACCCCTATACTGTACTGCTTCCTTGGATTTTTGCAGCTCAAATGCATGACCCTGCTGTCGGAGGCCATGGAACCTACATAGATGAAGCATTAAATGCACTTACAAAATTGGTAAACATGAAAATTAGTGAACAGTAAAATACAAAGTGCTAACTCATTGTCAGTCCTCACCCATACTCTGCCCACTTCCTACAATATCCACCAAAGAACAGCAAGCTGCCACGCGGGCAACAAGAAACCAGTCCAGAGACGTGGCAGGAAGTTCTAAAATTGCCTTTATTGCTCCACGGATAAAAAATGCCAAACCCAACACAGGCCGTGTTTCGTACACCACTTCCTCAGGGATTCAGGGCTCACTAAAAAACATACCAGATACATGTTAAAATGAAACCACAACAAATAAACCATGTATGATAATACCATGACACAAAAGGATAAATAAAATACATATCATAATCAATAAAACAATAAAACAATAAATACATAAATAGTTATAATGTGATAAACCCTTGATAAAATCATTATGTTGCAATAAATAATAAATAAATAACATATAACAATATCAACTGCATCAGAATAAAAACAAGAACTAAGAATACATGTACACTAAATAATATATATTCTCATAAAACCAAAACTATGAAAACAAAAAGGTAAAAACAAAAACAAAACTAAAATTAAAACTCCGGAGAGAAAGGAGAGAGAGGAGAACTAGGAGGACGAGCCATGGACAATAACCATTATGAAAAAGTTAAAGAAGTAGAAAAGGAGAGGAATGAATCAATGGGGTACATATGAATACATAAAAAGGGGACATCTAAAAATGCTATAAACTATAAAACTTTCATAAAATTTGTAATCAAAAACCTACCACTGTGAACAGCCAATATAACTCTCATTGATTGGCAGGACCGTGGGAACCACCTGCCTCACATGCACGATGTAGGTTGAACTGTACTTAAATAAATAAATAAATAAATGGGTAAATTAAAAATACTGAAATATACACAGACCATTCCCCATCACCTTGCGTATTTATTTTTTTTTGGGGGGGGGGAACTTGTGATATCCTTCAATAAATCAAAATAACCAACCAATTACCAATATACCCCATTCAAAGACAAGAAAACTTGCCACAGTGAAACTAATCATCATATTTACAGTGCAGAAACGGAACCCCTATCCTTTACAATATTTATAGCACACCATCATGCGTAACAGTAAAACATAAATAAACATGAATGTGAATAAAAATAAAATATTCATAAAACCATAAAAATGCAAGGGGCAAATGGGGAACAAGTGCTGGTCGCGCCTGGACAAATGCAGTTGTGCAAACAAAAGAAAAACAAAAGAAAAACCGGTGGGAAAACAACCACAGACCTTCAACAGTGAAGAGCGGTGAAGCTAATCACTGCACAAAATAAACATTTACCATTTACCTTATGACCGATAGAATTTAAACAATACAAAAAAACTTTAAAAACAAGCCTGAATCGCCGTCCGCATTCAAAACCAAAAATCACTGCACACCGCAGCTGCCCGCACATGCGCGCCTGACTTAAAACAAATCTCTTCGGCGGGAACAAAGGACTTGCATACCAATATCCCTGTTTGCTCAAAACCGGCACAACTTCTAAAAAAGAAACAAATCCACACCAAAAAGGGGATAAATGTAAAACATTGAAGGACAAAAAATTGCGATGTAATCCAAATTATAAAATATCCATAAAACCATGAAATACTTAGAACAGCAAGAAACTAACAGGGAACGAGTGCTGTACGCGCCTGAAAAAAGTGCAAACAGAAATAAAAACAAAACTAAAAAAACAATGGGGAACCAACCACAGACATCCAACAGTGAGGAGCGATGAAACTAATCGCCACACAAATAAACCATTCACCTCATGAACGATAAAATATAAAATATAAACAGTGCAAAAGGCTTTTAAAAGCAAACCTGAATAACACTCCAAACAAACGCCGTCAGCTTTGAAAATCAGAAATCGCTGCACACCGCGTGTGCCCGCACATGCGCACCTAACTTAAAACGAATCTCTTCGGCGGGAAAATAAAGAGACCAAAGGATTTACATAGCAATTCAAAACGTAAAAAACAACACACCTGTTGGCTGAAAAACGGCACAACTGCTAAAAAAGTACCAAATCTACACCAAGAGGGGATAAATATAAAACATTAAAAGACAGAAAATACAATATAATCTAAATTGAATGCACCAATCTAAAAAACCGCATCAACCTGAAAGAGAGGGGGGGAGGGGGAGGGGGGAGGGGAGAAGAAGAGAGGGGAGGGGGGAAAAGGGGGGAGGAGGGGAGGGGGGAAGAGAGGGAGGGGAGGAGTGGGAGGGGGGAGAGAGGGGGGTAGGGGTGGTGTGGGATGAGTGGAGGGGGAAGGAGGGGGAGAGGTTTATTTGTTGTGAACTCACTTCCTACAATATAACAGAATATACAGTTAGTATGTGAATTAGGATGCACGTTTGTATGCTAAGTTAGTATGCTCTAATTTGCAGGCTAACTGCTTAGCACATATTGGGAAAGGGGGCACAAAATAGACTAAAAACATGGAGTATGAGAAGGAAACAATAGCACAAAGGGTTTCCAAAAATATTTTCAAAAATATATGAATATAACATCACATAAATAATGCATGGTATGTTTGATAACATCATATGGATACAAAAGTTTGACAGGAAAAAAGATTGACAGGAAAAACTTGATGCCTTCGGATTTTGGTGCTTTGTGCAGAACACAGTGTATACCATGGACTTCCCAAAGAACAAACCAGTCAGTATTAGAAGAGATTATACCCAAGCCTTCTTTAGAAGCTCAGATGACAACATTTCAACTTTCATACTTTGGACACATCATGTGAAGAGAGAGAGAGAGCATTAGAGAAAGACATCATGGGGGCGGAGCCTGATGTCCAGCGGGTAAGACGCTTCGCGCTGAAGCTCCCGAGAGGCCTACTTAGAATCCTGACTTAATACCTATACAAACTTACTATTTCGCTCCGGGTTGACCGGGGTACCTCGGGGGGGATGGCGGCCCATAAACCAGCGCGCTTGGACTTCGGGTCTCCTTCTTCTTCTCACGGAAAACGCTCCAAAACAGAGGTGTCCTCCCCACAGAAGATGGTTTCATTTCGTGAAAACCCCGAAATGCACCTGGAGATTTTAGAGGAACTACGCGGCGTGAAGGAATTGGTGCAGTCCAATGGAGAAGCGCTTAGAGCCCTGCGAGAAGACTTTGGAGTGCTCCAGGACCGACTTGAAAGACTCTCATTACGGCAGGACAATATGGCGGGGGTCCTCGATTCGCACGCGGTGCGCTTAGGCGCACTGGACAAGGCCGAGCGCCAGATACAGAATCTGCAAAAGGAGTTAGAAGATAGCAATAATCGAGCCCGTCGCAACAATGTGAGGCTCATTGGAATACCGGAGGGGGCGGAAGCGGGAGATATGAGAGAATTCCTGCTCAAAATTCTTCCCTCCTTGCTGAAGATCACCTTTCATAAAGAATTGGAAATCGATCGTGCACACCGTGCTCCTACCCACATGGCGCTCAACCGAACGACCCCCCGGCCTATTATCTTTCGCTTGCTACGATATCAACAAGTGGAACAAATTTTAAATGCTGCCCGGGCGAACCATCATTTGGAATTTGAAGGTCACAAAGTCTCCTTCTTCCCTGACTTGGCAAAGCCTACCGTTGACCGACGGAAGAAACTCCTTGCTTTTCGCCCTCGACTTCAACAGCTACAGGCTCGCTTTGGCCTGTTGTATCCCGCGAAACTCCGAGTGACTCTCCACAACCAAACCAGGACATTCGAAGATCCTGATCTACTATCAACATTTTTAGACTCCAAAGAGGCAGAGCAGATGCGCTAATCCAACGACGTGGACTTTTATTCGCCGGCTCTGTCCGCCATTTTGAAGGGCCCGATGCGGCGGTCATAGTCAAGCACAGAGACTTCCTGGACTTTCTTTCTTTCTTTCTATGACTCTTGTTTTGTGGTCTCCTCTCCCTCCATGATGTGTGCCTCGGTCGGATTCGGAGCACGCACAGTCCTACAGGTTATGTGTTTTTCAATTTTGGCCTTCTCTGGGGCTTCTCCCCGCAGACACATGGTCGCCAGTAATTTTTGGGGTTTTGCTTCTTCTCTACCGCGCTGCGGTTTTTCTTTTTTAATGTGGGGCGCTTCATTGTGTTATCTAAGCTTAGTTTCTTTTATGTCATATGTACAGCCTGATACAGTCAATATGAGGGACATTGTGAAATTAGGTGCGCTATCATGCTCAGAATTTTTAACTTGTCTAAATGGCTTTATGTAAAATTTTATCACTCAACGTAAAGGGCATTAATAGTCCAATCAAAAGAAAGAAAATCCTTAGCTATCTTAGCCATGAGCATGCTGATTTAGCGTTTCTTCAGGAAACGCACTTAAACTCTGCTGAAACACTGAAACTCAATGTTAAGCCTTACATGGTGGCTGCCTATTCTCCCGCCGTTTCTAAACGGTGCGGGGTTGCCATCCTGGTTAAGAAATCTTTGCAAGCTACTGTAATTGATACTAGCGCTGACAAGGAGGGCAGATGGGCCCGAGTACATCTTAAGGTCGGAGATAGTGAATTTACATGTATTTGCATTTATGCCCCGAATGTGGACAACCCTGCTTACTATGCAAGTATTGCGCAGTTGGCACAGGCCTCTGCCAATACTCCATTAATACTTGGTGGTGACTTTAATCAAGTGTTAGACCCTCTGATAGATAGACAGCCGCCAAGAACGAGTAGTCCACCCAAGAGTCTTGCTACCCTTACAGCTCTGATGCAAGATCTTGCGCTGGTAGATATATGGAGGCTGCTTCACCCCTCCGACTTAGAGTTCACTTTCTTTTCTGCCCCCCATCACTCCCAATCTAGAATAGATTTCTTTCTCATTTCCAAAGCACTGATTTCTCAAGTAGACACGACTAGGACTCATCCTCTCCATATTTCAGATCATGCTGCCATATCTTTATCATTACGTGTCACTGCGCGGGACGATTCTCCCCGAGCTTGGTTTTTTGATAGATCCCTACTGGGTCAAAAAGATTTTCAGATCGATATAAAGGCCGCTATCCAAGATTATTTTCATTTTAACTCACCCCATGATACAGCGGGCTGGGCTTGGTGGGAGGGTTTTAAAGCATCTATCCGTGCCACTATAACTAGCTATCAAATTCGGCAGGGGAAACAAAGAAAGCAGCTTTTACTGACTCTAGAGCAGCAGATACAAGCTGGGGAGCGTCTCCTTACGTCCCGTACTGACCCATGTATTTTACTCCGTTTACAACGCTTGCGTTTTCAATACAATCAGCTTTTGCACACTGCTGCTGTTAAAAATATTGAATCACAACAAGGGCTTTATTATCGGGAAAATAATCGTGCTGGCAAATTGTTAGCAAATGCCCTAAAAGGTCGAAAAGAAGCCAAGCGTGTTACCGCCCTCCGCAATCCGTCAGGGGGGGGCTTGGTCACTAAAGATACCGAAATCTTAGAACTCTTTCGTGACTTTTATACTCGGCTTTATCAATCTGAATGTGATTTTGAGCCAGATGTATTTGAACGCTTACTTTCAGGAGTACAAAGACCGACCCTATCTGACGAAGATAGAGTGGCCTTAGACACACCATTTACTGTCTCAGAAATTCATTCTGCTATCAAGAAATGTGCCTCAGGTCGAGCCGCAGGCCCAGACGGTCTCCCCGCTGAATTCTACAAAACCTTTCACGCTGATTTAGCTCCAGTTTTGAAAATTTATTTTTCTGCTCTGGCCGAGGAGGGTTCTCCTTCTGGGTCCTTTTCAATGGCAAATGTAGTAGTTTTTGAGAAAGAGGGGAGAGACCCGCAACTAACAGCTAATTATCGTCCAATTTCCCTCCTAAACGCGGACTATAAAATCTTTGCCACCATTCTCTCTACCCGGCTCTCGGATAGGATGCCTACCTTAATACACCCAGATCAATGCGGTTTCATTCCTGGTAGATCGACTGCTGACAATGCTCGGACTCTCTGCCATGTATTGACTACCGCAGTTAATCTTGATCGCCCATTTGTTGGCCTCTCACTTGATGCTGAGAAGGCCTTTGATCGCTTAGAGTGGCCCTTCCTATTTGCAGTCCTCCGCTGGTACGGATTCGGGGAAGGTTTTCTCCGTTGTCTTCGCACCATGTACGCTCAGCCTACAGCCAGTATATGTGCAAATGCTTTAAAGTCTCAACCTTTTCCCCTTCAACGCGGCACTCGCCAGGGATGCCCACTGTCTCCACTCCTCTTCGATCTTGCACTCGAACCCTTGGCTTTACTAATCCGGCAATCGGAGGAGATTCATGGAGTCCCCTTCACCCACAGGGAAATCAAAATTTCAGCGTATGCTGATGATCTTATGCTCTTTGTCTCTATAGACTCAGTACCGGCTGTCTTAGAGCAAATTGGTAAATACTCACAACTGTCCGGTTATAAGATAAATTGGGCCAAGTCGGTAGCCTTTCCATTAAATCCTCTGCTTCATCAGGCAGATATGCAATCCTTCCCCTTTTTATGGCAACCTCGCATGGTCAAATACCTTGGGGTTCACTATTGTTCTCCTTTGGAAGACACTATCTCCTTCAATGCCAAAGACTTAACCTCTAAAGTCCGGGCGCTTACTCACCGCTGGACTCCTTTAACGCTTACCTGGTGGGGTCGATTAGAAACCATAAAAATGATGATTGTTCCGAAAGTGAATTATATCTTAGAAATGGTGCCTTGTCTCTTCCCTCGACGTATATATAAAGATATTGAGGGCCTTCTGACTAGATACTTGTGGCAAAATAAGACACCTAGGATAGCGAAACATAAGCTGCAAGCAGATAAGGAATATGGGGGTGTCAGATTCCCTGATTTCCTGAAGTATCATCAATCTTTTCTTCTCAAACAAGGTGCTCGTTGGCTGGAAGATCCAGTACCGAGTAGACCTGTGTGGCTAGACATAGAAGAGGACCTTTGCAAACCGATTCCTCTTACTTTTCTCCCTGGTATGACTCTCCCATCAGACTCTCACTTCCCACCAATGCTTTTAGACACCTTAGGTGCCTATAATAATCTCATGCAATCTTTAGACTCCCGACTCTGTCCGTTAGACAAACTCCCACTTTGGTACAACACTCGATTTCGAATACAAAATAAGCCGATGGCGTGGAGCCCCTGGTACACTAGGGGCATTTGGATTCCTAGCCAATTGTTCCATGAAGGTCGCTGGAAAACTTTTAGTGAATTGCAAATTGAATTTGGTCTCCCAGCGAAACACTACTTTCAGTTGGTGCAACTTCAGCATTGCCTTAGGAGTGCTAAGGTGCTCCCGCCATCGGCCTCCCCTACACAAGGTTGGTTGGAGACTATCCGATCTATCGGTAGTTCACCGGATGTAGCATCCAATTTTTACAAAACCTTATGTAATGCTATAACTAGGGATACCCCTATAGCGCAGAAAGCATGGGAGAGAGAACTGCATGTGACTTTGACCCCGGAGCAATGGAGCCTTGTCTGGAGTAGAGTGACACGGGTCTCCCGATCCGCCTCACTCACTCAGACACTCTTCTTTCTAGCCCACCGGTGTTTTTACACTCCTGACAGATTAGCCAAATGGAACACTGCTCAGGGCAATAATTGTTGGACATGTCATGCGGCCATTGGTTCACTACCTCATGTTATGTATGAATGTCCCGCACTACAGTATTACTGGAGTCGGGTCTGGGGCCGTATCCAGTCTATTTTGCACTTTCAAGAGCCCCTTTCTTGGAGGATAGTGGGACTTCGCTCAGCAGCGGGGATCCCCTCTCTTCCAAAAACGGCTTACTTCCTTTTGGACTTTATGCTAGGTATTGCTATTTCCCTAATTACGAAATACTGGAAAAATAGCTCCCAGTTGAGCCCCAATGAATGGTGGAATCATGTCTGTCTCTACAGTAAATATGAACAAATACCTCGTATGTTTGCTTCCCCCATTCAGACTCCTCATCATCGGTCTAAATGGAAGATGCTCAATGATTATGTACATTCTGCTCAATGCTCTCATCTGACTGTCTAAACTTATATATATCTTTGTCTCATGATTATTCTGTATCGCAGATACTCTTTTGATTGTTTTGATGTACAATCACGTTTGTTTGGAAGCGCTCACATGCTGACATAATCAGCTAGAGAAGAAGCGTGGGGGTGGGGGGTAATTGGGTTTACTTTTCTTTATTGTATAATTGTATTGTTTCCTTTGGTGTGTTGTTTCTTTTGTTTGTTGCAAAATGAAAATAAAAGTTTCAAAAAAAAGAGAAAGACATCATGCTTGGCAAGGCTTAAGGTCAAAGTAAAATAAAACATAATGACATAAGAACTGCCATACCAGGTCAGACCAAAGTCCAACAAGCCTGGTATCCTGTTTCCACAGTGGCCAATTCAGGTCACAAGTACCTGGAAGGTTCCCAAGAAGGTACCTGGGTTAAGCAATGATTTTCCCGGGTCTTCTTTAATAATAGTTTATGGGCCTTTACTCCAAGATCTTGGCCAAACCTTTTTTAAACCAAGCTACACTAACAGCTTTTACTACTTCCTCCGTTAATGAATTCCAAAGTTTGATTACGCGATGAATGTAACAATATTTTCTCTTATTATTCTTTAATGAGTTACATTGTAGCTTCATTGCATGTCCCCTAGTCTTTCTACAAAGCTTACAATATTACAATATAAAATCATTAATTTATTGATAAGCTTTTCTTTTCTCCTCTTCCTTTATCTGTTTTATTTTGGTTTTGTTTGCCTTCTTTTTTCAGGATCAGTACTGTTTTTAAGTTGTCATCTGTGACAATAGTCCTATATAGTGATATTTTTTGAATACATATGCCCCTGATGTGGACTTCACACTGAGATATGGCCATGTTAGTTTTTAATATGATTTATTTGTGGTTATACATTTTGGAATGCTCAACATCTCCAAACAAGCAACAAAAAAGAGCAAATACCCTCTACAGAGTAATTGAAAAAACAATGAACAGAGGTATATCATGGCTTGGGCTGATTTTATGTATCAGATAATGTAATGCTAATAAAAGTTTGTTTTAATTTTTTTTGTAATTTTTAATTATTAAATGATTGATTTAATAATATTTTGTCACAATATGCCACTTTGGAGATCATGTTGGCTACTATTAATTTATTTATTGGTTTTATATACTGCTTAATCAAGGCGGTTTACAGAGAACACAACTCGTACTGCACTAGGCAGTTTACACTGAACAAGGAACATATCGAACCAGAACAATAACATCAAAATTAATTTGTCAGAATTAAGTAAAACCTAAAACCCTATGCTTTCCACATAGGGTTTTAGTTTTAATTTTACAGTTCTGCATGGGTGACTTATAAATCACTAAGGGGTATGTTTACTAAACTGCGGTAATGTCACTCGCGTTAGGTTCCGTGGTAAAGGTACATATGCCCATATAAAGACGTGGGCAGTGTATCGTTACAGCAAGCCATATCAGCTAACACATGTTACAAACTAACACGTGTTAAAAGGCGCCTCATAAGGCAAATTACAAGGCACATTACAAGGCGCCTTGTAAGGCACCTTACAAGGCATATTACAAGGTGCCTTTTAAGGTACCCTGTAAGGCGCCCTGTAAGGTGCCTTGTAAGACGCCCTGTAAGGTGCCTCATAAGGCACCCTATAGGGCTCCTTAGGCTAAGCGCCGTAGTGGGCACCCCTGGACAAGGCACTCTAGAAGGCACCCTGGCTATGGACCATAGATTAGGGTGGCCTAACAAGGTTACGGTGCCCTAGATTAGTGTGCCTAAGGGCTGCAAGGTGCCACAGGATGACATTTATTTATTTTATTTATTTAACCTTTTTTATATACCGTCTTTCTACAAATCAAGATGGTATATAAAAAGACATGCATGACCTGTGAGGAACAGAGACAGATGTAGCCCTAACACTAGATAGAGCACTCAGGAAAGGCAATGAACAGGTGAGTGAAGGAGGGAGAGCTGGGAGCCACTGGACCCATCATAACTGCGGGCAGCCCATGTGGCTGTCAGTACTGATGACAAACATGGGGGGGGGGGGACTGTACCACAGTACAGGGTGTTGGCAATGTAAAGTACTGGAAAGACAGTTGGTGGCAGACGATGGGAATATGTGTCCCCCAGCGGAGGCGGAAATGGCAAGATAGTTACAATGATTGGGTGGACAAAGGAGTGGTGGTGCCTTGCAGATCAGGCACAGGTGAGGCAAGCACGATGAGGCACAATGCAGGAAAGGGTAGCAGTGCAGGACATGGGGTGACAGACTGCACAGGCAGACAGGACTCTACACCGCTGACAGACGCAGATAGATGGACCGAGGGAATTTTGGCAATTGTGGCGAGGATATTATGGGCTGGCAGCACATATGTGCAAAAATATGACTGTTACAGGCATGCACACTATTTGAGTAAGACAGGCATAAGAGGAGGGAACAATGAGGAATGGAACCCATGAACACTGCCGAGAATGGCATTGTATTAACCAGTAGGCTATACCTCTGTGGTGCATGTCACAGCAATGGCTGGGTACAGAAGCACTGCAGGTCACCACACAAACTGTCTGCTCTGAGTGCCAGGATAGGGTAACCCCACCAGTACCCATGATGCAATGCACATGCTGAATAGCTGTCTACAGCTGATCAGCAAATGGGGTCTGCAACTCTCTGGTACCTTAGCTTGGAAGGACAAACTGACAGTGTGTGATACTGGTATAGTGCAGCTACAGACCATGCCATTGTGCAGGTTCTGTGTTCACCCTGAGGGATAGGATGGGTGCCCAGCACTAGGTCCGCAGTACATGTGGTGCTAGAGATAGGTCCTGTTGTGCTTCCCCATCACTGCCAGTGTGTGATAGGTGTTCTCTTTAGTGCAATCAAAGGTAGTTTGGTGTCTATCTGTATCCTGCAGTCACATGTGGTCCTTTGTGACCAGACACCATCCAGATTAATGTGTAGCCTGTGTTAAGGTCTGGTTGACATGGGCACCTGCTATTAGGGCAGGGGGGTTTCCAGACTTGCATGAGGTTTGTGTAGCAGTGCCTTCATGGGTCAAAGTGGTATACACTACATACCCCAAAAGCTCACATCACACTTTTTTTAGGTAAGGGACAGGTGCCCCAGCCCCTGTGAAGCAACCACCATCCTGCTGGTATATGACAGCCCTCAAGAGTTGGTGGACCAGAGCCATACCTGTGGCTGGGGCAGTGGCAGACCAGCAGCAATGATGGGGGTTGCTCTGAAAACCCCCAACCGCCTCACACCACAGTCTGCTAGTCACCAGCAGACAGCACAGTCAGACTGCAACTTATAGGTGTTCTAACCATGCACAGTCTAACTGCAGACAGTCCACTAGCCAGTCCATAGTGCATGCTCACAGAGAAACTATCTGCACCAAACAAGCAAATAAGTGATTAGGACACCAGCACTGGGAACACAAAAGTATCACTGGAGGAATATAGTGCAGAGCGCTATGTGGGAACCTAGACATGCCATAGTCACTGCTCGGTCAGAGTGAGTGCCCTCCCAGCATGCCATGCTGTGGCCACCCTGTCCATGCAGGCAATGGTCGGGCACTACAGTGTCCCAGCCATTGCCCCAAACCCTGTGAAGATGCATCCTGGCCAATCCGCGCTTTCCGGGGCATACCCACAACACCTTGCTCCTCATAATGCACATATTCAGGCTAATGCTGGTAACAGTGGGACATTGTGGGCCCGGTGAGGTGTGGGCAGCCACAAAACATTGGATAGACATACGCACACACACTCCTATTGCAGCATTGTGCAAAGATAGGGGTGGTTGGCAACTCTGCCCGCCACACTGGTCCTGATCACAGTGCTGACATTGATAAATTGTGCAGAAGGTAGTAGTAGTGCTCTGGTGATAACTGCAGCTCAATGCTGGGACCAACAGCCTGACTCTCCATGAATCTTTGGATTGAGGAGCCTGTGTGAGTGGGTGTTTGTAACTATGTTCGCCGCTGCTTTGGGCTTTGCACTTGTTGCTCTTGTATCTGCATTGTAGGGTAAAACACAGGGATATGCTCTGCAGGAACCACAGCTGGGGCTTGAACCTGTGACCTTCTGGACACACTGGCTGGGTGTACTGCACCACACTGTTGCCACAGATGCATGGTGGTCCCTGGGGCTACCTGTACTTTTCCTCAGCCAGACCTTTTATGTTGTACTGCACACCACATACTGGTACAGGGCATGGCCTAGGTCAACTGCAGGCAGGTGCCACTGCTCCCTCCAGCACGGGCACCCCTCCTGCCATGCTGACATGACCATATGCTGTCGGTGCTGGTAGTACGCTGTCCCAGGCCATCTACTGTGTGGGTAGGTGATCGCCTAGGGAGTGGGGTCTGGGACATGGGGCATACATGAGCATCCTCACCCCCCCCCATCACTGCCTACCAATAGTCTGTCCCTTGGGGGAGGGTTGGCTGGGGAGATATCAGGTCAGTGCCCTGGCAACGGTTAGCTTGGGTGGACCAAGTAGATGTAGGTGGATTGTGTTTGGCCTTTGTCAGCTGCTGTAATGCTGTTTTCCGGTTTCTATGTTCCTATGTGCCACCTAGGCGCCCACCTAGTCAACCCTGTGCCCCAGCTGCCACCGCTACTTGTCCCGCCTGCAGCCCCATATGCCCCACTTGAACCATCGCCTAGTGGCCTTTCATACTTGGGCACTATGCTGTTGTTGGAAATGGAGCACTACTATCACGTGTCGTGAGGTCCCTGTCTATGCTGTACATTCCTGACACTGAAATGGTTTCTCTCTCCTGCAAATGTGCATCTAACGGCAGGTTTTCATTTGTGGTAGTATTCAGCCCTTCAGTTCAGTGCGTTAGTGTGCAGGGAGCCTCTCCCACCCACTCCCTGCCCATTGACCCTTCCCCCGCCTTCTCTCCACCCTCTGTGGTGTTTACCGCAGCCGGGAACGTTAACGATCGTTAGGTAACATACCATGCATTAACGTTACCTAGCGATCATTAACATTACCTAACGCACGGTCTGTAATGTTATCGCAGTTTAGTAAACATGCCCCTATGTTTACTAAACTGCGGTAACTTAGCAGTGGCTACGTTAAGGCGCGTTATGCAATGTTAAGGCGCGTTAACGTTTAAGTTATGTTAACGCACCTTAACATTACATAACATGCCTTAACGTTCCCTGCTGCGGTAAGTCCCGCAGAGGGTGGAGAGAGGGCAGAGAGAAGGGGTCAATGGGCGGGGAGTTGCCGGGGAGAGGCCCCTTCCACACTAACGCGGGAAAATGAAGGGCTGAATCCTAACACAACTGAAAACCTGTCATTAGATGCACATTTGCAAGAGAGAGAAACCATTTCAGTGTCAGCAATGTACAGCATAGGCAGGGAGCCCCAGAAAAGTGATGGTAGTGCTATATTTGCACCAACAGCATAGTGGCCAAGTATGAAAGGCCACTATGGTGACAGTGCGAATGGGGCATAGGGGGCTGCAGGCGGGACATGTAGTGGGGGCAGCTGGGGCCCAAGGCTGGCCAGGCGGAAGACTAGGTGACACAAAGGAACATAGACATGAGAAATCAGCAAGACAAATGCTGAGCAAAGAGAAACACAAACCACAAATACCCTGACCACCCTAGCCAATAGTTGCCAGGGCACACACTGGACATCCTCCCGGCCACCCGTCCCCCATGTGGATGGGGAAAACTTTTGGTAGGCTGTGATGGGGGGGGGGCATGCGGAAGGCCAGGTATGCCCCTCACCCCTGACACTGCAACCCAGGCACCCGCCTACCCGTGCAGTGTATGGCCTGTGACAGTGCACCAACAGCATATGCCCTTGTCAGCACGACAGAGGGGGGCTGTTTGTGTCCGTGCTGGAGGGGGCAGTGGCAACTGTCTGCAGTGGCCCAGGTCCATGCCCTGCACCAGTACATGGTGTGCAGTGCAATATAAAAGGTCTGGCTGAGGAGACATACAGGTAGCCCCACGGACCAATGTGACACTGTGGGCAGTACACACAGCCAGTGTGTCCCTAAGCAGATGATCACAGGTTCAGGTCCCAGCTGCAGGCCCTGCAGAATACATCTCAATATTTTACCCCACTATGTAGATCAAACAGAAACCAGAAAAGGTCCTGTTGAGGAGAAGGAAAGGTACAGCCCATTAATTTATCCCACCATGTATATAAACAGAAACCAGAGAAGGTTGGGCTGAGGAAAATGAAAGGTACATCACAATAATATACCCCACCACATAAATAGAACAGAAAGCCAGAAACAGTCTGGCTGAGGAGATGTAAAGGTACACCACAATAATTTGCCCCACTATGTAGATAAAACACAACACCAGAAAAGGTCTGGCTGAGGGTTCATACAGGTAGCCCCAGGGCCCATTGTGACCCTTTGGCAACACTGTGACTCAGCACACACAACCAGTGTGTTCCTAAAAAGAGGATCACAGGTTCAGGTCCCAGCTGCAGGCCCTGTAAAGCACATCCCAATATTTTACCCCACTATGTAGATCAAAGAGAAACCAGAGAAGGTCCTGTTGAGGAGAAGGAAAGGTACAGCCCAATAATTTACCCCACCATGTATATAAAACAGAAACCAGAGAAGGTCCCGCTGAGGAGAAGGAAAGGTACATTCCGATAATCTACCCCACTATGTAGATCAAACAGAAAACCAGAAAATGTCGGGCTGAGGAGAAGGAAATATACATCCCAATAATATACCCCACTACATAGATAGAACAGAAAACCAGAAACGGTCTGGTTGAGGAGATGTAAAGGTACACCACAATAATTTAACCCACTATGTAGAGAAAACACAACACCAGAAAAGGTCTGGCTGAGGAAACATACAGGTAGCCCCAGGGCCCATTGTAACCCTGTGGCAACACTGTGGTGCAGCACACACAGCCAGTATATCCTGTAGTTGAGAGTCACAGGTTCAAGTCCCAACTGTGGGCACAGCATGGCACAGCACAGCACAACCCAATGTTTTACCACATGATGTAGATACAGCATCAAAACATGCAATCCCCACATCAGCGGCCAACAGGGGTACAAACACCCACTCATCCAGGCTCCACTTTCCAAATCCTTATGTAGAGTCAGGCTGTTGGCCCCAGCATGGACCTGCAGGTAGCATCCCAGCACCACCACCACCTCCTGCACAGGCCAGAAACGTCAGCACTGTGAGCAGTGCAGGGTGGTGGGCAGGTTTGCCAAACACCCCTATCAGTGCACAGTGACGCGGTAGGAGAGTGTGCGTGTGTATGTATATCCATTGTATTGTGACTGCCCACCCTGCTCTGGGCCCCCAATGTGCAGATGTTAACAGCATTACAATGCAAATTTGCATATTGAGGAGCAAGGTTTTGTGGGTATGGCCAAGACAGGGCATATTGGGCAGGCGTCATCTGCACAGGGAATAGGGCAATGGCTTGGTCACTGTAGTGGTCAAACACCACCTGCATGGATAGGGTGGCCAAAGCATGCATTCTGTGAGGTCAGTCCATCCTGATTGTGCAGTGACCATAGTATGTCTAGGTTCCCCCACAGTGCTCTGTACTGTTTGTCACCAGTGTTACATGTGTGATTCTAGTTTTGTGGGCTAATCACTGACATATCTGCCTGGTGTTTGTTGCACATACCATGTCTGGGTGCAAATGTGTTCTCTGTGAGCCTGTATCAGGGACTGGCGGGTGGACTGTCTATAGTTAGTTTGTGCATGGTTGAAGCATCTGGTACACTGCTGTAGGTGCAGTCTGAAAGGGCTGTCTGGTGGTGAATGGCAGATGGTGGTATGTGGCAAGGGAAAATCCACAGGCCCACCACCACATCATGGCTGGTCTGTCACTGCTGCAGTCACTTGTAAGGGTCCTGTGCACTAGCCATGGAAGGCTGTCTATTGTTATCAGGACCAAGGTCACTTGCCCAAATGGAGGAAAGTTTGATCTATGTTTCTCCCTTTTTTGCTCATGTTCTCATGTGGAAGAGGTTCCTCGATGACATTTTTTTTGTTTGGACATCTACTGCTGATGAATTACAATCATTTATTACTTGGCTGAATGGCCTCAAATCTAATATTAAATTCACAGCTCATATGGATTTGCAGCGTATAGAGTTTTTGGATATGCTTATTTTTAGAGTGGATACCTCTTTACAAACCACCTTATTTCGAAAGCCTGTTCAAAAGAATAGCCTAATGAATTATGACAGTTTTCATCCAGCTTCATTGAAAAGGGGTTTACCATACGGACAATTCTTGCGCTTGCGCAGGATTTGCTCTTCGATAGAGGATTTTCAACATCATGCCCGGGAGCTGAAACAACGATTGCTTCAAAGGGGCTATCCCCATTTGATAATAGAACGGGCTTATAAGCGTGCGCGTTACACACACTGTGAATGGCTTATGCATTCTCCCAGCATTTCCTCGAGTGATTCAGACATGAGGATAGTGGGGATTTTCCCTACATGGTACATAGTAACGCAATAGCGGGGATCCTCCGTAAACACTGGTCGATTCTCTCGGTCCATCCTAGTTTAGCTCGTCCATTCATGCCAGCTTTCAGTAAGGCCACTTGTCTTCGGGACATTTTGGTGAGCTCCACCTCTATAATAGACAAACCACCTGGCTCTATTACATTAGATGGCCATTCGCCTTGTCAACATTGCAAATTTTGTTTTAATACTATGTCTGGTCTTACGTGGGTTCATCCACACACCGGCCGCACTTACACAAGACGTTGGTCCACTACCTGTTCCTTGTCTTTTGTGGTCTACCTGATTCAATGTAGTTGTCCCTTCATTTATGTGGGTCGCACTACAAGATCTATAAAAAACAGAATTGGTGAACATGCATCTCGCCTACAGCAGCAGGTTTTGTCAGCTCCTATAGTATCTCACTGTGTTGAGCAGGGACATACCTTTGACGGTTTGCAGTGGACTGTGATTGACTACATTCCGGGGGACCCCAGAGGGGGTGACAGGACACTTCGACTCCAACGCTGTGAACAACGGTGGATTTATGATCTGGCCAGTGTAACCCCCGGTGGTTTAAATCGCGAAATTGAGTGGTTGAGTGTTCTTTAATCAAGCCCAGGGGTTGAGGGGTTCCCTGGTGTGGTGGGAATTCCCTTCCTCCTGAGCTGTTCTTTGGTACTTGTTGAATTCAGCGATGGGCGATATGATGCTACACGTTTTCCTGCATTCATCCATTGGGTTAGGGGACCGTTGTGGGGAATCCCTTGCCTATCTTTGGTTCCCTTGAAGAATGACATTTTAGCCGACCAATAGGATTGCTTCCTTTTTTGATTGGTTGCCCGGTGTGAACCGGGGTTTTTTAAATGGAGTGAGAATACCATTTTGGATCTGTACGAGAGAAGAACCAAACCTTTCCGATTTATGTGAGAGCACTTGATACAGGGGCTGCTTCGCCCCGAAACGTGCACGTCGTGATTTTGAACTGCGATCTTCACTTTGGACATTTTACAGAATTTGAGTGTCTTCTCTTCACGTTTTAAGATAAGTTTTCACTTTCCTTAAAAGATTCACTAAAGAACTGTTCGGTGATTAAAATGGTCTGCAGTAGTCTGGTGTGGTTTTGAAGTTTATCTAAACCTCCCTCACTGTGGCCCGACAAAAAAATATTTCAGGGTTTCATTAGGGAGTCTTTGGAGAGATTTTTTGGTAGGGCATCCAATCCCAAGGCTGCAGGCACCTGTCACTCCATCACCGCCTACCAATATTATGTTCCTTACGCTTGGGTGAAGGTTGGCTGGGGGGATGTCAGGTCAGTGCCCTGGCAACTGTAAGCTAGGGTGGTTCATGTAGATGTAGGTGGGTTGTGTTTTTGCCTTTGTCAGCTGCTGTCTTGCTGATATTCAGTTTCTATGTTCTTGTGTGCCACCTAGGCGACTACCTAGTCCACCCTGTGCCCCAGCTGCCCTCACTACATGTCCCACCCGCAGTTCCCTATGCCCCATTTGCACCATCACCATAGTGGCCTTTCATACTGGGGCACTATGCTGTTGTTGCAAATGAAGCACTACTATCACTTTACTTGGGCTGACGCTGACAGGTTTTCAGTCCCAGTAATGTTCAGCCCTTCATTTCCCCGCATTAGTGTAAAAGGAGCCTCTCCCTGCCCACTTCCCGCCCATTGACCCCTTCTCTCTGCCCTCTCTCCACCCTCTGTGGGACTTACCGAGGCCGGTGGCGTTAATGCGTGTTAACGTTACTTAATGCGCCTTAAAGTAGCCGCTGCTATGTTACCGCAGTTTAGTAAACATACCCCGAAGGCTAATAGAGCTAGGATTCCAACTCTCATTCTGATTAAGCTAAAGGCTGAAAGGAGAAGCAAATAAAATGATTTAAAAGAGTGAGCTGGATATTGTGGTGCATGTGAAAACAGCTCTTTTTTTTTGGGGGGGGGGGGAATAGGAGAAGGACAGTTAACATAAAAAGAGGATGTTGACAGAGCCACTGAAAATACATATGATCGGCCTTACCCACGTACTTTGGGGCTGCCTTTGGATCCTGATCCTTTGTTCCTTGTGTCTCCTTACCCTTCCCTATTCTATCCTCATTTCTAACTTTTGTCTTGTTTGTCTTGATTAGACTGTAAGCTCTAATGAGTAGGGACTGTCTCTATCTGTGTTTGTACAGTGCTGTGTATGCCTTGTAGTGCTTTATAATTGTGTAATAATAGTAGTATTAGTACTTATAACACAGAAACTTATGTGCAAGTCCCTTATAAAATCATCCCATTAAAGTATAGCCAGAAATATAAACATACACAAAATAAAGTTTAATATTTAAAAGTATGATGTTCAATTCTGAAGTTTTAAAGGATTATTGTGGGAGAAGTGGTGATGGGATAATGATGATTTGTTTTTAATTATCAAAATCTATAGTGCCCAAGTACAAAAGGGCACTATGGTGAGGCTGCAAATGGGATACAGGGGGCTGCAGGTGGGACATGCAGTGGGGCAGCTGGGGCACAGGGTGGACTAGGCAGATGCCTAGGTGACACATAGGAATGTAGAAATGGAAAACCAGCAAGACAGAAACTGACCAAGGGCAAACATGTCCACGAGTATGTGTTCCACAGTGCTACAATGGACATTACCCAGCAAGTACCCCAAAGAGCACATAATATTGGTAGGCGGTGCCGGGGGGAAGCGTGGATGTCTATGCAGGCACCCCTACCCCATATCATGCACAATAGGCAGCTACCTACCGGCACACTGGATGACCTTGGACTGCACACCACCAGCACCAACGGCATAAGGGCATGTCAGCATGGAGCAGCATCTACCAATACTAGCACCTGCATACCTTAGCAATGCCATCATAAACATGGAAACACATTCCACATATATCAAAAGGTTGCTATGTCCAATGTCAGATAACAGATCCTACATTAAACACAATTTGTTAGCAGAGATTCATCATAGCAACCTTTTGACATATGTGGAGTGTGTTTCATATTTTGTTACTTACAGTGTTTACCACCCCAGAGAGTGACCCTAACAGTATTGATTACCATAGCAATGCATGCACTGTGCCCAGGACTGGTGTGGCAGCCAGTGCTGCCAACCACCTCTCTCTTTGCACAAAGCTGACATATGTGTGGGAGTGTGTGTATGTCTACTGTGATCCCTCCCCTTTCCAGTACCCGTAGGTAGGGGTTAAGGAGTTTAAGTTCCTTCTTTAAACCAATGTTCTGCTACTTCCTGGAGCAATGCTCGTAGGGAAATGTAGTTTACCACCAGTTCAAATGAAGAGTAGTGTGACTCAGAATGTTTGCAAGCAAATAGGGATTTATTTCCCCTCCCGGGGTTGGACTTCACAAGGATAAAAAGGTAACACAAAATATCTGCTCTCTGGCAGCAAAAAGGACAAAATAAGAATAGCTTCCTTCAGCGTGAAATAAACATTTTTCTTTCCAGCAAGTTGCAATTCAGCACCTGGTTTCATACAGCTCTGTTTCCCTCACAGCCAGCTTGTATTTTCTTCACCATATCTTTCTAACATAATGATATTATCTGTTCAGATAAAGTAATCGTGCAATCCATTTCCTCTGTGGGATAATTCATACAAGGTGGTTCTGTGTCCATAAGTTCCACCTCTGAGCTAGGATTAGTTTGGCCAGTTCTTTCTAGGGCCGCACCCTTTTCTCCAACCCTGAGCCTTTCAATACATTCAGGGTTTAAGTATTGCCTAAAGCCAGTACCGTAGCCCCAACCTTCCAGGCTGTTAAATTCACATGGATTCCTGTAATCCCAGCCCTTGGGCTTACCTGGGGACCTGGCTGTGGAGGCCTTCCTCTGAGGTTTAAAAATGACGGTTGGTTCCCTGCTGAACCTGTGTGAGGCAGTTTCCAAATGCCTTTCTGGCTGCTTGTAATCCCTTGTATGCTTCAGCAGGTCTGGTCTGCTCCTTCGATAGCTCTCAACCGGAGCCTCTGACCTCCCTTCAGCTGAGAACTCCTTCCAACTTCTCACCGGAAGTCTGCTTTCCTCTCTCTCCCCTCCTTCTCTGCCTGCTGGGGCCTCCTTATGAGACAGCCTTCCTGGGTAGGGCCTGGCTCCACCCCCTAGCAGGTGTTCAGACTTTCCCGTGACTCTTTGCTAAACTGATAGCAGGGGCGTGTTTCCTTCTCTGTGCCTTGTTTCCCTGACAACTGGTAGCCATGTGCCTTTGTTTATCTTGCAGCCCTGCACTTTCTACCTGGTTTTCAAGCATTTCTACCAGGCCAGAAGGACTTGCTATGTCACACTACTCAGTGTTTTGTGGCTGACTACAGACACCTTACTGAGACCCCAATGCTTGCATTGTCTCCAGTGTTAGCCTGCTAATGTGCATAATGAGGAGCAAGGTATTGTGGGTATGGCCCAGACATAGCGGTCTGGGCAGGATGCATCTGCACAGGGCATAGGGCAATGGCTGGGACATTGTAGTGCCGACCACCACCTGCATGGACAGGATGGCCACAGCATGTCATGCTGGGAGGTCACTCTCACCCTGACTGAGCAGTGACCATGCAATGTCTAGTTTCCCACATAGTGCTGTACAGTATTATTTTTCAAGTGATATTTATGAGTTCTTTTTTTTCTGGGGCTCAATCACTGACATATTTGTTTGGTGTGTGTTTGTGCTTATGTTCCCTTAATGTTGATGGTGCTAGTTGCAGTGTTAATGAGAAGCATGCCATATAAGATAGTGGGTGTTCTGGAGGGATAGTTGCAAGGAATTGGTATCATGTGATAGTGGGTGTCGTGGCAGTTAACCTTAAGTTCATGCCAGTGCAGTGTTAGATGCTATAAAGATGTAGCCCTGTGGTTACTGCAGTGATTGTGGAGGCAGAGATCATGGGTTTGATGCTGCAGTGGTGTTATGTAAGAAGGATGTCTGATGCATTTCCTTTTAGTTTAAATCAGTTCTGCCAGCAAAAACACCCTCACAGTGCCATACCCTAAGGTGCCGCATAAGGCGCCCTATAAGGCACTCCATAGGGCACATTATAAAGTGCCCTTTCTGCCAAGGCACCTTATAAGGTGCCCTATAGGGCACTTTATAGGGCACCCTATAGGGCGCCTTATGAGGCACCTTAGGTTATGGCACTGTGAGGGTGTTTTTGCTGGCAGCACTGATCTAAATTAAAAGGAAAAGTCTCAGACAGCCTTATTAAATGACACCACTGTGGGATCAAACCCATTACCTCTGCCTCCACAGTCACTGAAGTAACCAGTGGGCTATATCTCTATAGCGTCTAACACACCACTGGCTGGCTACAGAAAGATTGCAGGTCACCACACAAACTGTCTGCTGTGGTTATCAGGATAGGGTAAACCCACCCGTACCCATGATGCACTGCACATGCAGATCAGCAGTCTACATCTGCTCACAAGATGTGGTATGCGCCTCAATAGCACCCCGGCCTGGTAGGGGGAACTGACTGTGTGTGTTACTGGCACAGAATAGCTACAGACCATGAATTTGTGCTGTTCCTGTGCTCACCCTGAGGGTGAGGTGGGGCGTGGGGCATCCAGCACCAGGTCTGCAGCAGAAGTCAAGGCTGAGATAGGCTGTTCTGCAGGTCCCCCATCAGTGCCAGTGTGTGATAGGTAGTCTTTGCAGACTTACCTAGCATGCATCTGTGTCCATCTGTATTTCCCAGTGATATCTAGCCTTTATGGACTATGATGTACCTAGAATAGTGTGTATCCTGTGTGGTTGCCATGGTCATATGTTATAAGAGAAGATTGATGTTTAGACCCAAAGATGGATTATGTAGTACCACCCTACCTGCTCTCTGTGGGTCAGGGTGGGGTACAGGATTTCCCACCAACAGCTCCACATTGTACATCTCTGCAGTCGTGGCAGTAGAGGGGGATCATCAACCCCAGTCCTGCTGGGGAATAGGCACCCTACAGCGCAGTCAATGCAGATCTGTATGTATCACATAGGGCACTGACAGGCAGGCAGCAGGCCTGGAAAAGCTCAGCTGCCCCCCCACCACTATCTGATATTCACCAGCAAAGGCTACAGTCAGTCTCCACCCTCTGCACCCTGCAAGGTGTTCCAGCCATACACATGCTAACTGCAGACAGTCTGCCAGCTAGCACATAGTGCAAGTTCCTGGAAGAACTGTGTACACCCAAAAATGGGATGTGAACACACACACACACACACCAGGCAAGTATGATAGTGATTGGGCCGCAGAAAATGGAACACAGATATCACTTGAGAGAAATACTGTATAGCACTATGGGGGAACCTAGCCATGCCATGGTCACTGCTCAGTAAGGGTGAAAGCAACCTCCCAGCATGACATGTTGTGGCCACCCTGTCCGTGCAGGTGGTGGTCAAGCACTACAATGTCCCAGCACATTCCTCCTCGCGTCGCACCACCACCAAAAAGTTGTCTAATAGACAATATTTTGGTGGTGGTGAGAAGCGAATATGACAAATTCTATGTACCTTTTTGATGTCTAGGACATCTGTACCTTGCCCACTCCAATCTTAAATGACAGAGGTGTAAGGCAGGGGTCTCCAAATCCAGTCCTGGAAGGCCACAAACCAGTCAGGTTGGCAGGATATCTCTAATGCATATATATCTCATGCATATTCATTAGGGCTATTCCAAAAACCTGCCAGGATTGTGGCCCTCCAGGACAGGGTTGGACACCCCTGCTCTAGGGCAGAGGTTCCCAACTCCAGTCCTGGTGGGCCTAACATGATTCAGGTTTTCATACTGTCCCTAATGAATATGCATGAATACATTTGCATACAATGGGGGACGTGCATACAAATGGATCTCAAGTATATTTCTTAGGGACAGCATGAAACCTGAATGGTGTTTGGCCCTCAAGGGCTGCAGATGGGAACCTCTGCTCTAGGGACTGCACATGTCTATGGTGTATGTGCTCTGTAGGGTAAAATATAGGCATTTATGGCATGTTTATTTTATCTGCAATAATGGTTCCTTCTTTATTACCACAATTTAGTACTGGGTAAAATATAGGGACGTGATCTGCAGGAGCCACAGCTGGGACTTGAACCTGAGACTGTTTGCCCCTCAACACACTGGCTGTGTGTACTGCACCAAACTGTTGCCACAGAGGCATGTCATTCCCTGGGGATACCATGACTGTTCATCGGACAGACCTTGTCTTTTGCTATGCAAGGCACCCACCTAAACAGGGCTTGGCCTTGGTCTGCTGTGGGCAGATGCCACTGCCCCCTCCACCACTGGCACCCCTCCGCCACCATGCTGACATGCCCTTATGCCAGTGGTGGGTGGTGCGCAGTCCCAGGCCATCCAGTGTGCCGGTATGTGGCTGCCTATGGTGCATGATATGTGATAGGGATGCCTGCATAGACATCCATGCTTCCCCCCGGCACCACCTGCCAATGTTATGTTCCCTTTGGGGTACTTGCTGGGTTATGTCCATTGTGGTACTGTGGAACACACACTCGTGGACATGTTTGCACTTGGTCAGTTGCTGTCTTGCTGGTTTTCTGTTTCTACATTCCTATGTGTCACCTAGGCATCTGCCTATTCCACCCTGTGCACAAGCTGCCCCACTGCATGTCCCACCTGCAGCCCCCTGTACCCTATTTGCAGCCTCACCATAGTGCCCTTTTGGATTTGGGCACTATACTGTTGCTGCACATGTATCACTATTATCACTTTTCTTGGTCTCCTTGCCTTTGCTGTACATTGCTGACTGAAATGGTTTTTCTCTCCTGCAAATGTGCCTCTAACTCGAGGTTTTCACTGGCGTTAATTTTTAGACCCTGATTTCACAGCGTTAGTGTGCCTGGAGCCTCTCCCCGCCCACTCTGCCCATTTACCCCTTATCTCCGCCCTCTGGGGAGCCTTACTCCACCCTCTGTGCACCTTAACGCTGCCGGAGACATTATCACGTGATAAGTGACGTTATCGCACGGTAATGTTACATATTGCACAATAACATCACTTATCGCACGATAACGTCGCTGCTGTGATGTTAGCGCTGTTTAGTAAACATACCCCTTAGACGGTTTAGTAAACATGCCCCTAAGAAAGACTAGAAACTGTCACAGACATCAGGAACAAGAGCCTAGGTCTAGCCAAGACTAGTTTAAAAAAAGGAGTAAAATACACAAGCCAAGCAAGGCTGACTTCTGTTGGTCCAGTTTGGAGACAGAAATATAAGCTAGAAGGAAAGCAGCCAGTGCTATACAGCATAAAGTTACCAAATGTCCCTGATTTTCATGGATTGCTACAATTTTAGATTTGTGTCTCCAATTCCCACCTGTTTGGCAGTCAGCTGTCCCTGATTCCAGCAATGGGGACAGAAAGGGGAGAAAAAAATGTATTTTCAATGTAATGATTTACATATGTTCGTTTTTAGAAGTTGCAGTTATGTTTTTTTTTCACCGGGAAATGCATCACTATTTCTATTTTGTTGATTTGTCTGCTTGGAAGTGATATTGTTGCTGTCATGGGATGGATGGGAGTCAGAATATGACACCTTGTTCTTCCTCCACGCCTTGTTGCTCAAACCTACCCCCCCCCCACACACACACACACACTTCAGATAAATATCCCAGATTTGCCTGAAATAGTCTGGTAACCTTAAGATAGTTCACAAATGTGAAAGTGAACATATAACCCTGCAGGTTTAAAGCTAGCCGGCCCTGATAGTATGTCAGGTTCAAGCCTCCAAATTACAATTTAGTTATGGCGATCCATAGGAAGGCTGAAAACTCAATTAGGATCATCATCTCTTACAATAAGAAGCTGAAATAAATTCCTGGCTCAGCATTAATCAATTAGAACATTAATAAGTCTGAATTCCAGTAATACAATTAACCTCTAGGAAATCCTCCAACTTTATCTCATAAATGTTTATTGACATAATTGAGCAACTTCAGTTGGCATCATATCCTATAACTGTAGCTCAACATTGGAATGCATTATCAAGACAGTCTTGAGATCTACATAATAAAATGCATTTAAAAAGAAAAAGAAAAAAAAACAGATTTTTTTAGTATATGCGCTAACATAATTATGAAATGCACATATATGCTGTGATGGGGCCCGTGTAAATGAGCCCTTTAAAACCCCATATAGGCGGCTGCCTAGGGTTGTGTAATTTTACCCTGCTTCAGCTATGTAAAAACAGAGTCTTGTGGTCAAGGTAAGGAAACAAAATATGGGTTTATTCCCCGTCCCGCTCGGACCTTCTTCCAAAGGACAAAAACTCAAAACACAGCAGTGCACAAACGGAAACAGAACTTCTTTTCTTTGTTATCTTCACAAAGTATGTTCAAACAGGTTAACACAAAACAGTGTGGAAATTCTTGTAGCATATGTTACAGTCCATCGGAATGGGCTCTGAGGGAAGGCTGGTATTCTCCCACACCATCCCCTCAGACTCACTTCCCAGTCCGTCTATATCTGACTCCTCTCCTGTATAGGAGTCTGGCCCAACCTCTTCTGAGAGATCACTGTTACTGCCTGCATTCACTCCTTTAAATCCCAGGTTATAACTCCCTGGCTCGAGGAAAGCTCTCCGCTGATCCTCCTCATGCAATGAATGTTTGGGATATCTCTCCCTTACCCCATTACTCACAGGGCCACGCCCTTTGCCACAGTCTTGGTACTCGTACCTTTGTTTAACAGAAGAAGATTCCCTTTTCTGTACCTTGGTGCTCTTTCTGGCTCTGGGGTTGTAGTCACTCCTTCCCCCGGCTTCCCAGTCAGGCTGAGAGTAAATAAACTCTGTATCAGGTTTCCAGCCTTGCTTTGGCTTACAGCAGCGTTTGGAGTTCCCTCCTCTTGGTACACTCCCTCTGGGCTGACCTGTGCTCTGTGACTGATAGCGTCCTCCTGAGCTGCTGCTACTTCCTGGTTCCCTTCCCAGCAAACCTCTGCACTTTCCCCTGCATGTGACCTGGGAGTCCTCTCTGCTGAACTCTCTGCAGCTCTCGTGGATATCCCTGGGGATCTTCCTGTGTCCCTCTCTGTGGCTTCTCCAGAAACTCTCTGTGAGGCTTTCCAGGTGACCCTCTCTATTCTGACTAAAGCCCTTCCTTTTATGGTTCCTAGCCCTGCACGTAACGTCAGGACTAGGAGACAGGTGCTCTTGATGAGCCCTTGGCTTTTGCTGTAGTAACGGCATTTTCTGTTCAGCTGTTTTTTCCTGTCCTGTATCCATTTCTACAGCTGAATCAGAGGTAAGCTCTTCACTTTCCTGAATATGTATATGGTTTATTTTACCCACTGCATCACAATGCTAACCCCTTAAAATTAGTTCTTCAAACTAGATTGACCTTATCATTAAAACATCTGTCAACACAATAAAAAATAGCCTTAACATTGGCATTCACATCAACTAAAGAGAAGAAGCAGAGAAAAAGCTACTTCTATCAAGGTACTTTATTGAACTTGACTTGGCCATGTTTTGGTAATATGCCCGCATCAGGTGTTATTTGTGGTATTGGGCAAAGCTCTGTCAGAGTTCATTGTCTTTGTTCCAGTTACCCATTCAAAACTAACTCTTTGAAGCCAATGAGCTCATCAGCTGTTAGGTCTCTCACTACCCACCCCAACACCCACCCACCCCATGTGAGCATTCTTGCTTAATAGGGCAACTTCCCAATTGGCTACACACAGGGACATATAACAGTGCTGTTAAAACACACTTAAAAGAGGTTAACCTTTTTTTTTCTCTTAAAGGACAGCTGAGGAACAGGAAGGGACTTTCGTAGGACTCTCTTTTACTTCAATAGGTACCAAAGCTCCATCAACTAAACAATGGCTGTTGCCCCATTACAGCTTCTGCCTCTGTCCAGACAGAAATCCCAATGCCAGTTAAAGGGCCGGTTCCATGTGCAGGATGCCTGCATGCTGAGGCTCTCAGGAAAGGAGTGGAGGAGCTCAGAGAAGAAATGGCAAGGCTCAGAAGCATTCAAGACAGTGAGAAGTACATTGATGAGATTCTTCTTGAAACATCCATGCTCTCTGACAGAGATGAACATGGGAGGCTGCAGAAGGAAGAAGGTTGGACATGAGTCACCAAAGCCTGCAGTATCAACACTCCAACTCCTCCAGTCCTTGAATTGAAGAACCAGTATGCAATGGAAGAGGTGGAAGCATATGAGGAAAGGGAAGAACCACATCTCAAGTACCCAATAGTTGCAGAATCAGTCACCACAAGGAAGTGAAGGGTAGTGGTTGTTGGTGACTCTCTTCTGAGGGGTAGTGAGGCATCCATCTGCCATCCAGATTGGATTCCAGAGAGGTGTGCTGTCTGCTAGGTGCCAAAATCCAAGATGTTACAAAGAGTTTGCCGAGACTCATCAAGCCTACTGACTAGTATCCAATGTTGCTCATCCATGTTGACCAAAATGATACTGCCAGGTATCCCTATGAGCATTGTCGTGACCCCCTGCCTAGGCCGATGGTCGGTAGGCAAAAGGGCTGCCTTATTTGCCCTTTGAGTATTGTCCCAGGCTTTGACTGCCAGCACTGAATGCTGGGACTTGTAGTTTTGTATACTCTCCAAGCAAAGTAGTGTGACCACACAGTTTGTCAGGCAAAACAAAGAAATTTATTCCGGGGTTTCTCCCTCGCATCAAAATTCATAGCGCATAAACAAGGCAAGGATCATTTCTCCAAATTAAATAATGAAGGTGAACAAAACAGGCTTAACATCAAAGTCAGAAATATTCTTTCCACAGCAGCGGCACTCAGCTTTCTTCAGACAAATGCCTTTCTCTGCTATGGCTGTTAATTTACATCAGGCAGACTTTAAAACTTCTCAGTCAGGGTTTTCTTTCTCACTCAGCTTAACAAGCCAGGATAAATAAGCTTCTTTACCTGGCCTGAGCCTAGCACATGTTTGACTTACAAAATGAGCATTCCATTTCTACTACGTCATCAACACAAGGGTTTTCAAACATTTCTATCTGCATATCTTCCACGGCTTCATTTGAATCCTCCTCTTCTAGGGAGCTTACATAAGAACATAAGAACATAAGATATGCCATACTGGGTCAGACCAAGGTCCATCAAGCCCAGTATCCTGTTTCCAACAGTGGCCAATCCAGGTCACAAGTACCTAGCAGTTTCCCCAAAAGACACAGGTTCCACAATGCTTGTACTGGGTCAAGCATTGATATCCTGGGTCCCTTCTTAATAATGGTTTATGGACCTGTCCTCCAGGAACTTGTCCAAACCTTTTTTAAACCCAGCTACACTAACAGCCTTTACTACATCCTCCGGTAACAAATTCCAGAGTTTGATTACACGTTGAGTGAAAAAATATTTTTTTTATTAGTCTTAAATAGTTTACCCTGTAGCTTCATTGCATGTCCCCTAGTCTTTCTATATTCTGATAAGGTAAACAATCAATCTACGTTTACCCGTTCCATGCCATTCATTAATTTATAGACTTCTATCATATCTCCCCTCAGCCGTCTCTTTTCCAGGTTAAAGAGCCCTAACCTTTTTAGCCTTTCTTCATAGGAGTATCCTTCCATCCCCTTTACCATTTGGTGGCTCTTCTCTGAACCTTTTCTAAAATTGCTATATCCTTTTTAAGATACGGCAACCAGAATTGCACACAATATTCAAGGTGCGGTCTCACCATGGAACGATATAGAGGCATTATAATATCTTTTGTTTTATTTTCCATTCCTTTCCTTATCATACCTAGCATTCTATTTGCTCTCTTGGCCGCCGCTGCACACTGGGCCGAGGGTTTTAACATGGTATCCACAATGACGCCTAAATCTTTTTCCTGGGTGGTGGTTCCTAATGTTGAACCTTGCATCGTGTAACCATAGTTTGGGTTGTTCTTCCCTAGGTGCATAACCTTGCACTTGTCCACATTAAATTTCATCTGCCATTTTGATGCCCAGTCTTCCAATTTATCAAGATCCTCTTGCAATTTTCCACAATCGTCTTGGGTTTTAACAACTTTAAATAGTTTTGTGTCATCTGCAAATCTGATAACCTCACTCGTTATTCCACTTTCCAGGTCATTTATGAATATGTAAAAAAGCAGCGGACCTGGGGGGCGCTCGTGAGCCCGCAGCGTGATGGCCGCAATTTAAAAGAGCTCCGTCCTCACAGCCCCAAAACTCTAGAAAACATGCGCTAACTGCAGCAACCTGCTCCCCTCTACCTACCCTGGGTCGGTGCGAGTAAGCAATCCCCCTCGGAACCTGGATCAACGGCTCGGCAGGCACTCTGGAGAATGGAAAACCGCGGGGATCGCCCCTGAAGCGTGGCCTGCTGAACGCCTCTACCCGCCGATGGCTCTGGGCCAGATTGATCCCACGATTAGCATCTAAGCCCTACGCGGGGTTCAAATATCACTGGAGCGGAGCGGAGACCTGTAAGACTGAGCGGCTGCTTCCCGGGCGCTGCACTGTGGAACGTGTGGCAGCCCGTTGGTCAGGGGGGGCAACTACCCTCAGCGCTGAGGCCTCTGCATGTGCTGCTGAATCCTTGCATGTGAGACAGCGTGGAGACCGCGTGGCACCAGCCGGTGCTTGCTACCTTCTCTTGCTGTTCCGGATCGCCCCGAGGGGGGTAAGTTTGAGCGTCTACTCTCTCCTCTTCTGCACTGTGGCCTGAATTTGGAGCTGGTGACCGTGGCTATATCCTAGCAGCTTGGTGTCCCGCCGAAGACTACATCTTCCCTGAGTGGTCCTTGGGGGCCCTGTTAAATGTTTGCTACCCTGGGAGAGCTGAGGCAGCTTTTTCCTATGGCCTCACTGTCTATCCACTGCACTATGCCTTGCTGACATTGCATGTGCACGTCTCCTGACACTGTGAGGTGGTGACTGCGCTGCGGATTTGTGAGAACTTGGACGCCGCTCTCTCCTTGGTGTCCCCACTTTTGCTGGCATTGGATACATCTCTCTCCTACCACTGTGTGACTTTGGTGACTTTGTGAGATGGCTGCAAAAGCCAAAAGTTCTGAAACTCGGGAGGGGATGCGCTCCTCCCAGTGCTTGCAAAGCAAGTCCGGAGCCCCAAGTAGTCCACACGAACAGCTCCTCCCATCAGGTTCTGATGATGAGACTGTCAGCGAGGAGGACTTAGATCCGCATAAGCAACTTTCCTCCGCTCAACTCAAACAAGAACTCCGTAGGGGCTTTGCGGAATTAGCTAATGAATTTCGCGCGCTACGGGAGGACCTGATGAAAGATGTCACTGAGCTCAGGACCGACGTCAAGGAACTGGGAACCCGAGTAGAAGACGTGGAGACCAAAATGGTAGAACAAGATGGGACTCTGATGGATTTACAATGTGCTTTAGACCGGCAAAACGCGCAAGCAATGGAACTGACTTATAAAATTGATGACATTGAAAACCGTTCCCACCACAACAATGTCCGTTTCCGTGGGATCCCAGAGGCGGTAGGGGGCGGAGAAGATCTACCAACTGTACTTAAATTGCTGATAGCGGAATTGCTCTCGACGGAGGACTTGGCTGCACACACCTCTGGTATGGAAATTGAACGAGTTCACCGCACTTTGGGGAAACCCCCCAATAACCAACCTCGTGATGTCATCGCGAGATTTCTGCGTTATTCTGATGCTGAGCTCCTTATCCGTCGAGGCCGGGAGAAAAAGACGGTCCGATTTCAGGACGCGCCAGTGTCCATTTACCAGGACCTCTCGACGTTCACCCTGGCACGGCGGAGAGAGATGAAACCAGTCTCGGCGGTCCTGAACAGCAAGGGGATTCGCTATTCCTGGTCCTTCCCATTTAGGATGAACTTTCTTTTGGGCAACAAAAAGATCTCTGCAAAGGACTACACTGAAGCCTGGCGAGCCCTTCGCCAGGCGGGTTTAGTAGATGACAATGCTCAGCCTCATCCGCCGCCCCCTAAGCCCCAACACTCCAGGTGGTCTCGGGTAGGCAAGTCCACTTGATCTCTTTTTGTGGACTTGAGGAGCTCCTCTTACTTTTTTAAGGAGTCTCAATTTGTGGGTCCCCTGATTTTTGGATAAGTGGTGGTGGGAATTCGATTGGGGTCCTTCCCTTTTTTGATACAAGAGGAGTGGCGGATGATCTGCAAACGTTTTGTTGATGTTATTGCTTTGGTAAAGGGGTATGGTGAGTTTGATGACCTGGGGGGGGGGTGGAGGAGTAGTGGGGAGTATGTTTTTCTCTGTTTTTCACTGTTTAGGTTGAATTTTTGCCTTGAGGGGTTCTGGGGGGTTCGGAGTTTGTGGTCAATTTACCGTGTCCTGTACTAATTTAAACAGGCAGGTGGTATTGACCGGAAGGGGGGGGAGGGGTGGGAGGGGAGGCTCTTTTTCAATGTGGAATTGGGGGGTGTGCTTGGGCTTGGGAGGAGGGACTATGGCTCCTGTTCCTGGAGGGTGGAGTGGGTGGGCCCGACTCACCAATTCCCCAGGTTTGATGGGGGGGCGCTCCCACTGGGACTTTCTGGATAGTAGGCGGCAGCGAGGGAGTGGATTGTAATTGCTCATGGTGCGCTTTATTTCTTTGAATGTTAAGGGCCTTAATTCCCCGAGGAAGAGGTCCCTGCTGTTCTCAGAATTGCGCACCCTGCAGGGGGACATTGTTTACCTATAGGAGACCCATCTTCAGAACTGTCAGCAGGGCTGGCTAAAGAGGTCCCCGTATACTGAGGTGCGGGTGGCCTCGGATGCACAAGGACGGAAGAAGCGGGGAGTAGCCTTACTATTTCATCAGAGCCTCTCTCTCCAGATAGAGGAGATAAGGCAAGATGCTTTGGGGAGGTGGCTTTTCTTGAATATCCGCTTAGAAGGGCACTTGCTAACCTTAGCTAATGTTTACGCTCCCAATACAGGTCAGGGGGCCTTTTTTGCATGCTTGAAAGCCTTGCTGGCGGATTTCGCAAGGGGTCCTATTGTTCTGGGGGGGGACTGTAACACGCATCTGGTGCCCCACCTGGATTCCACAAGTCGTGCTGGGGGGTGAGTGGGGGGGTCAGCAAGAGCCCTACAGCGTCTTATGCTCGACTTGGGTTTGAGGGACGTTTGGAGGGACACCCATGGGGGGGAAAGAGGCTATACGTACTACTCTCTGGTCCATCAAGTGCACACTCGCATTGACTATTTTCTATTGGATCAGTGCCTGATGGACGGGAGAGTGAAGGCTGGACACGGAACGCTGACTTGGTCAGATCATGCCCCGTGCTGGCTCGCTCTTCCGGCCGGATTGTGCAGTGAATACCAACGGCTTTGGCGCTTAGACGTGAGGTTCCTGCGACAGCAGGGTGCAGTGCAGGACCATGTTCGTTTTATCACAGAATTTTTTGAGCTTAACAATTCTGGGGACATCCCCTTCCCCACGGTGTGGGATGCTTATAAGGCTACGGCTCGAGGTCAACTCATGGCGGAGGCAGCTCGCACGTGCAAAATGTGGACGCGTGACTACGACCGGTTGGTGGAGGAGGCTACTCGCCTAGGTCTGGAACACGCCCGAACTGGTTCCCGACAAGTCCTGCGCCAGTGGCGGACTGCTCGAGCCAACTTGGATGCGTGTCTGCAGAGAGAATTAGATAATAAACGTCGGAAACTACACCAAACTTTTTATGAGCATGGGAATAAGACTGGCCGCTTCCTAGCTTTGCGTCTTCGCCAACAACAATCCGCGAGAGTGGTGCGCGAACTGCGCAACATAGAAACATAGAAACATAGAAACATAGAAATATGACGACAGAAAAAGACCACATGGCCTATCTAGTCTGTCCTTCCATAACAACTACAACAGTCCACTTTTTGCCTTTAGAGATCCTCTGTGTTGGTCCCATGCTTTCTTGAATTCAGTTACTGTCCTCATCTCTACCACCTCCACTGGGAGACTATTCCACGGATCCACTACTCTTTCCGTAAAGAAATATTTCCGCATATCACTCCTGAATCTATCTCCCTTTACCCTCATCCCATGTCCCCTCGTAGCAGAACTTGCTTTCAATTGAAAGAGGCTCTCTCCCTGAACATTTATGCCACGGAGGTATTTAAACATCTCAATCATATCACCTCTATCCCGCCTTTCCTCTAAGGTGTACATATTAAGATCCTTAAGTCTGTCCTCATATGCTTTATAATGAAGCCCATTAATCATTTTGGTAGCAACCCTCTGCACCGACTCCATCCTGTTCACATCCTTTTGAAGGTGCGGTCTCCAGAATTGCACACCATACTCCAAATGAGGTCGCACCAAAGACTTATACAGAGGCATTATCACCTCCTTTTTTCTGCTAGCCATTCCTCTCCGTATGCACCCAAGCATCCTTCTAGCTTTTGCTGTCGCCTTTTCCACCTGTTTAGCTACTTTAAGATCATCAGACACAACCACGCCTAGGTCCCGCTCTTCTTTAGTGGACAAAAGTACTTCACCTCCTATACTGTATTGCTCCCTTGGATTGCTGCAGCCCAAATGCATGACCTTACATTTTTTAACATTAAATCCCAGCTGCCAAATTCTAGACCATTCTTCAAGCTTAGCTAGATCCCTCCTCATGTTATCTACCCCTTCCTGGGTGTCTACTCTATTGCAGATTTTGGTATCATCCGCAAAGAGGCAAACCTTACCCGACAGCCCTTCCGCTATATCACTAACAAAGATGTTAAAAAGAATCGGACCAAGGACAGATCCCTGGGGCACACCACTGGCAACATCCTTCTCCTCAGAGTGAGCTCCATTTACCTGTACTCTTTGTCGCCTCCCACCCAACCAACTTCTAACCCAAGCAGTAACTTTAGGGTCCATCCCTAGGGTGCTCAGTTTGTTTATAAGTCGCCTGTGAGGAACAGTGTCAAAGGCTTTACGGAAATCTAAATACACCACATCTAGAGCTCTCCCTTGGTCCAACTCCCTGGTCACCCAGTCAAAAAAATCAATCAGATTTGTCTGTCAAGACCTGCCTCTGGTGAATCTATGCTGCCTCGGATCCTGTAATCCGCTGGACTCCAGAAACCTCACTATTTTCTCTTTCAGCAGCGTTTCCAATAATTTACTCACCACCGAAGTTAAACTAACCGGCCTGTAGTTTTCAACCACATCCTTATTTCCGCTTTTGTGTAAAGGCACCACATGAGCCTCTCTCCAGTCCTTTGGCACCACTCCCGACTCCAACGAGGCATTGAAAAGGTCAGTCAGTGGAGCTGCTAGAACGTCCCCAAGTTCCCTCAGTATTCTAGGGTGTATCCCATCCGGTCCCATCGCTTTGTCTACTTTAAGTTGAGCTAGTTTCTCACGAACACAGTCTTCTGAAAATTGTTCAAGATGTCCCTCGCTTCTGTTCTTATTTGTGGGTGTTTTCTGAGGTCCTGCTCCTGGTTCTTCATCTGTGAACACAGAACAAAAATATTTGTTAAGCAATTCCGCTTTATCCTTATCAGCTTCTACATATTCCCCCCCTGCACCCTTGAGTCTGACAATACCACTTTTGCTCTTCCTCTTCTCACTAATATATCTGAAAAATGTCTTATCCCCCCATTTTATTGCATTGGCTATTTCCTCCTCCTTTTGAATCTTTGCCTTCTTGACTACTTTGCTAGCTTCTCTAAGTTTTTCCAAATACAGATGCCTGTCTTCTGCTCTCTGTGATCTCTTGTATTTCATGAAGGCCTCCCTCTTTTTCTTCACTTTTTCAGCTACTTCCTTCGAAAACCATAGCGGTCTCCTGTTCCTTTTGCCTTTATTTACCATTTTAACAAAAAGGTTGGTTGCCCATAAAATACCCCCTTTCAGTTTTGCCCACTGTTTTTCTACATCCCCCAGCTGTTCCCATCCCACTAACGACTCCCTGAGGTATTGGCCCATCTTCGCAAAGTTAGTCTTCCTAAAGTCTAAGATCCTCACCTTGGAATGGATTCTAACAGCCCTAGTCCTAATACTGAACCACACCATCTGGTGATCACTGGATGCAAAATGATCTCCCACTACAACATCAGAAACACTTTCACCATTGGTAAGCACCAAGTCCAGTATGGCCCCTTCACGTGTGGGGTCTGTTACCAATTGCCTGAATAGTTCTCCCTGTAGAGAATCCAGGATCTCCTTACTTCTAGATGATACTGCAGCAGGAATGTGCCAATCAACATCTGGCATATTGAAATCTCCTATCAGTAGCATTTCCCCTTTCCTAGCAATGCTGCGTATGTCTTCAATTAACTCTCAGTCCACCTCTTCCTCTTGTGAGGGAGGTCTGTATATCACTCCAATGCAAATAGATTTCTCTTTCCCTCTTTCTAGTTTAACCCACAATGCCTCCTCTCTCCCTTTTAAGCTCTGTAATTCCAAAGCTTTAATAGTAGTTTTTACATATAGTGCCACTCCTCCTCCTCTTCTTCCTACCCTGTCCTTCCTGAATAAAGTATAGCCAGGTATAGTTACATCCCAGTCATTGTTTTCTGTGAACCATGTTTCTGTAACTGCCACTAAATCCAAGTCAGCCACTCCCACCAAAGCTTCAACCTCAGGGATCTTATTTTCCATGCTACGGGCATTAATACACACTGCTTTCCATATGTTACCCCTGTTACCCATTTCCATAAAGGTATTTAATGTATCACCTACCTGGGGGCTTTCACTTACCTGGGGGCTTTCTTCACCCATCCCCAAGGAATCTAGTTTAAAGCCCTTTTCAGTAGATTAGCCAGTCTACTACCAAAGATGCGTTGACCTCTCTTGGACAGATGGATGCCATCTCTGCTTTGCAACCCTTGGAAAAGCATCCCATGGTCTAGGAAACCAAAACGCTCTCGATGACACCATCCATGCAGCCATGCATTTGTCTCCAGGATGCGAGCCTCTCTGCCTTGGCCTTTACCCTCAACAGGGAGGATTGAAGAGAACACCACCTGTGCACCTAACTGCTTCACCCTCTGTCCCAGAGCCATGAAGTCACTTTTGATACGTTCCGAGGTATACCTGGCAGTATCATTTGTTCCAACATGGATTAGCAACATTGGGTAATAGTCTGTGGGCTTGATGAGTCTCGGCAAACTCTCCGTAACATCTTGGATTTTGGCACCAGGCAGACAGCATACCTCTCTGGACATCAAGTCTGGTCAGCAGATGGACGCCTCAGTACCCCTCAAAAGAGAGTCTCCAACCACCACCACCCTTCGTTTCCTTCTGGTGACTGATTCCGCAACTTTGGGGTACTTGAACTCTGGTTCTTCCCTTTCCAGGGATGCTTTCACCTCCTCCACTTCCAGGGCTGCATAACGGTTCTTCAATTCAAGGGATGGAGAAGTTGGATTGGTGATTTTGCAGGCCCTGGTGACTTGTGTCCAACCATCGACATTCTGTTGGCACCCATCTTCTCCGGAGCTGGAGAGCTTGGTTGCTGCAAGTAGCATCTCATCAATGTACTTCTCACTGTCTTGAATGCTCCTCAGCCTCGCCACCTCCTCTATGAGTTCCTCCACCTCTTTCCTCAGAGCTTCAGCATGCAGGCACCCTGCACATGGAACCGGTCCTTCAACCGGCATTAGGACCTCTGTCTGGACCGAGGCAGAAGCTGTAACGGGAGCAACAGCTTTAGCAAAACGATTTTTCCCAGCCATTGTTCTTTTTGTGGAGCTTAGGTATCTGTTAGAGCAAAAGAGAGAGATCTACCAAGTACCAGCCGGTTTCGCAGCTGTCTTTATAGAGAAAAAAGCAGTTTAAACACTTTAATTACATACAAATGTGCTGGTCCAATTCACTGTGATTTGTGAAAGGGGAGGCGCCCTATAAAGCAAGGCTGCGCACTAGGGGTGGGTGGGAGTCGGGGTGGGTAGGGCGGGATCTAACACCTGATTAGGTGTTAGCAGCTTCTAAAGCTGAGGAGGTCACTGGAGTCAGCAACCTACTGTGCTCAATTAAAGTTCCCCTAAAACAGCAAAAATGAAGTAACCTTGCTTTTAAAAATATACACAAAACCCTTTTAAGAGCTCCCAGTCAGAGAGCTAGCAATGTAATAAAAACAAACCAAACAAAGAAACCCTCAAAACCTTACTTACTGTTTGATGTGTGGAGCCCTGGTTAGAAAAGTCTCAAAGGGGCAGGGCACAGGAGCCTATTTATGCAGGCTTCAACTGCACTCAGGAAACAGGCCCACTAACACCTGATTAGGTGTTAGCAGCTTCTAAAGCTGAGGAGGTCACTGGAGTCAGCAACCTACTGTGCTCAATTAAAGTTCCCCTAAAACAGCAACAATGAAGTAACCTTGCTTTTAAAAATATACACAAAACCCTTTTAAGAGCTCCCAGTCAGAGAGCTAGCAATGTAATAAAAACAAACCAAACAAAGAAACCCTCAAAACCTTACTTACTGTTTGATGTGTGGAGCCCTGGTTAGAAAAGCCTCAAAGAGGCAGGGCACAGGAGCCTATTTATGCAGGCTTCAACTGCACTCAGGAAACAGGCCCACTAACACCTGATTAGGTGTTAGCAGCTTCTAAAGCTGAGGAGGTCACTGGAGTCAGCAACCTACTGTGCTCAATTAAAGTTCCCCTAAAACAGCAAAAATGAAGTAACCTTGCTTTTAAAAATATACACAAAACCCTTTTAAGAGCTCCCAGTCAGAGAGCTAGCAATGTAATAAAAACAAACCAAACAAAGAAACCCTCAAAACCTTACTTACTGTTTGATGTGTGGAGCCCTGGTTAGAAAAGTCTCAAAGGGGCAGGGCACAGGAGCCTATTTATGCAGGCTTCAACTGCACTCAGGAAACAGGCCCACTAACACCTGATTAGGTGTTAGCAGCTTCTAAAGCTGAGGAGGTCACTGGAGTCAGCAACCTACTGTGCTCAATTAAAGTTCCCCTAAAACAGCAAAAATGAAGTAACCTTGCTTTTAAAAATATACACAAAACACTTTTAAGAGCTCCCAGTCAGAGAGCTAGCAATGTAATAAAAACAAACCAAACAAAGAAACCCTCAAAACCTTACTTACTGTTTGATGTGTGGAGCCCTGGTTAGAAAAGTCTCAAAGGGGCAGGGCACAGGAGCCTATTTATGCAGGCTTCAACTGCACTCAGGAAACAGGCCCACTAACACCTGATTAGATGTTAGCAGCTTCTAAAGCTGAGGAGGTCACTGGAGTCAGCAACCTACTGTGCTCAATTAAAGTTCCCCTAAAACAGCAAAAATGAAGTAACCTTGCTTTTAAAAATATACACAAAACCCTTTTAAGAGCTCCCAGTCAGAGAGCTAGCAATGTAATAAAAACAAACCAAACAAAGAAACCCTCAAAACCTTACTTACTGTTTGATGTGTGGAGCCCTGGTTAGAAAAGTCTCAAAGGGGCAGGGCACAGGAGCCTATTTATGCAGGCTTCAACTGCACTCAGGAAACAGGCCCACTAACACCTGATTAGGTGTTAGCAGCTTCTAAAGCTGAGGAGGTCACTGGAGTCAGCAACCTACTGTGCTCAATTAAAGTTCCCCTAAAACAGCAAAAATGAAGTAGCCTTGCTTTTAAAAATATACACAAAACCCTTTTAAGAGCTCCCAGTCAGAGAGCTAGCAATGTAATAAAAACAAACCAAACAAAGAAACCCTCAAAACCTTACTTACTGTTTGATGTGTGGAGCCCTGGTTAGAAAAGTCTCAAAGGGGCAGGGCACAGGAGCCTATTTATGCAGGCTTCAACTGCACTCAGGAAACAGGCCCACTAACACCTGATTAGGTGTTAGCAGCTTCTAAAGCTGAGGAGGTCACTGGAGTCAGCAACCTACTGTGCTCAATTAAAGTTCCCCTAAAACAGCAAAAATGAAGTAACCTTGCTTTTAAAAATATACACAAAACCCTTTTAAGAGCTCCCAGTCAGAGAGCTAGCAATGTAATAAAAACAAACCAAACAAAGAAACCCTCAAAACCTTACTTACTGTTTGATGTGTGGAGCCCTGGTTAGAAAAGCCTCGCTGGGGGACAGAGGAGGGTTATTTCTCGGGAGATATGTGATCTCTTCGCTGACTTTCTGGAGCAGCTCTATAAGGCGGAGCCCTTTGAGCGGGATTGTGTACAGGATTATCTGCGGGGGATTGGTCTGCCGCATCTCTCCGACTCTGATCGGGCTCAGCTAGATTCTGAATTAACGGTAGACGAAGTGGAAACTGCAATTCGACGATTGAAAACTGGTAGTGCGCCAGGTAGTGATGGCTTCCCGGCCGAATATTATAAGAAGTTTAGGATACAATTAGCGCCAACCTTGACTATATTGTTCAATGAGATCTTGGCAGGGGTCCCGTTACCGCCGTCCCTGCGCGAGGCACTGATTGTGATGATACCCAAACCTGGTAAACCACTGCACGACGCGGCGTCGAACCGCCCCATCTCCCTGTTAAACGTTGACGTTAAAATATTTGCCTCTGTGTTGGCGGCGCGCCTGAATCGGGTCCTTCCGAGCTTGGTCCACCCAGATCAGGTTGGCTTCGTGCCAGGCCGCCAGGCTGCAGACAACATTAGGCGTATGTTGCAGGTCATACACGTAGCCCAGCGGGAACCACAACCAGCCTTGCTGGTGGGGATTGACGCAGAAAAAGCTTTCGATCGGGTCGATTGGGAATATTTATGGTGTGTGCTGGAGGCAATGGGCTTCAGCTCAAATTTTATCTGTTGGGTTCGTAGTCTTTATCAGATGCCCCAGGTGTGCGTTCGGATTAATGGGGGACACTCGAGGCATTTCTTGCTGGAACGGGGCACGCGACAGGGTTGCCCTCTTTCGCCCCTGCTCTTTGCACTCACGATGGAACCCTTGGCTCAGAGCTTCCGAGAACATTTAGGTTTGAGGGGGGTTCTTATTGGCCCCACGGAATATAGGATTGCACTCTTTGCGGATGACATCATACTGTCCCTGGTCGATCTGTCCACTTCCCTTCCAGTTGCGATGCAGTTGTTCGAAAACTATGCTCGGGTATCCAGTTTTAAAATTAATTACACTAAATCGGAGATCTTGAATGTTGGGGTCCCCGGGGCGGTTTGTGCGGAACTTCAAGCGGCTTATCCTCTTCGTTGGGTGTCCGGAGCTCTACGCTATTTAGGGGTGCATTTGACTGTGGAGAGGGCAGACCTCTTTAAAGCCAACTATGATCCCTTACTTTGTCAGATTCGGCGGGATCTAGAGGTTTGGAATGGCCTGCTCCTTTCCTGGTTCGGGCGTATTGCCGTAGTCAAGATGGTGGTTGTTCCCCGCTTTCTCTACCTTTTTCAGGTCCTGCCGCTCCCCATCGCACGGGCTACTCTGGCGACCTGGCAGCAGCTGCTTATGAAATTCATTTGGAGTTATCGCCGCCCGCGCTTGGCGCAACAGGTTCTTTATGCCCGTACGCGCTCTGGAGGTATGGGCATGCCCAATTTACATTGGTACTATGCGGCGGCGCAATGCCGGGCGGGGGTGGAGTGGATGATTGCTGATAGCACTAAGCGATGGGTACAATTGGAAATGAACTTGGCGGGGGGAGCCGGCTTGGGAGACTAGCTGTGGCTTGGTCCAAAACTCCGCCGTGGTATCCGCACCAGCAATCCCTATATACTTCATACCCTCCGTTGTTGGGACCAGCACTTTCGATCTCGTGACATGGATTTAACCCCATTAGCCCCTATAGTAGATAACGCCTCTTTCCCGCCGGGGTTAAGTGATACAGTCTTTCGGCAGTGGGGGCATCACGGCCTTAGTCGGGTTGGACAACTTTTTGCTGATGGTCAACTACAACCTTTTCGTGCGATACAAGATGAATTTGACATCCCGGCCAGGCAACATTTTCAATATCTGCAAGTGACACACTGGGTTCGATCCAAACTTGTTTGGCCCCAGGTTGCTCGGGCCCTGACAGAATTGGAACGCTACTGTGAGGGGTGCACTACCACTAAGGGACTCGTGGCGACTTTGTATGCCCACTTGCAGGGATCCCAATCGTGTTCTACTAGACACAGGGAACTTTGGAACTCCGACTTGAACCTCTCCTATACTGAGCAGCAGTGGGAAAGGGCGGAAACTCAACTGTAGAAGAGTGCGGTAGCGATTAATGCCCGCGAAACCAATTATAAAATACTGTACCATTGGTACATGACCCCGGCGCGGATAGCGCGCATATATCCTGGGGCGGTGGACCACTGCTGGCGTAACTGTGGGCAACGGGGTACCCTAGGGCATATTTGGTGGGATTGCCCCCGCATCCGCGCCTTTTGGAGGGGTATACAATACCGGATGCAATTGCTTCTGGGAGTGAGTGTCCCTTGGGATCTGGGGATCTTCCTGTTTGGGGCCTCGGTGCCGGGTGCACGGGCTCCGCAACTTGCTCTACTCCGCCATGGCCTGAATGCAGCTAGATTATCCCTTGCAGCAGCCTGGAAACGTGCTTTGGCCCCTTCCTTTCAGGCTTGGCTGGAACGGATGTGGGATACGTATGCCATGGAACGAGGGGTAGCGGTCAGTAGGATGTGCCTGGCGCGCTTTGAGCTGGTGTGGGCGCCCTTTGTCTCTCGCTATGGTGCGTAACTATGCTGGCTAAGAGGGGGGGAACATTCAAATTTTAATGGGAGCTAGCCCCCTGAGTGTGTCCTTTGCTCACCACACTCCCGTGCTTGAACATTAGCAAGCCACAGTGGGGGGGATTGGGAGGTGGGGTGGGAGGGGGGTACTGGGCTAGGGAGGTTTCGGGGGGGGGGAGAAAGGGAGGTTGGGGGGTTACTGCTCCATGTTTCCTTATGTTAAAATTGAAAAAATGAAGGCATATTGTTGAATGTTGTTGTGATCTGAAATCATGTTATTATTGTTGCATCTTCTTTGAAGATCTTTGTGGTTTATGATGCTATGTATTTTTTGGAAGCCTTTCAATAAAAAAAAAAAAAAAAAGCAGCGGACCCAGCACAGATCCCTGGGGTACACCACTATTCACCTTTCTCCATTGGGAAAATTGGCCATTTAGCCCTACCATCTGCTTTCTATCTTTTAACCAGTTCCTGATCCATAATAGTACACTGCCTCCTATCCCATGACTCTTTAGTTTTGCCAAAAGTCTTTGATGAGGGACCTTGTCAAAGGCTTTCTGAAAGTCCAGATACACAATATCAACTGACTCATCTTTGTCCACTTGTTTATTCACTCCTTCAAAAAAACATACCTTATATCAGAAGGCTTAAACTTCTCACTCTGCAGAAACTCTTTTAGCTTCCCTAAAAAGTATTCTTTCTGCTCTATATCAGCACAGCTTAAAGAAGGAGTTTCTCTCTTATAGAAAAGCATTTCAACCGCTTTTAGAGCTGACTTATGGCACTTACTTGCACTGCTCCTGTTCCTGGCTGAAACTGCTTTCCTTGTCTTTTGACTAGCACAGCTTTCAGAGCTTTTCTTCAGCTCTCTGACCACTTCTTCAGAAAAGCCTCTGTTAGGAACTGTAGCAAACTTGTCTGCCCCACCTTTCTTACTTGGCTGGCTCTCTGAGCTGTTTCCCCACGTGGAAACAAACCTTTCCAGCTTCTCTTCCCTGGGGTGCTTTAGGACAGGTTCCCACCTTGGTTCCACTGCTTTCTGAGGGCAAGAATCAGCTGTCTTTCCTCCTCCTCTCCTTTGCTCCTTAAGCTCCCTTCTCTCGTGGCTTCTTTCCTCGTGACTGCTTTCCTCCTGACTCCTTTCCTCCTGACTACTTTTACCAAACTCTGAAGCCATTTTAAAATGGTGCTTCTTTTCAGCCACACCCTCCTCTCTGCACATGTGAGAGCTGTTAGGGCTCAACCTAGCTCTTACGTCACTGCTTGGGCAGGGTTTAGTTCTAGCTACTGCATGCTCGGGTGGCTTGTGGTTTCTATGGGAACCCTGTTTACATCTGTTTTTAAAGGCACATTCCTCATTTCTCTCCCATTCCATCTCATCTTCACAGCTCACCTTATCACAGCATATCAAGAGTGACTTCATGGTTCTGAGACATAGAGTGAAGCAGATAGGTGAGCAGGTGGTGTTCTCTTCAATCATCCCTGTTGAGCGTAAAGGCTGAGGTAGAGAAAATTGCATCCTAGAGATGAATGCATGGCTGCATGGATAGTGTCATCATGAATGTTTTGGTTTCCTGGACCATGGGATGACATTCCAAGGGCTCCAGAGCAGAGATGGTGTCCATCTGTCCAAGAAGGCTCAAAGTGTCTTCAGCAGCAGACTGGTTAACATACCGAAGAGGCCTTTAAACTAGATTCATTGGGGATGGGTGAAGAGAGCCCCCAGGGAAGTGAAACATTAAATATCTCTGTAGAAATGGGTAATAGAAGAAACAGCTGGAAAGTGGTGTGTATAAATGCCTGTAGAATAGGAAATCCCTCACTTGGTTTGCAGCTAGTCATGCTGTGAGGGTTTGTGTGCATCAGTGATACTGAGAGCTAAGCTATCGGTAGTGTAACTACTGGCAGGGTCTCCCAAGATGGACAGGTCTCAGCTGAGGTGCCTTACCAAGACAAACCACCCATCTGGGCAGCAGCAGAATGGGATAGTGTTGACGGTGGAGGATCACATTTCTATGACAAAGGCAACAGCACTAAACAAACTGCGTGGAGGAAAGACTCGGCAGTCTACTTCTGTATCTTGCCTTGAAAACCCAATGGATAGTCACAACAAAACAAATTGCACTATAGTGCTGGAAGATTAGACCCCCAGATCATAAGGCACTCAACTAGCTACTGGGGAAGAGCTGAAGACTTTTCAGAAAAAAGCCAGCATTTATGATGTGGTTGGATTAAAGCCCTAGGGACGTCTGACTGCTGATGTAGCTACGCATGAAATGAGAGTCAGAAGCTGTAAAGATGTCTTACACATTGGAACATGGAACGTACGAAGCATGAACCAAGGGAAGTTGGAGGTGGTTAAGAATTAAATGGAACGTGTACAACTTGATCTGTTGGGTGTCAGCGAACTGAAATGGACTGGCATCGGGCATATTGCATCAGATGATCACATGGTCTACTATACTGGAAATGAAAGACAAAGAAGAAATGGTGTTGCATTTATAATAAAGAAGAAACTTGCAAGAACTGTAATGAAATACAATGTAGTCAGTGAACGCTTAATGTCTATTCATCTATGAGGAATGCCTACCAACACAACTATAATTCAAGTATATGCCCCAACAACAGCTGCAAAAGAGGATACACAATACACAATATATGCAGACGACATCATGATATACACCCCGATATCAATCGACAACCCGGACTTCTCAAAGATAACAGACTGCCTTACCCAAATGATGAGTTGGTGTCAAAACAACAACCTCGCAATAAACTACAAGACCGAAGCTTTAATCATCACTCGGAACCAAAGCTTCATACACCCGCCAAATATCAAGATACAAAGCACTACTATACCTATAAGATCAGAAGTAAGATACCTCGGTGTTACGCTGGACAATAGTCTAAATCTCAAGCCACACATAAACAAGACAGTTCAAAAAGTCTACTACAGGATGCGAATCATCAGGAGACTGAAACCACTCCTCGCCCAAGAACACTTTCGTACCATCTGTCAAGCACTGATAACCCCACTACTGGACTTCTGCAATCCGATATACCTTGGACTACCGAAACAAACCCTCAAACCACTCCAGCTAGCACAAAACACTGCAGCACGAATAATATCTGGTACTGCACGACAGGAGCACATCACACCTACCTTAAAGGACTTACACTGGCTCCCAATCGGTGCACGCATCAGATACAGAACTATCATAAACCTATTCAAGATAAATCAGCACATATCAGCAAACAGCCTGCACACCCTCATACAACCAGACACCAGCACAAGTCCTAGAAGAAAACAAACACACAACCGAGTCAGCACCCCAAGTGAATTCAAACACACACGCAAGGACACAACAGACAGAGCACTCTCCATGGCAGCTCCAACAATATGGAACAAGCTACCGGACGATTTGAGGGCAATCTCAGACCTCAAGGACTTTAGAAAACAGTTAAAAACCATGCTGTTCATAGAACACTATGGACACATCACATAACCTCAGAGAATGTATAACAGCACATGATACCGCCTAAACACTGTATGTATAGAAAATGTTTTTGCATCACTGTATATAGCCCATCTTGTACATAGCTCAAACCACTCTAGCGCACAACACAACACACATTGTACATAGCTCAAACCAATCTAGCACACAATACAACACACCCTCAACTAAAATTTCTCCCCCACTGCATGCTTAACTCTCTCACTTTACCCGATTGTTTGCTGTGATACCACCTTGATTAATAAGATAAAGCGGTTTAGAAATACTGTTAAATAAATAAATAAAATAAATAAATAAATAAAAGAGGATGAAATTGAAGAGTTCTATGAACAAGTTCAAGCTGAAATTGACAGAACATGCAAACAGGATATCTTGATAGTCATGGGTGACTGGAACGCAAAAGTTGGCAACAAAGAAGAAGGCAAAGTGGTTGGAAAATATGAACTTGGCAACAGAAATGAAGCTGGAGAATTCTGCAAGACTAACAATCTATTCATCTCAAAAACCTTCTTCCAGCAACACAAGCGGCGACTGTACACTTGGACTGCATCCAATGGATTGTATAAAAATCAAATTGACTACATCTGTGGAAGTCAACGATGGAAAAGTTCTAAAGCATCAGCAAAGAAAAAACCTGGAGCTGACTGTGGTACAGATCATCAACTACTAGTATGCAAACTCAAACTAAAGTTGAAAAAGAGCAAACCACTCATGAATGCAGCAAAATATGACCTGCAGAATATACCACTGGAATTTAAAGACTGCCTGCAAAATTGATTTGCTGCTTTAGATACAAATGACAGACTCCAGAAGAGTTATGGAATGATATCAAGAAGGTTGTGTTGGGAGAAAGCGAGAAGTTTCTACAAAAGGTGAAAAAGCAAAAACGGCCAAAATGGATGACGGAAGAAACTGAAAATTGCCTATAAACACAGAGAAGCTAAAGCCAGAGGAGAAAGAAAGACAATCGCAGAACTCAGAGATTTCCAACACGCAGTAAGACAGGACAAGGAAAAGTACTACAATGACACATGCAAGGAAATAGAAGCAGAAAATATTAGAGGAAGAACAAGATCGGCTTTCCTAAAGCTACCAGAGTTAAAGAAAAAATTCCAACCTCAAATTGGAATGTTACAAGATGCTCAAGGTTCTATGTTGAATGATGCTGAGATCAAGAAAAGGTGGAAAGAATATACAGAGTTTTTATATAATAAAGATCAAGTGGACCAAAAGCCATTTCAACCTGTACCTTGTGATCCGGAACCATTGATGAAAGAAGAAGTTGAAGCAGCATTGAAAGTCTTATCAAAGAACAATGCACCAGGCATTGATGGCATTCTCATAGAAGTATTACAGCAATCTGATGCAGCTTTTGCCATACTTACAAGGCTCTGCCAAGAAATTTGGAAGACAACATCATGGCCAACTGACTGGAAAAGATCTGTGTTTATACCAATACTAAAGAAAGGTGATCCAACTGACTGTGGAAATTATTGCACAGTCGCTCTGATCCCACATGCCAGCAAGATTCTACTGAAGATTATTCAAAAGAGACTACAACCATACCTGGAACAAGAACTACCTGAAGTGCAAGCAGGGTTCAGGAAAGGGCGAGGAACGAGAGACATCATCGCGGATGTGAGATGAATCCTTGAAAAGACTAAAGAATACCAAAAAGATATCTATTTGTGCTTTATCGACTATAGCAAAGCTTTTGACTGTGTAAAACATAAGAAACTCTGGCCCACATTAAGAAGCATGGGTATACCAGAAAACCGTATCGTTTTCTTCATAATCTGTACATTGATCAAAAAGCAACAGTTCGAATGGAACAAGGAGAAACAGAATGATTTAAAATAAGCAAAGTGTAAGACAAGGCTGCATACTTTCCCCCTACCTGTTTAATTTATATGCAGAACAAATCATCAGAGAAGCAGGATTGTATGAAGACAACAGAGGTGTGAAGATTGGTGGAAGACTCATCAACAACCTTCGCTATGCTGATGATACCACATTACTGGCTGAAAGTTAAGATGATCTGAAACATTTGCTTCTCACGATCAAAGAACATAGTCTCAAAATAGGCCTGCACCTTAATGTAAAGAAGACAAAGATGATGGCAACTGGCAAAATCAACAAGTTCATCATTGAAGGAGAAGAAATTGAAATCGTGTTCAACTTTAACCTACTTGGATCAACTATCAATAAAGAAGCAGCAAGCAGTCAAGAAATCCGACAACGCATTGCTCTTGGCAGAGTGACTATGAAAGACCTAGACAAGATTCTCAAGAGCAGAGATGTCTCTCTCCATACAAAGATTTGACTTGTTCAGGCCATGGTATTTTCAATAACATCATATGGATGTGAAACTGGACAATGAAAAAGATAGGAAGACATTTTTTTTTTTTTAAATTATAGTGCTGGCGGCAAATACTGTGTATACCATGGACAACTCAAAGAACAAACCAGTCAGTACTAGAGGAGATCAAACCTAAGCTTTCTTTAGAAGCTCAGATGACAAGACTTCGACTTTCATACTTTAAACAAATCATGCGAAGAGAGAGATCATTAGAGAAAGACATCATGCTTGGCAAGATAGAAGGTCAATACAAAAGAGGAAGGCCAGCAATGAGATGGATCGATACAATAACAGCAGCTACGGGTACCAGTCTGTCAAGAATGAGCCACCTGACTGAAGTCCGAACACAATTTAGGACAACTATCCAGAGGGTCGCCATGAGTCGACACCGACTTGACGGCACTTAACAACAGCAACAATAAGACCTATACACTAAATATTAACATACTGTATACATTAAAAAGCACATTTTAGATAGAATATTGAGAGGGATGGTGAGATGTCAAAGTCATGATATACATAATTCAATTAACTTTTCCTTAGGGTTTGGGTAGATTGAGTTGTGGGCAGGGTTTTAGTATGACTTTTTTAGGGAGTTGTCTAATAAGAAAGCTATGTCATGTAAACTAATGTGTACTTCGGTATATTTGATGGTGCAAAATAATGTTAATTAAAGAACAAAAAAAATATTGAAAAAGGCTTTTCTAACCATGGAGCCTATTCTAAAATAGTGCAGGAGTGCTCATGCATTTGCTAATACAAGGAGCTAGAAAACCTAGTCTCAGGGCATTCTGGGGGCATCGGGGCTAGTATTGAGCATTTTGGAGGTGGCACCTGAAGATGACTGGTCAGCGGTGATATTCAGCTGATGCCCAGTTATCTCTTACTGGTGATAACCAGGCAAAGTAAAGACTGGCCTAACTTTCACCACTGAAGCTAACCAAGCAGCAACTGAATATCACCACTGCCCAGTTAGATTCATGGCTATCCAGCTGAACTGGATATTCAAAGCCGGTAGACAGATATGACTTCAGCATTGAATATCCAGGTCGAGGGTTCAGCGGCGATGGCTAGGTTCTGTGTGCTAACCACTGCCGCTGCCTCTGAATATCAGGCCCATAGGGAATACACATGTATGACTACAAATGTCGATGTGGGGATTTACAGCTGTTCCCTGGCACATATGTTTTTCAAAAGTACTTGTTTCAGTCAGTCCTTTACTAGGTTTGTGCATAACCAAGATTTTTGTCATATTCATCGCATATGGAATCAACATTTTTTGGTTTTCATCATGATTGCATGTCTACTGAGCACCTAAATTGCTTGTGCCTGTGTGTACATCCATGCACTATCAATGGACAGGCACACAAGCAATTTGTATCCGCACTTTAATTTCAGGCATGCAAAGAAATGGCCTAACGAGCCCAAAATGTGCAAGCCTACACTTTATAAGAGAGACTAGGGTGGTTATTCTCCTTTATGCCCCATTTGTTATTTAGATACAGATAGCACCCTCTGTAGTTAATTGACAGCATTGATACATGATGGTCAGAAAATGTCTGACATAAACATATAGGTGCTGTCACATACTCTTTATGATATCACTTGACTGACCGCTCAGGCAGAGGCATCAGAGTGGTTTACAATAAATGGGCTGCAGTAAAAGTAGAAAGGAATACCAGAAAGCAGAGAAGAGAGGGCACACAGAAAGAACAAGGAGACCTGCAGAAGAAATATGCACAATATTTATTTATTTAATTATTTGGCATTCTATTCCATCAGATATACCAAAGTACACATTACAGTTTAGATGATATAGTTCTCTTTCTATACAACTCCCTAAAATAGTCATACTAAAACATCCCTCCCCCTCACTCAACCTACCCAAACCCTAAGGTATAGCTAATTGAAAAAAATATTTTCAAAAACACTAGTGAAATTGTGGACATTCCACTCTCCATATACTATCTAACATGTGCCTTTTGATATACAGTATACACTAATGTATAGATCCTCTTAGTACTCTTAACAGTCAAATGAGTTGACTTGATTATTTTTTACATTCTCTTTCATTTGCTTTTGGCGGCCAATTGTTTCAAGCCTGGGGATCATTTTCAACATCCTTTGCACCTATATGACAGAAGGGTGTTCTCTTAACTGCCAATCATAGTGATGAAAATACTTTTTTTAAATGAATGCACAAGAAAGCATTAGAACACTGTAAAAACCAACTGTCACCACACGAACACAGAGGAAAGAAAAGGGTGGTAGAAAGAAATTCAAAAGGAATTATATTGTGTAGCTTGTGAGTTTTTTCTAATTGAAACAGAGGAAATGCAGTATCATTCTATGATAGATAACATCGCTTGTCAGTAACCTCTCTACTGAAGGTAAATAGTTTCAGGGGAGAATGCAGGTACATCTCGTTCATCAGTAAACACAGTTCCCTGCTGACAATCCTCTCGCTGACTGAGAAGAATGCCAATGTTCTTTTGGATGAGATCAGCAAGTCTTTTTATAAACAAGAAGTTGTTCCTTTACTTAGGAGAAACTATTACCCTGAAACACTGCCTTTATTGTGATTAAGAAAAAGGTGAACTACTTCTGAACTCAGAGGGTTTGAGAAGAAAACTCAGAGAGGTGAGCATGACGGTCTCAGTGTGAAGGTAATGGATCTAATACATCAAATATAATGCTGAGAGTGATCTCATGCCATTATTTGCAATGAGTGTTGAATCTACGCTATCTGCATTTGCAGCAGATAGCAAAAGAAACCTGAGACTACAATTTCCACATCCCATTCACGTAATGGATGTAAAAATGGAAGTAATTTCTGAAGGTAGATGGCTATCTGAAGCTAATAAAAGATATACATAGCTCAATTTCTCCTTTGGCAATAAAACAGAAGAGGCAAACAGTTGCTTAGATGCAATGCAGGACCTTTGCGCTACCTTGAATGAATGCACTCTGAAGTGATTTGGCTTCACATTTTGTGTTTTAAGACAGATTTTTAAGCCCTCTTCAAAAAAATGGATCACACATCTCAGCAGTTACCCATAACATAGTGTTGTGCCCTCGGCCTCCCCCCCCCCCCCCATCCTCGATTTTGTAACCCTTATTTTGGCAAGATTTTCCCACTAGCATTAGTTACCCCACAAAGGCTGATGAGCTATCTTGGAGGGACCTATCAGACCTAAGAACAGTGGGTGAAATGGTACATTCACCATTTATTTATTTATTTATCTGTTGTTGGGGTTTTTTTTATACTGCCTTATCTGGAAATCATGCCGGTTTACAGGGAACAAAAACGTAACAGGTTTACATAGAACTTCTAAAACCTTAACAGCATTGAGCATTATATTTACAAATGGTAACTATAGTTTATAACGTATTTACAAGTCAGAACTTATTTACAAATTAAGCTGGGGGTGTGTAATGGGGGAGGCATGCAGGGGGGGGAGGGTTGTAAGAAGATGATACTTTGTGCCATATGTGTCCATAGGTTCTGCTGCTTCATGTGGACCCACCATTTAGTTGTTGAAGTGTCCTTTGAATAGTATTGTCTTGAGATCTTTGCAGAATGTTAGTTCATATGTTTCCCTGAGGTCGTTGGGGAGTGCATTCCTTAGATCTGGTACATAATTGGAGAAGGCCCTGTTACGAGTATTTTGGTTCATTTGTGTTATCTCATCTGTTAGGTCGAGAAGGTTCTGGTTGCATGTGCACCTTTTTCTGTTGATTGTTGGTGTGTGCTGTGGTGAAGAGCACCCTCCTGAGGCAATGGAGACCGAGGAAAATCCTGAAGGGCAACAGGATTTACGCCAGATTGACAATACTGGAAGGAAAGAAAAACTCCTTTCTGCTGAGCTAAGAATGGATACCAGCCCAGGGGAGGAGTTGAGTAGTCCTGATTGGGCACACCCAGTGGTTGGAAGGGGCGTGCCTGGAAGAGAACCTCGTTTTAAACCTGAGAATGACCCTGCTAGAGGGTGCGAAGAGAGCAAAGGGAGCAGAGAGTGCAGGAGGAGCAAAGAGAGCAGCAAAGGACTGAGCCGAAGTAGGCAGAGCAGTGCACAGAGCTGCACAAGGAACTTTGAGCAGAGGACCTCAGAGCAAAGGACCTATGAGAGGACAAGCTGTGGAAAGACGTTTGGTACGTCAGCTGAGAGTGAGTCGGAGAGTGAATGGAAGACCAGGAAGCAGTGTGGCAGTACGTTTGACCCTGGTAATAAAAGAAGACCTGCAAGGATCTTTTCAAGGGCTGTGAATGAAAGTCCTGAGGAAAGTGGACGTAGCCCTGGATTAGACTCCTGGAAGAAGGCAGAGCCCTGGAAGAGGAAGCCTCCACGGCAGGCAAGTGAGAAAGAAAACTCATTCTTTGGAATACAGTTGGGACCAGAGAGACACAGGAACCCTCACAGCTGGAAGACATCTGAGCTACCTAGGACGAGAGGGGCTTGGCAAAAAGTAAGCAGTTTTCCTAGGAGTTACAAGAGTGAAGGTAAACTCAATTCTCCTATGTTTGAAGCCTTACTAAGAGAGCCTAAATGTTACCCTGACTTATTTAGCCTGAGAGGGGAGAAGGGAAACATTACTGACCAAGAGAGAAGCTTAATAGCTGCTGACAATTGCTTATCTAGCAACCAACAGGCTGAACTGCTTCTCCAAAGCTTTAAAGAGTTTCTAGATCTAAAAGCAGGCAGACAACCAGTACTGAATGAAGATACTAATTCTATACATTCTGAAGAATTAATGCAAACTGATTCTGACTTACCTGACTGTGATAGTATGGATTGTTCATTGTGTTGTATGGAAATACCAGAGTAAAGAAGCTTGCTGTGCCGTGTATGAGTAAAATACAACGGAGCTGTTTCTACTGCCATGCTTTGGAAACCTTAATTACTTGCACCTGAATTAAGCTCCCACTGTGAACGTAACAGTGCATGTAAAGAGGCTGCATTAAATGGGAATCACCTCTTGGGGCAGAGCTGAGTCAAACTCCCTAGAAGTAAAGCTGAAGTTAAAGCTGAATTCTACTTTAGTTGACTTTATTCCTGTTTATTCTGTTCATGTTAAAGCACCAGTTTTTTGTTCATGTGTATGAATTTGTGATGCGCTGGAAGAATCTCCCCAACAACAATAAAATACTTGCAAACAAGCCTTACCGTCTCTGGCGCACAACTACACTTATTTCGGAGTGAAAGGAGCACAAGAACTACATTACCCAGCATTACCAGGGAACAGTTTTTAACTCCATTCCTCACGAGGCAATAGGCCGCTCCTGTCTTTTAGCCCTAAGGCGGGGCAGGGGCGTCGCAGTGCATGAGGGACTTTAGGTATATTGATGACTGGTCATGTAAATTTTTGAATATGTTCATAGTTGATTTATATTTAATTCAACTGTGTACAGGTAGCCAGTGTAGATTTTTTAAAATTGGGGTAATGAGGAGGAGTGGCCTAGTGGTTGGGGGAAGTTACTTCAGGTCAGGTCAGGGGTTCAAATCCCACTAGAAAACAGCAACCTTGGGCCAGAAGGACTGGGGTTTCTAGTCCCACAGGTGCTCCATGTGGTCTTAAGCAAGCCACTTAACCCTCCATTGCCCATGTTCCCTGTATTAGTGTATGTGTATCATATCCCCTCATGTTAAATGTACCCCCCAATTGTGTTGTGACCACTTTGATTTGTAGTTGGTGAAGTGCATGTTTAGGGAGCCCTTGGTATATGCTGTTAGGGAAATCCAGTAGGGGGAAGATGAGTGCCTGGAGCACTCTATGGAAGTCGGATGTTGCTAGTAGAGGTTGAAGACTGCAGAGCATTTTTATCTTATGGTATATAGTTCTTCTGGTTCTAGTGATGTGGGGGGAGAAGTCAAGCTGTTGGTCGATTGTTATGCTCAGGTATTTCACCTCTTGTTTGGTTTCTAGTTCCATGTCATGGATTTTGGGTGTTTTGGGGGTGAGAATGCCTTGATTCTGGAGATATGGAGCACTTCTGTTTTTTTGCAATTGATCTGTAGCCATGTTCGTGTAGCCATTGTGAGATTTCTTGGAAGCATATAGATATTTTGTTTAGGCTTGGAGTGAGGATGTCATAAGGTGTGAATATTATGATATTTTATTTATTTTATTTATTAACAATTCTTATATACCGCACTATTAGACATCAGCGCGGTTTACATTGAACAAAAAACATCCGACAATTTACATATGTCTGGTCATTACATTTAACAGGAAGTATAACTTGGCGAAATAGGGGAAACTAAATACAATGAGGGTTATCTGATAAAGGATATCCTGGTTAACTATATACAATGGTGGTACAATAGTACATGGAACAATTTACTATTTACATTGTGAAGTTGGCCTGTTGCGAGGTTCTATCTGTTTGACCACTTCTGCTATTTGCCTGGGGGTTATGTTCGGAGCTGTCAATGAGATATTTAAGGAAGAGGAAATGTTTCAGTGCCTTTCTGAACTGACTCAGATTAGGTGTTGCTCTGATTTGTGCTGGTAAGGTGTTCCATAGAGTTGGGGCACAGAATTGGAAGGCTCTGTTGGCTGTTGATCTAGTGCATCTTGTGGTATCATTTGGGATAACTAGTGTGTTTAATTCTGCTGTTCTTCGTGGCCTGTTTGGTGCGAGTGGTTGTATGAGGTTGGAGAGAGAGGAAGAGGTGAGTCCCTTAGCCGCTTTGAATGTTAGCAGTAAGGTCTTGAAGCTGATCCTTGCTTGCATGGGGAGCCAGTGTAGCTGTTTTAGAAGGGGTGTTACGTGATCTCTCCTGGATGCCCCGAGGAGTACCCTTGCTGCACTATTCATGGCTAGTTGCAGGGGGCTCAGGGTGGACCGGGGGAGTCCTTGTAGTATGGAGTTTGAGAAGTCGAAATGGGGGAGTATAAGGGCTTGATAAATGGTTCGGAAGTCATCCGGTTCAAGTAGCATGCGTAGGTGTCTGAGGGATCTGATTTTAAAGTAGATTGCCTTGACTGTATTGGCTATGTGGTTCTTCATGTCAAGGTTTTGGTCCAGCGTTACTCCAAGGTAGCGTATTGCCGGTTTTACTTGGAGTTGGGCATCCTTTACGTTAATACAACTCGGAGGGGTGAAACTGGTGTTCCTCGAGACGAACAGTACTTCCGTCTTTTTGTGTTGTATTCTCAGGTTTTGTGATAAGAGCCACTCTGATATGGTGTCAAAGCAGTTAGTCAGCGGGGTGAGGTCTAGGCAATCCAATGATATTGGCATATATAGTAGTACATCGTCTGCATATATCATGTAACTGACATTAAAGGATCTGATGATGTCGCAGATGGGTTGGATGTATATATTAAACATCAATGCAGATAAGGAGGATCCTTGAGGTACACCTTGACTTTGTTGGAAAGGTTCAGATGTGTCCCCATCGACTCGGACATGCTGCCATCTATCGGACAGGTAAGATTTACACCATTCGAGTGCTGTTCCACCGATGCCTTTTTCCCTTAGCCGGCAGATGAGAATTTCGTGGCATACCGAGTCAAAAGCCGCTGCTATGTCTAGGAAGATGAGAGCGAAACCCTGGCGTATGTTATCCACACCCGAGATTATGTTGTTGAGGAGTGTTGTGAGTAGTGTTTCTACTCCATGGGACTCTCTGAAACCATGTTGAGCTGGATCCAGAGGGGCTGAGGTGTCTATATGATCCTGTAATTGCCTGTGCACTATTTTCTCAATGATTTTTGCTAGCATAGGTATGCTAGATATGGGCCTATAAGATTCTACTTTTTGAGGATCAAGTTTGGTGTTCTTTAACAGCGGTCTTACAGAGGTCTGCTTGAGCGTAACGGGGAAGGAGCCAGTGGTGAAGGAATAGTTTAAGATTTTAGCTATAGTTGAGGATATGTCACATCGCAGGTCCTTTATCCAGTGCGCAGGGCAAGGGTCTGTGTGAGCAGTGGTTGTGTTCAGAGCTAGAATAGTATCTTCAATAGTTTTCTTCGAGGGGGTAGAGAATGATGCCAGTGATACTGGGTAGTCTTGTTCATCAGGAGAGTCCGGTATTAATATTTTGTTAGTCTTGCACATTTTAGATTGCATGTAGATTGCATAGTCCTGTGGATGGATCCTGCTGTGGTGCTCAGGGGTTGGCTCTTTGGCAAGCGTTTTAACTAAGTTAAACAAGTCGTGAGGTTTATTCAATGACCGTTTCAGGGTATCTGTGTGGTGTTGTCTGATTTTATCTGAGATGGCTTTACGATGCTCAGACAGGTGTTGGATGTAAGCTGATTGGTCACTGCTAGTACGTGACTTTCTCCATCGTTTTTCTAGCCTTCTTAAAATGGTTAGTGAGGTTTTTAAATTGGCTGTGAACCATGGGGCTGTAGATCTCTTCTTTGGGTTCTTGTTCGTTGGAGGGCGGATAGCGATTGTGCTGAGTTTTTTGTTCCAGGAGGAGATCACCTCATCTAGGCTTAGTGAGGTGTCATCAAAGAGTGTGCTCATTTCAGTGAGGATGCGTTCTCTGTTAAATGGGTGGAAACTTCTGATAGTTGAGTTAGCGGGCCTGCTTTCATCTGTTTTTGTCTTGTGTGAACAGTTAGTGGTAGGCATCTGAAAGGTGATGAGTTTGTGGTCAGTCCAAGGGACTGCAGTTATCGATAGCACAATGTTTTGTGGTTGATCCAAACTTAGCTGCGGTGCGAATATGAGGTCAAGGATATTGCCTTTCTCATGAGTAGGTTCTTGCACCATTTGTGTGTATCCTAGGCTATCTAGGGCATCTAGGAAAGCTGTTGCTTGAGTGTCCTGTAATGATGGTAGGTTGATATCTCCTACGATCCAATTAGGTTTATTTGGACCCTGGGTGAAGGATGCCAGATTTATTATGGTTGCTAGGTCGTCTGGATCTCCTGATGGTGATCTATAGACCAAATTTATGGAGCATGTGTTGTTTGAGACTGCATAGATCCTGTATTGAATATAGTGTTTGCGGAATATGGCACATATGGGTTACATGAATATACTGAAGAGAAGTGAGGATAATGCAGAGCCTTGTGGAACTCCTTTGTGTTGTCAGTATGGAGTTGATTTGCTTGTTCCTATGCATACTTGTTGGTGACAGTGTGACAAGTATGATTGGATCTATTTGAGTGGGGTGCCACCGATTCCAATGGCTTGTAGTCTTGCAAGTAGGAGAGTGTGTAGAATGGAGTCAAACACCACTGCTATGTCTAGGAAGATTAGGATGCCCAGCAAATGTTCTACAGTAGACACATCTTAGCACAAGAGTTTTGTGCCTCTCTGATTCTCTGTCTATCCTTCAGTAGATTCTTCCTCCAGAAACCTTTCTTCCTTCCAGAGCAGCCTTTTGTCTCCAAGCTTTTCTCTTCTTGTGGGAATAGTAGTTTCTAAATAAACTGTAGGCAGGCTCAGATGCAGTAGCTTTCTTTCTCCTCTAGGGGTTAGACATTGGGCAGTTTCTAACTCCATATGGCAGGCAAAACTTTATTTATTGGTTGTTAAAATAAACAATACAAACTGTTCAACAAGGCCCAAATTGCAGAGGGATTACAGGTCAGAAAATTAACAGCTTAAAAAACAATATCACAGCCCAAGGAAACTCAGACCAGCTGTATGAACCCCTTTCTCTAATTTGTGTTATCTAGAGTGGGCAAATCCCTATTTCTTTGATTTAAAAAAAATAGTAAGACTCAGATATCTGGGAGGGCAATGATTCAACCTGAAGCAAAAGAAAAAGAAAAAAGAAACTCAGTGCATTCTGCAGACTAGCACCACTTCAGTGAGCCCTGCAACGTGTTTGCTTCCATGCCAATTGAAACCTCTGAAGCAGTCCACTCCTGTCGTAGAGTGGTATGGTGTAACAGCATCTCATGATCCCAATGTCATAACCTCACTCTGCATCAAAATAAATATCTTGATCATGGAAGACCCTTCGTTGGATCCAATGGCTAACAGAGTCAAATGAATGTCATAGGGAAGGGACAATTATTCAAATGGAGAATACTGAAAAAGTTAACAACCCAAAACAGGTTTTTGAGTGCAGTGAAGTGAGGGATAGGGATTTCTTCAGCCCTGTTTAGCATGCAATGAGATGCAGACTCCCAGAACAGGTAATAGAAGCTAAATAGAAGAACTAAGGCCTTCCTGCAGTCATAGAAACTATGCAGGCACAAACATACAACATGGTAACTGATTCTTCCTACAGAGGAGGGAATGCTCACAGGGCATAACTCAGGTTGAAGGTCAATAATGCTTGCAGTGGGTTAACCCAGAATCTTCGAATAACTGCAATAGCAGTAAGAAATATGTGTATGGAGGATATGGAGTGCCCAGTCTCTGTTGCTTCTAGGCAGACAAGAAGCCAATGGAACATGAAGACTTGGCCCTGATCCTATTTCTGTTAATCAAAGAGCCCTTAAACTTATGGATTAGAGAACAAAACACAACAAAGAAATAAAAGGTAAAAAATAATGGATGGAATTATGGAAAAGAATAGGAAGATTTCAAGAAGCAGAGCAAAGTAAATCATGGCCTTCTGGAGCATGGCGAGTATAATTGAAACTTTTTCGGTGGGCGAGCAGCTCTGTGGAATATCTTGCCTTTGGCACTCAGGTTGGAGACAAATCTGTTGTTATTTCAGAAGGCATTGAAAACCTTCCTGTTTCCATGAAGATGGGTAGCGGTTTCTTGTTTTGTTTTGGGGGTTTTTGGCAGGTGGTACCAGGATCAGGATGTTCAGCACGTCTCTTCTCTTGACCATTGAAGCCCCCGAGTGCCTGACAGGAAGGGGTTATTAGCTTGGAATCAGCAGGGAGGAAGGTGATTGTCATTTGGAATCTTTAATTGTGGTGCCTCTAAGCATTCCCTTTCTGGCTCCTGGTAAAGTCAGTTGATCTTGATAAAGATCTAGATAGACCCTGTTCCATATCACTATCAGGATAGACTGTTATAGCTAGAATGAGCATGGATAACCTCTGGAACTAGAAGGTGTCCAAGGATCCTGTGTGTGAAGTTGGAACACTGTAGGGGCAAAACTTACTTCAGAGCAGAAGATTATATTGGCCGTCCTCAGAAAATTACCATAGAGGAAAAATAGAATGCAGCTATCCAGCTGAATCTTTCAAAGCCTTCTAACTGGAAGTGTAGCATTGTGGCCAGTCTCAATTTACAGAAGAAAGCTCAAGTGCTAAATCCACAAGAAAAACATGACATCGACAGGAGATGATTCACTGCTCACAAAGTGATAAAGCCGCATTAGACACTGAGGGAGAATCTGGAGATGAATCTTGTCCATATTCTTATTGATCAGTAATTCCCAATCAGATTCATAGTTCATTCACCACCTTTCCATATGTTCAAGGACTTCAGCAAGACCTAAAGCAGATGTAAGTGCAAACTCATTTGTCTTCAATTTGTTGGTGGAAAATTAAAGCACCCCCCCCCCCCCAAAAAAAAAAAAAACAATATGAGTGTTTTCAATTATTAACTTGTAGAATATAGCAATGCATATATAATGTAAGTAAGTCTGTCTGGAAGACTTTCCATCTGGTGTGTTGGCCAGGTCAGCCTGGAAGTTCAAAAGCAGCTTGGTTAGTCTGGCAGACTGCAAAAAGTGAAGAATTTGTTGTTGACCATTGTCATGGGGTAGATCAGAATATGCCTATGGAAATAGGAAAAACAGAGCTGAGCAGGTCTAAAAGTGACAGCTCAGAGCACATGGATCAGGGTTGCTATGAGCAACCAGCAAAAACAAAAGCACCAGGTGTAGGAGCACGCCCTAGTAGGGGATTACATCATAGCATATTAGCTGATGAGAGGCAGCTGAGGGCAGGGCAGGCTCACCGGAACCCTAGGAGTGACGCAGATAAAACTCACTCAGAGTTTGTCAGTAGTAGTGTAGCAGCAGATAAGCATGCAATAAATAAAACCAGGAGTCGTTTCAAGGATCCAAGCCAGTTTAATGTGCACATGGCTCAAGCAATAAGCAATTTCAAAATGGCTGAGCAATGGCTGTTAGTAAAACAACAACTTTTATAGCTTTCTTGTCCATTCTAAGCATAGGCAAACTTTTCATTGGTCCCAGTACCCCTCTCACCCATCTATTGGTCCCGGTACTGATATGGCTACCCAATCGGGACTCTGGTCTGGGCTCAGCACCTGGTTGCCCCCCTTCTAGTCCCAATTACAATGGTCAGTGTCTCTAACTTGTTACATCTTTCCTCCAAGGTCGCTTAGCTTGTTAAAACATATGGGAAGCAGGGCACTGTAACCTTTCTTTCAGCACAGTTAATTAATTCCATAGAAGCATAGCACACCTTATCAGTACCAATTAAACTTGTTTTCTGTCTTTTATAAGTTTCGTTTCTGCTTAGCTATGTTCAGTTAAACTGAGTTAAGTTTCAATTCTATGGTGTCAACATTCAGGGGGGTTTTCATTCCTCTGGGCCTAACTACAGGCTTCAGTTACAGGTCAAGCTGCTCAGGCCTGTCTGCTCACTTCAGACACCATGGATCACAGGCCTTCGCCTACCACATTCCCCCCTTTGATTATTCTCACCCGCATGTTAATAAGGTGTGAGAATCAAATCACATAATACTAGGTAAAGGTATCACTCTGTGGTATAGGGTAGTAAGTTCACATAGCTAGTATCTTTGTAGCTGTCTTACGCTCTACAGTGTTATTAATAACTGAAGTTATCATTCGCAAGCAAAGTGGCAAGAAACAAGGGAGCAACAAGCAGATAGTCAAAGTCCATAGTTTGGCAAGAGTGGGAAAAAGAACTAAAGGATTAGAAGGTTCGGTTGCATCTTTGTTGTGCTGTCGTAAAGCTTCTGATTTAGACAGACCAGCTGTCCATCCTTCATAGTAGAGTGTGGTCCAGTCCAAACAAAACACAAACTGTCAACAATGGGGTGGGCCAATACCCACTCACTAGTAGTATTATGTAAATCAGTCTGATTGTATAGGATAGAATAGTTCAGTTCTTGCATCTCCCAGGGCCACTGATCTCCCATCTTAGTTCCTCCACAATAGAAACAGTCAGAAGTGTGGAGACTAGATGCTATTGCTCCAGCAAGTTCAAGAAACAAGTTCTGGTGGTGGTATGAGGAATTGCAACGGTGGCTTGCGTAGCCTTGTAGAAAGTCAAGATCTAGAACAACTTTTGGATTGGAGAGTATACCAATGCAAGTATAGGAAGAATGATAAAACAAGGTCTGAGTGACCTTCGGTCCAGTTCATGTTGTACTTATACAGGCTGCCCAGGGAGATAAGGCAAAAGTCATTTCAAAGCACTCCAAAACTGTTGCCAGAATAAAGCAATAATAATAATTCATAATGGGCATAGTCTCTGGAAAATTGGTGGAACTGTCGACTTCCACAACAGATAACAGATGTAGGGTTGATTGTAGATCCTCAAGCTTCTGCCGTACGTAGACCTACCAGCTTTTTGGCAGGAGTAGGGCTGTAGATTCCAAAGTATCACTGTCCTCTGGGATGTCTCAATTTCTTAAAATATCATAGCATAGTCTCTTAGGCTATTATTGCCTCCTTAGAGCAGTTCACTTCTTCAGAAAATCAAAATAGTCTTTTCAGAGTATTTAAACACAGTCTCTTAGAAGATTCAATTTCTTAACACAACACAGTCTCTTTCTGATGATTGCAGTTTTCTCCAGATGCGAGGCTTACCTTCAGATAAACAAACAGTCTTGAAACAGTGCAGTTTCTGAGGGACCAATAAGTCTTAGGTCCGTGGTTGTTGTCGTAGGGTGAGGTGCAATGGAGTCTCAGGATGCTGTACAGTAGTCCAGTGATCAGGTTCAAGAGCAGCTGCTGGCTTCACTTGATTATGATGGGTCCAAGGTTCAAATTCTGCGACTTTTACTGCAGTTGGAGTTGACAAGATGACAACATAGGGTCCCCTCCAATGCAGGGCTAACAGTATCTTTCTCCACTCTTTGATCCACACCGAGACTCCAGGCTTGAAAGGATGCAGGGGTGCAGACAAATTGATGGGTAATCGATTTTGTACTCAGGTATGAAGACTCCTGCAAAACAGAACTTAAAACCAATAGTTCATGTCTAATAATTTCAGATCCTATCTGTCTCATATCTCCTTTTATTTCCTATACAATAGGCAGGGGTTGCCCATACAGAATCTCAAAAAGGGAAACTCCTAAAGACTTAGCAGGGGCTAAGTATATCCTAAGAAGGGCTATGGGAAGAACCTGGCCACTTCAGGTAAACCTCTTGGCAAAGTTTGGACAACTGAGATTTCAGGGTTCTATGCATACATTCTATTTTTCCTAAATTCTGAGATCTATAGGCAGTATGTATCTGTTAATATCAATAACTTGGGGCTATACTTAATGGACTTGCTTCCTAAGGTTATCCATCCTCATTCTTTGTACAGGGCCCCATATGCATGCAAGGTTGTAAGGGCATACTTGAAATCTGGGTACACATTTAGACAGGGCTCTTTTCCTATTGTTAGTGCTCTAGTGAGGGCTATCAGTTCAGCTTTCTGTGGTCAAGTTTCTGGGACTAGAGCTGAGGACTCAACTACCAAATCAGGGGTCACCACTGCATATCTAGCACAACAATGTCCATTGATGATGAAACTGCCTTCAGCCACAAAGAAAGTCTGTTCAGGGTTCTCCAGAGGGACATCAGTCAAATCCAGGCGGCTTGAGAATACAGTGTCCATAATTTCTAAACAGTCACTTGACTGACCCTTCAGTTGTATCTGGGGTTTTCACACAACATACTCTAATACTTCAACATTCATAGATTTGTTAGCTAGTAATTTCCTTTGTATTTCATATTGGTTAGAACAGAGTGTGGTACAGTAACTTGAAGATTCTGTCTCAAAGGGATTTTTCTTTTAGTTTTTGCTTACTAGGAAGGCTGTAGCTGTAACTGCTTCTCAAATAAGGTCCAAGAGATTGAGTCAACACTCCTAGAACATTTCCTTGTGACTCATGAACATAGAGACTGAAAGGTTTTCTGGACATCTGGTAGACCCAGAATTGGTGACAACATCAGAGTGTTTTTCAAAGATCAAAAGACTGCATTCCTATTCAAGTCCCCATTCCAATGGAGACTTTTTCATTCCTTTAGTAGCTTGATACAATGTGATACAATGGTTTTGCTAGCAGCGCGAAATTGGGGATCCATATACAACAGTACCCTGTGGCACCCAAGAAGGCTCTCACTTGCCTCCTGGTGGTTGGAGTAGGAATACTGCATACAGCTGCTTTGCGTTCTGGTAAGGGTTCCAGGCGTCGAATTCCACTGGACAACTGGAATCCTAGGTATTTAACTTGTTTGACATAATTGCACCTTGGCTCTTGAGACTTTGTATCCAGCCTCATTAAGAGGGTGCAAAAGTTCACTGGTGGCTTGTGGACATTCACTTTCTGAGTTGGTGGCTATAAGCAATTTGTCCACATATTGCAGTAGAATTCTTTCTCCTGGAATTACTGGATAACTTGTCAAATCTTTTTGCTGAGTAAGGCGAGTTCTTGAATCCTTGAGGTAATCTTGTCCAGATGAGTTGGCCCCCCCTCCTTGTAGTGGGGTCTTGGGCTAAGCGTATGCAGAAAAAGGCATCTTTTTAAGTCCAGAATGGTGAAATATATAGCTTCAGCAGAGATCAGTTCCAAGAGAATATAAGGATTTTGGTACCACTGGTTGTATAGTTTCAGCTGCATCATTCATTCTTCTTAGATCCTGCACTGGGCGGTAGTCACCTGTCCCAGGCTTCTTGACTGGCTTGAGGGTGACAATGACAGGGGCTATGTTCTTCGCTAGGCCAGGTGGATTATCTGCAAAAAAGGCTTTGTGGCCTTAGCCCCAGTAGCTCTGATAATGGTGGTGCATCTAGAAAAACACAGGGGCTACTGGCTTTAGTATTCTGCTCCTGTATCCCCCATAAAAGTCCATATATTGGTCCCCTATTTTTCAGACTGACTCCTGGGGACCCAGGGAAACTGGAGAGTCCGGTCTGGCCTAGTCTTCATCCATGCTGTAGCCCTCTTCGGCTGCCACTCACGCTATAGCTGCTTCACTCTCGTGCTGAAACACTGTGCTTGGTTTATTGTTTTATGACTTTGCAATCAAGTACTCCCTCGGGAGTCAAGATACGGGCATTCACTTCTCTAATGTCCTTCTTTTTCTATAATGGGCGCACTCACACCCAGTTTTCACATCCGCTGCTCCTTCGATTAGGAAAACCTCCACATCATCCAACTAAAATATCTGTTCTCTTTTTCCATCTTACAATTTTTACATTCTCTGTCCTTCTTCAACAATCCACACACTTTCAAATCAACTTCCAGTAACTATCATGCCCGCAAATCCATCCAGTTTCATTTCTGTTTTGTATCTCTCTGGGACTGACTGACAAAAACACAACTTCTCCTGGGCTACTGGTCTGCATTATACTGTTCATTAGTTCAATCAAATCCTAAGGCTTCTCAGTGTATAATGCAGTTTTTTTCAGTTCTAAACAAGTCTGGTCAGCTGACTTTCACTTCTGGTTCAGAGGGGGTGTACATCCCCCTCCTGCGGAGGTGGCTGGCAAACTAGGGAATCTACAGGGTGGATTTCCCCCCCCCCCCCTCTCTCCTGGGTTTCTCCTAGCAACGCTCTATCCAGGAGGTTGTTGTTTGTTTTTTTTTAAATGATCTACTTCTCTGCTGTGGGCACATTAGTTCACGCCTACCGGGGGGTGACATCATCGGTGGAATGGGCTCCATCCCCCCCTTAAGCACTCTAAACGGAGCTACTTACAGAGAGAGAGAGAGAGAGAGAGACAGGATATCTAGAGATTCTGGGGCAAAATATAGTGAACTAAGGAAATATAACTAGCAGAAGTCACTCCCTTTCACATAGCATTCCTGATTGGGACAGAGACATTTCATAGTCTTCAGTAAATCCCTTACTGAAATTCTTGATCATACTTGAAAAGACACTTATTATTTCTGTAAACATAGGGCAGGCAGGAAACACTTAGATTGAGCACATACATCCATTATGCTTATTGCAACTTATTCCAAACAGGAACAATTTAGATACAGTTAGAATAAAAATAACTATCTGCCAGCCGTAATCAGCATGTCTCTGCAAAAGAAATTATTACTTTTTTTTTTAGTTCAGAAAGCAAATATTCAAAGGACATTCCGGATATTTTTCATAAAGTACAGTACACCTTTCCCCCTTTTTTAACAATAAATATGTCTTCTATGAGGTGCTTGCCACAGTATATCAGGTACTTAAATACAGGAAAACAGATGAATTTATCTCAAAAGCCAATATTGTAAAGGTCAGTGTAGCTAACTGATTTGTTCATTAGTAACCAGCACAGAGGGGAAGCATGCATTCAAATGACTTATACTCATTCATAAAAAGATAAACTTTGTTTTTTAAAACTTTTGGTTAAACAGAGCTAGTGAAACCAGAGAAAAAACTAATTATAAATTCATCACGCTTCGATTAAATGAAGAGACTTTTCAAATCGGGAGTCCCTTTTCATTCCTAGGAGAAATCTCCTGCAGTCTCCAGCTGTCTCTCCAGAACCTTTTTTTTTTTTTTTTTTCTGCAGGCTATGTGGAAGCCACACCCCTCGACTCACTGGGGCTTAACTGTGCTCAGGAAAAAAAAGGATTTCTCATTCCCACACACAGAGAGATGCCAGAAAAAAACAATTTAAATCAGTGTCAAGTCGTGATCTAATAATTACTTTGTAGGTCAGAGGAAAATATCATTTCCTATTTGAATCATAAAACACAGGGCAAAGCTAAGCCCACAAATATATTATACCTATCTGACCGGAATAACTAATCTTACCCTACACACTATAACTGAACTAAACCCGTCACCTCCTGGATAGTTCTGCAAAGTAACAGCAATATAACAGGCTCAATTGACTTAGAAATGCAGACAGAGCAGAGAATATAACTAAAAACTGTTTGCGGAGCTCTGATGATTAATACAACCTTCAAAACTAAAATTCTGACTAAATATTCTTATTGAATGGTACACAATACATGACCACAGCAGGAGGAACATTACTATCAGAACAAAGTGAATAAAAACAGGTAGAAACAGGTATAATTGTCCTGATTAGTCCAGCAGCAGATCGTTGAAAAACATGCCTGCATAGGGTTAAATAGCACCAAACATTCTCCTGCACAGACACTCCCCTTGTCAGCTTTTTCACTGGGCAGTAGGATAAACGAACTGGGTGAGACCAGCTTCTTGATTTTACAAGGACTAGCCCAAATGTTTGCGTCTGTTTCCTTTTCTTAATACTATTTCTTAATCGGTAAACTGTCACAAATTACTCAACAGAATAATCTCACATTTATAACAGAAGGGAAACTCGTGGTTTCAACAGATAACAAAAATCAAATACACAGGACGGACAATACATCAAACGCTTCATCCGTTTCGCGACCTAGACGCAGTCACCCGACTAGGAACTGCGCTAGTCCTGAGTCCACTCTCGCTTGGTCCGTGCTGCCAGACCTCTCATTCACACTTCATTCACACAATCATGCTAGCAACGTATCTCAGAATGCATTCCTTTCTATCTATTCTGACTAGTCTTTTTCCCAATTACAAAAAGGATGAGGGTTTCACCCGGCGAATTCCCATGCGGGGTTACTCGGCCCTTCCTTGAGAGGTGATCATGCTCTCTTACCAATTCCCAATATCTCGAGATTACAAATTCCAAGTTCCAATGGCAGTACTGCTCTTTCTATTTCTGTCTAGACATACCAAAAACCCAGTCCTGTCTGCTCTGACCAGGCTGAATCATGATTCTCTATAACAGCTGTACCTCGCGAATACTCATGCAAGGATTTTCAAACAAAGACTTAAGTCTTACCAATTTCCAATTTTCTCGAGATTACAAGTTACAAGATTCAAATTCTTACCAAAGTTTTCAAACTTCAGTTCTAACTCATCTGTCTAGACAGGTTTTCAAAACTATACTTACCAGATCTGGTTCCCAAGCTTCTGAGTTGGATCCTGGACTCCCCCGGGTCGGAAGTGTTGGCCAGCTGGACTCAGTGCCTGCCGAGGCCAGGCAGAACTCCCTCCGATACAAGAGGATCGGTGGGCCCAGGGAAATTCCCCTGCGTCGGATTGGCATGGTTCCAACTGGACCAAACCTCAAGGCGAATTACGTGGATTTATTCACTTGAACACCATCCACCACTCGCACTTCCAGGCCAAACGCACCAAGAAATGTAGCAGCAGATAAGCATGCAATAAATAAAACCAGGAGTCGTTTCAAGGATCCAAGCCAGTTTAATGTGCACATGGCTCAAGCAATAAGCAATTTCAAAATGGCTGAGCAATGGCTGTTAGTAAAACAACAACTTTTATAGCTTTCTTGTCCATTCTAAGCATAGGCAAACTTTTCATTGGTCCCAGTACCCCTCTCACCCATCTATTGGTCCCGGTACTGATATGGCTACCCAATCGGGACTCTGGTCTGGGCTCAGCACCTGGTTGCCCCCCTTCTAGTCCCAATTACAATGGTCAGTGTCTCTAACTTGTTACATCTTTCCTCCAAGGTCGCTTAGCTTGTTAAAACATATGGGAAGCAGGGCACTGTAACCTTTCTTTCAGCACAGTTAATTAATTCCATAGAAGCATAGCACACCTTATCAGTACCAATTAAACTTGTTTTCTGTCTTTTATAAGTTTCGTTTCTGCTTAGCTATGTTCAGTTAAACTGAGTTAAGTTTCAATTCTATGGTGTCAACATTCAGGGGGGTTTTCATTCCTCTGGGCCTAACTACAGGCTTCAGTTACAGGTCAAGCTGCTCAGGCCTGTCTGCTCACTTCAGACACCATGGATCACAGGCCTTCGCCTACCACAGTAGAGCTAACCAGGATCCTAGGAGGGCTAACCAGGATTCCAGGAAGAGAGCTAACCAGGAGCTTAGAGGAGCTAAGCAGGAGTACGGCAGAGCTGTTTTGGAAACTAAAGGAAAAACATCACACGGAGGTTCAAGCAGTGTTCCACAGGAGATAGCTGAGAGAATACCAGAGGCTGGTTACAGGGTGCTGGGTAGCACTGAACAAGAACCAGGTGGTTGGTGCCAAGGAGGTTTTCAAACAGGCAGACGGAAGGAACCTGTGAGAGGAAGTCTCCCTGAGAACAGGAACCGGGAGGGCAGTAACTATTATCAAAGGGATACTTACCTGCCCAAAGAGAAACATACTGTAAAAGGGAGTAGAAGGCTTGCCTGGGGAAAAAGCCACGCTAAGTTTCCGTGCTCAGAAAGCTCCAGGGGAGCCGAGCCAAAGGACGGGCTAATTCCTTGTAATAGAGGGAACTTTGAAAGGGAGAGTTTCCCATACACACAGCTAGGAGTGGGTGGCCCTCTGGAGGAAAACTCCACTATATACGGTAACCTTCCAATTCACCCTGATAGAGAGGGGGAGAGAAGCCTTTGGAAAGGAGAGGAGGGTTTTTGCAACAATGATATGATTTACAACCATTCTGAAGATAGCTACGGGGAAAACTATGAGGACATGGAATGTGACTTTTGTGGGGAAAGTCCTGATGAGTTCCAAATGGAGTGTGCATTAATGTTCTCAGATAACATTTGCTCTCTATGCTGATCTGTTTAAAACAGAAATCCGTTTAGGGAAACGGATTGTGAAGAATTTGCTTGTGTAAAGTACAAGGACTGTTTTACCTTTTTGGATTGGCTGAAGATAAGCACCTTTTTGTTACCAGTAGTTCATTTTCATTTGTACCAGAAAAATATGGTTTATTTCTTTTGATTCTTATGTGCAAATGTTCACCCAGAAGGGAAATAAAATACCTCATTGAAAAAGCCTGGCTACCCATTCACAACTACCTTTTTGATTAGCTAGTGGGACTACAGATCCCAGGGGGCATTGTAAAGTCCCGGCTACATTAAGAAGAGGCCCCACTGAAGCTCCCTAGGCTTCCGCCTATAAGAGTGAGTAGGTGGGTGACACCATATAATTAATTATTGTTTAAATTGGAACCTAGGAAAAGTCAGAGTTAAGTTCTAATAATTTCTGTTTCTACTTCTTTAGGGTATATTTACTAAACAGCGATATCGCACGGAAGCCGCTACCACTGTTTAGTAAACATACCCCTTTGTGCCTGATTTGGTTGACTACTTGTGTCCACTATGCCTGCTTCTGCTCCCTTCATTTGCAATACCTACAAAATAAGAGGGGTTGGGTAAACTGAGACTGAGAGGGAGGAAAAATGTGTGAGCTATAAGGGTTAAGGCATTGTGCATCCTGAGTTTATGGTGAGGAGGAACTGAAAGGTGCTAAGCCATTGGTTCCCCCATCCTTTTTTACAATCTAATATGTTTTTGAGAACCATTTCCAGGTGAATTTTGAACATTAACATTTTGTCTTCTGCTAAGACAGAGTAACATAGTAACATAGTACTATTTATGATTATGATAAAGACCAGCATGGTCCATCCAGTCCACCCAGTAAGGTAGCTAGAGTGCTTCTAACTGCCACTCCATGCAGGTCACCCTCACCCCCCACTCCATGCATGTGTTTAGGGTTGTACCTGCCGCTACATTCAGGTTAGTCCCCCTCTATTTACTGAAGTATAAAAGATATTTAAGTTTGCTTTGATTTCACCCTCTTGCTTTAAATCAGTGGTTCTCAACCCAGTCCTCTGGGACACCCAAGCCAGTCAGGTTTTCAGGACATCCACAATAAATATTCATGAGACAGATCTGCATGCACTGTTGAGAACCACAGCTATAAAGGGATCCACTGTGTCTGTCCCATGCCATTTTGAATTCTGTCACTGGATTTGTCACCAGTAGTTGCTTTTTCTTTTCTTTTTTTTTTTTTGGGGGGGGGGGGGTGGTCAGAAATCTCTTCGTACTCCTTTGGACTCACAGTTGGCTTGGATCGAGCACCATTAGTCTCTATTCACAAATACCTGAAGATTTTCTCCTTATAATCATGTCTACCCTTCCCGTAATTTACTTACTCAAGTCATTGCAGTGACTGTTTCTTTCCAGGGGTCCATGTACTGGGTTCTTTCCAGGCCATAAATCAAGCCACTAGGTGTTGCTGTTATATGATGGCTGGGCTTCCCTCAACTCTGTGTGGGGGTGTGGGGTGTGTGTGTGAATGTTGTCTCACAGTATCCCCAGATCAGCTGGCCCAGGGGGCCAGAAGACTGACCAGGAATTGAGTGAGTACAGGTCCTCTGTGTAGTAATACATAGCATTACCACTGAGCCTGCTTTTCAAGAATGCTAAATGGGAATTGTGGTAGTCCTAAATGAAAATTTGTAAATTTATAATGCAAACTATATTTTCTAACCTTATGCTAACTGTATTCTAGCACAGAAGTCATTTTTACAGGTTTTGTTTTTCCCCAGTATATCATCTATAAAAGAAAGACAGGAGAAAAATGGTTCAATTACAAAGGCCTAACCATTCTTTTTGATTGTATAGTGTAAATACTACTGTAGGTCATTCCAATGAAAATAGGAAAGTGATGTTTAACAAAGGATACACATTTACTTGAAACAGTTTAACTACTGGCTATATTTCCCCCCAAAGGCACTGTTGTTGAGATGCTGGTTGCCTTAGGCAGTCAGCTAAATTAGATACATTTGTTTTCTCCAATCTGAGTTTAAACTGGAAAGAAAGAAAAAGAATACAGTGTACTGAACTACAATTCAGTACATTACAACCAACTTTTTTTTTTGCATACTAGCCTTACAAGTACTAGAGAACAAAACTAATGCATTTTGGATTCTGCAGCTGTTCGTTAGGCTAATGACTTGGATGGAGACTCTGAAAATGACTGTATAAGCACTTAAAAAAGGATATATCCTGGAACCAGCTCTCCTTCATGCTATAAAATATAGCAGAGGTCCAGGCTTTGACAGTCCAATCCAGAATTTGTGAGCTGGTAGATATTTCTCATGTAAAGAGGTTTTATGTTCCAGCAAAAGGCTTAATCGCCTATTTGGAGATTTGACAGTCACGTAAAGCCTTTCTATGCAAGGGATTCATGCCAGCATAGAAAGCCTGCATTAAAGAATGAGGGGTGGTCCAGTGGTTAGAATTCTAAAATGGGATTTAGTAGTCCTGGGAAAGGAGTTCAAGACTTTCATATGCAATTTGGAGAAAAGTATAATTCATTTACCCAAGCCTAAGGGGAGGTATTGTTCATACATCATTGCAGTATGAGCCATTTCATCTAGCTTAGGGCTAGAGTTACTAAAGTGTGCTAATATATTGTCACACTCTATTTCGTCACAGGTCCCATTTTATAAGTGGAACCTGTCTACTAATAGCCGTATGTTAATGGCATTGATGTGTAATAATATGGTAGCCCTAAGTCGGCTAGAGGTGATCTGGAAAAATTGAAAAAATATGTTAAAAACCTTTTAAAATCCTGCAAATCATGGGGTTTATTTTCAAAAATCTCTGACAGCTAAATTCTTGCTGAAAGTGTATCAAGTTTTAATGTGTAGCCCCATCTTGCATAGAGGATATTTATTCACTTATTTAGAAATAGATGGGACATCCAGTATTTTGCACATATTTTGCAAATTGCACTGCTGAATGTGTCAGGGCATGCAGGCAGGCATTGTATTTACTGCGCATACAGATGGAGTATCTATTCCACAAACCTACAGGTGCAGACAGAGCTGCATCACGTGGACTTTGCACATGCAAGCATTGCCATCTCCATGTATAAGCATATATTTAGCAATGCATATTTATAATTATCAGTGCTTTTTAAAAAGCTGTATGTAGAAGAGGAGCCAGTTGAAATGAAGAGTGAAGTGACTTTTCTTCTGCATTTCTGAGGTGGTGACAGGCACTACAGAACTTAGTGCAATTGTCCCCAGAATTACTGGTAGTGACCCCAGGTCCTTGCTAATGCCTGGTAGCAAGTGCAAAAGACATTGTGGGAATTTCTTAAAGTGCAGATGTATCACCATTGTAAAGTGGGAAACACAAAAATCCTTTTGGGCCCACCTAAACCATACCCAAAATCCTGCAAAATCTGTTTGGCAAAATCTCCCATCAATCCAATTTTCATCCTTCTACTTTCAGCAGCAGCTTATTCCTGAATTCACTTGCACTGACCTGGTAATAAACCCTCCGACCATTTGTAGAAATTCTGATCATTCTTGGAATTGCAATCACCTCCCCGGTAGGTTTGAGGCTCCAAAGTGCTGGAATGGAATAGAGACTGATAGGGCATTAGAAAAGAGAGGGAGTTAGTCAATGGAATTCACTTTGAGGAATGGAGTGTCTCGGGATTCAGTCATTGGGTCTGTTCTGTTCAAAATTTTTGTAAATAATATTGTGGAGGAGCTATAAGGATATACTTTCCTAGAAGTACATATTTATTAATGAGCATTTGGTTCATTATGGTGGGTGGGGGGGGGGGGGTGATATTCAGCAGTGGTGGCTAGCACTTCTAAAATGCACAGCTGTCGCCACTGAAGTTTAACCCTGTATATTCAATGCCAGGGCCATATTCATCCATTGGCATTGGCAATCTGCATCGCCACACAGCCCAGAAGAGGTCAACAGGAAGTGCAGCATAAACTAGCTGTGTTTTTCTTGGGTGTGGGATTATAGTTCCCTCCCCAAGTCTTGCTGGGTACCTTCACGTGGTGACCCCATTGTATAAAATCTATACTGAATCCTAGCAAGGTGACACTACAATTGAAGTATGGTAGGAACGAAAAAGGAAAAAAAAACATGCTGGCCGCATGTTGCCCAGGATAAAAACATGCCCACCCATAACTTACGCATTAGGGTTAACGATGGTGGTTGCAATAGTGCAAGCACTGCAGAAATAGATAACATCCCTGCCACAGATAAAGGCCGTGGTGAGCATGTTCATGGACCCACTGTGGCAGGAGATAAACCACGGAAATTAATGAAAAAGTTAAGAGGATTAACTACAGTTAAGTGGAAATCTGCAGATAAGGAGGAGATAATGTACTGCTACTTTTATGCTACAAATCCTATATTTAAATCAAGAGGGTATACAAGGAGAATTTTCTAAAAACTGGAAGAAGGGAAAATTGCCACAAGAAAAACTGCAAAAAGCAATGGATGTAAATTTAAGATCTTTAATTTTGCAGATCAAAGCAAAGAAGTATGTGGATGATAACATCTTGAAGCAACTAAGGGGTATGTTTACTAAACCGCGCAATTGTGCGATAGAGGCGTGGAAAGGCATTCTGAGGGCGGAGGAAGGCTCCCGAGGGGCGGAAGGACGGGGTCAATGGGTGGAGAGTGGGAGGGGAGAGGCTCCCCGCACAGGAGCATGGCTGTAATTCAACTAAAAAAATACCGCGAGTGAAAACCTCGCGGTAGAGCCGATTTAAAGGGAAGAGAAACCATTTCTGTCAGCAATGTACAGCAAAATCAGGGAAACCTACAAAACGTGAGCAGTGTGATACATGTGCACAGAACAAAATAGCAAATAAAAATAGAAAATGACCACACCAAAATTCTAAAAAATTATAATCCAGCTGGGCAACAGTGATATCAATGGGCAACAATAAAAAACACTCCCAGGAAAGCTCCAAAAAAAGGAAATGATTTTTGGAAGGGTCTAAGCTCCGTAGACCCTTCCAAAAATCACTTTTTTTTTTAGCTGTCCTGGGAGTGTTTTTTATTGTTGCCCATTGATATCACTGTTGCCCAGCTGGATTATAATTTTTTAGAATTTTGGTGTGGTCATTTTCTATTTTTATTTGCCCATTGATATCACTGTTGCCCAGCTTGGTTATGTTTTATTTCCCTTTTTTTCGAGGCCATTTCTAATGTTTATTTGCCCTTTTGTCTCCATACAAGGTGAATGAGCCCACAGTGAAATTGTGCAGAGCAGGGTTTCTGATTTCCTTGGCCAGGTTTCCTATCTCCAAGGACTGCACTGTCTCTGTGGCCACAGTGTGCTGCAGTGAACACAGACAGTGTGTTCAGGAGCCAAAGGTCAGCAGCTCAAGTCCCAGCTGGGGCCCCTGCAAACCCAATCCCCATATTTTACCCACCATTAAACCGTGATAGTAAAGACCAAACGTTTTTGCAGAGAACATAAGCATGGTCCAAACACCTCTATTTTACCCTACGGAGCACAGACACCAGAAACATGCACATTACCTAGACCACAGTCCCCTCAGTGCAGTCCTGGAGGGCCACATATCATTCAGCTGTGATGCTGTCACCAATATAAGGCCATGTCAGCATGGTGGCAGAGGGGTACCGTTGGTGGAGGGGCAGTGGCTGCTGCCCACAGCAGACGGTGGCCTAGCCCCCTTCACCTGGGTGCAGTGCACTCCAACAGACAGGCCCTGTCTGACAAACAGCCATGGACTCCCCAGGGAATGCACTGCTGTTGTGCTAAGATGGTGGTGCAACGGACACAGCCAGTGCCTTTAGGACCAGAAAGTCACAGGTTCAAATCCCAGCTGGGGCTCCTGCCAATCCAGTCCCTTTATTTTACCTATGAAGAAAACATGGTAGTAAAGACTGAACCTTTATTGCTGAAAACATAAGCATGGGTCAAACACCTATATTTTACCCCACACAGCACAAACATCATAGAAATGTGCATTACCTAGAGCAGAGTCTCCCAAATGCAGTCCTGGAGGGCCCCACACCATTCAGGTTCCATGCTGCCTCTAATAAAGATGCCTGTGCTGCATATCTATGCACCACCCCGATTGTATGCAGATGTAGCTCATGCATATTCATGAGGGACAGCATGAAAACCCGAACAGTGTTTGGCACACCAGGACTGGAGTTGGGAACCTCTGCTGTAAAGCAGCAGCCAACAAGGGCAGACACACCCACACCCACAGGCCCCATTAGCCAATGCCTCCTGGAGAGGCAGGACATTGGGCCCTGCGTGCATCCCCCAATACTAGCACTTGCATGCATCCCCCAATACTAGCACTTGCATACCTTAGCAATGCCACCCTACACCTGGGTATACGGTGCACAGCTATCAAACGTTTGTTATGATTACTGCCAGATAGCGATTTCTACGTTAAGCACAGTTTGCTGATTGTGCTCCATCATAACAATCTTTTGGATGTCTGCGGTGTGTGCTTCAGGTCTGGTCTCTGACAGTGTTTACCACCCTGGGGAGTGACCCCCAACAGTATTGCGTACCATATCCATGCCTGTATTGTTCCCAGGACTGGTGTGGTGGCCAGGGCTGAAAGACTCCTCTATAGTAGCACAATGCTGGCCTAGGTGTGGGAGTGTGTGTCTGTCTATCCAGTGTGTGGTGGCTGAAAACACCTTCTACAGCCCACACTGCCAGCACTGTTGCCAGTATTGGCCTGCCAATGTGCATAATGAGGAGCAAGGTACCATGGGTATAGGCCAGACAGGGTGGCCTGGCCAGGGTGCATCTGCACAGGGCATAGGGCACTGGCTGGGCCATTTTAGTGCCTGGCCACCACCTACACAGACAGGGTGACCTCAGTATGTCCTGCTGGGAGATCACTCTCACCCTGACTGTGTAGTGACAACAGCATGGCTAGGTACCCCCATAATGCTATATAGTATTTTTGTCATGTGATATTTATGGGTTTCCTTTTGGGGGCCAGTCAATGACTTATCTGCTTGTGTGTGTGCTGCTATCCCAGTTCTGGGTGCATGCATTTCCACCAGGAATGTGCACTATGGACTAACTAGCAGACTGTTTGCAGCTGGTATGTGTCTTGATGGAGTGCCTTGCAGGGTGCAGTGGCTGAAGGCTTGCTGCAGGAGAATATCAGATAGTGGTGGGGGTGCAGCTTAGCATATACAGGCCTAATGTCTGTCTGCTATTGTGTTATGATATGTACAGAGCTGCATTGACTGCCCTGAAGGGGTGTCTTTTCCACAGCAGGACCGGGGTTGATGGTTCCCTCTACTGCCACCATTGCAGGGAGGTAGAATGTGGACTTTTTGATGTGAGACCCTGTTTGCCACCCTCAGCCCTGGAGGAGGAGAGTGTTGGTACATAATCCTCCGAGGAGTCCATAGGGGTTACACCTGACTGAGACAGACAAATATATCCAAGGTGTTTCTGCAGAAACTACCTATCTCACACATTAATGCTGCTTTGGACCTGCATCATGGCCTATTTCTGCCATGGAAGTTGCTGTGGACCTCACCGCACAATCAGGGTGAGCACAGTACCCGCACAATGTGATGGTGTATAGCTACTCTGTGCCAGTAAAACACACGGTCTGTACCCCCTACAAGGCCGAGGTGCTGTGGGGGTGCACATGGTCAGTTCCCCCTACCAGGCCGAGGTATTATGGGGGTGCATACCCCATCTTGTGTTCATCTGTGGACAGCTGATTTGCATGTGCAGTGCATCATGGGTACGGGTGTGCTTACCCTATCCTGGTGACCACAACAGACTGTCTGTGTGGTGACGTGCAGGCTCTCTGCAGCCAGCCTGGGGCTTGCTAGTAATTATAGAGTTGTAGCCCACTGGTTACTTCACTGCCTGTGAAGCCAGAGGTCATGGGTTCAAACCCACAGTGGGGTTATTTGATAGAGCTGCCCAAAGCATTATCTCTTTTTAATGTACATTTTTGCTGCCAGCAAAAACACCCTCAGCGTACTGTACCCATAAGGTGCCTCTGAGGGCGCTTTATAGGGCGCCCTATAGGGCACCTTATGGTTCCCGTCCATATAAGGTGCACTATACATTATCCTGTGACGCAACTTATAGGGTGCCCTTTAGGGGACATTTTAGGGTGCCGTGGCGGACAGAGCACTTTATAATGTGCCCTATGGAGTGCCTTATAGGGTGCCTTATACGGCACCTTCAATTACGGCACGTGAGGGCGTGTTTGCTGGCAGCAATTAATAAAATAAAAATAAAGTGCTGCAGGAAACAAAACTTACATTGCAAAGCTGATGCCTCAGCCAGCCTTACGTATTAGGCACACTGGGGAGCAAACTCATGACCCCTGTATCAGCAGTCACTGCCTTAACCATTGTGCTCCACTGCTGCTCCTCCTTGCATGTCAGCGCACCTACTTATGCTTTTCATTCCTTAAACTGCACAGTGCTGCCATCAAAAACAGTACTCTGACCTTGCGGTACCTCATACGGCACCATATAAAACGCCCTATAAGCAACATTCTAGGGTGCCTTGGTGGACAGTGCACTTTAAAATGTGCCTTATGGGGCGCCTTATGTTAACACGCTTTGAGAGTGCGTTTGCTAGTAGTGATAATTAAAATAAAAATAAAATGCCTCCTAAAGCAATCTTCCCCATAATATGTAATGCCTCAGCCAGCTTTGTCCATTGGGCACTGTGGGGGATTGAACCCCTGATCCCTGCACTCTTGGTCAGTGTCTTAACCATTGTGCTGTGGTTCTGTTCCTGTGTTTGCACATCAGCGCGCCGCCTTATGACGCCCAATATTAAAATTCCTCCTAAAGCAATAGCGCGCTGCCTTATGCTGCCCAATATTAAAATGCCTCCTAAAGCAATAGCGCGCCGCCTTATGCCGCCCAATATTAAAATGCCTCCTAAAGCAATAGCGTGCTGCCTTATGCTGCCCAATATTAAACTGGCTCCTAAGGTAGTGCCTCAGCCATTGGGTACTATGGGGGATTGAACTCCTGATCCCTGCACCATTGGTCAGTGTCTTAACCATTGTGCTGTGGCTCTGCTCTTCTACTTGCCCATCAGCGCGCCACTTATGCCTCCCGCGCAGCTTTCTCATGCGCTAATGTGCGGGGCGCACATGGGCGCCGCGCACCTTAGCGCATATTTAAATCCCGGTTTTTCTTTTTCAGAAAGAAACGCCCACTCCTTATATGGCACCCGCACACTAGCGCGGCCCACACATTACTGGGGTTTTAGTAAACATACCCCTAAGAGCTTCTATGGAAAGAGAAATACAGGGAGGAGACCTGGGTGAGAGTACCAGAAGAAAGGAATACACAGAAATAGAAAGAGCAGTCGAGGGGGAGATGGAGCTTGGAGATCTGTAACTGCAGGAGTGAGGGTAACTACAGGACAGGTCAACCAATCAACTGAAGAGGAGGAAGAAATGGAGGAGAAAGACCCAGAGGTGGAGGAATTCAAGATTGAACTCCTAGTCCATATGGAAAAAGATGAATATGCTGAGTTTCAAGCAAGGGAAAGATTGCCCAAGCTAAATTTAACATCTATGGGTAAAAGTATGATTATAAAAATGAACAAGGTCATATCTAATATAAAGGAACCATTTATTGGCATCACTAAAATAAATCAAATACAGTATTGTGCAGCTAAAATTATTACTGCAAGAATAATATCAGCTAAAATGCAGGGCCAGAAGAAAAAGAAAACAACAACAGTTCCTCCTTGGGTCAGGGATAAGACTGGGAAGCATGATGTGAGAACCTAGGGACTAGGGGACTGAGTGGGGACTTATGAGAATGGGAACTCATGGAGTGGAAGCTGAAGCAATTACTCGGGGATGAGGGAATAGTAAAGTCTTAGAAATTGTTTGGGGACTTAGATGAACAAAGACTCCAGGCTAAAATCCCACTTCTTTGAGGCTGCTTTTGGATCCTGATGCCCCTCACTCTCCCATTCACTACTTGTGTGTATCTTACCATACTCTTGTCCCCACGTTTCACCTTGATTAGAATGTAAGCTCTGATGAGCGGGTTCTGTGTCTTACATCTTTTATGAACAGCGCTGTGTATGCTTTGTAGTGCTATAGAAATGATTAGGAGTAGTATTAGTAGTAATGATTATTCGATGCAAGGTTCCACATTAGGAACCACCACTCAGGAAACGTATTTAGGCATCATCGTGGATAATATGTTGAAACCCTCCACCCAGTGTGCAGTGGCGGCGAATAAAGTAAATAGAATGCTAGGAATCATAAGGAAAGGAATGGAGACTAAAACCAAGGATATTATAATGCCTCTGTATCATTTCATGGTGCGACCACACCTTGAATATTGTGTATATCTTAAAAAGGATATAACAAATTAGATAAGGTACAGAGAAGAGCCACCAAAATGGTAAAGGGGATGGAAGGCTACTCCTAAGAGGAAAGGCTTAAAAGGTCAGGGCTCTTCAACTTGGAAAAGAGACGGCTCAGGGGAGATATAATTAATGAATGGAGTAGAATGGGTAAACATAGATTGGTAGTTTACTCCATCAAAAAGTAGAAAGACTAGGGGACACAAATCGAAGCTTGCTGCTCCATATGCCTGGAACAAACTAGCTGAGTCAGTGCAGTGAGCTCCTTCTCTGGCCCTTTTCAATTCCAGGCTGAAGACCCACCTCTTTGAGACTGTTTTTGGATCCTGATGCTCCTCATTCTCTTGTCCACTACTTATGTGCATCTTGCCAGACTCTCTAGTCCCCAGTTTTGCAAAGTTTTTCATCTTGATTAGATTGTAAGCTCTGATGAACAGGGACCATGTCTTACATCTATATGGACAGCGCTGTGGACACCCTGAGGCACTATGGAAATGATTAGTAGTAGTAGTAGTAGTAGTAAGCTATAATGTAACCCATTTAAGACTAATAAGAGAAATATTTTTTCACTCAAAGCATAATCACTCTCTAGAATTCATTACAGAAGGATGTAGTAAAAACTGTTTGTGTAGCTGGATTTAAAACAGGCTTGGACAAGTTCCTGGAGGACAGATCCATAAACAATTATAAAAGAAGACCCAGGAACTCCACTGCATACCCTGGGACAAGCATTGTGGAACCTTTGTACCTTTTTGGGAGCCTGCCAGGTACTTGTGACCTAGATTGGCCATTGTTGGAAACAGGATACTGGGCTTGATGGACCTTGGTCTGACCCAATATGGGGCACTTCTTGTGTTCTTATATTGTTAATTTCATGGAGTATTATCTCATTTTAAGCTTGTTTGAAAGGTTAAACAACCATTCCTTGTCTAATCGTTCCATCCCAATCATCCACACATAATTTCATGACATGGCTTCTATCACATCATCCTCAGTCATTTTTTCTACATGCTGTTATGTTGTTAAGTGCTGTCGAGTTGGAGTCTACTCATGGCGACCCTCTGGATAGCTATCCTAAATTGTGTTTGGTTTTGAGTCAGGCAGCTCATTGTTGACAGACTGGAACCCATAGCTGCTGTTATTGTATCGATCCATCTCATTGCTGGCCTTCCTCTTTTGCGTTGAACTTCTATCTTGCCAAGCATGATGTCTTTCTCTAATGATCTCTCTCTTCGCATGTTGTGTCCAAAGTATGAAAGTCGAAGTCTTGTCATCTGAGCTTCTAAAGAAAGCTTAGGTTTGATCTCCTCTAGTACTGACTGGTTTGTTCTTCGGGCAGTCCATGGTACACACAGTATTCACCGCCAGCACCATAATTCAAAGGCATCAATTTTCTGCATGCTAGAGATCCCTAACCTGTTTAACCTTCATTCATATGGGAGGTATTCCATCCCCTTTATCATTTTTTGCACCCTTTTCTAAGCCTTTACTAGTTTTGCTGTATCCTCACAATTCTCCGTTTTAACTTTGAATAATTTTGTATGATCCACAAATTTGATCACCTCACTCATCATCACTTGTGTCTCCAGATCATTTGTGAATATGTTAAGCAGTACAGATTCCAATAAAGATCCTTACAACACTCCACTAATCACCTCTTACCATATTAGGTTAGGAGGAGTGACTCTGGTTGGGAAAGGTTACCTCTGCCTGGTAAGGCCAGGGGTTCAATTCCCACATAAAGACAAGCAACCTCAGGTCAGAGGGACTGGGGTCTCTAGTCCCATGGCCACACCTTGGGCAAGCCACTTAACCCTCCATTGTCTCATGTGCATTTAGATTGTGAGCTCTTGGGGGACAAGGGAATAAATAGTGCCTGTTAGTAAATATATGTAATCTGCTTTGACCCAGTGAAAAGCATTATATAAGCACAGCTAAATAAAATAAAAATGATCATTTAATCTTAATTTCTGTTTTTTGCCTTTTAGCTAGTTTCCAATCCAAAAAAAGGACACCTCCTATCCTATGACTCTTTAATTTTCTAAAGAGTTTCTCATGAGTGACTTTGTCAACTGGTCTGACCCAGTATGGCATCCAAACTCTGCAACATCTCGGCCCACTACTGGATCCTCCTGACTTCTGCACGGCATTCCAGGCTATCATTACCCCACACTTTGACTACTGTAACTCAATTTATCATGGCCTACCACTATCCACCTTGCTTTCACTACAAACAGCATTATAGACAGCAGCCCACATCATACAAGGCACTTCAAGATATGATCACATAAGACACATCCTGAGACAACTTCACTGGCTCCCACTACTACGTAAGCCAAATCAAATATAAAATACTGCTCTTAACCTTCAAAATCATCAACACTACTATACACATTTAAGACCAACAGATCAAGAAGACAATGCACCAAAAACACTCTGATCAAATCACATGAAAAAACAAAAAGCAACTAACAGGCATGCACAAAATCATTTGAACTCTATGCACCAAGCTTCTGGAACACCTTACCAGAGAAAATCAGAAACATCACCGAACTGATCACCTTCCTGAAATACCTAAAGACCCATTTATTGACAGAACACTTCAGACCCACCACATAACTCCCCCCAATCCTCTCCCTGCCTCCACAGTTATCCTTAAACTTAACATAAATATGTACATATTCAATGTTCAATGTAAATATCTGATTACAATGTTGAAACATTACTCCCTACCCTCTGTTCTCCTCCTTCACCTCTGTACACAAGTTGTTGTTAATGTAACTAATGGTAACCCTTTGTTAAATGTACACCGCTTTGACCCGGTGAAAAGCGGCATAAAAAAACCAAATAGATAAATATCTAGGCGTGATCATTGATCAGGCTCTCACCTTTAAACAACAAATCAGCAAAACCGCTGGAACAATATTCTACAAAGCTAAAACTGTGCAACGTCTCCGATCCCTTCTGGAACCCCACGACTTCAGGACAGTAATGCAAGCGGTAACTCTACCTCATCTGGATTTCTGCAACATAATCTACCATGGATTACCCGCCTCACACACCATCCCCCTCCGAACTGCCTTAAATACCACAGCAAGGATTATTCAGAATGCGAAAAAACGGGATCACATCACCCCGATCCTAAGAGACCTCCACTTCCTGCCAATTCCAGCAAGAGTAAAGTACAAAGCGATCCTACTCATCCACAAGACTATCCAACAAACGCAGAACACCTCACTCCACCACCTTCTGCCTCGCCCATCTCACAACAGATCAACCAGACAATCCTCCAATAACTCCATTGTCGTCCCCCACAAAAGAACCAAATCCACACAACGGACCTGCAACAGAGCCTTCGAACTCTATGCCCCATACCTCTGGAACTCTCTACCACACCACATTAGAAACAACGATGACATCACTTCATTCAAGAAACAACTGAAAACAATCCTATTCCGTGAGCACCTTTGATCAGAACTTCCACCCTACCCACACGATCTAATACCTAGACCCAGCAGAAATGTACATGTCTATGTCCACCCAAAATCACTAATTGTTGTCCCTGGTGATGGCCCCACCCTATAAAATACTATCCCCCCCATGTTATATGTTACACCGCTTTGACCCGGTGAAAAGCGGTATATAAATGCAGTTAAATAAATAAATAAATAAATAAATAAATAAACTGCATTCTGAAAATCCAAATACACTGTGAGGGTCATTTCAAAAGATTTAGTTGTGATGGATGTCTGAAGACATGCACTTCTACATAGCCATTCCACAAATGATACTACCAGACAGCTCTGGTGCAGGGACATCCAAATAGGCAAAGGGGGTGAGGCCAAGGCATGTCAATGTACTTACATGTCCCCATTCAATCTTAGAAAGATCTGTAGGCATGCACACGTTCATACCCACTTCAGGCACAAATAGGCTTCAGGAAAGTGCTTATTTTCACCTTAAAGCATCCAGAGAATTAAACGATTAACATTAGATCACAAAGACCCACACTAGGATTTGAACGCTGACCATGCTGTTTTTAAGCCACTGCTCTAACCGTTATCCTATGAGATGTCTTGGTTCTGGAATTTTTTCCTGGGGATGTTTGCATAGATGTTTGGTGCATGTACATGTCAGGCACATCCACATTTCTGAAATCGTGCCTGAACTTGCATGTGCCTGTTTTTTCTTTCAGACATTCTGGCTTTGCTGTCCCAGATTGCTCTTGGACATCCCATTGTGAAATGTGCCTCTATATCAACTGACACAACTTTACCCACTTATTTGTTTCTATCTTCAAAAAAATCGAATAAACTGGTATGGAAGACTGGCCTTTCCCGAATAGATGCTGACATATTCCCATCTGCTGACTAGACTTGATATCTCTGGAGGTGTGTTGTCTTCTAGGTGCCAAAATATGAAAGGAGAAGTACTACTGATAGGTGATTTTAATATGCCAGAGGTTGATTGGAACACCCTTTCTGTAGTGTTGTCTAGAAGGAAAGTGATCCTGAATTCTTTGCAGGGAGAAATATTCCAGCAACTGGTAGTAGAACCAATATGGGAGGAGGCAATACAAATGTTTTTAAGACAGGAAAGAGGCAGGGAAAATAGCAAAACATAGGGGTATGTTTACTAAATTGTCGTAATGTTACCGGTGCTAGTTGCAGCGTTAATGTGAAGAATGCCATATAAGGTAGTGGGTGTTCCGGCAGCAAGGTAGCAAGAATCTGCATCATGAGATAGTGGGTGCCATGGCACGTTAACGTGCATTAACCCTAAGTTCATGCCAGCGCAGCATTAGAAAAAACTATTTTTCGAAACAGCATATACTTAGCTGTATAATAAATTCGTGCTAGGCTGCTCCAACAATACCATCAACAGTAATTTCAAACAACGTGACACGTTTCGGGGTTTTCACAATAATCCTCCTGCTTCAGATCAAACCACTGCTCGGTGAAAAATCAGCCCTGTGAAAACCCGAAACGTGTTATGTCGTTTGAAATTACTGTTGAAGGTATTGTTGGAGCAGCCTAGCACAAATTTATTATACAGCTAAGTATATGCTGTTTCGAAAAAGAGCTTTTTCTAATTAAAATGGACGGGCCATGGTGGTGAGAGGTTGTCTCCTCTTCACTGTGCTGGCCAATCCGACAAAAAAAATGGGATCTGATAAGCTGTTTTTTTAGATTGACTGGGTTTATATTTGTTGTTGGTACTTTTTGACCTGGTTATAGGTTTTTCTTTTGTTCTTTTCAGCGCAGCATTAGAAGCTATAAAGATGTAGCCCACTGGTTACTGCAATGACTGTGGAAGCAGAGGTCATGGGTTTGATCCCACAGTGGTGTTATGTAAGATACCTAAATATACCTATATAAGATACCTGAATACCCTAAATATAAGATATCTAAATACCCTAAAGTGGTTTAAATCATACCTGGACGGGCAAATGCAACAAGTCAAATGTGATCAAAAGAAATCCCTACAATTCCCTGCCAAGCAGGGAATACCTCAAGGCTCAGCCCTATCTTCAATGCTCTTTAACATCTACATACATCCCATATGCAACATCATCAAGAACCATAATCTACCACATTTATGCTGACGACATCATGGTGTACGCTCCAGTCAACTTACTGGTACTAAACACTACACCAATAACAAAATGCCTCGAAGACATGAATGACTGGCTCATAGCTAACAACTTAATAGTCAACTACGACAAAACTGAGGCAATGTTCGTCACCAGGAACCCCACATTCACACCCCCACAAACCATAAGCATCCTAGACAAACACATAGTAGTCAAAAAAGAAGTTAAATATCTGGGCATAACACTAGACAGAGCCCTGAACTTAAAATCTCACATCAACAAAACTGCAAACAAGGCATATCATCGATTGAAAACAGTCAGACAAATCAAACCAATGCTCCATCAAGACCACTTCCGCACAGTATGTCAAGCACTCATCACACCACTGCTTGATTATGGAAACTCACTATATCAAGGCCTTCCTCACCAGACACTACACCCACTACAGATGGTACAAAACACCACAGCACGCATCATTACAGACACCCCAAGGACCGAGCACATCACTCCCATCCTACAACAACTACACTGGCTCCCAATGGTGGCAAGAGCTAAATACAAAACAATCATGATAATCTTCAAAGTCATTCACCATCTCTCAGCGGATGTACTCCAAAGCATTATAACAAGAGACATCAGCAATAGACCAAGAAGAACCAATAATAACAACATGATCAGCACCCCTGCAAGCTATCATAAAACCAAACAAGCACCATCACTACTGGCATCCTCAATATGGAACTCCCTACCAATGAGCCTGAGAGCTTTAGAAGACCTCAAAGACTTCTGCAAAGACCTAAAAACATGGTTATTTATAGAAACCTATGAGCATTCAAGCAACATCCCTTACCCAAACAGCAATACTAACATCACCGCCAACTAAACACACACACACCCCGTCACACAAACAATTCATCACACCACGGTAGTAAATACCTTTATGTTATATGCTACCTCAACTGTACTATCTAAATACTGTCACATAACTGTACTGTCTAAATGTTTACACGTACCCTAATGTTAAATGTAACCCTCCAATTGTGTTGTCATGTGACCACCTTGATTAAAGGAAAAGGTGGCATACAAATCTGTATAAATAAATAAATGTAAGAAGGCTGTCTGAGGCATTTCCTTTTAATTTAAATCAGTGCTGCCAGCAAAAACACACTCAGAGTGCTGTAACCTAAGGTGCCGCATAATGCACCCTATAAGGCACTCCATAGGGCACATTATAAAGTGTCCTGTCCGCCAAGGCACCTTATAATGTGCCCTATAGGGTGCTTTATAGGGCGCCCTATGAGGCACCTTAGGCTATGGCACTGTGAGGGTGTTTTTGCTGGCAGCACTGATTTAAATTAAAAGGAAAAGCCTCAGACAACCTTATCAGATAACACCATTGTGGGATCAAGCCCATGACCTCTGCTGCTGCAGTCATTGAACAAGAAAAATTCACTCGAAAATTATTATCATATAACCACAATCTCTTTGTAAACCTCTTGCCACTGGTCTCAGATAAACGGGTAAAGTATGACACTTATTTATGGGTAATTAGTTCGCCCACTCTAGTGTCCGTTTACATCAATGACCTGTTTTTGCAAGTGGTTTTTTTTTTTTTTTTAAACACATTTAGTTGCTTTCATCTCATTATTTTAAATATGTTTTTCTTCAAATTTCTTCAACTTTATATAAAAGTCATAATATAGGCCATTCCACTTATCTTAAACGTTGTAGAATGGCAACAGTTGACATTCCGTGTTGATACAAACAGAGGAAAAACCCCAACGCCTCAATTTTGTCAGCGCTTCAGAGCGTTTCTCCAGTTGGGTTTCTCAAGGGGCACCACAGACTTGTTTCGTATCAAAACCAGACAGTATCCACATTTTCTCAACATAGAAGAGCTATTTGCAGTCACCAGCTCAGTTCAATAATGGTTCTGTGGAATCGATTCCACAGAACCATTATTGAACTGAGCTGGTGACTGCAAATAGCTCTTCTATGTTGAGAAAATGTGGATACTGTCTGGTTTTGATACGAAACAAGTCTGTGGTGCCCCTTGAGAAACCCAACTGGAGAAACGCTCTGAAGCGCTGACAAAATTGAGGCGTTGGGTTTTTCCTCTGTTTGTATCAACATGGAATGTCAACTGTTGCCATTCTACAACGTTTAAGATAAGTGGAATGGCCTATATTATGACTTTTCTATAAAGTTGAAGAAATTTGAAGACAAACGTATTTAAAATAATGAGATGAAAGCAACTAAATGTGTTTAAAAAAAACCACTTGCAAAAACAGGTCATTGATGTAAACGGACACTAGAGTGGGCGAACTAATTACCCATAAATAAGTGTCATACTTTACCCGTTTATCTGAGACCAGTGGCAAGAGGTTTACAAAGAGATTGTGGTTATATGATAATAATTTTCGAGTGAATTTTTCTTGTTTAGTGCATATCAGCAGTTCACTCTGACGAAGCCTTGAAATATTAATTGTCTAGCTGCAGTCATTGAAGCAACCAGTCGGTTACATCTCTATAGTATCTAACACACTGCTGGCTGGCTACAGAAAGACAGCAGGTCACCACACAAACTGTCTGCTATGGTTACCAGGATAGGGTAGACCCATGATTCACTGCACATGCAGATCAGCAGCCTACATCTGATCACAAGATGGGGTATGTGCCTCTATAGTACCCTGGTCTGCTAGGGGAGAATTGACCGTGTGTGTTACTGGCACAGAGTAGCTACAGACCGTGACATTTTGCGGTTCCTGTGCTCACCCTGAGGGTGAGGTGGGGCACCCAGCACCAGCACCAGATCTGCAGCACCTGGCTTGCCTGAGATAGGCTGTGCTGCATGTACCCATCAGTGCCAGTGTGTGATAAGTAGTCCTTGCAGACACACCTAGAATACACCTGTGTCTATCTGTATTTTCCAATCACGTTCTAGCCCTTGTGGACTATGATGCACCCAGAATAGTGCATATCCTGTGTGGTTGCCATGGTCACATGTTATAAGAGAAGGATGGTGTTTGGACCCAAAAGCGCATTATGCAGCACCACCCAACCCGCCCTCTGTGGGTCAGGGTGGGGGACAGAATCTCCCACCAACATATCTACAGTCTACATCTCTGCAATGGTGGCAGTAGAAGGGACCATCAACCCCAGGCCTGCTGGGGAATAGGCACCCTACAGGGCAGTCAATGCAGATCCGTACACATCACATAGGGCACTGACAGACAGGCAGTAGGCCTGGAAAAGCTCAGCTGCCCCACACCACTATCTGACATTCACCAGCAGAGAGCACAGTCAGTCTCCACCCACTGTACTCTGTAAGCTGTTCCAGCCATACACATGCTAACTGAAGACAGTCTGCTAGCTAGTACATGTTACTGGAGAAACTGTGTGCACACCAAAATGGGATGTAAGCACACACACCAAGCAGGTATGTCAGTGACTGGGCCCCAGAAAAGAGAACCCACAGATATCACATGAGAGAAATGCTGTATAGTACTATGGGGGAACCTAGCCATGCCATGGTCACTGCTCAGTCAGGGTGAGAGTGACCTCCCAGCATGACATGCTGTGGCCACCCTGTCCGTGCAGGTGGTGGTCGGGCACTACAATGTCCCAGCCATTGTCCTATGCCCTGTGCAGATGCATCCTGCGTAGGCTGCCCTATCTGGGCCATACCCACAGTACCTTGCTCCTCATTATGCAGATTGGCAGGCTAACACTGGAAACAGCGCAAGCATCGTGGGCTCAGTAAGGTGCAGGCAGCCACAAAACACTGTATAGACATACACACACTCCCACACCTATTTCAGCATTGTGCAAAGATAAAGGTGGTTGGCAGCCATGGCCGCCACACCAGTCCTGGGCACAGTGCAGGCATTGCTATGGTACTCAATACTGTTAGGGTCACTCCCGAGGGTGGCAAACACTGTCAGAAACAACCACTGAAACACACTCCACAGATATCAGAAAGGTTGCTATGATGAATCTCTGTCTTTGTTATCTGACATTAATCATAGCAACCTTTTGATATATGTGGAACGTGTTTCCAAGTTTAATATGGCATTGCTAAGGTATACAGATGCTAGTATTGGTAGATGCTGCTCCGCACAGGGCCCAACAGCCTGACTCTCCATGAGCCATTGGATAGTGGAGCCTGTGGGCATGGGTGTTTGTGCCCCTGTTGGCCGCTGCTCTAGGGCAGAGGTTCCCAACTCCGGTCCTGGTGGGCCAAACACATTTCGGGTTTTCATGCTGTCCCTAATGAATATACATGGATACATTTGCATACAGTGGGGGTGGTGCATACAAATGCATCACAGGCATAGACATCCATGCTTCCCTGTATATGAAAGCTATGGAAATACAGGGCTTAAAAGGAAAAGAGGAGGCAGTATGGGTTAAACTAGAAAGAGGGAAAGAGAAATCCATTTGCATTGGTATGATATACAGAGAGAAGACATGGAAGCAGATTTAATAAAATACATATATAGCATTGCCAGGAAAAGGTTTTCAATATGCCAGATGTTGATTGGTGCATCCCTGCTGCAGTGTCATCAAGAAGCAAGGAGATCCTGGATTCTTTACAGGAAGAAGTATTCAGGCCACTGGTAACAGAACCCACATGTGGAGGGACCATCCTGGACTTGGTGTTTACCAATGGGGAACGTTTTTCTGATGTTATAGTGGGAGATCATCTCACATCCAGTGATCACCAGATGGTGTGGTTCAGTATTAGGACTAGGGCAGATAAAATCCATTCAAAAGTGAGGGTCTTAGACTTTAGGAAAACTAAAGATGGGCCAGTACCTCAAGGAGTCGTTAGTGGGATGGGAACAGCTGGGGAATGTAGAAAAACAGTGGACAAACTAAAAGGGGATATTTTAAGGGCAACCAACCTTTTTGATAGGAAGGTAAATAAAAGGAAAAGGAAAAGGAGGTTCTCAAAAGAAGTTGCTGAAAAGGTGAAGAAAAAAAGGGGGGCCTTCATGAAATACAAGAGATCACAGAGAGAGGAAGACAGGCATCTATATTTGGAAAAACTTAGAAAGGCTGTCAAAGTAGTCAGGAAAGCAAAGATTCAAAAAGAAGAAGAAATAGCCAATACAATAAAATGGGGGGGGGGGGGGGGGATAAGACATTTTTCAGATATGTTAGTGAGAGGTGGAAGGGCAAAAGTGGTATTGTCAGACTCAGGGTGAAGGAGAGGAATATGTAGAAGCTGATGAGGATAAAGCAGAATTGCTTAACAAATATTTCTGTTCTGTGTACACAGATGAAGGGCTGAGAGCAGAACCTCAGACAACACCCACAAACAGAAATAAAAGTGAAGGACTGTGTTCGTGAGGAACTAGCTAAACTAAATGTGGACAAAGTGATGGGACCAGATGGGATACATCCAAGAATACTGAATGAACTTGGGGATGTTCTAGCTGCTCCAATGACTGACCTTTTCAATGCCTCTTTGGAGTGGGGGTGATGACAGAGGACTGGAGAGAAGCACATGTGGTCCCTTTACACAAAAGTGGAAGTAAGGATGTAGTTGAAAACTACAGACTGGTTAGTTTATCCTTGGTGGTGAGTAAATTATTGGAAACACTGCTGAAAGAGAAAATAGTGAGGTTTCTGGAGTTCAACGGATTGCAGGATCTGAGGCAGCATGGATTCACCAGGGACAGGTCTTGTCAGACAAATCTGATTTATTTCTTTGACTGGGTGACCAGGGAGTTAGACTGAGGGAGAGCCCTAGATGTGGTGTATTTAGATTTCAGTAAAGCATTTGACACTGTTCCTCACAGGTGACTTATAAACAAACTAATCACCCTTGGGATGGACCCTAAAGCTACTGCTTGGGTTAGAAATTAGTTGAGTGGGAGGTGACAAAGGGTACAGGTAAATGGAGTTCACTCTGAGAAGAAGGAGGTTACCAGTGAAATGCCACAGGGATCTGTCCTTGGTCTGATTCTTTTAAGCATCTTTGTTAGTGATATTGCAGAAGGGCTATATGGTAAGGTTTGCCTTTTTGCGGATGATACCAAAATCTGGATCAGAGTAGACACCCAGGATGGTAACATAGATAACTTGAGGAGGGATATAGCTAAGCTTGAAGAATGATCTAGAATTTGGCAGCTGAGATTTAATGCTAAAAAATGTAGGGTCATGAATTTGGGCTGCAACAATCCAAGGGAGCGGTACAGTATATCGGGTGGCATACTTCTGTTCACAAAAGAAGAACAGGACCTTGGCGTGATTGTGTCTGATGATCTCAAAGTGGCTAAACAGAAAAGGTGACAGTGAAAGCTAGAAGGATGCTTGGGTGCATAAGTCGAGAACTTGCCAGTAGAAGAAAGGAGGTGATAGTTCCTCTGTATACTGTAAGGGGTATGTTTACTAAACTGTGGTAACGTTACAGACCACGCGTTATATAACATTAACGCTTGTTAGGTAATATTGTCTATTAGACAATTTTTTGATGGTGGTGAGAATCGAGGAGGCATGTGACACATTCTATCTACCATTTTGATGTCTAGGACATCTGTACCTTGCCCACTCACAATCTTAAATGACAGAGGTTTAAGGCAGGGGTCACCAAATCCAGCCCTGGAGGGCCACAAACCAGTCAGGTTGGCAGGCTATCTCTAATGCATATATATCTCATGCATATTCATTAGGGATAGCCCAAAGATCTACAGGGTTGCGGACCTCCAGGACCGGATTTGAGTAGCTCTGACCTATAAGGTGCAGTCTGACTGTGCGGTCTGCTGGTGACTGGCAGACAGTGTTGTGTGGCAGTTGGGGTGTTCCAGACCTAACCGCAACATTGCTGTTGGTCTTCCACTGCTCCAGGAACAGGTATGGCTCTGACCCACCAACCCTGGAGGGCTGTCTTATACCAGCAGGATAGAGGTTGCTTTACTGAGGCTGGGGCACCTGTCCCTTACCTACAAAAAAGGTGATGTGGGGTATGTATTGTATACTACTTTGACCTTATAAAAGCACTGCTACACACACCTCATGCAGGTCTAGAAACCCCTCTGCCCTGATAACAGGTGCCCATGTCAGCCAGACCTTAACACGGGGTACACACTAATCTGGGTGGTGTTTGGTCACAGAGGACAACATGTGACTGCAGGATACAGATGGACACCAAATTACCTTCAGCTGCACTGCAAGAAACACCTGTCACACACACTGGTAACAATGGGGATGTACAGCAGGACCTATCTCTAGCACCACAAAAACTGCGGACCTAGGGTTGGGCACCCATCCTATCCCTCAGGGTGAACACAGAACCTGCACAATGGCATGGTCTGTAGCTACACTGTGCCGATATCACACACTGTCAGTTCGTATTTCCAAGCTGAGGTACCGGAGAGGTGCAGACCCCATTTGGTGATCAGCTGTAGACAGCTATTCAGCATGTGCATTGCATCATGGGTACTGGTGGGGTTACCCTATCCTGGTATTCAGAGCAGACAGTTTGTGTGGTGCCCTGAAGTCCTTCTGTACCCAGCCATTGCTGTGACATACACTACAGAGGTATAGCCTACTGGTTAATGCAATGCCATTCTTGGCAGTGTTCATGGGTTTCATTCCTCATTTTTCCCGCCTCTTATGCCTGTCTTACTCGACTAGTGTTCATGCCTGTAACAGTCATATTTTTGCAGATCTATGCTGCCAGCCCATAATACCCTCGCCACACTTGCCAACATTCCCTCGGTCCATCTATCTGCATCTGTCAGCTGTGTAGAGTCCTGTCTGCTTGTGCAGGCTGCCACCCCATGTCCTGCACTGCTATCCTTTCCTGCATTGCACCTCATCGTGCTTGCCTCACCTCTGCCTGATCTGCATGGCACCAACACTCCTCTGTCCTCCTCTCTCCATCATTGTAACTATCCTGGCACCTCCGCCTCCACTGGGGGGCACGTATTCCCATCGTCTGCCACCAACTGTCTTTCCAGTACTTTACATTGCCAACACCCTGTGCTGTGGTACAGTTGCCCCCACCATGTATTCCATCAGTACTAGCAGCCACATGGGCTGCCTGCAGATATGGCTGGTCCAGTGGCTCCCAGCTCTCCCTCCTTCACTCACCTGTTCATTGCCTTTCTTGAGTGCTCTATCTAGTGTTGGGGTTACATCTGTCTCTGTTCCTCACAGGTCATGCATGTCATCCTGTGGCACCTGGCAGCCCTTAGGGCACATTAACCTAGGGCACCATAACCTTGTAAGCCCACCTTAAACTATGGTTCCATATCCCAGGGTGCCTTCTAGAGTGCCTTCTCCAGTGGTGCCTACTACTGTGCTTAGCCTAAGGAGCCCTATAGGGTGCCTTATGAGGCACCTTACAAGGCGCCTTGTAATGTGCCTTGTAAGGTGTCTTATGAGGCGCCTTGTAATGCGCGGTAGTTTGTAACATGCATTAGCTGATACGGCTTGCTGTAACGATGCAACGCCCACGCCTTTATATGGGCATCTGTACCTTTACCATGGAACCTAATGCGAATGACATTACCGCAGTTTAGTAAACATACCCCTTAGAGTTTATTTTGAGCTTAAGGGAAAACATCCAGAAATACTGTCGATAAGAGGTCATGAAAGTGTCAGTTGGGCCATTGATCAGAAATAGTATTACAATGTCATCTGCTAAAGAGTAGAATGCAATGTTGGGTTCAAGATCTATGAGGTATTTCTCTAGGGGGCTTAAGAAAACATTGAATAGAATTGGTGATAGTGGAAAACCTTGAGGGACTCCAGAAGTTAGAATCTTGGATTCTGGTAGCTTATCATTCCAGCAAACTCTTACAGACCTCTTTTTCAGGAAGCATTTCAACCAATTTAGTACTTTGCCAGTAATACCTATTTATTTAGTATTTCTAGAAGATCATGATTAATCATAACAAAAGCTGCTGATAAATCTCGTTGCATATGCACTGCAGAGTTCCCTTTGTCCATAATGTTACATAGTTCATTTAGAATGGCAGCAAGTATGATATCTGTGCTGTATTCATTCAACTTTCCTTCACAACCTTTCCTCTCTCATCTCTCCCTACACCCCTCCTCAGAAACTCCGCTCTTCTGGCAGATCCCTTCTCTCTGTGCCCTTCTCTTCCACTGCCAACTCCAGACTTCAGTCTTTCTACCTTACTGCTCCTTATGCCTTGAACAAACTACCTGAAGTAGTTCATCAGTCCCTATCTATGGCCTTGTTCAAATCCAGGCTAAAACCTCACTTCTTGGAGTCTGATTTTGGATATTGATCCTCTTGGTTTCCTGTTCACCTGCTATGTGTTTCCTTATCATTCCCCTTGATATATCCTAGTCCCCAGTTGTTATGTTGTCTGTCTTGACTAGACTGTAAGCTCTTACGTGCAGGGACTGTCTCTTACACGTCTCTGTACAGTGCTGCATAAGCATTGAAGCATTATTCAAATGATAAGCAGTAGTAGTAGTAATAGTAAAAAATGAACTGCCACATGAGTTTATTTATTTAGTTTAAAATATTTATTGATCGCCAAGTGCTACAGAATTCTAGGCAGTTTACAAAAAGGCATAAAAATACATAAGAGTACCAATCACCCCTCTCCCCCCACCCATGGCACCAAATTACCCTTCCCACCCCACCAAGCAATACTTAATGCTACCATCTGCCATCACTGCTAGAAAATCATGACTGCTTGCCATCTAAATGGGAAACAGAAAAGGTTGTAGTGTGTTCTTGAATGCCACCAGGTCCATCTCCTTCTGCAAAACCTCCGGTAATATATTCCAGACGGCCAGAGCAGCCACCAAAAATAACCTGGCCCACCACCGCTGCAAGCGGATGTGAGAAAACACAGGCACAGCCAATAGCTGTGCTTGTTTGGACCGAAAGGCCCTCCCAGGATGGTCTGATAATGGCATCACAATAATGCCCCCTGAAGAGAGCATGGTCCCAGCCCTCTTAAAACCTTGAAAACAAGGGCCAACAGTTTAAAGACACCTCTGTCGAATCAGGAGCCAGAGTAGTTGCCACAACACCTCCGATACTGAATCTCGCCTGCCCACCCCCCACACCAGCCAAGCTGTAGAATTCTGGATGACCTGCAGCTTCCTGAGAACGTAAGCTGGTAGCCCAACATACAGCACATATAGTCCAGGACAGATAACACAAGTACCTGGACTACAAGGCACAAGGCCTCCTTGTCTAAAAAGGAACGCAGCTGCCTGACCAACCATAGATTGCCATAAGCAGACCGTACCACGCAGGACACCTGTGCCTGTAATGATAGATCCATATCCAGAAGGACCCTAGATCATGAATCTCCCTTTTCCAGCCCAGACGGGCTCCCGCAATTGTGATACCTATCTGTACTGCAGCTGCAGACAACTCCCCACACAACGAAACCTCTGACTTAGTAACATTCAAGAACAGGAGATTGGCCTGCAATCAGACAGCAATTTCCTCCAGACACTTATTGAGTCACTGAAACACCATAGACTCCATGAGCACAGTATGTCATCTGCATACAGAAAGCCATAAAAAAACATATCTCCTGCAAATGGCCCCTACCAGGCTCAAATCCATATTAAATAAAACAGAAGACAACACGACACTTGTGGAACCCCACATTCCAGCACTCACATAGAGGATGACAGAATCCCCCAGTGTACACAAAATCTCCAGTCCAACAGAACCAACCCCCCCAATCCCCAGGGCGCTACTTGCCACCAAGATATCCCAGTCAACCATATCAAATGCTGCAGACAGATCTAACGTCACCACCAAAGCCGTCTTTCCCGCATCGCATGATCTATCCAACCAGTCCAGAACAGACACCATCAATGATTCCATACCCAACCCCCTTCAGAACTCCATTTGACTCCAATCGAGCCAAACCTCCTGATCCAGAAAAATCAGTCAGTTTTTGCAGAATAGCCTTTTCTGTGATCTTAGCCAGGCTCATTAATAAGGAAATAGGATGCAAATTGGAACAGCACAGCTCGGGTCCCTTCTCGGGAATAGGAGTCCCATGACCTCCTTTAACTCTAAGGGATAACAACCTTAATTAAAAAAGGATTCATCAAGTCAGTTATCTACCCTAGGACTTCCTCTAAAGCCCTCTGCAGGAGCTGCCCTGGGACTGGGTCTAAATGCATCCATGTAAGGTACAACCCTTGGAACAGTTCACGCGCATCCTCAGCTGTCACCTTGGGAAAGGAAGCCCACTTCACTTCTGCATCTACCAGGTTCACTGCACACACTGCACCCCCTCCTTTGATCCACAGCCCCTCCATATTCCCTACAAAGTAATCTGCAAGCTTTCCTTTCCCCACTGTCCACAATGCAAAAGCTGGCGGGCCACCTGAAAAACTGCCTGTGGCTTATTCCATGCCGTCCTAATCTGTGCCGAACAAACACCTCACTTTGCCTCCTGCAGCCAGTAGTGATAATAATTTTCCCATTGTCACCAATACGTCTATATACACTACATCCTGTTTTCCACCAATGGAGCTCCAATCGGCACAATTACAAACAGAATTCTGAAGAGAACCAGGCCCGATTACATGCCCAAACTTGGATTTGCCATAGTGATGCCACAGCCTGCAGGACAGATAACACACAGCTGCAACCCTACATCCATCATTAATGAAAGAAAAAAATTGCATTGAGTCACTAATGCTCACCAAATTAAAGTCCCCCCAAACCAACATCTCTTGATACTGTAATCGAGCCAGCTCCATCCTATCCCCAACCTTCCCCCAACGTTCTTGCGACAGTCCCAGGAAGCAGTATAGGATCGGGAACCCCATCTTTTCCAGTCCCTGCAACTCAACCAGCATACCCTCACACAGCTTAGGAGCTTGCCAACACTGCTGCCACACCATCCACTTCCTATGATGCACTAATGCTGCTGCCCACCCCTCTCTTCCCCTCCCTCACCACCTGAAGACAGGCGTGTAATTCAGGGCAGAGCAGAGTACTTCCCACACCTCTCTATATGGAATAAACAAAAACTCTAACCCTCCATCTCTAATTATATCACCCAAAATAAACCATTTCTGATTGACAGAATGGGCATTCACTAGCACACAATTCAGTCTCACCTTACCCCCCACCTCCCAAACCCTCCTGGAAACCAACCTTAACACTCACTCTCCCCTCCACCATCTACTTCACTGATCCCCTCTTGCATACACCCCATTCTCCACTACTACATCAATCCCCTGCCCCCCTAACCTCCAATCTCACCACAAAACACATTAAAAAAAACCTTTACAAAGTAAGAGAAAATAAAACACCATTCCCAGCGGCGTTCCCAAGTGGTGTGCTAAGTGACATTATCCTCGGCCGTGCCCCTTAGCTGAGGCCCATCTGGGTCATACAGGCATCTTAGATGGGAGTCCCAACATTGCCATGGATGACATCAGCAGCAAAGCAGCAGAGCCACTTCTCCTGATGGCAAAAGCAGGGAGAAAGAACGAAGCCCAGCAGCAAACAGGAAGGACTAAGTTGCAGCAGCAGCCACCAAAGTTGGCAAAGAAGATAAAAGGGAAAGATCCAGATGGGTCAAAGCTTTCTAAAATGACTGCTCTAAATTTGAAGAGGGGAAACAAGATCTTTCTAAACCCTTTTTCTAAAATACATTTTATATATTTCATACAATAGGGCTTGTTTTAGAAGTATCACCATATGTAAATAGCAACATTTGCAAATGCAGATCGTCTAATGCAAATGGTGTGCTTAGAACATCGCTCTTTACTCATTCAGTACTGCCAGATAGCAAACAGGCTTGGTTAGGGGGTAAAGAGGAAAGGTTTGGGTGGGACAGAAAACTGACATGCATTCTGCATTTTACAAGGAGAAGTCACATGGATATACAAAAATGTAGGCAATCGGCATTTACAGCTGCCTTGAGGCAGGAATAAGTGTCTGCTTATAGAGGCAGGTATAAAGCCCCCACCCTTCCCCTTGATCAGCCCCTCACATTGCTTCCCCACCTGATATCCCCCTGAAATTGATCTCCCCATCCTTATCCTTCCATGGCCTTCGGGCAGAGTCCCTGATCCCATCCCCAGCTCTTACTGGGTTTCCTGATGTCTAGTGGGAGCAGGAGCGATTCCCCAGTTGCTCTTTCTCATGGCGGCCTTGAGTTTCTAATTGGCTCCCGTGACTGCTCATGATAATCTCACAGTAAACTGCAAAAAAGACACTTACATGGGTAAAACTTCAAGTGATACCCCGTTCTTTTTTAATGTGTTTCATAATGAAATGGCAGTTCCTGCTAGACATACTGGAATTTGCACATGTGTTCCTGTGCATGCTAATATGTATTTTCCATGACACCATGTCTGGGAGAGTCATGGGAAAAAATACAAGGGAAAAGTAGAACTTCCTGACTTGCATGTCTCATTTTCCACCTAGATGCTTCAAGAATCCTAAATTAATAAGCTAGGCACTTAAACCTTTCTTAAAATCGGTCCAAGTGAAATCATTTGAAAATTAGCCTCAGTAGGAAATAAACTGCTATTTTTGATGACTATGCTTTACAGGCTTTTATATGTTGGTATAGATTGTTGTGCGTTAATCTTGAAGTTTTATTTTCTTTAAATACATACTTCCCACTTGAGCAAATCTGTTCCTGTTAAATTTTTAATTATGCTTCACTGCTTCTTTAGAAACAAACGTTAGGTAGTTAAGTGCTTGGAAATGTCTTTTCATAGACACATAAAACATGCTAATTAAATGGCATTGATGCATAAGTTTATTCAAGTGGAAATAAGCTTCTATATGAAAAGCAAATTTTTCTAAGTATTAGATGATTTTGTGTTAAGCTTTTATGTATCTAAGGGCCTGATTAATGCATATTTCCTCCTCTCTATATATAGGAAGAGATGATCATGACTCAGGTCCTTAATGTTGGGACTAAACATCAATGTTTATGCATCTGAAATCTGACGCATAACTGTACACTTAAAGGCACATTTTACAAAGGATGTCCAAGTGCAATCTGGGACGTCAAAGCCAGAACGTCTGAAAGAAAAAGCAGGCACATGCAAGTTCAAGCACAATTTCACAAATGTGGACATGCCTGATATGGAGGTCTATTGAGACGTCTACATATATGTCCCCAGAATAGCATCTTGGACCTGGGCTGTCTAATAGCACAATGGCTAGATTAGTGGGTTAGGTAAGGGCCTTTGTGATTTTAGGCTAGTCACGTAACTGTCCAATTTCACTTCACTGGATTTTGTAAGGTAAAAGCAAGCACTTTCCTGATGCCTATTTAGCGTGCCAGCAGAATAGTGTCTTAAACCTGAGCTGTCTAATAGCAGACGTCCCCCATGGTTCTGAAATTGTACCTCCCCAAACATGCCTTTTCCACACCCTCTGCCTATTTGGACATCCCCAGGCTGATGAAGTCTTTAAAAGCCATTTGTAAAATGGCTTCGGATAGGTCTCTGTGATTTGCACATGCACATGTTTATCTTTAAACAGCCAAATCAAGACTTGGGGGTATGTTTACTAAACAGCGCTAACATTGCAGCGGCAACGTTATCGCGCGATAAGTGATGTTATCACACGATAATGGTGCATTACTGTGCGAGAACGTCATGTATCGCGCGATAACGTCTCTGCCGGCGTTAAGGCTCACAGAGGGTGGAATAAGGCTCCCCAGAGGGCGGACTAAGGCACCCCAGGGGCGGAGATAAGGGGTCAATGGGCGGAGAGTGGGCAGGGAGAGGCTCCAGGCACACTAACGCCATGAAATGAAGGTCTGAAAATTAGCACCAGTGAAAACCTTGCGCTAGAGGCACATTTGCAGGAGAGAGAAACCATTTCAGTCAGCAATGTACAGCAAAGGCAGGAAGACCCAGAAAGTGATAGTAGTGATACATATGCAGCAGCAGCATAGTGCCCAATGAGAGGGCACAACGGTGAGGCTGCAAATGGGACACAGGGGGCTGAAGGCGGGACATGCAGTGGGGCAGCTGGGGCACAGGGTGGACCAGGCAGATGCCTAGGTAGCACATAGGAACACAGAAACAGAAAAAACAGCAAGACAGCAACTGACCAAGGGCAAACATGCCCACAAATGTGTGTCATACATTGCCCCAATGGACATCAACCAGCAGGTACCCCAAACACCACATAACATTGGCAGGCAGTCGGTGGGGAAGCGTGCATGTCCATGTAGGCACCCCCACCCAAGAAACCACACCATAGGCAGCCCCTAACAGCACACTAGATGAGCTGGGACTGCGCACCACCAGCACAACTGGTAGAACAGCATGTCAGCATGGTGGTGTAGGGGTGTTGATGGTGGAGGGGGCAGTGTTATCTGCCCACAGCAGACCAAGGCCAAGCCCTGTCCAGGTGGGTGGCGTGCAGTCCAACAGACAAGGTCTGTCAGATAAACAGTAATGCTATCCCCTGGGAAGGAGCTACCTCTGTGGCAACAGTTTGGTGCAATACACACAGTCAGTGTGTACAGGGCAGGAGGTCACAGGTTCAAGTCCCAGCTGTGACGCCTGCAGACCATGTCTGTATATTTTACCCTACAGAGCACATATACAATAATAATGTGCACTTCCCAGAGCAGATGGTGGCAACCCCAGTTCTGGAGGGCAAACACCATTCAGATTGTCAGGCTGTCCATGCTAAAAATATGCATGAGATGCATTTGAAGGAACTGCCCCCATTGTATGCAAATGTACCTCATGCATATTCAGTAGGGACAGCCTGACAACCTGAATCCTGTCTGAACCACCAGGACTGGATTTGTGAACCTCTGGCCCAGAGCATCACCCAACAGGGGCACAAACACACCCACCCACAAGCTCCACCATCCAAAGTATAATGAAAAGGCAGGCTGTTGTGTCTTGCGCATAGAGCCAGCCCCCACTACCAGCACTTCCATACCTTAGCAATGCCTTCATAAACATGGAAACACATTTCATATACATCAAAAGGTAGCTATGACCAATGTCAGATAACAAATCATAATTTATACACAACTCTCTAACAGAGATCCATCATAGCAACCTTACTGATTTATGTGGTGTGTGCCCCCTCATCCATATATGACAATGTTTACCACCCTGGAGAGTGTCCCTAACAGTATTGATTATCCTACCAATGCCTGCACGAAGCCCATGACTGGTGTTGCGGACAGGGCTGCCAACCACCGCTATCTTTGCATAATGCTCAAATAGGTGTGGTAATCTGTGTATGTGTGTCCATTGTTTTGTGGTTGCCCACACCCCACTGAGCCCCCAGTGTTTGCACTGTTTCCACTGTTCCACCTCCAATGTACATAATGATGAGCAAGGTATGTGGGTATGGCCATTTATCCAGGATGCATCTGCATAGGGCATAGGGCAGTGACTTGGATATTGTAGTGAGCAAACGCCATCTGCACGGACAGGGTGGCCACAGCAGGTCATGCTGGGAGGGCACTCTCACTCTGATTGAGCAGTGATAATGGCATGTCAACCTTCCCACATAGTGCCATACAGTGTGTTCAACAGTAATATATGTGAGTTCCTATTCCTGGGGGCCCATTCACTGACATACCTGCTTGGTGTTGGTGCAAGTATCCTATATCTGGGTGCACATTGTTCCCCTGGGAACATGCATTAAGTATGGGCTAGCACACTGTGTGCAGTCAGTATGTGTCTGGCTGCAACACCTTGCAGGGTGCAGCAAGTACACACTGAGTGTGGCCTCTGTTGGTGAATCACCCAAGTTCACAAGAAAATAACCTACACTTAGAAACCACTTTTTTTGTCAGAGCAAGCCGTAGGAGAGTTGGTATTGAGACACAACCCACACCAGACAGCAAGCTACATTTATTCAAAGAAAGGTTCACCACCCTACATTAGTAACAACACTTATCTTCCACTTGATTAAGACCTCTGTTGCTCTCAGAAGTCAATCTTCACCAATGCTGCTCTCAGAATTTATTTATTTATTTATTTACATTCTCTTATATACCGTGCTATTCTGCATCAGTGCGGTTTACATTGAACAAACTGAAATTACATTGAACAGGGCATTATAACTTGGAGATAACTATTTTACAGGGAACATGGGCTATGGAGGGTTAAGTGGCTTGCCCAAGACCACAAGGAGCACCTGTGGGACTAGAAACCCCAGTCCTTCCGGCCCAAGGTTGCTGTCCTCTAGTGGGATTTGAACCCCCAACCTTCCAGCCTGAAGTACCTTGCCCCAACCACTAGGCCACTCCTCCACTCCACAGAATGTCCTCTTTATACAACGTGCACGTTTCGGGCATCCAACCCTGTATCAAGTGGTCATTTAATATGTTTATTTGCCTTTTTGGTTCCTGCACATGTATCACTACTATCACTTTTCTGGGTTTCATTGGCTTTGCTGTACATTGCTGACTGAAATGGTTTCTCTCTCCTGCAAATGTGCCTCTAGCGTGAGGTTTTCAGTGGCGCTAATTTTCAGACCTTCATTTCACAGCATTAGTATGCATGGGGCCTCTCCCCGCCCACTCTCTGCCCATTGACACCTCATCTCCACCCCTGGGGAGCCTTACTCCGCCCTCTGGGGAGCTTTACTCCACCCTCTGCGCACCTTAATGCCACCGCAGACATTATCGTGCGATACGTGACATTCTCGCATGGTAAAGCGCCATTATCGCACGATAACGTCACGTATCACACGATAACGGCACAGCTGCGCTGTTAGCACCATTTAGCAAACATACCCCTAAGTCTCTCGTTGCTCGCATGCAATCAGGTAAAGTATTCCATAGTTCGGGCACATACTTTATAATGACGGGGCCCTTCTGGATGTTGCCTGATTTGTTTTATGGAAATCAAGTGGAATAACAATTCTGTTGTCCATACTGTTTCTAAGCGGTCTAAAGCTAGTATGTTTAATTATTAGGTTTTGAAGGGCATTAGCTGACATATTATTGAAGATTTTAAAAATATTTTAATGTAGCCTTAAATTTTATATGGGCTTGTATAGGCAGCCAGTGGAGGCTCTGAAGCACTGGAGTGACATGATCACTTTTTGCAGAATTAGTAATGATTCTAGCTGTCGTATTTTGCACCAATTGGAGGGGGTACATAGATTGAATAGGGAGACCATGATAAAACAAATTTCCATATGGGCGTGATAATTGCTTGACATACAGTCCTAAAATGGTCTTGATTTAAAATTGGTCTGAGCCTTCTTATGAGTTTCAATTTATAATATGCTTTAGCAGTAGTTTTGTGAATATGAGAATGTAGGTTTAACTTCATGTCTAATGTGATTACAAGGTATTTTACCTCTTTATTTACTTTAATGTAGTTGTCCTGGATGCAGATTGAAGAAGGGAAATCAAAGTTGTTTCCTCTAGTTATAAACATGGCCTCTGTTTTGTTATAGTTGATTGACATGTGGCTATCACTAAGCCATGCAATCATCTCAACCAAGCAGTTAGTTATGGTGATGAAGTCAGGTGCTTGAATATTTATTGGAGAATAAACCATAATATCATCTGCATACATGTGATATAGTGTTTTATATTTTTTAAGGATGCTGCAGATAGGTTGAATGTAAAGATTGAATAGAATAGAGGACAAAGATGAACCTTGAGGTACTCCTTGTGTCATGCCAAAACATGATAATTTTTGATCATCACATTTTATCTGTTGAGTTCTATTGGAAAGATAGGATTGATAAGCAGTTAGCCTCGGGGCATGTAAGGGAAATAATCGCAGATATTCAATATCCCTCTCAGCGGCAATTACATGGTTTACAAGGCCATAGACCGTGTAACTGTCCTTCAAATATTGGGCTTCAAATGTTTGGAACTGATGACTTAAGACTGATTGCAATGTAAGAAGAACTATGGACTGATGATGACACTATTGTGATATAAATGAGCATTAAAGTCTAACTGTGTTCTCTATACACAATTTTGATGATCCTATATTTAATGGAAGTTGTATATTTGTATTAGATGGTTTGATACTCTTTTGGCTAACTTTGAAGGCCATTATAAAATAGCCACATAAGAACATGTTATATAGGGTCAGACCAAAGGTCCATCAAGCCCAGTATCCTGTTTCCAATAGTAGCCAATCAAGGTCCCAAAAAGCATCTAGAATCCATGCTACTTACCCCCAGGAGTAAACATTGATGTTCCCCTTGTCTATCTTAATAACAATCTATTGATGCTTTCAGGAAGAGCATGTCCAAACCCTTTTTTAAAGCTAGCTATGCTAACTACTTGTATTCTTCAGCAATAAATTCCAAAGTTTAACTATGCATTGAGAGGCTTGTATAGACCTCTAATATATCTCCCCTCAGCCATCTCTTTTCTGAGCTGAAGGACCCTTTCTATGTTGGAGAATCATTTCATCCCCTTCCTTATTTTGGTTATCCTTCTCTACACCTTTTCAAGTTCAGCTATATATTTTTTGAGATGTGGAGACCAAAACTGCACACAAGCAATACAGAGGCAATATGATATTCTCTGTTTTATTCTCTATTCCTTTCCTAATAATTCCTAACATTCTGTTTGCTTTTTTTGGACTGAGCAAAAAATTTGGACTATCTTGGACTGAGCAAAAACATTCAACTTGTTCATGATGACTCCTGGATGCTTTTTACTGAGTGATGACTCCTAATATGGAATGTAGCATCATGTACCGGTTTGGGTTATTATTACCTATGTACACCACTTGGTCTTCGTCCACAGTTTCATCTGTCCTTTGGATGTTCAGTCTCCCAGTCTCACAAGGTCCTCCTGCAATGTCTCAGAATCAGTATGTAAATTAACAGCTTTGAATAGTTTAAATTCCATCAGCAAATTTCATGACCTCACTGGTTGTTTTCAGTTCTAGATCATTTATACATATGTCAAAAAGCACCAGTCCCACTACAAATCCCTGAAGTACTCTACTAATCACCTTCCTCCACTGAGAAAATTGCACAATTAACACTGCTCTCTGTTTCCCTATCCCATGACTTCTTAATTTCCTCCAGAGTCTTTTATGAGGTACTTTGTCAGATGTTTTTGAAAATTCAGATGCACTATATCAGCTGGCTCACCTTTATCCACATATTTATTCACAGCATCCAAAAATTGTAGGGTCTGATATTCAGCATCGGTGGCTATTGCTGCTAACACTAAACAGGAAACCTGAATATTTAATGCAGGGGTCATATTCAGGTTAGCTGCTCTTGCCAATCAATAACCAGGCAGCGGTGATACTGACCCTCTGCCCAATTGGCGATATGCGGCAAAAGTTTGGCCAGGATTACCTGAGTCCAGGGGCGGCCCAAGGGGGGTGCGGGGCCATGTGTGGAGACTCGGTGTGGGGCCTCATTTGCATAAGTGGCCTTATTTGCATAAATATTTGCATAATGTTACCATACACTAACTTTTAGTAAACATGTCTCTTAATGAGTGTATGGATAAAGAAAGACTAAAAGATTTCTACATTACTATAATCCAGTGCCAACCGCCAGGCACATTAGGAACTACTACAAACGCTGCCCATTTAGAACCCATAGCAAACCCGCCGTATCCTGACAGCATTACCAGGACTCACAAAGCACCATACCCTACCTATCAAAAGGCAACACTGCAAATATTAAACCAATACATTTCAGAGAATACTGGGGAAAGAGAACAAGTGGCAATGTCAAATAGGAATTACATAAACAGAATACCTCAGCTCAGTTACACATGCAGAACATAGACCATCACCAAACAAGGAATCACAATTTAGAAACAGGAAGGCAATAATTAAACTGGGAACCCCAAAAGCCAAACTTGGAATGTACAACAACACTGTAGAAATAAAACTATAAATTAATTTCCTCTTGTACCAAACAAAGCACAGACATTAATGATGCACATTTCCCAGAGCTTTCATATTCCAGTTAATAAATTCAAAATAAAGAGATATCTTTCTACCTTTTGTGCATTTTTTTTCAGTTGCAATTGGTCCAGCCACTTCCTTCTGGTTTCTTCATGTTTTCTGCTAACTCTCCATCATCTGCTGTCCATTTGTCCTTTCTTCTCTCTTCTAGTTTTTTTTCCATTCTCTCTCTCTACATCTGCTTTAACATACTAATCTTTCTCCTTTTGCTCTTTCCTCATTACTATTTCATCCTCACAAATTTTACCCCTCCATCTTCAATCCCCACTTACTCTCCCAATACCCGGCCAATTATAGATTTTTCATCCCTCCCACACAAAATATGTTTCCCCTCTCCATTTTACTCTCCCAGCCCCATCCCATTCTAATCCTCCCCCAACATCAGCTCCCTTCTAGTTCCAGTCTTACCCAGCATCCATTCCCTTCTAGTCCCTGCATCAGCCCATTTCCAGTCCTAGCCCCCCATCAGCCCATTTCCAGTCCTAGCTCCCCCATCCATTTCCAGTCTGAGTCCCTTCATCAGCTCATTTCCAATCCTAGCCCCCCCATCAGCCCATTTCTAGTCATTTCCTAGCCCCATCATCAGCCCATGTCAAATCATAGCTCCCCTCCACTCAGCCCAATTCCAGTCCAAGCCCCCCCATGAGCCTACTTCCAGTTCTAGCCCCTCCATGAGTCCATTTCAATTCAAGCCCCCACCACAGCCCATTTCCAATCTTAGCTCCCTCCAACAGCCCATTTCCAGTCCTATCCTAGCTGCTCCATCAGCCCATTTTCAGTCCTAGCTCCCTTCCCTCACAGCCCATTTCCATTCCAAGCCCCCTCCCCATCAGCTATTTGCAGTTCAAGCCGCCCCTAGCAACCCCCCAACCATTACCAGTCCTAGCCCCCCGTCAACCAACTTCCAGTCCTAACCCCCATCACCCCATTTTCAGTTTAAGTCCCCCCATAACCCATTACCAGTCCTAACCCCCCATAGCCCATTGCCAGTCCTAAACCCCCATCAGCCCACAGCCCATTACCAGTCCTAACCACATCAGCCCACCTCAAGTCCTAACCCCTCCCCATAAGCCCATTTCCTGTCCTAGCCCCCCCATAGCCCATTATCAGTCCTAACCCCCCCATAGCCCATTACCAGTCCTAACCCCCCATCACCCCATTTCCAGACAGCCCCCATCAGCCCACAGCCCATTGCCAGTCTTAACCCCCCCATAGCCCATTACCAGTCCTAACCCCCATCACCCCATTTCCAGTCAGCCCTATCAGCCCACAGCCCAGTGCGTCTTAACCCCCCCATAGCCCATGACCAGTCCTAACCCCCCATCAGCCCACAGCCCATTACCAGTCTTAACCCCCCCATAGCCCATTACCAGTCCTAACCCCCCCATCAGCCCACAGCCCATTGCCAGTCCTAACCACATCAGCCCACCTCAAGTCCTAACCCCTCCCCATCAGCCCATTTCCTGTCCTAGCCCCCCCATAGCCCATTATCAGTCCTAACCCCCCCATAGCCCATTACCAGTCCTAACCCCCCATCACCCCATTTCCAGACAGCCCCATCAGATTGCCAGTCTTAGCCCCCCATAGCCCATTACCAGTCCTAACCCCCCCCCATCAGCCCACAGCCCATTACCAGCCTTAACCCCCCCATAGCCCATTATCAGTCCTAACCCCCCATCACCCACTTTCCAGACAGCCCCCCTCAGCCCACAGCCCATTTCCAGTCTTAACCCCCCCATAGCCCATTACCAGTCCTAACTCCCATCACCCCATTTCCAGACAGCCCCCATCAGCCCACAGCCCATTGCCAGTCTTAAACCCCCCCCCCATAGCCCATTACCAGTCCTAACCCCCCCATCAGTCCACAGCCCATTGCCAGTCTTAACCCCCCCATAGCCCATTACCAGTCCTAACCCTCCCCCATCAGCTCACAGCCCATTACCAGTCTTAAACCCCCCTCGCCCATTACCAGTCCTAACCCCCCCCCATCGGCTCATGGAAATTAAAATTAAAAAAAAGCTGGCCGCTGCCGCCGCGGCAGCATGGAGTGTCCCGCAGGGCCCCCTCTGCCCGGCTGAACTCTCCCGGCGCGGCTGAAGCCCTCTGCTCCGGCTTGCAGATACGCGAAGGGAGAGTGTCTCCCTCGTGTCTCTGTTAAGCAAAAGCAGAGTTAGGTAACCCTGGCCTAACATTTGCCGCATATCGCTAACAGGGTAGCGGCTCATTATTGCCACTGACCAGTTACTGATTGGTGGCATCTCTGCTCCACCCTGGAATGGCTCTAACATGCTCTGATGATAAGTGGTTAGCACTGGGGTGGGTAGAGCCAGTAGTCATGGATATTCACTGTCTCTAACCACGGTAGTACCCTGAATATCCCATTCACCGCAATTAACACTGTAAACGTTCTGCTAACCAGGGGAATCACTTTGAATATCGGGCCTGTAGCAGACTGATGAGGCAAGATTTCCCTTGGCTAAATGCATGTTGGCTTTGTCCCATTAAACCCAAATCTATGTGTTCAGCAATTTGTTTTGTGTTTTGCAGCTGTTCATCTTAGGGTATGTTTACTAAACCGCGCAATTGTGCGGGGCGCACTTGAGCGTGTGCTAAGGTACCTTAGCGCACGCTAATAGTGTGTTTTTGTGCCCCACAAGTGTGCGGCGCGCTGAAGTGCGATAGAGGCGTGGAAAGGCATTCCGAGGGCGGAAGAAGGCTCCCGAGGGGCGGGGGGATGGGGTCAATGGGTGGAGAGTGGGAGGGGAGAGGCTCCCCGCACAGGAGCGGGGCTGAAATTCGATCAAAAAAATACCGCGAGTGAAAACCTCGTATTAGAGCCGATTTAAAGGGAAGAGAAACCATTTCCGTCAGCAATGTACAGCAAAACAGGGGAAACCTGAAAAACGTGAGCAGTGTGATACATGTGCACAGAACAAAATAGCAAATAAAAAGTGAAAATGACCACAACAAAATTCTAAAAAATTATAATCCAGCTGGGCAACATTGATATCAATGGAAAACAGTAAAAAACACTCCCAGGAAAGCTCCAACAAAAAAAAGAAATGATTTTTGGAAGGGTCTACGCTCCATAGAACCTTCCAAAAATCATTTCTTTTTTTTTGGAGCTTTCCTGGGAGTGTTTTTAATGTTGCCCATTGATATCACTGTTGCCCAGCTTGGTTATGTGTTTTTTTCCCTTTTTTCTAGGTCATTTTTGAGGTTTATTTGCCCTTTTGTCTCCATACAAGGTGAATGAGTCCACAGTAAAATTGTGCAGAGCAGGGTTTCTGACCCGTTCGGTCAGGTTTCCTATCTCCAGGGACTACTCTTTCCCTGTGGCCACAGTGTGGTGCAGCAGACACAGCCAGTGCCTGTAAGACCAGTGGGTCACAGGTTCAAATCCCAGCTGGGGCTCCTGACAACCCAGTACCCACATTTTACCCACCACTAAACAGAGATAGTAAGGACACTCATTTATTGTAGAGAACATAAGCATGTTTCAAACACCTATATTTTACCCTACACCGCATACACACACTAACAATGGGCATTACCTACAGCCGAGTCCCCCAAATGCAGTCCTGGAGTGCCACAACTCAATCAGGTCATATGTTGTTTCCAAGATAAGGACATGTCAGCATGTTGGCAGAAGGGTACAGGTGGTGGAGGGGGCAGTGGCTGCTAGCCACAGCAGACAGTGGCCTAGCCCTGTCTAGGCTGGCACCGTCCACTGCAACAGACAGGCTCTGTCGGATGTACAGTCATGAACTCCCCAGGGAATGCAGCTTATCTGTGGCAACACGTTGGTGCAGTGCACACAGACAGTGTGTGCAAGAACAGAAGTTCACAGACTCAAAGCCCAGCTGGGGCTACTGCCAATCCAGTCCACATATTTTTCCCAAAACTAAACCATGATAGTAAGGACAAACCTTTATTGCTGAGAACATACGCATGGTTAATATGCCTATATTTTACCCCACCGAGCACAGACACCATAAACAGGCGCATTACCTAGAGCAGAGTTTCCGAAATGCAGTCCTGGAGGGCCACACACCATTCAGGTTCCATGCTGCCTTTAATAAAGATGCCTGTGCTGCATATCTATGCACCACCCCCATGGTATGCAGATGTAGCTCATGCATATTCATGAGGGACAGCATGAAAACCCGAACCGTGTTTGGCACACCAGGACTGGAGTTGGGAACCTCTGTCGTAAAGCAGCAGCCAACAGGGGCAGACACACCCACACCCACACCCACAGGCCCCATTGGCCAATGCATCCTGGAGAGGCAGGACATTGGGCCCTGCGTGCATCTCCCAATACTAGCACTTGCATACCTTATCAATGCAACCCTACACCTGGATATATGGTACACAGCTCTCAAACGTTTGATATGAGTACTGGCAGATAGAAATTCCTACGTTAAGCACAGTTTGCTGATTCAGCTCCATCATAACAATCATTGTGATGTCTGCGGTGTGTGCTTCAGGTCTGGTCTCTGACAGTGTTTACCACCCTGGGGAGTGACCCCCAACAGTATTGCGTAGCATATCCATGCCTCTACTGTGCCCAGGACTGGTGTGGTGGGCATGGCTGCTGAACTCCTCTATAGTAGCACAATGCTGGCATAGGTGTCGGAGTGTGTGTCTGTCTATACAGTGTGTGGTGGCTGCAAACACCTTCCACAGCCCACACTGCCAGCACTGTTGCCAGTATTGGCCTGCCAATGTGCATAATGAGGAGAAATGTACCATGGGTATAGCCTGGAGAGGGTGGCCTGGCCAGGGTGCATCTGCACAGGGCATAGGGCACTGACTGGGACATTTTAGTGCCCGGCCACCACCTACACAGACAGGGTGACCTCAGTATGTCCTGCTGGGAGATCACTCTCACCCTTACAGTGCAGTGACGACAGCATGGCTAGGTACCCCCATAGTGCTATATAGTGTTTTCTCATGTGATATTTATGGGTTTCCTTTTGGGGCCCAGTCACTGACTTATCTGCCTGTGTGTGCTGCTATCCCAGTTCTGGGTGCATGCATTTCCTCCAGGAACATGTACTATGGACTAGCTAGCAGACTGTTTGCAGCTGGTATGTGTCTTGATGGAGCGCCTTGCAGGGTGCTGAGGCTGAAGGCTTGCTGCAGGAGAATATCAGATAGTGGTGGGGTGCAGCTTAGCATCTACAGGCCTAATGTCTGTCTGCTATTGTGTCATGGGTATGGACAGAGCGGCAGTGATTGCCCTGAAGGGTGTCTTTTCCCCAACAGGACTGGGGTTGATGGTCCCCCTCTACTGCCACCATTGCAGGGAGATAGACTGTGGATCTGTTGATGGGAGACCCTGTTTGCCACCCTCAGCCCTGGGGGGGGGGAAGAGGGTGGTGGTCCTCCTGGGGTTCTATAGGGGCTACACCTGACTGAGACAGTCAAATATATCCAAGGCATTTTTGCAGAAACTACCTATCTCACACATTAACACTGCTTTGTACCTGCATCATGGTCTCTTTCAACCATGGAAGGTGCTGTGGACCTGGTCCTGGGCGCCTCACCACACCCTCAGGGTGAGCACAGTACCCACACAATGTGACGGTGTGTAGCTACTCTGGCCAGTAAAACACACGGTCTGTACCCCCTACCAGGCTGAGGTGCTGTGGGGGTGCACATGGGCGCCGTGCACCTTAGCGCATATGTAAATCACGGTTTTTCTTTTTCACAAAGAAACAACCACTCCTTATATGGCACCCGCACACTAGCGCGGCCCGCACATTAACGGGGTTTTAGTAAACATACCCCTTAGTTTTTCTCTATACCATTTTCCTCATTTTATCATAGGCTCCCTTTTGAAAATTAAATGTCAGCACATTAGATTTCCTTATTGTCGTCACTCCAGGTATTAAGTCTGATTTGATCTTGTTATGATCCCTCTTGCCAAATGGCCACCAACACCATTACCTCTCACACCAAATCGTGCATCCCATCAAGGGCTAGGTCTAAAATAAATCCCCTTATTGCTGGTTCCCAAACCATCTGCTTTTTGAAACAGTCATTTATTTCATCTTGGAACTTTGCCTCCCTGTCTTGTCCTGACTTTATATTTTTCGTCACTTTTTGGACTTTTCACATAAGAAGCCTGTTATAAAATCAAGCTTGATATAACCAACATTTAAGTGTTTCAATTTGGACAGAATTTGAGATGAGCCATGAATGGAATAGAAAATTCAATGAAATTCAGCCTCTCGCCATGTATCTTTACGCATGTATTTTGTCAGCAGCTAGTGAGAATAACTTTATACAGATAACTTAACCATTTATAGTTCTGTCTGAACAATGCACAGTTCTTAGTGATTGCATCAATGAGATCTGTAATTGAATGATTATGAATTAGATGTCATTAAATTTACAAACATCAGAAGCTTTGAGGTTTACTTACTCTGTTGCTGTAGTGATATTTGATAACACAATGGCTAAAAATGGTATGAATTTTAGCCATAAAACACCTTAAAAACCTTAGGAGTTCTTATAGATATGAATTCACTATGGGGTATGTTTACTAAACAGCGCAAACGTAGCAGCTGTGATGTTATCACGTGATACGTGATGTTATCACACGATAATGGCACATTACCGTGCGAGAACATCACATATTGCGCGATAACGTATCCTGCGGCGGTAAGGTGCGCAGAGGGTGGAGTAAGGTTTCCCAGAGGGCGGAGTAAGGCTCCCCAGGGGCAGAGGGAAGGGGTCAAGGGGGCGGAGAGTGGGCGGGGAGAGGCTCCATGCACACTAGCACCGTGAAATGAAGCTCTGCACAGTAGCATCAGTGAAAACCTCGTGCTAGAGGCACGTTTGCAGGGGAGAGAGACCATTTCAGTCAGCAATATGCAGCAAAGGCAGGGACACCAAAAAATGTGATAGTAGTGTGTCATGGCGCAAGGCAGGCAGTGCCTATGGAAATAGAGGAAAATGTCCAGGGCAGTTTTAAAACAGGCAGTGCAAAGCACATGGCTAGGGGTTGCTATGGGCAACCAACCAAAACACGAGCACCGGCTGTAGGAAAATGCCCAGGAGAAGCATTACGTCATAGCTCATCAGAGAGGCAGGAACAGCTGCAGGGAGTTGAGCTAACAAGGAAATCAAGAAATGACGCACTTAAAATAAGGTCAGTCTTGAGTAAAGAGGCAGTTCCAGTTCCAGGATCAGATTCAGATGCAGACGCAGCTTCTGATCAAGCAGGCAAGAACACAGACACAGGAGAAAGAAACACGGAAAGAACCCATGGGAAAAGGAAAGAACAGAGCTTGTGAGAGCCAGGACATATACCTGAGAGCTTCTGACGTGGATTCCATCGGCACCTCAGAGGAGTTTGTACCGGAGGAATTACCCGAGGTTAGTGCTGGAAACAAACCAAGAGGAGCTGGGAGAGGGAAATACCACGAGAGCATGTACCTGGGGAGCAAAAGCTCTTATCCTAAAGACATTTCTCAGCTAAGAGAAAGACGTCCTGTGAGGGGAAGTGAAAGAGAGAAAAGTTTCAACTTCCCGGTTCCAAAGCGTTCAGGCAGAGCTCGGCTTGGGGAAAGACATATTACCTGTAATAGAGGGGCACTGAATTTTACTTACAATAGTCCTGAAGTGTATAACCCTATAAGGGGAAAATCCACAGGGCACGGTAACCAGCCTTTCTACATTGATAGAGGGGAGAGAAGTCTTGGCCAGGAAGAGGAGAGACTTCTAAACGCTGATATACCATACAGCCTAAACAAAGATAATAGCCAGGAAGTTCATGAAGACATGGAATGTGACTTCTGTGCAGAGATTTCAGATGATTGTAAAATGGACTGTACATTGGTGTTTTCTGACAGTGTGACCTCTTTTTGCTAAAGCCTAAGAAAGCCTGCTAAAGAGAAATCTATGTAGGAGCACAGATTTCACGCAATAGCTTTTTGTGAAAGAAAAAGCCTGTTTTCCCACTTTTGTTTCTTTAACGCTGACAAGAAGCATTTTCTTTGTATTTTGTAGTCCCCTATTTGTGTTATGCCAGTATTATGGTTTAATTTCCTTTGTATCCTGTTTGCAAGAATTCTCCCGGGAACGGAAATAAACACCTCTTTATATGCCTAGCTGCTCACTCCACAACTACACTCTTTATTTGAAAAGCTAGTGGGACTTCACCTCCCAGGGGGCACTACGTTGTCCCTGCTACAAAAGAAGAGGGCCGCACCGAAACCCCCAGGCTTCCACCTCCGGGGTAGCAGGTGCGCTGACAAGTGATAGATGTGCAGCAACATCACAGTGCCAAAGTACGAGAGGGCACTACGGTGAGGCTGCAAATGGGGTACAGGGGGCTGCAGACAGGACATGCCGTGGGGCAGCTGGGGCACAGGGTGGGCTAGGCAGATGCCTAGGTGACACATAGGAATGTGGATGTGGAAAATCAGCAAGACAGCCACTGATCAAGGGCGAACATGGCCACGAGTGTGCGTCCCACAGTGTCCCAGAGGACAGTATCCAGCAAGTACCCCAAAGGGCACATAACAATAGCAGGCGGTGCCGGGGAGAAGCATGGATGTCTATGCAGGCACCCCTAACCCATATCACGCACCATAGGCAGCCGCCTACCGGCACACTAGATGGCCTGGGACGGCGCATCACCGGCACAAGGGCATGTCAGCATGGTGGCGGAGGGGTGCTGGTGGCAGAGGGGGCAGTGGCATCTGCCCACAGCAGACCACGGCCAAGCCCCATTTAGGTGGGTGCTGTGCACTGCAACAGACAAGGTCTATCTGACAAACAGTCATGGTATCCCCAGGGAATAATCTGCTACTGTGGCAACAGTTTGATGCAGTACATGCAGCCAGTGTGTTCAGGGGCAGAAGGTCACAGGTTCAAGTCCCAGCTATGCCTCCTGCAAACCATGTCCCTATATTTTACCCAGTAAGAACAACGGAACCATTATTGCAGATAAAAGAAACACGCCATACACTCCTATATTTTACCCTACAGAGCACAGACACCATAAACATGTGCAATCCCTAGAGCAGAGTTTCTCAACTGCAGTCCCGGAGGGCCAAACACCATTCAGGTTTCATGCTGTCCCTAATAAACATGTCTGTGCTGCATTTGTATGCACCGTCCCCATTGTATGCAAATGTATCTCATGCATATTCATTAGGGACAGCATGAAAACCTCAACAGTGTTTGGTCCACCAGGACCGGAGTTGGGAACCTCTGCTCTAGAGCAGCGGCCAACAGGGGCACAAACACCCACACCCATGGGCCCACTATCCAAAGCCTCATGGGGAGTCAGGCTGTTGGGCCCTGCGCAGAGCAGCATCTCCCAGTACTGTGGAGGCAGTGTACTATTGTGGATCAGGAACTGGTTAAAAGATAGAAAGCAGAGAGTAGGGCTAAATGGCAAATTTTCCCAATGGAGAAAGGTGAATAGTGGAGTACCCCAGGGATCTGTGCTGGGTCTGCTGCTTTTTGACATATGCATAAATGACCTGGAAAAGGGAATAACAAGTGAGATTATCAAATTTGCAGATGACACAAAGCTATTTAAAGTTGTTAAAACGCATGAGGATTGTGGAAAATTGCAAGAGGATCTTGATAAATTGGAAGACTGGGCATCAAAATGGCAGATGAAATTTAATGTGGACAAGTGCAAGGTTATGCACCTAGGGAAGAACAACCCAAACTATGGTTACACGATGCAAGGTTCCAAATTAGGAACCACCACCCAGGACAAAGATTTAGGCGTCATTGTGGATAACATGTTAAAATAACATGGATAACATGTTAAAATAACATGGATAACATGTTAAAATATTGTATATTTTGTGGTTGTACATAGTTACCCTGTTAGCCAAGTTGATTATCCTGTTCATATGTAAACACAAAGTACTATTGGAAATGTGTATGTTCACTGTTTATTGTGAACCGCGCTGATGCTGAATAGCGCGGTATAGAAGAGACTTTAAATAAATAAATAAATAAAATAAATAAAACCCTCGGCCCAGTGTGCAGCGGCGGCCAAGAGAGCAAATAGAATACTAGGTATCATAAGGAAAGGAATGGAAAATAAAACAAAAGATATTATAATGCCTCTATTTAGTTCCATGGTGAGACCGCACCTTTAATATTGTGTGCAATTCTGGTCGCCGTATCTTAAAAAGGATATAGCGTTATTAGAAAAGGTTCAGAGAAGAGCCACCAAAATGGTAAAGGGGATGGAAGGATACTCCTATGAAGAAAGGCTAAAAAGGTTAGGGCTCTTTAACCTGGAAAAGAGACGGCTGAGGGGAGATATGATAGAAATCTATAAATTAATGAATGGAGTGGAACTGGTAAATGTAGATCGATTGTTTACATTATCAGAATATAGAAAGACTAGGGGACATGCAATGAAGCTACAGGGTAAACTATTTAAGACTAATAAAAGAAAATATTTTTTCGCTCAACGTGTAATCAAACTCTGGAATTTGTTACCGGAGGATGTAGTAAAGGCTGTTAGTGTAGCTGGGTTTTAAAAGGTTTGGACAAGTTCCTGGAGGAAAGGTCCATAAACCATTATTAAGAAGGGACCCAGGATATCAATGCTTGACCCAGTACAAGCATTGCGGAACCTGTGTCTTTTGGGGAAACTGCTAGGTACGTATGACCTAGATTGGCCACTGTTGGAAACAGGATACTTGGTTTGATGGACCTTGGTCTGACCCAGTATGGCATATCTTATGTTCTTAGGATACATTATTGCGCGATACGTGACATTCTCGCATGGTAATGCACCATTATCACACGATAACATCATGTATCGCGTGATAACGTCACAGCTGCTACATTTGTGCCGTTTAGTAGACATACCCTTATGAAGCCACACGTTCTGAATGTGATATGAAGCTACTTTTTATTCTTCTGAACCCCAAAAAAGTTGAAAAGAATTGTAGAAATGGAGATGAAAAGAGCAAAATAAATCTCTGAAAATTTAACAGAATGGGATGAAACTTGCATATGGAAAAAACTGACATAAAGACACATCGAGTTAAAAAGTGGGTCATTTTGGACCAGGGGTTCCAAAGAAATAAGCCTCATCCCTCAAAAAATGGTTTAATGCATTTCTAAGGGAGCAGGATTTCCAGTCTCTGTAGTATATAAACAAATACACAGTGAAACATAGAGAATTCCTCCTAATCATATACTGCAATGCACAAAAGAAGAGTAGGACCTGGAATGATTATATCAGATGATCTTAAAATGGCCAAACAGGTAAAAAAAGGTGACAGCAAAAGCCATCAGGATACTTGGCTGCATAGGGAGAGCAATGGCCAACAGGACAATGGAGTTAAGAACATAAGAACATAAGAAATGCCATACTGGGTCAGACCGAGGTCCATCAAGCCCAGTATCCTGTTTCCAACAGTGGCCAATCTAGGTCATACGTACCTAGCAGTTTCCCCAAAAGACACAGGTTCTGCAGTGCTTGTACTAGGCCAAGCATTGATATCCTGGGTCCCTTTTTAATAGTGGTTTATGGACCTTTCCTCCAGGAACTTGTCCAAACCTTTTTTAAACCCAGCTATACTAACAGCCCTTACTACATCCTCCGGTAACAGATTCCAGAGTTTGATTACACGTTGAGAGAAGAAATATTTTCTCCTATTTGTCTTAAATAGTTTACCCTGTAGCTTCATTACATGCCCCCTAGTCCTTCTATATTCTGATAGCGTAAACAATTTATCCACGTTTATCCGTTCCACTCCATTCATTAATTTATACACCTCTATCATATCTCCCCTCAGCCGCCTCTTTTCTAGGTTAAAGAGCCCTAACCTTTTTAGCCTCTCTTCATAGGAGTAGCCTTCCATCCCCTTCACCAATTTGGTGGCTCTTCTCTGTACTTTTTCTAATAACTCTATGTCCTTTTTAAGATACGGTGACCAGAATTGCACACAATATTCAAGGTGCGGTCATACCATGGAGCGATACAGAGGCATTATAATATCCTTTGTTTTATTCTCCATCCCTTTCCTTATGATACCTAGCATTCTATTTGCTTTCTTGGCCGCCGCTGCACACTGGGCGGAGGGTTTTAACATGTTATCCACGATGACTCCTAAATCTTTTTCCTGGGTGGTGGTTTCTAATGTGGAGCCTTGCATCTTGTAACTATAGTGTGGGTTGTTCTTTCCTAGGTGCATAACTTTGCACTTGTCCACATTAAATTTCATCTGCCATTTGGATGCCCAGTCTCCCAATTTATCCAGATCCTCCTGCAGTTTTCCACAATCCTCTTGGGTTTTAACAACTTTAAACAGTTTTGTGTCATCTGCAAATTTGATTACCTCACTAGTTATTCCCTTTTCCAGGTCATTTATGAATATGTCAAAAAGTAGCGGACCCAGTACAGATCCCTGGGGTACTCCACTATTCACCTTTTTCCATTGGGAATATTGGCCATTTAGCCCTACCCTCTGCTTTCTATCTTTTAACCAGTTCCCGATCCACAATAGTACACTGCCTCCTATCCCATGACTTTTTAGCTTCGCCAAAAGTCTCTGATGGGGGACCTTGTCAAAAGCTTTCTGAAAGTCCAGATACACTATATCAACCGACTCACCTTTGTCTACCTGTTTATGCACACCTTCAAAAAAACAGATCAGATTAGTAAGACAAGATCTTCCTTGTCTAAAGCCATGTTGGCTGTCTCCCATTAGGCCATGACTATCTACATGCTGTGTAATTTTGTTCTTTATGATGGCTTCTACCATTTTCCCTGGTACTGACGTCAGGCTCACCGGTCTGTAATTTCCCGGGTCACCCCTGGAACCCTTTTTAAAAATTGGTGTTACGTTGGCGACCCTCCAATCTTCAGGTATTACAGATGATTTTAATGAAAGTTCACAGATTACCAATAAGAGGTCTGCAATCTCATATTTCAGTTCTTTCAACACTCTGGGATGTATACCATCCGGTCCAGGTGATTTGCTACTATTCAGTTTATCAAATAGTTGTAATATATCTTCCCGGTGTGTAGCGATATTTCTCTCAATTCCTCTGCAGTATCACCTTTAAATACCACTTCAGTCTTGGGTAACACCCCTACATCTTCCTCAGTAAAGACCGAAGCAAAGAATTCATTCAGTCTCTCTGCTATAGCCTTGTCTCCTCTTACTGCCCCTTTTACCCCTCTATCATCTAATGGTCCAATTGACTCTCTCACAGGCCTTTTGCTACGAATGTACTTGAAAAAGTCTTTATTTCGTGTTTTTGCTTCCGTAGCAAGTTTCTTCTCAAATTCCCGCTTTGCCTGCCTTATCAATGCTTTGCATTTAACTTGCCAGTGCTTGTGCTGTTTCCAGTTTTCATCATTTGGCTCTTTTTTCCATTTTCTGAAGGTTGCTCTTTTGGCAGCAACAGCCTCTCTGACCTCACCTTTAAACCATGCTGGCAGTTTTTTGGACTTTCTTCCACTTTTCTTAATGTGTGGAATACAGCTGGTCTGGGCTTCGAGGATAGTATTTTTAAATAACACACAAGCTTGCTGTAAGTCTTTAACCTTTGGAACCGCTCCTTTTAGTTTTTTCCGAACTATATTCCTCATTCTATCATAGTCACCCTTTTGAAAGTTAAAAGGTAGTACTGTGGATTCCTTTACTATCTGTCCTCCACTGATTAAATCAAACATGATCATACTATGATCACTATTGCCAAGTGGTCCCAACACCCTTATTTCTTGCACCAGATCTGGCGTTCCACTAAGGACTAGGTCCAGTATGGCTTCCCCTCTGGTCGGTTCATGAACCAGCTGCTCCAAGAAGCAGTCATTTATTTCATCTAGAAACTTTATCTCTTTAGCTTGTCCTGCTGTGACACTGTCCCAGTCGATACCGGGGTAATTGAAATCACCCATTATTACTACTCTGTTGTGGCTTTTGTTAGCTTCCTTGATTTCTTTGAGCATTTCATCATCCATTTGTTCATTCTGGCCAGGTGGTCGATAGTATACTCCCACTGCCATCACCTTCCCCTTCATAAATGGAATTTCAATCCATAGAGATTCTACAGCATATTTTGTTCCCTGCAAAACTTTAATCCTTTCTGACTCAATGCCCTCTCTAACATAGAGCGCAACCCCTCCACCAATTTGTTCAGCTCTATCATTACGATATAGTTTGTATCCAGGTATCACAGTGTCCCACTGGTTATCCTCCTTCCACCATGTCTCTGAGAGTGCAATCATATCTAACCTCTCATTTAATGCTATATATTCTAATTCTCCCATCTTATTGTTTAGACTTCTAGCATTGGCATACAAGCATTTTAGAGACTGTATTTTATTAATATTAATCTGGCTATTGGTAGGCATGGGTAATTGGGAATCTTTATGCTCTGTCTGCTCCTTACTCAAGGGCATTTGGGCTACTATACTCCCTTTTGGAACCTCACTGCTTTTGGTAGTATCCTTCAAGGATACCTTTGTCCGAACCGTGCGCTCCTGGGTGACTGTCGGCTTTCCCCTATTTTCTAGTTTAAAAGCTTCTCTATCTCTTTTTAAAGGTTAATGCCAGCAGTCTGGTCCCATCCTGATTAAGGTGAAGCCCATCTCTTCGGAAGAGCCCCCCTTTCCCCAGAATGTTCCCCAGTTCCTAACAAATCCAAAACCCTCATCCTTGCACCATTGTCTCATCCACGCATTGAGACTCCGGAGCTCTGCCTGTCTTTTGGGTCCTGCACGTGGAACAGGAAGCATTTCGGAGAACGCTATCCTGGAAGTTCTGGATTTCAACTTCCTACCTAAAAGCTTAAATTTAGCCTCCAGAACTTCCCTACCACATTTTCCTATGTCATTGGTACCAACATGTACCAAGACAGCAGACTCCCCCCCAGCACTATCTATGATCCTATCTAGGCGGTGCGTGAGATCTGCTACCTTCGCACCAGGCAGGCATGTTACCAGGCGATCCTCACGTCCACCAGCCACCCAGCTATCTACATTCCTAATGATTGAATCACCAACTATAACAGCTGTCCTTATTAGTGTCTTTGTATACGTCTCCAGTGAGACCTAAGTTGGAGTACTGTGTATAATTCTGGGGACCACATCTTCAAAAGGATATAAACAAGATGGAGTCCATCCAGAAGGCAGCTACTAAAATGGTTAGTTGTCTTTGTCATAAGGTATGTGGGGATAGATGTAAAGATCTCAATATGTATACTCTGAAGGAAAGGTGGAAGAGAGGAGATGGGATAGAGACATTTAAAAACCTCCATGGTATAAATGCACAAAAGGTGGCCATCTTCCACTGAAAAGGAAAGTCTAGAACAATGGGTCATAGGTGCAGAGGGTGACTACTAAAATGGTCAGTGGTCTTTGTTATAAACCTTATGGGGACAGACTTAAAGATCTTAATATGTATACGTTAGAGGAAAGGCAGGATAGAGGAGATATGATTGAGGCATTTAAATGCCTCCGTGGCATAAATGCATAGAAGGAGAGCTCCTTTTAGTTGAAAGTAAGCTCTGCAATGAGGGTGAAAGGGGATAGATTCGGGAGTAATATGCAGAAGTATTTCTTTGTAGAAAGAGTGATAGATATGTGTAATAGTCTCCCAGTGGAGGTATTAGAGACGAGGACAGTATCTGAATTCAAGAAAGCATGGGACAAACACAAATTTCTAAAGGGAAAAAAGGAACTATAGTATTTGATATGGAAGGGCAGACTAGACAGGCCATATGGTCTTTTTCTACTGACATGTTTCTATGACAGTGAAAGAGGATAGACTCAGGAGTAATCTAAGGAAATATTTTTGTATGAAAACGGTGGAACAGCGTCCCAGTGGAGATGGTGGAGATGAGAACTGTATCTGAATTCAAGAAATCAAGGGAAAAGTACAGACAAGGGACAAGTCTGAGGGAGAGGAAGAGATTGTAGAGCTTAGCAGTTCTTATAGATGGACAGATTGGATAGACTGTAAGGTCTTTATCTGCCATCATTTTTTCTGTTTCTATGTAAACTTCCTCTCCCTGTTCTTTTCTCCCAGTTCCCCATAGTGCCCTACCCCCAAAGCTTCCACACCACCCCTGCAACTGTCCTCCAAATAATTCTTTGCAACATCCCTTACAACCTGTCAAATGCCTCCATCCTGAAAAAATGCCCCCACACAACTGCTTCACCACCCTGCAAACTGTCCCACTCCCAAAAACTACATCATCCACAACGACCCCACCACACCACAAACTGACCCCTAAAAAGCAACACCTCCTACAATGCCTCGCCACCCTGAAAACTTCCCACCTCCAAAAACTACTTCCATCCTGCACACTGCACTAACCCCTAAGAAATGCTCTCTCACACACTGCCCTACCACATATCAAACTGTCTGCACCTCTATAAAATATCCCCATAACTGCCCAGCCCCTTAAAACTGCCCCGTAACGTTCCATCACCTCACTAACTGCCCCACTATTTATTCATTCAATTTTATTTCTGTCTCGCCTATCATAGTATATCTTGGTGTGTCACATTAATGGATATATATGTACTATTCATATGGAGGGGACTTTTAGAAGATCCATCCAAGTGCAATCTGGGATGTCTAAGCCAGAACATCAGAAGAAATTGCAGACATGTCCAGATGCTGACGTGATTTCACAAACCTGGAGACATCTGCCAGGGCATCTACTTAGACCTCCTCAGAACTGTGTTGCAGAGTTTGGATGTCTAGGATAGCATAAGGGTTGGAGTAGTGGGTCAGGAATAGGGCAACCAGAGTTCAAATTCCACTGTTGCTATAGTTGAAATTGCACTGTGCACTTGGAATGAGAGAGTGTTTTTTTTCTCTACACACTCTGGATAATTTCAGTTAAAACAATCACTCTTTGCATGCTTTTTGTTGCTATGAGAGCCTCCGTCATTCCCAGAGCTGGTTGCTTCTAAAATGGCTCTGAAGACAGTCTGTCTGCTTTGGATGTCCAAAGCACAAATAGGGCTTCTAAAATAACCCCATAATAAATATCAAAGATATTAACTAGTTTCAAAAAACAAAAGGTAAAGGTCAACAGTAAGTTTTAAGCACCACAACTAATGAGTTAGCCAAGTATTTTTGCGTCAAAGCAAAATTGGCAAACATGGGCATTGAGGTGTTTCATTGCCTAGGGTATGTTTTAGACCAGCCATTGGACAGGTATTCAAGTTACCCAGTAAATCTGTGATTTGTAAGCTTATTGAGAGCACAAATAATGCTACACATCCTCTAGATAAAGTTTCAATACCCATAATTACATCTCTTTGTGAGTTTATGGCTGTATTACCTAGTGAGTTGAAATGTACATTGGTTCATCCAGTAATAAAAAAGGTGTGGTCCGCTAAAGACTGTGAGAACTGCCATCCAATCTCCAATTTACCATTCTTAGGTAATTTAGTAGAATTGGTTCTTTGTCAGCAGTTAGATGACTTTCTAGAACAAAATAATTCATTAGATGACTGGCAATATGGCTTTAGGATGCATCACAGCACTGAAACCCTTCAATTGACATTACTGGGCATGTTTCTGTATGAACTTGATGCTCAAACAGTTTTCTTGATGATTTTTTTGGACCTGAAACCTACATTTCATACTGTCCATCAGCAGATATTTTCACAAAAATTAGAGGAGTTAGGCATAGGACGTATAGTACTGAAATGATTTACTTCCTATTTAACTGGTAGACGACAATGAGTGAGAACTCAAAATGGTTCATCTAGGGGGTATAAGTTGGACACCTTCCTTGCCTGCCTCCTTATTTAATGTTTATATGATTCCACTTTGTACTAAACCGTGCAAGCAGAATGTTCTGTTTTACCTTTAGCTGATAATCTTCTATTAATTTATTCATATAAAATCACAGCCTCTGTACAATCTTTAAAGCTGCTGTCTAATTTCAATGCTATTTTACACTGGTGTAGTGATAATGGTCTCTCCATTAATTTCAGTAAAACTGAAGCACCAGCTATCTGTAGGGATATTAAATATAAGGTTCTGAAATAATAAGTCTGGCAGGATATGATGTTCCGGTAAGGGAAGAAATTCTTTCCTTGGGAATAGTGTTAAATCGAGCTTTAACATTCAGATTTGCCTTGAACTCCTGAGAAAATGCATGGACTAAATCCAGTTCCTTTTTAAGTTATTATAAAGCCTCTGTATCGCTCTGTGATGCAACCACACCTCAAATACTGTGTGCAATTCTGGTCACCGTATCTTAAAAAGGATATAGCAGAATTAGAAAAGATACAGAGAAGGGAGACCAAATTATAAATGGGATGGAAGGATACCCCTATGAGGAAAGGCTTAAAGACTACGGCTCTTCAGCTTGGAAAAAGAGATGGCTGAGAGGAGATATGATAGAGGTCTATAAAGTAATGAGTGGAGTGGAATAGAGTAAATGCAGATCGGTTGTTTACTCCTTCAAAAAGTAGAAAGACTAGGGGACATGCAAGGAAACTACAATGTAGCATATTTAAGACTAATCGGAGAAAATATTTTTACACTACCAGAGGATGTACTAAAAGCTGTTTGGCGTAGCTGGGTTTAAAGGAGGTTTGGACAAATTCCTAGAGGAAATGTCCATTACACATTATTAAAGTGGACTGGGGAAATCCACTATTTACCTCTGGGATAAACAGTATAGTATCTGTCTACCTTCTTGGAACCTGATAAGTACTTGTTATGTGGATTATCCACTGTTGGAAACAGGATACTGGGCTTGATGGACCTTTGGTCTGATCCAGTATTGCATATCTTATATGCCTACGTTCTTATGTTGTAAACCCAAATGAAGAAAATTGTGCAAAATATTTCCTATAAACTCTGAACTGTTAGGGAATTGAAATATATGCTTGATCAGGATTGTTTTCAAAGTGTTGTGCAATGTTTACCATTGCCTGGTCTAGATTACTGTAAAGTCATAATAATAATAATATCCTCAAGGCAATGCAGTTGGTACAGAACTCTGCAGCAATGTTTTATTGCTGGTTTAATCCAATATGACTATATATCCCTGACACTCTCTGAGCTATATTGGCTTCCAATGCAATATTGTATTGAATTGTAAACTGTGCCTGATTTTTCAGAAGCTACTGTATATATACATGGAATAGTATGGGTTTAAGCAACCTGTACCCCCAAACTTACCTCCCCACAGCTTTCCTCATCCCCAAAATTATGAACTCCGGAAATACCCCACCACCACAGCTACCCCCCTCCCCCAATTGCCCCATACATGGGCAGAACACATATACAACACACATAGGACATATAACAGAGATACATACACTACAAAACACACAAACATCTGAACACCACAGATACAGACACAGAGATTACAAATAATTCCCTGGCTGGGATGCACTGAATCTTAAGGCCTTGGGCAAGCTACTTAACTCTCCATTGCCTCAGGTACAAACTTAAGTTGTGAGCCCTTTGAGGGCAGGGAAATGCATACTGAACGTGAATGTAACTCACCTTGATCTCCCCCTGGAAAGGAGTGAGCTAAATACTAAAAATATTCATGTATATATTTCATTTTCTTTGCTTTTATGTCAACTGTAAAAGCTACTGACTGAATGACACTGTTTTCTTAATGGTTACTATCTGTACTGATAGTTGATATCTGTTGCCAAGGGCAGGGCTAGATTAAAGCGCTGGGAAAATAAGAACATACTGAGGGTCAAAGTTTAGTGGGGCTACATCGGATGTGATGAGGACTCGGAAAGGTAGGACTGACAACTGTCTGGCTTTTTTTTTCAGGATGGTACAGATTTCTATCTCGATGTCCAGATGCTAAAAGCATATCCAATGTATCTGGATATTTTTCAAAGTTGAAAACCTCTATCTTTTTGCATGTTCTGTAATTGTCCCCCTGAGTGAACGAGCCTACCCTGCCTGCTTTCAATGTAACTGGCAGCAGAAACTGTGGGGTACGATGCAGCCAATGGAAAGGCTGGAGGTGTTTAGCATTGGGATGCTGCTAGTCACAGAAAGGGAGGAGGTAAGTTGGGGGAAATACCTGTGCTGTCCAAGTTAAGTGATAGAAGAGAAATTAAATTCCCAATGAAAAGCCTCAATGTACATCTATAGGAAAAGAATTTCCAACAGCTGCAGCTTACAAACACTGATTCACAATAACATAGCAATCACAAAATTGCACCTGTTAAACAGCCACCACCCATCTCTTCTTCTGATTACAGACACACAGAGAAACAACACAGATACAAATACACACATCCACACAAATACACACGTCTACACATGCACAAAGACATCCATGCGAGCATTCATATACACAAATGCAAGCAAACACACACAGACATTCCAACCCAAAAGACTCACACACACACACACACACACACACACACACACAACCAAAATAGGGATGCACAAACATACATGAAACAAGAGATGTTTGTGAATACTGGTAGCTCAGGTTGGTGATCATGATGCTGGATTGTTCTCCAAGCTTGATGGCTTGATTGCAGACATTTCATCACCACTGGAGGGGACATCATCAGTGCAGGGTTCCAGATGGTAATGTGCTTGAAAGCTTGCGCTTTTATTTCCACCTGGTCTTCCATCACAAAATCGATAAATAGACATATTGACTTAGACCCGATCTATCAATCCCTATGGACCAAAGAACTGAGTCATCACCAACAGAACTCAGAAACAGCAACCACACCCCAGCAACAGTCAGGGAAATCAACCAATTAATCCCTGAAGACCAAAGAGCTAACTTATCACCAACAAGGCTCATAAACAACAACCACACCCCAGCAACCATCAGGGAGACCAACCAGCCAATCCCTGCAAACCAAAGAGCTGAGCCCTCACCAACCCCCAATAAAGCACATTCCACTCAGGCTGTCCTGCCCCCTGTGTGGCCGATCAGAAGTGGGATGCCCAGAGGTAGGCCCAATTCTGATTCCATGGGGGCTAGATGTGCCTGCAGAATCAGAATCGGGTCTATGGCCTGGAAGTGCAAGCTGGGCCCCAATTCTGATTGGCCTGCATGCCCAGCCACATGCCTGGCTACCTCAGTCAGGCTCCTGAATGGAGCCGCAGTGCTATAGTGTCCTGTCGCCATGGCACCATGGCTCCATTCAGAAGCCGTGAATGCCAGCTGTCACAGAAATCCTCCTTTCCCCGCAGCTGGACCCTTGATCCGGTCTCCCATAGCCAAGGTCCAGCTGTGGGGAACTTATTGCATCCCCTACCTGTTTTTGCAGGAATGGCAGCATCATCCCTCAATGTCCAGAGGGATTTATTCCACCTCTGTGAGGAATAAGTCCCCTGTCTAAGTTCACGGTCCCGGACGTACAGTGCCGACCTCTGATTCGGCCCTGTATGTCTGGGGATCCAGCCTGCCCATGCCCCACCCTTGCTCCACCACTGGAATGCCCCCTCCCATCTCTATCTAGGCCTCCCCATACAAATGCGCTGTTCGTACAGGGATGCTTTTGCAGTGGCCAGCAGAGGGGTGAATAGTAGGGATGGACATCCAAACGGAACATCCATCCCCACTATTTGTGGGACAGAATGACCCCCAATATAAATACAACTACAAGCATTCAAACATATTACCATCTGGAACCCCACAATGATGATGTCACCTTGAATGGTGATGAAACGTCTGCAATCAAACCATCAAGCTCGGAGAACAATCCATCATCAAACATGAAACACATATACAAGTCAGAGATATGCATGCATGTGCACTCACACACACTCAGGGGTATGTTTACTAAACTGCGGTAATGTTACATAATGCGCGTTATGTAACGTTAACGATCGTTAAGTAACGTTAACGCGCGTTATGAGATGCTAACGATCGTTAACGTCTCATAATACGCGTTAACATTACTTAACGAGCGTAGACGTTCTGCGGCGCGGTAAAACACTGCAGAAGGTGGAGAGAGGGCGGAGAGTAGGGGTCAATGGGCGGAGTGTGGGTGGGGAGAGGCTCCATTCACACTAACGCGCTGATCTGAAGAGCTGAATCCTAACGTGATTGAAAACCAGCCATTAGATGCACATTTGCAGGGGAGAGAAACCATTTAAGTGTCAGCAATATACAACCTAGGCAGGGAAACCTACAAAAAGTGATAAGTGTGATACATGTGCACAGAACAAAAGGGCACATAAACATTGAAAATGACCTCAACAAACTGGAAAAAAAACATAACCAAGCTTGCCAATAGTGATTGCTCCAAAAAAAAGATATTAATCGTGGAATGGTCTATGCTCCGTCCCCATACAAGGTAAATGAGCCCACAGTGAAATAGTGCTGATCAGGGCTTTCCCTTGTTATTGGACAGATGTGCTATGGCGTGCACATGTCCTGAAACAGCAGGGTGGGCATGTCAGAACAGGAAACTGAACAGATGCTTGAAAAGGGGATACAGAGGGCCCCAGGCGGCACATGCTGTGGTGCAGCTGGGCCACAGTGCGGACTAGGGTGATGCCTAGGTGGCCCATATGAATGCTGAAACAGCAGAGCAGCCAGACAGCAACTGCTGAAGGCCCAACATGGGCACGACTGTGTTTCCCACAGTGTCACAGGGGATAGTACCCAACAGCTACCCCCAAGGGCACGGAACATTGGCAGGTGGTGCTGGGGGGAAGCGTGGACACCTATGCAGGCACCCCTACCCCAGAACCCACACCATAGGCAGCCACCTACCCACACACTGGATGGCTTGAGACTGCGCTCCACCAGCACCACCAGCAGAAGGGCATGTCAGCATGATGGCAGAGGAGTACTGGTGGTGGAGGGGGCAGTGGCAGCTGCCCAGAGCAGACCGTGGCCTAGCCCTGTGTAGGTGGGTGCCATGCACTGCAACAGACTGACCCTGTCTGACGAACAGTCATGGCATCACCAGGGAATGCACTGACTCTGCGACAACACGGTGGTACAGTGCACAAAACCCGTGTATTTAGAAGGTCACAAGTTCAAGTCCCAGCTGTGGTTCCTGTTAACCCAGTCCCCATATTTTACCCACTACTAAAACGTGCTAATACAGACAGAACCTTTATTGAAGATGACGTAAACATGCCCAAAACACCTACATTTTACCCTACAGAGCACAGACACCATAAACATGCGCATTACCTAGAGCAGAGTCTCCCAAATGCAGTCCTGGAGGGCCAAACACCATCCAGGTTCCATGCTGCCTCTAATAAAGATGCCTGTGCTGCATTTCTATGTGCCGCCCCCATGGTATGCAGATGTATCTCATGCATATTCATGAAGGACAGCATGAAAACCCGAACAGTGTTTGGCCCACCAGGACTGGAGGTGGGAACCTCTGCCCTAAAGCAGTGGCCAACAGGGGCAGATACACCCGCACCCACAGGCTCCATTATCCAATGCCTCCTGGAGCAGCAGGATGTTGGGCCCTGTGTGCATCTCCCAATACTAGCACTTGCATACCTTGGCAATGCCACCCTAAACCTGGGAATACAGTAAACATCTATCAAACGGTTGCTATGATTACTGGCAGATAGCAATTCCAAAGTTAAGCACAATTTGATGATTGAGCTGCATCATAGCAACCTTTCTGATATCTGTGGAGTGTGCTACAGGTCTTGTGTCTGACAGTGTTTACCACCCTGGGCAGTGACCCCAACAGTATTGCGTACCATAGCCATGCCTGCACTGTGCCCAGGACTGGTGCGGTGGCCAGGGCTGCCAAACACCTCTATAGTTGCACAATGCTGGCATAGGTGTGGGGAGTGTGTGTCTGTCTATCCAGTGTGTGGTGGCTGCAAACACCCTCCACAGCCCACACTGCTAGCACTGTTGCCAGTATTGGCTTGCCAATGTGCATAATGAGGAGCAAGGTACTGTGGGAATAGCCAGGATAGGATGGCCTGGCCTGGATCCATCTGTACATAGCATAGGGCAATGGCTCGGACATTGTAGTGCCCGGCCACCACCTGCACAGACAGGGTGGCCACAGCATGTCCTGCTGGGAGGTCACTCTCACCCTGACTTAGCAGTGACCACGGCATGACTAGGTTCCCCCATAGTGCTGTATGGTATTTTTTTCATGTGATATTTATTGGTTCTCTTTTGGGGCCCAATCACTGACATCTGCTTGGTGTATATGCTGACGTCCCAGTTCTGGGTACACGCATCTTCTCCAGGACCATGCACTATGGACTAGCTAGCAGACTGTCTGCAGCTAGTATGTGTCTTGCTGGAACACCTTGCAGGGTGCAGCGGCTGGAGGCTTGCTGCTGGAGAATGTCAGATAGTGGTGGGGGAAGCTATGCATTTTCAGGCCTGCTCTCTGTCTGCTATTGCTTTATGGATGTGTACAGCTCTGCATTGCCTGCCCTGTAGGGTGTCTGTTCCCAAGCAGGACTGGGGTAATGGTTCCCTGTACTGTCACCCTTGCAGGGAAGTAGAATGTGGATCTGTTGGGGGGGAGATCTTGTCCCCCACCCTGAGCCACAGAGGGTGGGTTGGGTGGTGGTATATAATCCACATGTGGGTCCAAACACCCCCTTCACTTAAATCATGTGACCATGGCACTCACACAGGGTATGCAGTTTTCTGGGTGCATCATTTATTTATTTAGCTGTATTTATATACCGCTTTTCACCGGGTCAAAGCGGTGTTACATGGGGTTGGGGGAATTAAGTACAAGGGTAGGGCCATCACCGGGGAGGCAACATTGATAATTTTGACATAGGAAAGACTTTGGACATAGGACTAACGTTGGACATAGACAGGTTAGGGTATCCATAGTTCACAAGGGCTAGATGTGAAATACAGATGGACACAGGCATATCCTAGGGGTGTTTGCAAGGACGACCTAGCACACATTGGCACTGATGGGACCTGCAGCATAGCCTATCTCAGCAAAGGCAGGTGCTGCGAAAATGGTGCTGTGCACCCCACCTTACCCTCAGGGTGAGCACAGGACCCGCACACTGTGACAGTCTATAGCTACTCTGTGCCACTAACACACACCATCGGCACCCCCTACCAGGCTGAGGTGCTGTGGGGTGCATACCCCATCTTGTGATCATCTGCAGACTGCTGATTTGCATGTACAGTGCATCATGGGTACGGGTGGGTTGACCCTATCCTGGTAACCACAGCAGAATGTTTATGTGGTGCTGTGCAGTCCTCCTGTAGCCAGTCAGGGGCTTGTTAGCAGCTGTAGCCCACTGGTTACTTCACTGTCTGTAGCACCAGGGGTCATGGGTTCATAAACCCACAGTGGGGTTCTTTGATAAGGCTGTCTTAGGCATTGTCTATTTTTATTGTATATTAGTGCTGCCAGCAGAAACACCCTCAGAGTACTGTCACCTTAGGGTGCCTCATAAGGCCCTATGAAGCGCCTTATAAGGTGCCTTATGTGGTGCCCTATAAAGCGCCTTATAAGGTGTCCTATAGGGGACATTATAGGGTGCCTTGGCAGACAGTGCACTTTATAATGTGCCCTATGGAGTGCCTTCTAGGGTGCCTTATGCGGCACCTTAGGTTACGCCACTGTGAGAGTGTGTTTGCTGGCAGCACTAATTAAAGTAAAACTAAAATTCCTCACAACCCAATACTTAAACATAATGCCTCTGTCAGCCTTATTCATTAGGCACACTGGGGAGTCAAACCCATGACTCCTGTACTATCAGTCAGTGTAGCAACCATTGTGCTACAGCTCTGTTTGTATGCTTGCATGTCTGCGCGCCTTCTTAAGATTAACGCACGGTAACGTGCCACGGCTCCCTCTAACGCTCGTTAATTTATGGCGCCTTGTAACATGCGTTATCGGTAACGATGTTCCGCCCATGTCCTTATTCGGGTATTTCTGCCTCTACCGCGGATCCTAACGTGAATGGCATTACCGCAGTTTAGTAAACATACCCCTCAGAGCTTGGAAAGAATTCAATGAGCTATGCCCTGCATGCTTTCCCTACTTGCTTAAAGTTCACATATTGCAGAGGTTAAACTTGGTTCTTCTGCTCTCTGATTTTTGTGCAGGGTTGCAGTCATTCTAACTTACCACCAATGATTATTATAATATTAATATATTGGTGTAACAGCTACATTCATTCAGTTGCTTCAATAGGTGCAGAGTGCAGCAGCTTATATGCTCCCTGGATGTGCAGATTTTGAACATATTACTCCATCTTTTTGTACACTGCACATACTTGATTTAAAATACTGGCTTTGCCATTAATAGCATATCATGGTATCCCTCCTATGTATTTTTAATTATACTGTACATTTCTTTGTCTCTCTCTGGTCATAATAGGCTTCATAATGAGCTCTTTTCTTGGTTCCGTCTTTAAAAGCAATGAAGGAAGCCCAGATATGCCTGCACTTTTCAAGTTGTTGGCCCTTTGCCATGGAATTCCCATTACCTCTCTGGTTTGAAATGTATGTTCTGAAATTTCACAAAGAGATCTAGCAGATGCGATATAATCATTTGTTTTTTGTGATTGGGCTTGATGTTTTTCATAATTTGCTGCATATCATTGTTCATAATTATTGTCCAATGTTTTAAACTAAAGCTGTGATAGGTGGGCTGCAAATAATTAATTAAGCATACATACTGCATGCATAATATGTACATAAAATAAAGCGGTAGGTGTGTATTCAGTACTGGCACTTGTGCATTACAGACTTCATCTGGGCAATTTATTTGTGGCAATAGTGAACCCTATAGAAGAGTTGTAAAAAAGAGTTGCCAAATGACAAAAAGCTATATTTCACTAATAAAATTATAAAAGCAAAACAAGTAGAATACCAAGTGGAAAGAAGTGACCGCAAAACAGACAAAATACACCCCTTTCTCTTCCACTGCAACCTAATTTGCATGTCCATAATAAAGAGACAAAATAGATTCCAGAAATATTCAGCAGTTTAAAACTGGCATACTGTAATTAACAACAGAGAATTTTAAAAGACTCAATTAGCTAAAAAAAAGTCCTGTGAATTTTGATCTAACCTATGCTGTTGATCATTCCTTTCAGAATTTTGTTAAAAACATACAATTAGAACATGTTTCTGGCTACCTGTAGATTTCTTTAGAATTCACACCACTTTTTGTAACCAAGACATGCAAAGCATTATAATAACCCCATATAGCAGTACAAAATGTCTACATTTTTTTAAACATTATTGAAAAATTTGAAACATTTTACAAACTTTAAAAAAATAATGTAAGTATGTCAGTGGCTAGGCATTTAAGCATGAAAGATAGACTCACAGATGAGAAGAAAACATTTCCTTTAGAAATCTTCACATTATTGTGGAAGATACCATTGATTTTGGTGCCGAAACTCAACCAGGGTTTTTGTTTTGCTTAGGTGCTGATTCTTTGATCCAGATGCCTAAACAATGTTTCATAATTTCTCAGAATATCACATCAACTGCCGCTGGAGTGTAGTTGACTTTTCTAGTGAGGGTTTTTTCCTGTGATGCCATGGTATACCACGTATTAGCACAGATCAGTTGCACTGTAAAATAGATTGGTTACAAATGGAAATAGCGCTTTCATCCATCTGGAAAATAAAGAGTTTGTACAGTAGGTTTTACACATGGTTCCTTCTGAAATTAAAGCTAGTTGTACATACATATCTGATTTGCAAATGGATAAGGATGATTTTAGAAGGGCATGCACATATGTATCCTATTTACCTGAGATGAAGGACACATTTAGAAAGAGTTGTATGGTTATAACCTAAACACTGACCCAAATAGCAACTGATCCTCAGCATCTCTGGCAGCTCCTTATTAGTCTCCACCCCACCCCTTTAGGAAAGGAATGGAGAATAAAATAATGACTATCATACTGCATCTGTATTGCTTCATGGTGCGACCGCACTTTAAGTAGGGCGTGCGATTCTGGTCTTCGTATCTCAAAAAGCTATAGAAGAATTAGAAGGGCCACCAAAATGATAATGAGGATGGAACAACTCTCCTATGAGGAAAGGCTAAAAACGCTAGGCCTCTTCAGCTTGGAGAAGAAATGGCTGAAGGTTGAAATGGTAGTGGTCTATATAACCTGAGTGGAGTGGAACAAGTAAATGGATATTGATTGTGTAATCTTTCAAAAAGTATTAAGATTAAAGGACATGCAATGAAGTTATAAAGTGGAACATTAAAAACAAATGGGAGAAAATATGTTCCACTCAAAACATTTTTAAGCTTTGGAGCTCATTGCTGGAGGATATCCCTCCTTCAGGAACTCACTGCAAACAGACTACGAAGAGCTGCCACAACCAACAAATTCACTATACCACACTCTAACACAAAATTCAACCAAGAAACTTGTCAAAGAGCATTTGAACTCTACGCACCGTCCCTTTGGAACTCTCTGCCAAACACAATAAGGAATATCACCAACCTCCCCTCCTTCTGCAGACTCCTGAAAACCCCTCTTAATCCTTGAACATTTTGGACCCTCCACCTAAACCCCCACCTCCCCCCGACATGATACCATCAAGTCAGATACTCTATGTGTAAATAGAGAATATACCATGTGTACATTGTCCTCATATTGTGAATAGTTTAATGATTGCAAATAGTTTGCTATTATAACTAAGGTGTTATTGGTTCCATGTAGCTATGTTAAATCTGTTAATTGTTATCTAAGATGATTTTTGTTCTTTGTAACTGATGTCATGTTCACTGTAAACCACTTTGACCTGGTGAAAAGCAGTATACAAGCATAGCTAAATAAAAATAAAATAAAATGGTAATGCAGTTAACATAGTTGAGTTTAAAAAAGATTTGGAAAAGTCCCTGGAGACAAAGTCAATATTCTGTTATTAAGGTAGATATTGATATAGCCACTATTTATTCCCAGGGTTAAGTAGCATAGAATCTAACTACTTTGCAATTATAGAAATAGGAAACTGGGCTTGATGAACCTTTGGTCTGACCTAGTATGGCAATTTTTATGTCATGATCTTATGAAGGTCATCATGCAAAATGGGGGTCCAATCCATGTTGCAAAGGAGTGAACAAGATGAGAGATGCACCGTCACCAGCTGGAGGCATGTATGTGGGCATATGTGAGTGTGTAGAAAAGAGGGAGATGCATCATTCCCTGAGGTATATAGTGATTAATTTTTAGTGACAGTAGTTTGACGAGATTTTGTAAGAATGTAAACAGTACCATGTCTGTATTTCCAGGACTGGGCTTCCGAATCAGATTTAAATGGCATTAGTAGCTATAGTCCCTTAAACAGAGCTCCCTAACCCTCTTCTTTAGTTTCTTCCTGATCCTGGGGTAGTTTTATTTTATTTATTTATTTATTTACTTTTATATACTGCACTATTTCAAGATCAGTGTGGTTTACATAGAACATTTAAAGACCCCTTCTATCAAACCAAGGGCTGCATGAGTCACCCAAGAAATTGGTAAGCCTTTCCCTTAGAAGCACAAGTAGAAATAGGTCAGTCAGAGCTCTGTGAAGCTCAGGCTTGAAGGACTACCAAAAGGAGCTGCTTCAAGGAAATAGATCTACACCTATGAATATTAATCTTTTGAAATAATCTCTAAATCTTGTGGGAGAAAGGGAATTCTTTGGGTTAAAACTGATAGATCTGTATATTTTAGAATTCATTGTTTTTGCTGAGTCAATCAGGTCTTAGGGACATGTTTATTAAACTGTGGTAATGTCATTCTGCGGTAAAGGTAGAGATGCCCATATAAAGGAGTGGGCAGGGCAGCAGTAAAGCTGTGTGTCAGATAAGGCGCGTTAGAAGGCGCATTAAAAGGCGCGTTATAAGGCACCATAGAAGGCACGTTCCTACGTGCCTTACGTGCCTTATAAAGTACCTTATAATGCGCCGTATAAGGCGCGTTATAAGGCGCCTTGTACTGTGCCTAATTAGGAGCCTTGTAACGTATTTTAAGGAGTGTTGATAGCTGTGGAGAGGGTAATGTGTGGCTGGCAGCACAGATCTGCAAAGATATGACTGTCACAGGCAAGCAAAATATCTGCCCTGGACAGGAGGGAACAAAAAGGAATGGAACCCATGACTTCTGCTTCCACAGTCATCAACATAACCAGTGAGCTACAGCTCTATAGTGTCTAACACACTGCTGGATGGCTACAGAAAGACTGCAGGTGACCACACAAGCTGTCTGCTGTGGTTATCAGGATAGAGTAGACCCACCCATACCCATGATGTACTGCAGATGCAGATCAGCAGCCTATGTCTGATCACAAGTTGGGGTATGCGCCACTGTAGCACACCGGCCTGGTAGGGGGAGCTGACCGTGTGTATTACTGGCACAGAGTAGCTACAGACCGTGACAGCATGCAGTTCCTGTGCTCACCCTGAGGGTGAAGTGGGGGGGCCCAGCACCAGGTCCACAGCACATGGCATGGCTGAAATAGGATGTGCTGCAGGTCCTTGTCAATGTCAGTGTGTCATAGGTAGTCCTTGCAGATGCACTTAGGATACACCTGTGTCCATCCATATTCCCCAGTCATGTCTAGCCCTTGTGGACTATGATGCACCCAGAATAGTACATATCCTGTGTGGGTGCCATGGTCACGGAATGCGTGAAGGATAGCATGCAGACCCTAAAGCAGATTATATGAGCACCACCAAACCCGCCCCTTTGGGTCAGAGAGGGGACCAGGATCCCCACCAACAAATCCACAGTCTACATCCCTGCAATGGTAGCAGTAGAGGGGACCATCGACCCCAGTCTTGCTGGGGATAAGATACCCTACAGGGCAGGCAATGCAGATCTGTACACATCCAGAAGGCAATGGCAGACAGATAGTAGGCCTGGAGATGCTCAGCTACCCCTCGCCACTATCTGAAAGCCTCCAGCTGCTGCACCCTGCAAGGTGTTCCAGCCATACACATACTAACTACAGACAGTCTGCTAGCTAGTCCATAGTGCATGTTCCTGGAGGGGATGTGAGCAAGAGAGCAAATAGAATGCTAGGTATCATAAGGAAAGGAATGGAAAATAAAACAAAAGATATTATAATGCCTCTATACCGTTCCATGGTGAGACCGCACCTTGAATATTGCATGCAATTCTGGTCACCGTATCTTAAAAAGGATATAGCATTATTAGAAAAGGTTCAGAGAAGAGCCACCAAAGTGGTAAAGGGGATGGAAGGATACTCCTATGAAGAAAGGCTAAAAAGGTTAGAGCTCTTTAATCCTGGAAAAGAGATGGCTGAGGGGAGATATGATAGAAGTCTATAAATTAATGAACGGAGTGGAATGGGTAAACGTAGATCGATTGTTTACGTTATCAGGATATAGAAAGACTAGGGGACATGCAATGAAGCTACAGGGTAAACTATTTAAGACTTAAAAAAGAAAATATTTTTTCACTCAACGTGTAATCAAACTCTGGAATTTGTTACCGGAGGATGTAGTAAAGGCTGTTAGTGTAGCTGGGTTTAAAAAAGGTTTGGACAAGTTCCTGGAGGAAAGGTCCATAAACCATTATTAAGAAGGGACCCAGGATATCAATGCTTGGCCCAGTACAAGCATTGTGGAACCTGTGTCTTTTGGGGAAACTGCTAGGTACATATGACCTAGATTGGCACTGTTGGAAACAGGATACTGGGCTTGATGGACCTTGTTCTGACCCAGTATGGCATATCTTATGTTCTTATGAATGGCGCACAACAAGCACCAACAGCATATGGTTATGTCAGCATAGCATGGTGGGGTGTCTGTGCTGGAGGGGGCAGTGGCACCTGTCTGCAGTGGACCCAGGCCATGCCCTGTACCAGTACGTGGTGTGCAGTGCAACAGAAAAAGTCTGGCAATGGAGACGTAAAGGTATGGCCCAGGGACTGTTGTGCTTCTGTGGCCTCATTGTGGTGCAGTACACACAGCCAGTATGACTACGAGCAGAGGGTCACAGCTGTGGATCCTGCAGAGCACATCACAAACCTTTGCCCTACTACGTAGATGCAACAGAAAAACAGGAAAAAAATCAGGAAATGTCTGGCTGAGGAGACATAAAGGTATAGCCCAGGGACTGCTGTGCCTCTGTGGCCCCACTATGGTGCAGTACACACAACCAGTATGACTCAGAACAGAGGGTCACAGGTTTAGGGCCAAGCTGTGGACCCTGCAGAACACATTACAAATTTTTGCACAACTATGTAGATACAACAGAAAAAAACAGGAAATGTCTGGCTGAGGAGAGGTAAAGGTAGTTCCAGGGACTGCTGAGCCTTCGAGGCAACACCATTGAGTAGTACACACAGCCAGTGCATCTAGGAGCAGAGGGTCACAGGTACAGGTCCCAGCTGCTGGAACCTGCAGAACACATCCCAACATTTTACCCTATGAAGCATATACAACATCAAACCATGCAATCCCCACAGCAGAGGCCAACAGGGGTAGAAACACCCACTCACACAGGTTCCACCTTCCAAATCATGCTGTACAGGCAGGCTGCTGGCCCCAGCATGGAGTTGCAGATAACATCACAGCACCACTGTTACCTCCTGCTCAGTTCAGAAATGTTGGCTGTGTGGCAGGCAGGGTTGTCAAACACCCCTATCATTGCACAGTACTGCAATAGGAGTGTGTGTGTGTATATGTCTATCCATAGTTTTGTGGCTGCCAACCCACCCTCGGCCCACATTCTCCAACTGTTACCAGCATTAGCCTGCGAATGCGCATAATGAGGAGCAAGGTAGTGTGGGTATGGGCCAGATAGGGTGAATTGGTCAGGCTGCATCTGCACAGGGAGTATTGCAATGGCTGGTACACTGTAGTGTCCGAATACCACCTGCATGGACAGGGTGGCCACAGCATGTCATGCTGGGAGGGCAGTCTCGCCCTGACTCAGCAGTAACCATGGCATGTCCATGTTCCTCCATAGTGTTCTATACTATCTGTCTCCAGTGATATCTGTGTGACCCCAGTTCTATGGCCCAATCACTGACATGTGCGTACGTGCTGTCCATCCTATGTCTGGGTGCACATGTTTTCTCACTGACCATGTACCACGGACTGGCCAGTGGCATGTCTGCAGTAAGTCTGTGCATGGTGAGAACACTGTGCATGCTGATGCAGTCCGACAGTGTTGTCTGATGATGCATGGCAGACTGTGGTATGTTGCAAGTGAGGATTCAGATGGCATTAATGCTGTTCTGCTGATGCTCTAGTCACAAGTATGTCTCATGTGCACTAGCCCTAGAGGGATATTCTTTGCCATCAGGAATGGGCTTGCTGGTCCTTCAGCCAGTCCTGTGGTCTCAGGCACCTATCCCTCCACACCCCCACCTACAAGATGGGTGTTATGGGGCCCTTGGGGGAACATAGTGTATACTACTCTGAACAGTAGGGGGACATGGTACATAACCCTCATAAGACACTGGACACCCCTCCACCCTGCTAACAGGTGGCCATGGCAGTCAGACCTTAACACTGGGTACACACTGATCTGGGTGGTCTCTGGTCCCAGGGGGACACCTGTGAATATGTAACACAGATGGGCACAGAGGTGCCTTTGGCTCACTGCCTGGGACACCTGCCACACACTGCCAGTGATGGGGATGTACAGCAGGACCTATATGTAGCACCACATGTGCTGAGGACCTAGTGCTGGGCAGCCATTCATACCCTCAGGGTGAATACAGAACCTGCACAATGGCAGGGTCCGTAGCTACTCTGTGCCAGTATCACGCATGGAAGTCCATCTTACCAGACTGCGATAACAGAGAGGTGCAGACCACATTTGTTGATCTGCTGTGGACCACTGTTCGGCATGTGCAATGCATCATGGGTGCTGTGCGGTTACCCTAACATGGTGCACAGAACAGACGGTCCATGCGGTGACCTGCTGTCCCTCTGTACCAAGGCATTGCTGTACAGCAGACCATAGAGGTATAACCTACTGGTTCATAGAATGACGTTCCAAACTGTGTCTATGGGTTCAATTCCCTATTGTTCCCCCCTCCCATGAGTGCCAAACTCAGATATTTTGCATGCCTCTAACACTCATCTTTTTGCAGATATGTGCGGCCAGCCCATAAGAGACTCACCACAGTGGGCGACATTCCTTTGGTCCAGTTATCTTCGTCTGTCAGCTGAGTGGAGTCTGGACTGCCTGTGCAGGCTGCCACCACAGGTCATGCACTGTGGCCCTGTCCTGCATTGTGCCTCTAAGTTGCCTGCCTCGCCTGTACCTCAGCTGTATGGTACCACTACACCTCTGGTGGTAGGTGAGGCAGGGGAGGGGGGCAGGGGCGGCAGGGGATGGGAAGGGGGCAGGGGCTGAGGGTGAGGGTGAGGGCATGGCCAGTCCCAAGCGGCACAGGCCGCCAGAGGGCACTGGGGGCCCCAGTCATCTGCCCCACAGTGCCAGTGATGGCCCCCATCTGGCCACGGGCCTGCCCCACATAGCCGCAAACAGGCGCACCATACATGCAGCCACACAGACAAGGGGAGATGTGTGTCTGTGCGGGTGCATGTGCGGCCTCCGCATGGCTGCGACTGTGCATGCCCAGGCACATGCCCAGCAGCAGCACGCCTGAATCCTGGGGCGGGTGATGGAGACCATGGCTGTGGTGGCTGACTGGATGCGCATGCTGAGCGACAGATGTGCGGCAGGTGCACCTGGCCAGCCACCTGGCAATAAGGGCCCCCAGGGGGTGTGAGTGTGGGCACCATGCATGCCACCCCTGCCCTGTTCTAGCCGTGCCCTGGGACTGCCACCACTGCCGGGGACTGGGGTAGTAGGGCCCATGCACGCACAGGGTCCCACAGCTGTTTCTCCCCCAAATAAATATTGTAAATATGACATAGTCATGATGATCAGCTGTTCCTTATTGCAACATGTCAGTGGGGTATGAATGACAGGTGTGAGCATATACATGTGTGTCTGTGTGCATTACAATGTCCCATACATGGTACCATACCCGTGACAAGGGCAGGGGATGGGCATGGGCGGCACCCGATATATCACCACAGGTGAACACCATCACACCCATGACAGGGACGGCATGGTGCAGTAGGGTGGACAGTTCAATGCACATGGATGTGGGGATGGTGGACAAAGGGGCAAGCAGGGTGGTGGGCTGGGGGGATGGAGAGGTGCTCCAATCACGGTGTGCGAGGGACAGGGGTGGGGATGGGTGGGGGTGCGCATATGCGGAGCAGATGGGGTGTGCCATGGGGCAGGTGTGGGGGGGGTCATAGTGCCTCCAGGCAGAGGGCAGGGGGGCCCAGAGACCATAACCAGGGATGCAGGATGCCAAGGGATGGGTGGCGGTAAGGGGTCCTGGGGGGTGGGGTCTAACTCACACCACTGTGGCTGGACACGCATGTATGGGGAGGGGGTGGGAATGTACAAGGGCATTGGTGTGGGTCAGGGTACTGGACCGATGTGCCCTGTGGACAACTATGGGAGATGCACAGTATACCCAGCAAACACCTGGGAACCGTTGCAGGCCCCATGGGAAGGGGAGATGTGGCCAGGCCGTGCAGCATGCATCTGACTATGTACAGCAGTGGTGTTTATGTGTCTCAGGAGATGGGCCCACTGGGGGGGCACCTCCATGGCACACATCACACTGACCAGGAGAGGGCAGAGAATGGGACACCAGCAGTGTGCTACCAGAAGTGGACATGTGGACGGGACAGACAGCATGGATATGTCACTGGGCATACAGGGTATGATGTCCAACTGATGAGATGTGGATGGCACTGCACGGAGACATATCTGGCACCACACCAACATGCTCTAAGCAGGTACCAGTGGGGACAGGTGGTGGGGGGCAAAGGGACGGGGGGGGGTCCAGACACTGGTGGGGCAAGGGGCTGCAGGGGTGTTGGGGGGTCAGTGGGTTGGTGGGGGTGGCATGGCTGCTGCCACGATCCATGGTAATCCTAGCTGGGGGGGGGACACAGATTGGCTGAGGGGGTGGCATGGGGTCAGTCTCCAGGGCAGCATTGGGTAGGGCAGGGTGTACATGTGGCTCTCACAATAACCACAGGACATGTGACTTCTTGCAGTGCTGCATGTGCAGCCATTTATTTCCCATGCAGTCTACTGCGCTTTGAGCGGCCCCTCCTATCCCATGGTGCAGGAGCCACAGCTGCTGCTGATGCTGCTGCTGGCAGACCATGTTGTTCCAAGGGGGTCTCCCGGCCAGCTGCCATAAGCTCCGCGCTGGCAGCTATGGCCCATGCTGATGCAGCCAGGACCCTCATCTAGGCCAGGCTCCCCTCCACCACCAGCCCCTGGTGCTCCACTGCGTGGCACATGCGGCATGCCTCGTGCCACTGCCAGTGCTGTTCTCACAGGACCACACGCAATACATGCCATACGCCTGTGGGGGAGACAGGTTGTGCGCCATGAGACATGGTTTTCACCTGCCACCTGTACACATGCAACATCATATACACACAGTAGGACCACACCTTGCATTGCCATACGCCACTTCAGAGTGCGCCCTCATCTCCCCAATCACCTCCATCAGGGCAAACAACACATCCTGTGTGGCGTGTTGTGGTGCAGCAGGCTCTACTGTCCCCTTGGCTGCAGTGGCAGGTGGCATACTGTCTTCAGCCGGCCCCTGGCTTGGCCCGCCGTCACCCTCCAGAGGTGGTGCTGGACCCCCCACCTCCACCTGTGCTGCAGCTGTCCCTCCTGGCAGCCCCGCCTCCAGCCCCACATCATCAAGGGGCCATGGCCTGGAGTCTGGCTGCTATGCCCCCTCCCCCACGTCCTCGATGGCATGTATGTCACCTGTGGGGGAACAGGATACACAGCTCAGGTGAGGCCTGGCTGCCTGCCTGTCCTTGTCACACCCTGTATCTATGGACCATGTAGGATGCAGAGCACCCTGGTCAGTGTGCGGGTACCCAGGCTGCCTACGTGTGGCCATGGATGTTACCAGTGCAGGGATTTGTGTGGTACCATCCCATGTTCATGTCCCAGATGCCTGCATGTGTGTGTGACTGGGAGCACCCCACATGGCCAGACGTGACTGTTGGGGTGGGGCTGGGGTGCTGTGCCAGTGCAGCTGGGGACAGATGTGCCCTGTTGTGGTGGGGATATGCGTGCATGGGTGCAAGGGCCGGGCTGGGGTGGGCCTGTGGTGGTGCAACTGGTGGTGGGCTGTGGGTGGCTGTGTGTAGCAGGTGCATGTGTGGGTATGAGCCACACGGGTCTGTGTTGGGGCCCCTATGCCCCCCACTGGTGCCGCACATTGTATATTGGTGCCTCCTGTGTCTGGCATCCAATGCTACCATGGCCATTCCCCCCCCAGCACATGCAGCCACCCATCCCGTGCCACCCCATTGCCACCTGTGTCCCTGCACCCAGTGCTTATGGCACACATAGATGCAGTGCACCTCTGTCTCCCCCACGTACCGACCTGTGTGGCCTTGCTATCCTCACCACCCCTGCACTGTGTCCCAACAACACATTGTCACCCAACGCTGCTACCATGGGCCTGCCACCCCTTGCCCCTGCACCCTTATACCATGCCGTGCTGACCCACATTCAACATTGCCACATCCACCCCCATTCTGGCCCCTGTACCTTCAGCTATGCCTGTGCTTCCCCACTCACTGCCTCTGTGTTGGTGCCCTCCCCTCAATCTATTGCAGCCATACCCTGCTTCTGCAGTTCCGACCCCTCTCTGCCCACCACCCTGCTCCCCCTGAACCCTCTCCCAGCGGGGGATGTCACCCTCGGCACCTGCCCCCATGGACCGCTTTCGCTCCCTGGGGGGATATCGGCATGCAATGCGCCTGATGCACGTCCATGGCCCCCACCCATCCCACGACCCACACATTTTCCAGTGCCATGTGGGGTGCATGCCCTGCACCTCCTGCCCCAGCTTCAGGACATGATCCCCCCATCTCTGCTGACCAGACCTGACATGCGCTGCCTGACACCTGCTGACCCCCTGACAGGTCTGCATCTGGATCCGTGCTCTGTCCTGGGGTCCCTGCGTTCACCCACATGCCTCATCCCTTTGGCTGGGGTGATGGTGTCGGGCCCGGCACCCCCCATACCAAACCGGCCCCCCCTTCCGACCCGGTCCCAGCACTTCCAACATTGGCTGGTCCGTTGAACCTTGGTCCCCCTCTGCCCCCTCCCCTGCTGGCTGGTGACTGCTGGGTACATCCTTGTGTCTGTGTTCTTGGTTGGGTGTATGGCTCTGTACTGTCCTCAGTGGCCCCCCACCCTAAGCAATGCTACCTCTGTGTGTGTACCTGTCGCTGCACCCCCACTGCTATGCCATCCCCAGGGGTTGTACCCTATGGTTCTGTTCATAGCCTGCTCGTTTCACCCTGTTTACACAGTCCCTTGGTGCACTACCCATGCTCATGTGTGCAGTGGCAGTCTGTGCACCTTGCAGGACTATTCTTGGCACAGGGCCATGCATGGAAGGTATCAGCACGCTGTCCATGCCCCTTTCGGTGGTTCTGTGGACTGCCAGCCCATGAATGGGTGAGTGGGGTCCCTGGACCTGGCCGTGCACCTTTGGAGGGCCCTGTTGGGATTGGCAGGTGTCCTGGGATGGCAATGCCTGTTGGCAGGTGTTGTGTTAGGGCCACACTGTGTGGTGCTGGGGACATGGTGTGGGGGTGGTGTGGGTGTGTGGGATGGTGACCCCCATTGGGCCAGGTTTTGGTCTTTTGCATGTGTGGGGTCTGTAGGTGGTGGCTTACACTGTGCATGGCTGACAGGGGGCTGTGGTCCAGGGGCAGTGTGGGGATGGTGCACCAGGTGTGGGTTATGTCATATGTTGCATGGGACTGGCTGAGGACATGCGTCTCTGTGGGACCCCTGACATGGCTCCCCCACCTCCCTGCATCTGTCCCTTCTCTGTGGGACCCCGACATGGCCCCCCACCCCCTGTGTCTGTCCCTGCACTCGCTTGTTTATGGTCTGTCACCGGAACACCTCTCTGCATCTTGCCTGCATGTGGATGCGCTGTATCCACCGCAGGGGGCAGGCCGTGTATGTACATGGGCCCGAGTCAGTCTGCCAGGCACTGCTCCAAGGTGGTCAGGGTGGCCCACTGTGTGGACCCCCACCAGTGCCCTGCACATTGTGCCTCTCACATGAGAGTTGGGCACAGATGTTTCTCTTGATGTTGCAGTAGCGCTTGCGGAGGCTCTCTATGTCGCAGTGTGGGCCCCCTGCTGCCGTCACCTCTTCCTGGACCTCTGCCCATGCCCTTGTGTGCATGCCAATGCTGGTGGTTGAGCTCAGCCGGCCTAAGAGCACCTCAAACCTGTCCAGGATACTAGCCAGGAGGAGGCCATCTCCTCATGGGTGAAGCGGACTGTCCTCATCCTGGCTCGCACCTCCAGGCTGTTCTGGTGGGTGGTGTATGACCCTGGATGGGCCTGCCCTCTCACTTTCTGGATCTGCAGTGGTGTGGGCTGCTGGTGGCTGCTGGCTGCACTCCCCTCCTACCTCATGGTGTCCCTTATCCTCCATGATGTGGTGCATACTGTGTACCATAACCCTTGGTGTTATGGGCATGCTGTGCCCAGTTATGTACCTAGGGTGTGGTCCTATGCATGTTCCACATGGGTGTTGCACACATGCACAGTAGCACACATTATGTTTGCATGCACTCCACTGAGATTGGGTCTACGGTGCGTTCACGTGCACATCTGTGGATGCTAGTGCATGGGGACACCTCGTCTGCCCCATATGAGCACCGCTCCCATCCCACACATATGTATGCACCTTATGCATGATGTATCTCGTCCTGCGCTGTGTGCACACAAGGTATATTCCTAGGCATGCTACGCCCTTTTCCTATACTCCCGGTCCTCAGATCTATCCTTGGCATTGCTATTGGTTTGCACCGCTGCATACACGGGCTGTTTATCCTCCGGCGTGGTTCATGGTGTGTGCACGCACACTCTGCAGTTTATCATTGCTTTGGGTGCTGTCTGTTACATACGGCGTGTTCTGACGCACATAGGTGGGTGACGTGGCATGTCCCCATGCGCTACTCTGTGTCACACATATGTGTGGCCATCCTGCATGCACGCGTTGGAATGTGCCTTGCATTCTGCCCTCACCTACGTGTCTGGGCGGGGCACACAGTGTGAAATGCCATACATTTGTGCGATGCTGGGGTATGAGGACATGCCACGTGCTCCAACCCTCATTCAGCATACCCAATCATAGAACATGCATTTTGGGGAACGCGCTTTTCTGCGCACTGTCATGCCCTCATCACCTGCCTCTAGCCTAGAGGGGTGTGGTATCGGAGGAACTTCTCTCGATTGGCTTGGGCAATCTAACTGTCCCCAGGAGTATCTTGGGATATGTAGTTTGCCTTCAAAAATGGCTTCAAGAAGAAGTTGTAGTCATGGTCAGGAGGTAAGGCAAAGTGACAGAATTTTATTTCTTATGCAAAAGTTCCAGTACCCTGTACACAGGACTCCTTCTTATGCAGGATTATTGGTAATACAGAACTAGAACAGCATAACTGCTTCACAAGCTTCAAACACACACAGCTGCTTCAAACGTTTCTCAGCCCTGAAAAACAGCACTTCTTTAGCAAGGGTAAAAATGCCTCTTTTTAGCATTGCCTTGTAAAACAATTAATGGCAACAATAAAACAGTCCCCTTGGAACAAAAGCTTCTTCTTAACTCCCTTCCCGGATTAGTTTAAACCAAAATATGGGAGACACGGGCAGCAAATATTCACCAAGCTTTTTAGCTTCCCTGCAAGTTTTCCTGGCTGCGTCACAAACCTCCGGGTGCTAGCAAAAATATATCCGGCCTCCTGTCAGTTCTCTGGGTCTTGTTATTTCCAGCTTTAGGAGACCTTTCTCAGAAAGTGTTAGCCCTCAGCATAACGGTTCAATGCACTTGGCTTGGCATAAAGTACAGTCCATAGGAATATCCCTAGCCCTCAAGTCATCCTCAGCAGTATCGACTTGCATATCTTCAATTGTTGAAGCAGTGTCCTGTTCTGAGTTCTCAAAGCAGTGCTCAGTAAACAGCTCCCCCTTGGGTCCTAGAGTCACTCCTGTTCCCAGCTCTACCTGAAACAGTCGGTCAGTACCTTCAGCCTTTGGCCCATCTCCTCGGCTGTGTTCCCTATGGTTCAGCTCCTCCCAGGGCTCTCCTCTATGGCTCCGCTGCGTCTCCAGCTTTTCTTGACTCTCCTGAGCCTCTTGTTTCTCCATCCCCCCTTGTTACTCCAGCTCCCCTTGTTTCTCCAGCTCCACTCTCTTTGCCTTAGCAGGGGTTTATATTTCCACCTCCAGGGTTCCAGCCCCTCCTCCTCCCTTCTGGCCCTTCCCAGGTGAATAATCTCTTCTCATGCCTGCAGGGACCTCATAGAAGTCTGGGTGTGGCACCCTGGGCTTTCTCTCTCTCTTCTTTCTCTCCTTTCGTGGGCCCTGAGATCCAGGCCAGGCAGGGATTTCATGGGTATCGGTGTACGCAGGATTCAGGTTACCCTTGAAATACACAACTGGGCTCCCCCTAAGTCCAATTCCATGTCCTTTTCTATTCTCATGGGTTCAAGACAGGCATCTCTGTCACAGCGCGCTACAGCGTTATGCTTCTGTTCATGCAGGGCATTGTCTCATGCTGTTGCTGGTGTATATCCCAGCATCATCAGGTGTGTCAGGTTTGCTCTGATTATTTTCCGCACCCCACACCCTATTTAACATCTACCTCTGCTCCATCTCATGTCTATCATGGCTCAGATCGTGAATGCGGGTTGTGCGGTGGTGGCATTGGTGGAGCTGGCGGAGCTGCGGTTGCCTGAAGGGGGAGATGGTGTCCCTGGGGCTGTGGCACTGGGCTTGGATGCAGTCCCGCTGCAACTCAGACCTGCAGCTGTGGGGGCTCCACAGGCGGAGGTGATACCAGCACAGTGCCATAGGCGTGCTGAGGCATGGCCCTGCCTGCCATGCCTCTACAGGCCCAGGCCCATGCTCCAGGACATACGTGAGGACCAGGTCATCTCCATTTACCATCTGGACACAGGGGCTATTAGGAAGCTCTATGAGGATCTACGACCTGACCTTGAACCCCGGACTGCCCAGTCACATGCCATACTGGGATTGGCCAAGCTCTTGGCTGCCCTACATTTCTTTGCTTCTGGCTGTTTCCAATCCTCAGTGGCCGCAGTGGGTGGGATGAGCAGGCCAACCTTCTCACGCTGTCTCCACCAGGTACTGCGGGCCATGGTCAGCCGGGTTGGGAATTACATTGCGATTCCTAACAGTAGGCAACATTGGGGGGCCCTGGGCCAGGCATTCCAGTGGATTGCAGGGATACCACACGTGATGGGAGCTATTGATTGCACACATGTTGCACTGGTCCTGCCACATGACAGGGAGGTTGTGTTCCGCAACCGCAAAGACTACCATTCCCTGAATGTGTAGGTTGTTTGTGATGCAAATATGCATATTCTGAATGTGGTTCCACAGTTCCCAGGGTCAGCCCATGACTCCTATATCCTGCAGCACTCGGCACTGTTGGCCAATTTGAGGCCGGACAATATGGGTACTGTGTCCTGCTGGGTGGGTATTTACCATATCTCACATGCGCATACAGTGTATGATATCTGGGGTCCCATTGTCACCTGTGTCCTCTGCATGCCTTTCCTTGTGTTGTGGTTGTGGGGCACTTCCTTGTATGGGGCTTTGTACAACGTCACACCCTGTCACCGTGGACGTGGTCACGTACTTCCGTGTGATTCTAAACATCTCTATGTATACCATGTGAGCCTCATTGCTCATCTGGGTGTCTCGGTACACATGTGGGTGACACTGGTATCTGCTACTGCTGTTCTGTTGAACAGGTCTTATGTACAGGGATACTCTGGGCACATATGGTATGTCCCTTCTATGGCTGGGTGTGACACCTCTTGGTTGACAACTACTCCAGCACATTTATTTATTTAGACAGTTTTGTATCCTGCCTTATCCTTCAATCAAAGCGGTCACAACACAATTAGGGGATACATTTAACATGTGGGGATATGAGACACAAACACACTAATACTTACAGGGAACATGGGCAATGGAGGGTTAAGTGGCTTGCCCGAGACCACAAGGAGCACCTGTGGGACTAGAAACCCCAGTCCTTCCGGCCCAAGGTTGCTGTCCTCTAGTGGGATTTGTACCCCCGACCTTCCGGCCTGAAGTACCTTGCCCCAACCACTAGGCTACTCCTCCCTATTGGCCCACATGGCCTCCCTATTGGCCTCCTCCCTATTGGCCCACATGGCCTCGGACATACTGCACACGCAGATGTACATGTATATGACTTTGTGGTGTGTCCCTCATGGACTCCATATCCAATGTGTGTGTGTGTGTGCTGTCCAGGAAGGGGGGTAGGTATGCGCCCAGAACCGTCCTCATGCTGTACAGTGTGTATGGGACCTATTCTCCATTGTCCATGTGTGCAACAACAGTGGGTGGAGCTGTAGTCGCACTTGACATCACACATGTTTGCTGTTTGTCTGTCCACGTTATCTTGTCTCTACTGCCATTCTGACCTGGACCCTCAGGTATGTGTTCCAGTGACATCTGCTGTGTGTGCACTGTATCATGGGCGGCACATGGTTGCACACATGTGCATCTCTGCCACTTCCAGTATACTTTGCCACTGTCGGCCAGATGCCTTCACACCTGCCACTTCTGCTGTTTGGGTACAGGTTTTTGGCCATGTGTTTGGCCTGGATACAGTTGATGTGTGTTGCCCTCATAAGCCTTTCCTGGGGTTCTGGGTCTCCCAGCTCCAGATGCTGGTGCAGTGCCATCGTGTGCCATTCTATGATGTTGTATGTTTGTGTCCCTGTTTATCTGTTGTCCAGTTAAACTTTGCTACTTCTGTGCTTTTGTGTGTCCATCATCTCCCGCTTGACCGTACCACATTTCTTTCTGCAGGTGATGCAGGATATGGCTGTTGTGCCTGGTTGCTGACCCCTGTGTGTCTCCCACAGCCAGGTGCAGAGATGAGGTACAATGAGGCCCATGCCTCCAGCCACTCAGTCATTGAGCGTACCTTTGGCATTTTGAAGAGTCGCTTCAGGTGTCTGGATAGGACCAGCGGTGCCTTACAATACAGACCCATGACTGTGGCACATATCATTCTGACCTGTTCCATCCTGCACAACATTGCTCTCAGGCACAATGTCCCAGTCGAAATTAATGAGGATCTGGAGGATGATCCTGTGTGCCCTCCTGTACGTGGCTGTGGTGACACACATAAGGGGATGGCAGTCAGGCAACATCTGATTGAGGAGCTGTTCTCCTGTAAGTTCTGCCTATGTGGAGATGTGCATATGTGTGGGTGGATATACAGGTAAGTGTACTGTGGGGGCAGTGCAGAATTACACATATCTGTGTTTCCCTCTCCACTGCACCTATGTTGTTTACACGTGTTTGGCCTGTGGCTCCATCCCCCATATGCTCCAGTTGACAAGCATATGGCCATTGGCCTGTGCACATTTTGGGTGTTTAAACACTCTATCTAGGGCACATGTTACTGTTTCTCCAGGCACAGGGTTTGGGGTTGGTGGATAGCACACACAGCCTTCCCTGGCATTGTGGCATTACACAACATCAGTGTATCATTGCATGGACTGTAATGATTGTCTCCACTGGTCACTGATTGTGCACAGAAATGCCGTATGCAACTTGCAGCATGCTCACCTTGTCTCACGGTGTATGTCTCTGTGTCTTTGGGGCATGTCTAGATGACGGTACCTTCTGATGCCCTCTGCCATTGTCTGGTGCAGGGATGTGTCTGGCCACCTGTGCTGTGGTGTTCACCCGTCTCTCTGTGACCTTCTGCTTTTGCCCTTGTGTACATTGTGTGCATGTGTCTATGCATGTGTCATGTATTGTTGCCTGACGTGTCTCATGTTTGCTGACAGGACACTACACATCAATGTTTCGGGTACACACAACTCACCATACCTTGTACATGTGCCACTGACGGCTGACCATGATGACGTGGTGATGGATGCATTTCATTGACATCCACAGCCTCTACTGTGGCCCCTTGTGCCCTTTGCCTGGCTCAGACAGTCCCCATCAGACACCTGATGTACAATGAAGGTAGGTTGCACCTTAGATCTTCTGTGACTGACATCCACGTGTAGATGTTTCTTTTGGGCTGTTTGTATCATCGTGCCTTTCTGTGGGATCTCTGTGCACCACCACTGCTGGACATGCTGTGGACCTCTAGGATGCCTGTGTCACATGGGCATTGACATGACCATGTTGAGATGGTAACCTAGTCTGCAGTGCCATCTCTTGCCATGGTCAACATGCACTGTGCTGTGTGTTGTGGCTGTGTCATGTTTTAATATCTGGGCATTCATTATACACATAATGTGCTGTCACTGTCTGCATTGTGACCTGATGGTGTGTGTAGAATACCTTTACCTTTTCTCTACTCCTTTTAACACAGGGCACAGCCAACACACAAGACACATCTACTACGCTGCATCTGGAGTCCCCATAACCCAACTGTGGTTGGACAGGACACCTCCATGCAACGGTCCCTGGGTGATGGTGCCAGTGGGATATGGACCTATGCGAGTCAGACACATGCCTATGTTGGACATCATTGTTGGCCTGCTACTTTGGGCATCACCGGGGGGATGGACACATCATTGCTGCCATGCTCTGTCTGGGTGTTGCGTTTATCACAGCAGAGACACATCACTTTTGCATTGCTGTGGAACATTGAGACGTCACTCGTGACTTTGCATGGCCATGTAATCTGGGATGGTCATAGCTGGACTTGTAGGGTCACAGGTGGCATTTGCACTGTGGACACTTGTCCATACATCGACAGCATTAACTCACATGCGCGCTGTATATTGTACATCCATCTGACATTGTGTAACTGTGCATGGCCAATGTGTGGGGCTCGCATCACAGGCATTGCACCAATATTTGGCTACACAGGTACATGCAGCCATGTATGTGGCACAGGAGATACATATTGTAGGTACTGCTTATTTGTGTGGCTAACTTCCACTTGTACATGACACAATATTTGCATCCAGAACACTGTGATGCATGCCACCATCTCTGATTGCTGTTTGACCATCGCAGGAGGTGTTACAGTGGATGTGGGGCAGCACGCTGTGGTGTTTCAATGTACATAGTGCATGTGCATGTGCCTGACTTGTCTCTTGTACTGGTGCATGTGCCTGGGTGGGATTTGTGTGGGTATGTGCACCATTGTGGACGTCTCTTTGTAGCTCTACGTACATGTTATTGTGTGTGTTTACTGGACAGATGTGGCAATCTACATTGATTTTCAGGCTTATCTTTGCATATGTGCACAGTCCTCTTTCTGACATGACATTGCTCTGCTCACATTGCGCAAGTACCTTTGCATTGTGGCAGCGGGTGTGTCCATTTCCAGGCTTCATTTGTGCAGTCCCTGTACATTGCCATATTATGACTGTTCCTGTTTCCATGGCACACATTGCGGTGTGACTTCCACATAGTGCTACCTCTGTATGTTAGTGGGATCCCAACTTCTTTGGTTTTTGCCCACATGTGACTCTTGTTCTGATACCGTGTCTTCATGTTGCATTGTGTCACTGTTTTTGATGCCATGTGTGCATTAAAGGTGTTTATTTATAGCAATTAAGAGTTTTACAACTCCACGTAAGGGAGCTATAATTATTTGTATTTTCCTGATATTTTGATTATCTCTCCTCTCCTTGATGTGTACTGATTTTCTTTAGTGTACTCTTTGTTTGAATTGTATCCTGTTTACTTGGATTTGTTTTCCTTTGTTAGTTTGTATTCAGGAAAGAAAAACCTTAAATAAAAGATTTAAAGGTGTTTATTTACATGACTACCTGATGTCTGGTCTTTCTCAGCACATCACATGCTGTTCAAGGGACATCTACACTGCTCTATGACCCACTGATACCCACACATTAGGTATACACATCTGAGGGGTGGTGCTGGGCCATTGGGACATGACATCATTGGCATGTTTGTGCATTTGTTGTGCATTGTGTATGCACTTCACTGTGTGGCAGCATGATATTACATCTCTGTATCTTCCCTTTAGACCTTCTTGCCTTGTGTGTGTGTTGTCAGCCTGGTGTGCCTGCCTGACATGTGCCACCTGTCGGCTGTGTGTTCTGGTTCTGTGGCCATGATGGTACAGACATGTACTACTACTACTACTGAGCATTTGTAGAGTGCTACATGGAGAATGCAGCGCTGTGCAGACAGGTGGGAGACATGTTCTGCACATCAGAGATTACTATCTAGTCAGCATGGACACAGATGGCGTGGGAGGGATACCACTGGGGACATTGGGGGGGGGGGGTGTCAGGGGAATCATGCTTCCATGGCTGTAGTGAGAAAGTGTGGTTTCATCCTTGATTTGTGGGGGGTTGGAGACGGTGCCTGCTGTACAGACAGTGGAAGTTTGCTCACGGCGTACGGGGCATCACAAAGAGAGGGGAGGAGTGTGGGGTTAGCAGTAGGGGTGTACTGCACAAGTGGTAGGTGTCTGCTTGGGGCCGATGTTTTCAGGGGGGTTTGTATGGGGAGATGGGAGATGAGGGGTGGTGGGGAGCCACAGAGTCTCTGCATTTTGAGCTCAGCAGGGGATGTTTGATATGGGTACGGTAAAGGTTAGGGAGTCTTTGACGTGACCTGACAAGGGGGGTAGTGTGGCCATGACTGGCCTGGTGCACGGTTGGATGCACAGCAAATTGTTGCACACATTTATGGGTAATGAGGTGTGTCCAGGTGAGACCTGCAGAGGGCAGACTACTGAGGTACTGATGGGATGTGATTGGGCAGTGCATGGGCATATTGGTGGTGGTGTTTAGGGTGGATGGGGCGGGTACCACTGCTGTTGTGGAAGAAGGGGGCAGGTGTTAGCTTTCAGATGGCTGTGTGTCATGACCGGGGGTGAAGGGTCAGGGATGGGCCCAGATTGCGGCCTGGGGACACTGGGGGAGGTACAGAGTTATCCACAGACATCGACAACAAGGGGGGCAGGGAGGTGTTATGATGATGGATGGGAGGTAAGGTCGTGCCCATCTTCACTTTCAGGCCGTTGTGACACATCCAGGCAGCAATGTCGTCATGACAGGCGTGGATCATGGTTTGGTTAGCCGGGGAGGGTTCAGACGTGTGTAGGTGGCTCTGTGAGCCATCAGTATCTAGCTGGTACAGCCAGCCATGGGTGCTGATGGGCACACCAGGGGAATGTGTATGGAGGGGGTAATAGTAGATCCACGCCAGATTCTTCGGGTGCACCATCCGGGTGCGGGTTGCGGGGGAGGGGGTAGGTGTATAGGTATTGTTACAGTGTACCGTGTATGGGTATAGTTACATCACAAAGTTTAATCTCACTACTTTCATTACTGCCACACCTACTGCACCGGCACAGTGAGAGACATGGCGTGTTGGTTAGGATACAGTACCTCAGGCCAGAGGGCTGTGGGTTCACATCCTACCTGGGGACAGCAACGTCAGGCCTGTGGGACTGGGGTTTCTAGTCTTATTGGCATTCCTTGTGGCCTTGGGCACGCCACGTGACCCTCCATTGGCCACCGCTTTATTTGATGGGTAAGGCGGGATAGACAACTGGTTACTTACAGAGATAACTCAGTACTTATGTCTGGCACTGCCCCTTGTACACAGCGCTGCACAGACATATCGGGCAGACACCCTACTCACCACCGCTTTCATTCTAGTTAGGATAAGTGAGAGAATGTGGGAGCAGGGATAGGAGAGGCGATGGTGGAGGAGGATCAGGATAGTTAGAGTCCACAGGCAGCAGCGGGTAGGTGAGCTCTCAGCATGGATTGGATGTGTGTTTGCGAGGGTGCCTGGCACACAGACCCCATGATTTTATCCCAGGCGTAAGGTGCATCAGGGCGAGGGACGCGATGTGTGCTGTTCGCAGTGGAGCAGAGGGGCCGTCCGTTTCAGCACTGTGATCCAGTGTGTGCCTTTTGTGGTAACTTGTTTGCATTGTGCTTCCTTTCCTGTGTTCTGCTAACCTGCCCATGCAATGGCTGCAGCCTCGTCACCTCTCCACACACCCTTCCTTCTCTGCGCTGTGCGCCACAGTGTGCCCTCTCTGCAGCCTATCTGTCGCATATTGTGTGTTACATATGGCTATATCTTTGTAGTGTCCATGTGACCAGTCGGCTTGGTGGATTGGTACTGCTGTTGTTGGCTGGTCTGTGCCACATCACTGTGCAGGTTGGATTCTCACATGCTCCTTTTTCGTTCCGTTTCCCTGGTCCATGGGCCGTCCACATAGCTGTCCCTTCAGCCGGCCCCTGACACCCTTCATGTATCGCTCCCATGCTCTTTTGCATGCTGTTTACTCTGCATTATATCTCATGGTGTGTGTGCATGTGTTTCTATGTGGCTCCCGTCCCACTTACAGACTGTGATATGAGCTGTGGATGCCTGTTGTGCATGTGCATTGCATCAAGGTGACTGTTTGGGTTGCCCTCTCCTGGCACACAGCAGGCATTTTGTGTGGTGCCCTGCAGTGTTCTTGTATGCAGCCATTGCTGTGGAACTCACAGTGGTGGTGTGGCCTACTGCTTTGTGCAGTGGTTTTCAGGCCAGTGGTCATGGGTTCGCTCCCTCTTTGTTCTCCTTCTTTTATGCCTTTCCTACACTGATATTTGCCATTCCTGTAACAGTCATATCTCTGCTGATCTGTGCTGCCAGCACATATTACCCTCATCACAGTTGCCAACCATCCTTCTGCCTGTCTATCTGCATCTGTCAGCTGTGTGGCACCCAGTGTTCATGTGCAGGCTGCTACCCCATGTCCTGCTTTTCAGGTGCCTTCAACCTACGGTGCCTTATGGAGCACCTTGCTGGCACCTTATACGGGGCCTTCAGGGGGTGGTTGCATGGTGCCTTAGGTTAGGGCAATGTCATCTTGTGGACACGGGAGGATGGAGTGTGAGGGGGAGTAAACTTGGAAAGGTGGAGGGGCAGAGGGATTGAGTAGTTGACTGGTGAATGGTTAAGTTATGCTACTTCAAGTTATTCCCTTTTAATATTAATAAACTGTTTTGCATGTATTTGTATGTGATATTGCTCATTAATAATTTTGGCAGGTTTGGCTTCATACCTTGAAAACCTAAATGATTATCAATATAGGGAGTGATTTTATAAAGCATTTTCCTTGTGTTTTACCAGCCGAACATGACTGTTATAATACTGGCTGGATTATGGTACCCCTTGTGGCCTTCAGCAAGTCACTTTATCATGCATTGTCTTTGAAGAAAGTCCTGGCAATCTATTTGTGGTCATACCTTGCTAAGAAAAAGCAGGAGCTTCTGGGTCACCAGAAGTCAGCACTGACTCGACTGCACACATTGCATTTGCACAAGTGTGTAAATGCATGTCAGCAGAAACACATATGCTTTTATGTGGACTGAGCATGTCATGGTTTGAAAGGAGCAGGGATGGAGTCTCAAACCAAACATTACGTTATACGAGGGCTCTCGGGACACACGTAGCCAGTCAGATTTTCAGAATAACCACAGTGAATATGATGAGAATGATTTGCAGACAATGGAAGCAGTATATTCAAATCTCTCTCATGCACATTCATCTTGGTTATCCTGAAATCTTGGCTGGCTAGGTATGCCCTGAGGGCTGGGTTGATAACCTCTGTTTTCATACATATGCATATACTTGCACTGAGTACATGCCGAAAGTGGATGTGTAACTTTGAACAGGAGAATTTGTGCGCTACTACCCTAAAATAGGTATGACTTGCAAATTTCTTATAGGTATCCTGTTATAAAATTCCCCTCCATAATCATGTATTGCCTCTGTTGTATGCAAATAAACCTCATCCATATTCATTGGGGATATCCTGAAAGCGAGTCTCGGGGAACCTGAAGGATCAGCACAAGGACACTTTAAACACTTCTAGTCGCATCCCAAATCAAACAATTCTAACCTCTTATGGTAAATCCTTCCCTGAAGTACCTAAATAATCATAATTATTGTAGCATACGGAGTACACAGAAATGTCAACTGGGGTGGCACAGACTTTTATGGTCTAATCTTCAGCTCCTCTCACTTAAAATAACTGATGCTTCCTACTCAAAGCAATTAAAACCAGTGGTAATTAGCTTATTACTCCCATAATCACCTACTGTATAATAATTACACAGAGCAAGGAATCTTTTTACATAATAAAATAAAGAGCAGCTAAATTCATTTGCTGCCAAAGCAGCACCAGTTTGACAATGCATTTTATGGCATTTGAGTATCTTAAAATGTAATAAAAGCAAATAGATTTTCCATTATTGCAAATGGCTTGCAAAGTAACAGCAAGGTAAATGCTGATTGTGAAGAGAGAGTAAATAATCCTACTGACATACAGTATGGTCCCCATTTAATCTAGAGTGGTATAGCCTTAATGGTTTTTCCTTCCCCTTCTGAGGATAGCATGGGATTAATTTACTCTGGCTCAACCTGCATTAAGGCAAGAAAAAGTTATGAAGAAAAATAAATATACAAATAACTAAATATTCTGAATTCTGAATACTTTGCTCAAATAACTTAAAAAAATGTGCCATGCAGATCTCTCACTTTCCACATATAGGGGTATGTTTACTAAACTGCGGTAAACGTGAATAGCACACGTTGTACGATGTTAATGATCGTTAGCGCGTTATAGCGCATTAACGATCGTTAACGCGCTATAGCGCACTTTATCACGCGCTAACGAGCGTAATGCTCCGTGGCGCGGTAAAACACCGCAGAAGGTGGAGAGAGGGCGGAGAGAAGGGGTCAATGGGCGGAGAATGGGCGGGGAGAGGCTAACGCGCTGATTTCCAGAGCTGAATTCCAACGCGAATGAAAACCTACCGGGGAGAGAAACCATTTACGTGTCAGCAATGTACAGCCTAGGCAGGAAACCCAAAAAAAGGTGAGAAGTGTGATACATGTGCACAGAACAAAAGGGCACAGAAACACCGAAAATGACCTCAACAAACTGGAAAAAAACAACAACCAAGCTGGCCAATAGTGGTAGCAATGAGAAACATTAACCCCCCCCCCCCCCCGAGTAAGCTCCATAGAACAGAGATAATTCGTGGAAGGGTCCATACTCCGTCCCCATACAAGGTGCATGGGCCCACACTGAAATAGCGCTGCTCAGGGATTTCCCCACCATCGGACAGCGTTCCTATGGCGTGCACATGTCCCGCAACATCAGGGCGGGCATGTCGGAATGGGCAACCCGGCAGATGCTGGAAAAGGAGATACAGAGGGCTGCAGGCGGCACATGCAGTGGCACAGCTGGGCCACAGTAGGGACTAGGGTGATGCTCAGTTGGCCCATAGGAATGCGTAAACAGTAGAGCCAGACAGCAGCTGATGAGGGCCCAACATGGGCACGAGTGTGTTTCGCAAAGCGTCACAGGGGAGAGTACCCAACAGCAACCCCCAAGGGCACGAAACACTGGCAGGCGGGGCTGGGGGGGAGCGTGGACGTCTATGCAGACACCCCTACCCCAGAACACGCACCATAGGCAGCTGCCTACCTGCACACTGGATGGCCTGAGACCACGCACCACCAGCTCCACCAGCAGAAGGGCATGTCAGCATGGTGGCTGAGGGATACTGGTGGTGGAGGGGGCAGTGGCAGCTGCCTGGAGCAGACCGTGGCCTAGCCAACAGTCATGGTATCACCAGGGAATGCCCCATCTCTGTGAGAACATGGTGGTGCAGTGCACAGAATCACTGTATTCAGAAGCAGAAGGTCACAGGTTCAAGCCCCAGCTGTGGTTACCGCCAACCCAGTTCTCATATTTTACCCACTACTATAACGTGCTAATACAGGCAGAACCGTTCTTGCAGATGACGTAAACATGCCCAAAACACCATCATTTTACCCTACAGAGCACAGACACCATAGACATGCACATTACCTAGAGCAGAGCCTCCCAAATGCAGTCCTGGAGGGCCAAACACCATCCCAGTTCCATGCTGCCTCTGATAAAGATGCCTGTGCTGCATTTCTATGCGCCACCCCCATGGTATGCAAATGTATCTCATGCATATTCATGAGGGACAGCATGAAAACCCGAACAGTGTTTGGCACCGCAGGACTGGAGTTTATTTATTTATTTATTTATACATCTCTTCTATACCGCCACTTCCAGCGATCAGTGGCGGTTTACAAGTAAACAAAATTTAATAATAGCATGCTATTATTTTACATAGAACGGGTTTAGAAACTATTTTACATAGAACAGGTTTTGAACTATTTTACATAGAACATTTTAGTAAAAAGAACAGTAAATACAAAGAATAGTAAATAGAGAACAAGGGTTTTTACATAGAACAAAATTATAAACGTAAACATTTAACTATTAAATTGCAACTCAATAATACAATGAAATAACTGGCTATCAATAGTAAATCATCGGCAATGGAATATATTACATTAATTATACTTATTCACATTTTGCTTTCAAAGGGAAAGTTTAATTAGGTGAACAATGTGAATGAGTGAAGGGTTTTATGCCTGTCTAGGTAGGGTCAGTGAGTGACTGCTGATCAGAAGTTTTCTCTGAGTTAGGGTTATCTTCCTTGTGGAGGTTATAGTAGTATAGGGTGAATAGGTGGGTTTTTAGATTTTTTCTAAATAATTGAAGATCCTTAATTTCTCTGATTTCAGCTGGTAGGTTGTTCCATAACATAGGAGCAAAGTATGAGAACGCTGAGTTGCTTGTTTTTTGACTTGTTTTTCGGATAGAATCAGGTACTTGTAGCATGTGAAGGTTAATTCTTCTTCTTGATCTGTTTTCAAGCGGGATGTTGATAAGAGTGGATAAGAAGGAGGGAGCTATATTGTTAAAAATCTTAAAAGTATTGATTAAGGATTTGTAGGTGATTCTGCATGATACTGGAAGCCAATGGAGAGAATAAAGAATCGGAGATATATGATCTGTTAATTTTGCTTTGGAGATAATCCTTGCGGTGACATTTTGAGCCAATTGAAGTGAGTGGATATTTTTCTTTGAGGTCCCTTGAAGAATACCATTACAGTAGTCTAAATGTGGTGTAATGAGTGTTTGTACTATGGTTCTGAAATCAGTGTTGTCTAGTAATGGTCTAAGTTGTTGGATTGTCCTTAGTTTGAAATAGATTGTTTTTACAGTTAGTTTTATATGTTTGGAGAGGTTGAGGGTCTTATCAAGAGTGACTCCCAAGTATTTGATCTCATCTTTAACAGGGAGAGAATTATTGCCAATGTTGATTTCCATTGGAGGGGTGAAGCTTGTGTTTCTTGTTATAAATAAAGCTTCGGTTTTTTTAAAATTAATAGACATGTTAATAGATTTCAGCCACAGCTCAGCTTCAGCGAGGCAATGACAAATGTTGGAGTAATCTGGGTTAGACACATCAAATGGTGAGTACAACATAATGTCATCTGCGTAGATGTGATAATTAATTTTGAAACGTTTAAATATGGAACAGATAGGTTGAAGATAGAGATTGAACAATAGGGCTGATAGGGCAGAACCTTGAGGGATGCCCTGCTCTTGCGGAAAAGGGGATGATGCATTTTGGTCAATTTGAACATATTGTGTCCGGTTAGTAAAATAAGATATGAACCATTCAAGAGTTTTATCTTTGATGCCTAGTTGAGAAAGTCTTGAAATGAGCGTGGTATGGTTTACAGTATCAAATGCCGAGGAGATATCAATGAATATGAGAATGAAGGCTTGCTTGGTGTTATCAATACCTCTTATGATTGTATCAAATAGTGCCGTCAGGAGCGTTTCTACACCATGGTGTGGTCGAAATCCATATTGATGATCATCTAATGGAACCGTGGAGTCTATATAATCTTGTAGTTGTGTTTGCACAATCTTTTCAATAATTTTGGCGAGGAATGGAATACTTGCAATGGGACGATAAGATGTAGGGTCATTGCTGTCTAGAGTTTTGTTTTTTAACAACGGACGGATAGCTGACTTCTTGAGGGCATCTGGTATACATCCTTGTTGAAGAGATTGATTTACTATGTTCAGTATGTCTGTGGCAAGTTCTGATTTTGTTGATTTTATCCATGCCACTGGGCAAGGATCAAGAAGAGAAGTAGTTGTATTTAGGTTGGAGATTGTTTGAAGGAGCATCTTGTTGCTAATAGGATGAAAGGCTTTCCATTCCTGTAAGTTATTATCTGAGATAGGTAGATTAGGTGGGGTGAATTGGCTGTTAAGTTTAAGTTTATTTGCAAAGTGATCAGCAATTATTTGTGGGTTAATACAAATTTTGTGAGAATTGTTTGATGGGGATTTGGTTAAAGATTTGACAATCTCAAATAGTTCTCTAGGACGGTTAATGGATTTAGATAACGTTTTAGAGTGATATTGTCTTTTAGCGTTATTAATCGCATCCTTGTAATTCTTGAGTAGTGAGAAGTATTTTATTCTGAGTTCGTGAGTTTGTTTCCTTCTCCATGTGGATTCTGCTTTTCTAAGGCTTTTCTTAAGGGTTGCAAGTTCACTGGTATACCATTTTTCATCTTTTCTCGTTCTGTGTCGAGACTTTGGTGGGTCTGATTCTGATGCTGATCGAATAATGGAATTCCAGTTTGATATCGCATCATCAATGTTATTGATAGAAGGATCTAATCTGGGAAGAACTGATTCAAGAAACTCTTCTCTGTTGAATGGTCGAAATCTATGAACTTGTTGTAGATTGACAGGGGAAGGTTTAGAGTGTTGTTGAAAGAGAAAAGAAAACCTAATAAGATAATGATCCGACCAGGGGACTTGAGCTGTGGAAGGTGAGACATAATGAGGTGACGTATAATAATATGTAGGGATGAATATTAGGTCGAGAGTGTTTCCTCTAGTATGAGTTGGTTGGTTAACTGCTTGCTTGAATCCCATCTCTTCCATCGCTTCTAAGAAAGATGTTTCAAGATTGTTAGGTAGAGATGGTAGGTTGAAATCGCCTAGCAATATAAGTGGTTTCCTTAAAGTAGAATTGCAAGCTGATTCAAGTATGGAGTCAATATTTTGGTTAGTAGCAGTAGGGGGTCTGTATATCAAGCAGATTGCTATGTCCTTATTTTCAATTTTGAGTATATTTGTGTCATCACGGTTTTCACATAAAGTAGGGGATAACCCAATATTAGATTTAGCTAGTATAAGAACACCTCCACCTCTTGTACGTTTCCTATTGCAAGTGAAGATGGAGTTGGGAACCTCTGCCGTAAAGCAGCAGCCAACAGGGGCAGACACACCCGCACCCACAGGCCCCATTATCCCAAGCCTCCTGGAGAGGCAGGACTTTGGGCTCTGCATGCATCTCCCAATACTAGCACTTGCATACCTTAGTAATGCCACCCTAAACCTGGGAATATGGTACACAGCTATCAAAAGGTTGCTATGAGTACTGGCAGATAGCAATTCCTAGGTTAAGTACAATGTTCGGAGTGAGCTGCAACATAGCAACCTTTCTGATGTCTGTGGTGTGTGCTTCAGGTCTGGTCTCTGACAGTGTTTACCACCCTCGGGAGTGACCCCCACCAGTATTGCGTACCATATCCATGCCTGCACTGTGCCCAGGACTGGTGTGGTGGCCAGGGCTGCTAAACACCTCTATAGTAGCACAATGCTGGCCTAAGTGTGGGAGTGTGTGTCTGTCTATCCAGTGTGTGGTGGCTGCAAACACCCTCCACAGCCCACACTGCTAGCACTGTTGCCAGTATTGGCCTGTCAATGTGCATAATGAGGAGCAAGGTACCGTGGGAATAGCCTGGATAGGGTGGCCTGGCCTGGCCGCATCTGCACAGGGCATAGGGCAATGGCCGGACATTGTAGTGCCCGGTACCACCTGCATGGACAGGGTGGCCATAGCATGTCCTGCTGGGAGGTCACTCTCACCCTGACTGAGCAGTGACCATGGCATGGCTAGGTTCCCCCATAGTGCTATATAGTATGTCTCTTATATGATATTTATGGGTTTCCTTTTGGGGCCCAATCACTGACTTATCTGCTTGGTGTGTATGCTGATATCCCCGTTCTGGGTACATGCATCTCCTCTGGGACCATGCACTATGGAATAGCTGGCGGACTGTCTGCAGCTAGTATGTGTCTTGCTTGAACACCGTGCAGGGTGCAGCGGCTGGAGGCTTGCTGCTGGAGAATGTCAGATAATGGTGGGGGGCAGCTGTGCATTTCCAGACCTGTCGTCTGTCTGCTATTGCCTTATGGATGGGTAGTGCTCTGCATTGCCTGCGCTGTAGGGTGTTTGATCCCGAGTAGGACTGGGGTGATGGTCCCCTCTACTGCCACCATTGCAGGGGGTTGAAAGTGGATCTGTGGGCGGGAGATCCTGTCTCTCACCCTGAGCGCTAGAGGGTGCGTTGGGTGGTGGTATGTAATCTCCCTGGTAACCACAGCAGAATGTGGGTGTGGTGCCGTGCAGTCCTCCTGTGGCCAGCCATGTGTTTATTAGCAGCTCTAGCCCACTGGTTACTTCACTGTCCATGGAGCCAGAGGTCATAGGTTCACAACCCACAGTGGGGTTCATTGATAGGGCTGTCTTAGGCATTGTCTATTTTTACTGTATATAAGTGCTGCCAGCAGAACCACCCTCAGGGTACTGTCACCATAGGGTAACTCAAAAGGCGCCCTATAGGGCACCTTTTACGGCGCCCTATAGGGCGCGCCTTACATGGCGCCCTATAGGGCGCGCCTTACAAGTCACTCTATATGGTGCGCCTTCCACTTCGCCCTATAGGGAGCGCCTAAATATTCCTATCAAATGATATATAATACATGACCATGTCAGAGAGAACGTCACTATTGGAACATATTGCATAAGACGGATACAATTTTCCTGACATATGCAAACTGTAACCCGCCTGCAGATTAAAATATCATAGTCGGCTTTCAAAGGATGCCTCAGCCAGCCTTTTTCATTAGGCACACTGGGGAATCGAACCCATGACTCTTGTACCATCAGTCTGTGTAGTAACCATTGTGCTACAGCTCTGTTTCTGTCTTTGGGTGTCTGCGCGCTGTCTTAGGCGTGCGCGCGGTGGCACGCGCTGTAGCGATTGTTGCTGCGCGGTGGCACGCGCTGTAGCGATCGTTGCTGCGCGGCGCGTAATAAAGCGCGCAACTGTGCGTTATCGGTTACGATGTCCCGCCCATGTCCTTTTTTGGCTTTCCTTCCACTAACGCGGCTCCTAACGCGAATTGCACTAACGCAGTTTAGTAAACATACCCCATAGTGTATTTAATATAATTGTATTTAATTTATTCTATAATTTTATAGATTGTCCTTCTGGTAAAAAAATAATGCTGATCCAGAACAACAATACATACAGAGTCAAAAATAAAACAAACATACAATGAAGACAGGGCATTGAATGGTACTTAAAAGCTATTGCTCTCCATCATTCATAAAATCACCCAATTGCTAGCCCTATGCCCATAAGTAAAAAGTGTGGAAGTCAAAGGTGAAGGTGTGTGTATAGCTAGAAATAAATGACTGTATTTACTTGTGTGTATTGTGTGACGTGTATAAAAGTCAATAGGTAATTCTGAGATAAAATAATATAAAAGTGCATTGACGCATGCATAAGTTGAGGCTTTCTCTCCCCTCCCATATCTAGTAGTTCCTTTTCCCCTCCTTTATCACATGTCCAGTATCTCCCCTTCCCTTCCCTTCTCTATTCCCTGTGCCCAGTATCTCTCCTCCCCTATCCCCAGGGTCCAGCATCTCCCTTTTTACTGATTTACTGCCTCTGTACGCTCGCTTTTCAACTAACTCCGGCTGCCTACTAATAGGAGTTCTCATTTTTAAGAAAGATCTGTCTTTATTTTAAATATTTGGAGTTTATCTTAGCTGGATTTACTGCGGCATTTCTTGTTCTATTTAATCAGCTTGCTTCCAATGTACCTGGAGCCTGCGCTTGAGGGTGGAGAGGATAAGCCCCTGCTGAGCCATTTTGTAGGATCTGATTTCTGTGTGCACATGTGCTTGATGGCTTTCTCTTGGATCTCTCAGTTTTGTGAGAGCACCTTCATTACAAGCCTTGGTACTAGCTTTTGGTTTTCAGATTTACTGTGCTTGTTTAAAGTTTTAGTTTATTGGTATTTATGTATTTATTGTTTGTTTTTGTGTGCTATTATTTATTTGTATCTGTTTTGTAATTTGCCCAGTTTTCTGGGCTCTGTTGCATTGTGGAATCTGTGTATCTTTTTGGGAACTTGCCAGGTACTTGTGACCTGAATTGGCCACTGTTGAAAACAGGATACTGGGCTTGATGGATCTTGGTCTGACCCAGTATGGCATTTCTTATGTTTTTATGTTATGTTCTCTTCATTCTGTAGCATTAAACTTTGTATCTTCCTTTCTCAACTTCTGACTTTTCAAATTATCACTACTACTACTGATCATTTGTATAGCACTACAAGTCATACACAGCGCTGTATAGACACATGTCAAAGATGGTCCCTGCTCTTTAGAGCTTACAGTCTAGTAAAAAAATGGGGCGGTTTCTCCCGTTGCTTCAGGAAGATGAGACCGGGAAGGGCAGAGCCTCCTACTGACCCGTGGTTTACCTTTCTTATATAGCCTTATGGAGGCTCATTAACATCATTATTCTCAGGTGTACCCTAACCCACTGGGGCTTCTCACCTGTCTCTCCATATTATATCTCCTCTGGTCTGGAGATGTTCCTCACCTTCTTCTTCTATGGCTCTACATCACTTTCTCTTCTAAATATTAACTCTCTCCAATCTTTTCATCTCATTCCAACAACTCCACACTTCTAGTCCTTACCGCCCATTCCTCATCCTCTGCACCTCTCTTGTCATTTTGTCTTCTACCATTTTCTTCCTCTCATTCAGCCATTTCTACTCCCTATGAGAGCAGTTCACCCTCATCACCATCATGCCTCATCTTCTCTCCCCTGTACACTCCTGCTCCTTCTGTCATCTGGGGATATCAATCCCAATCCTGGCCCCATAGATATGTCTTTCACTCTGTGTAAATCCAACTGTAACTCTTTTAATATCATTCATATCCCTCTCCTTCTTCCCCTCTCTCATAAAGCCTATGGAATGTCTACTCTGTCTCCAACCAACTTATCTTCATTCGTCACCTCTTCCTCTCCAATGATCTGCATCTTCTTGCTCTCACCGAGACTTGGCTTCTTCCTGAAGATTCTGCTTCATTTGCTGCCCTTTGTCAAAGAGAGGCTACCTTTTCCCCCATATACCTCACCCAGATGGTTGCAGTGGTGGCAGGGCCATACAGAGGGAAGATTGCACCCTGTGTGACTTGCACATCGGGTGCATGCCCCTCCCCCCCGTCAGCGGCGGGAGAGAAGAGGCGTGCCCAATGTGCAAATCACTGGCATGCTAAGCAGATAAGCAGAGAGGGAAAGATCTACTTAGCATGGCGGTGGAAGGCTTAAGGGGCACATTTTAGCTGTCCTGCCATTGCCTGCTGCCGCTGAGAGAAGAAAAAGTGGTGGTGGCAGGAAAATGGAAGGACTGTGGTTTCTAGTCCCACAGGTGCTCTTTGTGGTCTTGGGCAAGCTACTTAACCCTCCATAGCCCATGTTCCCTGTAAAATAGTTATCTCCAAGTTATAATGCCCTGTTCAATGTAATTTCAGTTTGTTCAATGTAAACCGCACTGATGCAGAATAGCACGGTATATAAGAGAATATAAATAAATAAATAAATAAATGGAAGACAGCTAAAATGTGCCCCTTAAGCCTTTGCGCCCTGTGCGGCTGCACTGCTTGCACAGGGCTAAGCATGGGCCTGAGTGGTGGTGTTGGGTTACTACTCTTTTTTCTGTCAGTTTCATTCCCACCTTCTGCCTCAGTTTCACTTCTTTTCTTCCTTTGAAGTCTATTTCATCTGCCTATTTACTCCAACAGTTGTCATTTTATCAACCCCCTGACAAGTCCACCTTTTTATTTCTCTCTACCTTTGATTCCTGGCTTTTCTTTTGTCCTGGACCCATCTTCTACTTCCCACATTATTGGGGATTTTTACCTGAGGCAGTGGAGGGTTAAGTGAGTTGCCTTTGGCATACCAGTGGGATTTGAATCCTGGTATTGCTGGTCCCATGATGTTGCCCTAACCACTAGGCTACTCCTTCGCCTTCTACAAATAGTCTACAATAGTCTCTTCCCCAATGCATGCAGCAGGGTAGTGTGGAGTTTTTGGCATGGGGCCTTACAGTACATTTGAGCACCATGCCAAAACTGCAAGCTAACCCTGCACTAGTCTTTAGTAGTTCTCAATTTGCAATGAATTATCTTATCTTTAACAAGCATATTGATTGTAGATTTAAAATCCCGAACTTTTTTATCCAAATCAAAAATGTTTCACAAGTTCTTTAAAAGATGATTCATGCATTAAATTAGCATTAGCCACTGCTTGCACCAAAGCATTCGTCTCTTGTGAGATCTTCAGGACATTTCCATCCATTCTTACAAGCATAGTCCAAATAGACTGGAAAGTAATTTCTGACATACTCAACAGTTGATGGAGGAGTCAAACTTACCGAGGGACTTATAACTGATTTGCCTATTACTTGCACCATCTCGGCTGTCATAGCCTCCAGTTTGCAAAGAAAGGAACCTCCATTTTCAGTCAAAAATTGTCTTCCTCATTGTTCCCAGGGATGAAGCAGGATCCTGTGAGTCATCTAGCGTGGAACATCGCCATACCCAACACCTTCTCTTTAGGCCAACCATTCTCAGCAGCTTGTTCCAGGCCCACCACAACGTGAAGCTACGGAGTTAAGTTCAACATGCCCCAGGCAGAGCAGACCCTCCACTTGCCTCTCATGCAGTGGGGAACTCACTCACAGCAGTTGGAAAGTGTTGGAGGACTTCTGTAGATGGCCATCCAGTCATGATTTCTTCATGGCAGGGGAAGTGCCAACAGCTTTAGAAGGCTTAGCTGATGCCTTCCCTTTCTTCTTTCATGGCATAATAGCATGGAAATCAAATAAAGGTAAAAGTTAAAGAGGTGTGATCAGAGTCTCTAAAGACCTGCAACCATCTTGGCTCCTCCTCTGCTATCCCATGACTTGTCAATGGCTTTCTGAAAATCCATATACACCGTATGAAGTGTCTCACCTTTATCTTCCTGTTTATTTATACATTCAAAAACATGTAGCTGATGGATAAGTTATCCATATAGGTCAGAACTGCTATTTATGGGTTCTACTTATTCAGATAATATGAACTGGGTGGTGTTTAGATATTACTATAAACATAATGTCATCCAATCATTTAATGCCAATGGCCCCTCCTCAACTTAGACACATACATTTTGGCTCTATATTGATGTATCCATTTACCTACAGCACATTTTTAAACCAAAAACCTTTGACAACCAGCACATGTTGCTGACCACTTAAGTGTTTTTGAATAGTTTTCTAAATAACAGAAGTATGTTTCACTATTGCAAAAACAAAAAAGTTGTAGACCCATGATATACAACACAGCAGATAGACATTTGATTGGAACCATGGTACAATGGCTACAAACTACAATATATAAATTGAAACAAGAAAGTCTTTTGAGTTCAACCAGGACAAACTCTCTTGGAAAATTGAATTCCGTTGTTTCAGTTCACTTATCTTTGTTGTTGAACTATACTTGTCAAGAAATATCATGATTGGATGTGCCATGCTGAGTTAGAGCAATAGTTCATTAAGCACAGTATCCTTCTTTGATTGCCAGGGAAGATTGATTTGTTTGTTAGGAGGTGTTGGTCTAGGTGCCACAGTAGACAGTATTGTTCAGCCTGCTATGGGATGAAGGAGGTTCTCTTATGCTGACAGTTTGGGCAAGTTAGCATAAAGAAACACAACTGCTAAATATGGCAGCTTTTCCATGGTTGCATTACCTTTAACACAACCATTGTAATCCATCCATATTTGACATATCATAATCTTAGTGAATCATATGTTAAAGCCTAATTTAACATATGAGATGATGACATGGGGGGATGTTTACTAAAAACCGCAAAAGTGCGTGCCGCACAATAGCGCACGGAAAAGCGGCACTTAAACGCTTCTAAACGCTCTTAAACGCCCCGCACACGTGCGATGAACCCCCGCGCATGTGCGCGACACACTAACGGACCCCGCACAAGTACGGGCCCGCAGATGTCCGATAGAGGCGTGGAACGGCTAACGGAGGGCGGAGGAAGGCTCCCGAGGGGCGGAGAGACAGGGTCAATGGGCGGGGAAGGGGAGGGAAGAGGCTCCCCGCACATTATCGGGCCCGAATTTACAAGGAAAAAATAGCGCGAGTGAAACACTCGCGGTAGAGGGCAGTTAAAGGGAAGAGAAACCATTTCCGTCAGCAATGTACAGGAAAACCGGGGAAACCTGCAAAACGTAAGCAGTGTGATACATGTGCACAGCACAAAAGTGAAAATAAAAATAGAAAATGACCACAACAAAAATATTAAAAATAGTAATTCAGCTGGGGAACAGTTATAGTAATGGGCAAATATAAAAACCACACCCAGGAAAGCTCCAGAAAAAAGAAATGAATTTTGGAAGGGTCTACGGAGCGGAGACTCCATCAAAACTAATTGCCATCTTTGGAGCTTTCCTGGGAGTGTTCCCTATGGTTGCCCATTAATAGCACTGTTGCCCAGCTTGGCTAAAAGTATAGCCCCTGTTTTTCGTGGTCATTTCCGGGGTTTATCTGCACGTATGTGACCAGACAAGGTGAATGAGCCCACAGTAAACATGTGCAGAGCAGGGTTTGCGACCCCATCCTGCCAGGTTTACCATTTCCAGGGACTGCACTGTCTCTGTGGCCACAGTGTGGTGCAGCGGACAGAGCCAGTACCTCTAAGACCAGAGGGTCACAGGTTCAAATCCCAACTGCAGCTACTGCCAACCCTGTCCACATATTTTTCCCACAACTACACCGCGATAGTAAGGACAAACCTTTATTGCTGAGAACATAGGCATGGTTAATACGCCTATATTTTACCACACCAAACACAGACACCATAAACAGGCACATTATCTAGAGCAGAGTCTCCCAAATGCAGTCCTGGAGGGCCAAACCCCATTCAGCTTCCATGCTTCCCCTAAGAAAGATGCCTGTGCTGCATATGTCTGCAACACCCCCATTGTATGCAGATGTAGCTCATGCATATTCATAGGGGACAGCATGAAGACCCGAACAGTGTCTGGAACACCAGGACTGGAGTAGGGAAACTCTGCCGTAAAGCAGCAGACAACAGGGCCAGACACACCCACACCCACACCCACAGGCCCCATTGGCCAATGCCTCCTGGAGAGGCAGGACATTGGGCCCTGCGTGCATCTCCCAGATCTAGCACCTGCGTACCTTAGCAATGCCACCCTATACCTGGGTACATGGTACACAGCCCTCAAATGTTTGATGTGGGTACCGGCAGATAGACAGTCCTACGTTCAGCACTGTTTGCTTCTTGAGCTCCATCAGAACAAGCTGTCTGATGTCTGCGGTGCGTGCTCCAGGTCTGGCCCCTGACAGTGTTTACCACCCTGGGGAGTGACCCCCAGCAGTACTGTGTACCATATCCATGGCTGTACCGTGCCCAGGACTGGTGTGGTGGGCAGGGCTACTAACCTCCTCTATAGTAGCACATTGCTGGCATAGGTGTGGGGGTGTGTGTCTGTCTATACAGTGTGTGGTGGCTGCAAACACCTTCCACAGCCCACACTGCCAGCACTGTTGCCAGTATTGGCCTGCCAATGTGCATAAGGAGCAGCAAGGTACCATGGGTATAGCTCAGACAGGGTGACCTCTGTTTGTGCTGCTGGGGGATCACTCCACCCTGACTGTGCAGTGACCACAGCATGGCTAGGCACCCTGTCAGACGGCTGCCTAGGGTGAGAACTTACACAATCTTGACGATGCATATATTCATATGATTCTTGCAAGGTATTGTGGGTATTGTAGTTCATTCACTCCCAAACACAGCTGATGACAATAATTTGAGTTGTGAAACCAAGTGGTAAGATCAATAAAATACTGCTTTTATTGATGGGGTTTAATTCACCCAGCACATGTATGCTTGATAGCACTATAAATGAGGTTACTTGCTTGCAGTGTTTAAAATGGATAACAAAAATCACAAAATAAACCAGAAAACAACCTTCAGCTTGTTAGGCAATTAGCTAATGTTTTCTTAGCAAATAATTACCAAATACCAAGGCACAAAGAAAAGAATAAACTTTGCTGGTTAGGTTAACTTCTGCTTATTTTCCATGCAGATCTCAGCAGTGATTCTCCCTTGCTCACACACACAATCAGGTGCAGCCCTAATTACTATCAATGGACCAGCTGAAAGCCTTTAGCTGGCTGGCTGCTACTGTGTGAACCCAAATCCTGCTTTAAGAGCTGTTTGCAGTGGAAATAAAGAACAAAGTTAGGTTTCTTTGTGATGGCTGATGTGTTTGCTCATAGAAAACTAGCAATAGCATTTAGATAAAGAACAGTCCATGTAAATAGTTTCATCTGCTGTATTTCCCCCTGCATCAACAATCATAGGGTCAATATCATACATTGGCACAGATGAGTCTTTCATTAAGGCACTATCATGAGAATGCTTATTCCCTTGCTGCCATTCTCTATTATAGATAGGGTCTGGATCATTGTTCATACCTGAGCCTCTCCTGCTATCATTATTCCTCTCTGTATAGCCTGGCCAATATGTAATCCAATTCTGATGTCCAGCCTTCCAATCTTGATCCCTGGACACTGGATCTTCTCTCACATACCTTCTGGCCTTGGTCTGAAAGTCCCTTCCACATGCAGTCTTCTCTCTTCCAGGTAGCCACTGGTGATTCCTATCTCTGCCACTCCATTCCTCTGGCTGAATCCAGTCCAATGGACTCTGCTGGCCTTTGGAATACCTCCCAGTATGAGTACTGCCTTGGAATCTCCCAGACCTTCCAATGGCCTTTCTTCTCTTCCTTCCAGAGAGTTTCCTTCTCTCTCTATCTGCTTGGCTTGGCTTCTGTTTCTCCAGGTGATACTGGTGCTTGTAGCCGTTGCTGAAGCTCTCCCCTCTGTATCTCTTCCTGAAGCTGTTCTTGAAACTGTTGCTGAAACTGGGCTGGAGCTTGTAGTAACTGTTATCTGAAGAATAAGCTCTATTCTTATCCTGTTCTAATGTGTGCTGCTCCCTAACACAGCGCAGCTGTGTTGAATCAGGCCCTGCCCTTTGAGATGAGTGCTTAGGGATTACCTCATAGCTCTCTTGATTGCACACACATTTCCTCTCTTCAGCCCCTCTCATGGCTGCTGGAAACCTGGTGCATTCTGGGACTGGTAGTCTTTTATGTGAAAACTCTGTTTTCTTGCTTCTACCAGAACTGACAGGTTGCTTGTTCAGAGTCACATCATCTTTTCTATAGCTCCTACCTGAGCTATGATAAGCTTCCTTATCACAACCCCCATAGTGCTATATAGTATTCCTCTCATGTGATATATATGGGTGTCCTTTTGGGGCCCAGTCACTGATGTAACTGCTTGTGTGTGCTGCCATCCCAGTTCTGGGTGCATGCATTTCCACCAGGACTAACTAGCAGACTGTATTCAGCTGGTCTGTGTCTTGAAGGGGTGCCATGCAGGGTGCAGCGGCTGATGGCTTGCTGCAGGAGAATATCTGACAGTGGTGGGGTGCAGCTTAGCATATCCAGGCCTAATGTCTGTCTGATATTGTGTTCTGGGGGTGTATAGAGCTGCTGTGACTGCCCTGTGGGGTGTCTGTTCCCCAGTAGGGCTGGGGTTGATGGTCCACTCTATTGCCATCATTGCAGGGTGGTAGAATGTTGATCTGTTGGTGGGTGGCCCTGTTTGCTGCCCTTGGCCTGGGGGGGGGGGTGCTGGGGGTTGGTGGTGCATGGCACATGGCCCACCAGGGAGGGTTCCCCTGACTGAGACAGACAGATATATCCAGGATGTTTCTGCAGAAACAACCTATCTCACAGATTAACACTGCTTTGGAGCTCTGACATGGCCTCTCTCAGCCATGGAGGGTGTTGTGGACCTGGTCCTGGGCGCCTCATCGCACCCTCAGGGTGAGCACAGTACCCGCACAATGTGACGGGGTGTAGCTACTCTGTGCCAGTGGAACACCCGCTCAGTACACCCTACCAGTCCGGGGTGCTGTGTGGGTGCACATGGACACTTCCTCCTGCCAGGCTGGGGAGCTGTTGAGGTGCATTCCCCATCTTGTGTGCATCTGTGGACAGCTGATTTGCATGTGCAGTGCATCATGTGTACGGGTGGCCTAACCCTATCCTGTCTACAACAGCAGACTGTCTGTGGGGTGACGTGCAGGCTCTCTGCAGCCAGCCAGGGGCTTGCTGTCAGCTATAGAGTTGTAGCCCAATGGCTACATCACTGCCTATGATGCCAGAGGTCATGGGTTCAAACCCACAGTGGGGTTATCTGATAGGGTTTTCCACAGCATTGTTTTATTTCTTGTACATATGTTGCTGCCAGCAATAACACCCTCAGCGTACTGTACCCATGGGGTGCCTCTGCGGGTGCTTTATTGGGCGCCCTATTGGCCACCTTATGGTTGCCGTCCATATAAAGTGCACTATACCTTACCCTGTGCCGCAACATATATGGTGCCCTATAGGGGACATTCTAGGGTGCCTTGGCGGACAGTGAGCTGTAACATGTGCCGTATGGGCCGCCTTATGTTAACACGCTTTGCGTGTGCGTCTGCTAGTCGTGAGTACTAAAATAAGCGTAACTTGCCCCCTACAGCACTCATCCCCATAATATATAATGCCTCAGCCAGCCTTGTTTACTGGGCACTATACGGATTTGAACCCCTGTTCCCTGCACCATTGGTCAGTGTCCAAACCATTGTGCTGTGGCTCTGTTCCTGTGCATGAGCATCAGCGCGCCACTTCTGCCGCCCACTATTTGAATGCCTCCGCACACATCAGCACGCAGCCTGATGCCCATCAGCGCGCCGCCTCCTGCTGCCCACAATTAACAGTGCGCCGCCTTCTGCCGCCCAAAATGACAGTGCGCCGCCTTCTGCCGTCCAAAATGACAGTGTGCCGCCCAAAATTATTTTGCCTCCTCAACCACTTTTAACCATTAAAGTTGATGCCTCAGCTGGCCTTTTTTGTGGAGCACAATGGGGAGTTGAACCTGTGTCCCCTGTACCAGTGGTTTGTGTCTTTGCCGTTGTGCTATGGCTCTGTTCCTCTATGTGCCCAGCGGCGCCCCACTTAGCCTTCCCACGCGCTAATGTGGGCCCCGCACATTTGCGCGGCGCGCACACGTACGGTCAGTTTTTTCCTTTTTTCAGTCTGATCCGCTCACTCCTTATATGGCACAGGCACACTACTGTGGCCCCGCACGTTAGGAATGTTTAGTAAACATGCCCCATAGTTTAGTGTGATACACTGGGCCTCATGACAGGATTTATATATCAGTTTGATGCTAGAGGGAGCTCCAGAGGACAAACAAAAGCTCCGAAAGAAGTGAGCTCATGGTAATGCTGGGAGACGTAGTCCTTGAAAGTCTTAAACTGGAAGGAAGTGAAATCATATTGGAGACAGACAGTCTGGGCAATGTAGTGAGAAAGATGCAGGGCCTCAGATCACAGGTAAAGGTAATTGAACACATTGAACCAATAATCAGCTTGCTGGTGAATGAGCCAAAAAGCCCAGACTGTTTGCAGAGAGAAAAATGGAGAAGTACGATGGATAAGAGGAACATAGTCTGAGGTGGGTTACATTGGGACTTAGTTGTCATGCCCTGAAGTGATAGAAATAATGCTTCTACGGAGTTTATTAAGGAAATAGAGTGTCCAGTGTTTGGAAAAGCAGTCTATTTTCTGGAAAGTTTCCCGATTAGAAGCCATAGGAAACAGTCACCTAGTAGTCTAAAGTCCCTGGGTAGACAGTCTGTGCTAGGAGAAAGGCAAGCAAATTGGGTGAGATAACCACATTGCCATTAGAGGAAAGTTGTGCCGAAGCTTTCTCTGTTGGCTGAGGAAATTACTGACCAGGGACCCAGGCAATGTCCTCCAGATACAGTAATGTTAGTGAAGGTAAGGTCTGTGACAAACAAGTCAAGAGTTGCAATTGAGGAGCTATAAGTTAGCTGTAGTGGTTTATTGGCACATTAAAGTCCTTAGGCTGTAATCTGTACCATGGAGGATCAGAACAGCTGTGATTAGGGAATTGTAGTGCGTGCTCTAGAATTGCACTTGGGATTAAGTTGTGCAAGGAGCTGTACCTTTGCTGTAGAAGTTAAATGCCATAGTAAAACTCTTTCGTAGTCTGTACCATGGAGGGTCAGAACAGCTATGATTAAGACATATTGTTTGTAACAAACCTTTGGATGAAATTGTGCATGTAGTCTATATGATAACTGTGAAAATTGTTACTTAAAATCCTACAGTGAAGCATCTTCTTAAAGTTATAAATTAAGCATGTAAATAGTACACCAGTGTTGTACTTTATCTATTAAAAACAAAATTTAGTATTGCATTCCCGATACAGAGGACCCAGCCTATGACATTAGTAAACAGACATCTAATTGTAAATTTCAGTAAAATTGTAAATACCTTAGTTACTCAAGAAGTTACTAAGAAATTCTATCCTTTGTATATAGGTTCTTCTTTACAAATATGTACAAAGTTTCTCAAAGTATATAGGTTCTTTACAAATATGTACTAAGTTTTACAAAGTTTTTACAAATATGTACAAAGTTTCCCATGGTTAAATTCCCAGTTGTATTCTCCTGTTATATGTAAACTCATCACAGTCTGTTGCTTGCAATGAGTATTCTGTTTAATGTAAACCGCGCTGATGAAAAAGAGTGCGGTATAAAAGAACTATAAATAAATAAATAAATAATGAATTATTTGCTTCAGTGTTCACTGGTGATATACCCTGGAAAATTTGTGTTTCCTTTTTCATATCATTTGCAGATTTTTTTTTTAAATTTTGTTTGGTTTTAAAAAATGTTCATAGTGACACAGTTCAAAGGGAGACAGAGTAAGACTTCTTTTAATAGTGCTACACTGGCTAGCACTTAGGCTTCATATCATATTTAAGCTTTAGTGCACTGCCTATCAGATTTACTATGACCTGGTCCCTCAGTATCTCAGAGGTAAGGCGCATAGATATGAACCAACATGCACTCTATATTCAAACCAATTACATAGTTCACAAATCCAGAGACCAAGGCTTTTTCATTAATAACAACTAGAAATTGGACTCTTCTGAGTTTAGTACTAGATATATGGATTAGTTTGCCAGTGGAACTGAAGGAGAAGGATGGGGAGTTGGAATGTATGTTTCATATACTCACTGTGATCCTGGGAGACTCTCAATGTATTCAGGTCTCCCACCCATCTCAGTGTCTCCTCATCCATTGTCAGGAGCACTTGCTGCTTAAGCTCAGTGCAGGTCTGTGCTTGGCCATCTGGTCCTCTTCCCTGGGACTTGGACCTGGTCTTCCTCTTGACCTCCCTTTATTTTTGTTTGAGGTCCTCAGGCTCACGATTGTGGTGAAAGATGGCACTGAGCCTCTGACAGATGCCCGGCCAGAGTTTTTGTTTTTGATAGGCATTCACACTTGCTCCCTTATGGCCGAGGAGCACACTCAGGTGTTTGATCACCTCTTGAAATAAGAGTTCCACCTCACCCTGGCAGAGGTTGTCCTTCCTGATGAGCAGTCTTTGCTTTAGAGTCATGGCAAAGCATGCAACAGCACTGATCACAGCATTTGCAAAATGGGACCATGCATGTCTAGAGTATCTTGCTGTTATATACACATGCAAAGGGACAGCACCTGCATGCCCCAATTTGCATGTGTGCCTTTCTGAAATGGACCACAACTGGGTACATCTACCAGATTTAAATGTGCGTGGATGCCATTTTAAAAACAGGGGAAGATGTGTAGATAAGCCACACATTTTAGATGAAAAGTAACAATTTCTACGTAAGTGGCATACAAGTTCACATACCACAACTGCCTCCAGTCAGCTAAGGGAGTTGGATGCATTGCACAGGCTATTGCAAAGAATCACATATGGGATATGTTTACTCTGCTTGTCACTGTTTCATTGGTCAACAAATGTTCCCACATCTGGCTGAGTGTTCGGGAAGGAAGATAAGATTGAGGTTAAGATCTCTCTCTGTGTTCAATGGTAAATGCTAGCTGCTAATAATATGTTCTCTCTTTCTACCGCAGGTGGTGATCAAGCATTTGGAAGAATGGAATACTCTGGAGGAGGTGAGGGTGTACAGGCAAGGGCTCTTATGTATGATTTAAGTCTATAGATATAGGTATGAATAAACAAGTAGATAAAGGTGAGCCAGTTGATATAGTGTATCTCCATATTCAGAAAGCCTTCGACAAAGTCCCTCATGAGAGACTCTTGGGGAAATTAAAAAGCCATGTGATAGGAAGAAATGCACTATTGTGGATTAGGAGCTGAATGAAAGACAGAAAACAGAGAGTGGGACTAAATGGCCAGTTTTCTCAGTGGAGAATGGTAAATAGTGGAGTACCACAGGAATCTGTGCTGGGCCCGTTGCTTTTAAATATATTTAGAAATGACCTGGAAATGGAAATGATGAATGAGGTGATCAAATTTGCAGATGACACAAAATTATTCAAAGTTGTTAAAGCACAAGAGGATTGTAAAAAATTGCAAGAGAGCCTTGATAAACTGGGAGACAGGGAGTCCAAATGACAGATGGTATTTAATGTGGACAAGTGCAAAGTTTATGCATTTAGGAAAGAACAGCCCAAATTACAGTTACGTTATGCAAGATTCCACATTAGGAACTGACATCAAGAAAAAAGAATTTAGGCGTCATCGTGGATAATACATTTAAACCCTCTGCCCAGTGTGCAGCAGCGGCCAAGAGAGCAAATACAATGCTAGGAATCATACAGAAAGGAACAGAGAAGAAAATGAAGGATATTATAATGCCTCTGTATCATTCTATGGTGCAGTTCTGGTCACCATATCTTAAAAAGGATATAGCAGAATTAGAAAAGGTACACAGAAGAGCGACCAAAATGGTAAAGGGAATGGAAGGAAATCTCTACGAGGAAAGGCTTAAAAGGTTAGGGCTCTTCAACTTGGAAAAGAAAGGACTAAGGGGAGATATGATATGGGTCTATAAAATAATGAATGGAGTAGAACAGGTAAATGTAGATTGGTTGTTTACTCCTTCAAAAGTAGAAAGACTAGGGGACATGCAATGAAGCTACAATGTAGCACTTTTAATACTAATCAGAGAAAATATTTTTTCACTGAATGTCTAATCAAACTTTGGAATTCGTTACTAGAGCATTTAGTGAAAGCTGTAACCAGTTAGCTGGACCCAATGCTCACCCTTCACCACATATTCACACCCCATCCCCCATGGGAGATGGACCATAGACCACAGAAAGAGAGCTAAGAGAAGTCAGGAAAGCAGAAGCCTCAGATCGGGACCAGCATGATTAGAGAATACATTGGTCAGACAACAAAGGTAGAAAAAAATAATTTTATTTCATATTAGTGATTTGACTACAAAATCATCATAATTTTGAAATCAAATATTGTTACTTGTTGTGATTAATTATTGTGGTTTAAATAAGTAAATTTTATAAATAAAAACATATTGCAAAGGCCTATAATATATTAATAATTCAACAAATGATTACAGCGACAATGCGTTAACGGTAAAGGAAGAGAGACACATTTGATTTTATAATTGGGGGTCACCACAAGTTGACCAATGGTAAACGGGGTCATGGTACAAAAAAGGTTGAGAACCACTGCTCTAGAGCCTGTGAGTGACTGCCAGTGGCCCCCACTGTAGCAGTGAAACCCAGGGGCGTGTCCTATGCCTCGGCCAGCACATTGGTTCCTGTTGAGCCTTCGCCATTGCTGGCGGTGTCCCCAGACATTGTGACCTCTGGCCCCTCCCAATCCTGAGGCCCTGCCACATCCTCCTCCTCATGTGCCTCCATAGTCCTGTAGTCACCTGGGTTGTGGAAAAGGGTATTCAGCACAGATAAGTTTGCACAGTGCACCTATGTACACCTGTGTAGTACATCCACCCCACAATCAATGTGTTGTCTACCTGTGTCTGCTGTTGTTGCACCTACAATAGGGACAGCACAGGTGCCTACAGTGTGCTGTGCCTGGCAGGGGGTGGGGGTGTAGCAGGCTCATTCCCTGGTGTAGCTGTGACACATGGGATGCGGTGTGTGGGAGATGGTGTGTTGAGTGCCGTGCCCCCTATCTGCAGTATCAGATATGGACTGTCCACCTCACCTAGTCTGTGGCCTCATCAATACATGTGGCCGTGGCACATGTGGGAGTCCTGAGTGGGATTGTGTGCCATCATTGTGTGTGTGAGCAATGTGCTTGCATTGCCCTAAGTGGCATGCATGTTAGGAGTTGCAGGATGTGTCCATGTCAGCCAGACGTGTGTGGGGGCCCTCCACTTTGCAGGACACTGTGCAGTGTGGGTGGACAGCTATCACATACTCCTTGGGTGTGGTTGGGTGTCTGGGGGGATGGGTGGAGCACTGCTGGGTATCGGGTTGCACAGTGTGTGGGGGTATGGGAATGCATGTGTGGCACTGCGGGACGTGTATATGGGCTGATACCAGGTGTTGTGGGGGTTATGCTATGTGCATTTTGTATGGGTGTGGCGATATACCGTCCAAGGTCTGGTGAGGGTGGGTGGGGTATCTCCACTTTATGTGGGCCCCGACAGAGTGTTAAATGTGTGGCATGTGTTATGTTTCTGTTGCCGTTTCTTTGCGTCTACGTCATCAACCCCATTTGTTAGGCCCTTCCCTGTCAGTGGTCTGGGATATGTCCCTGGATAGGTAGGTGCATACAGACGTCATATGTGTTTTGGTGGGGTGTGTGGATACCCACAGACCACTGTGTTCTGGGCTAGTTGTATGTCCCTCTTGTATGTCTCCCCCTGTCTCAATGTGTTCGGTGATTGGCTGCAGATGTATGATGACTGGCTGTGACCTATAGGCCAGATACTATGTTAGCAATTAGACCTCAGGGGGACAGACAACGCAGGCAGGTCATGAGGTACACACCCCAAATGGAGTGGGCACAGAACTTAATTAAATGTAAGCCCTCGTCCAACGGGGTAGACGCCTGGTGCTGAAGCTCCCGAGAGGCCTACACAGAAGGGGCGGAGCCTGATGTCCAACGGGGTAGACGCCTGGTGCTGAAGCTCCCGAGAGGCCTACACAGAATCCTGACTAAACTCCTGCAAAACTTCACTATTTTGCTTTAAAATCGCCGGGGCGCATCGGAGGGATGGCGGGACCTAAACCACAGCGCCTAGATTTCGGCTCCCCCACTTCGCCGCACGGCAAACGCTCCAAAACGGAACTGCCTTCCCCGCATAAGATGGCGCCGCTCTGTGAGAGCCCTGAAATGCAGCGGGTGATACTCGAGGAGATTCGTGGTGTAAAGGAACTGGTACAATCCAACGGAGAAGCGATCCGCGCCATGCGTGAGGACCTTACCATGATGCAGGAAAGGCTCGAGGGCCTCTCGTTGCGCCAAGACAAAATGGCGGAGACTCTTGAATCGCACGCGGTGCGAATGGGGAAGATCGATAAAGCTGAACGCCAGATTTTGCTCCTTCAAAAGGAACTTGAAGATAGTAATAATAGAGCTCGTCGCAATAACATTCGACTCATTGGAGCTCCAGAGGGCGTAGAAGCAGGAGATCTGCGGGAATATCTGGGCAATATTCTACCCTCTCTATTGAAGACGACGTTTCTTAAGGACCTGGAGATAGACCGGGCACATCGTGTCCCCACTAATATGGCGCTCAACCGGACGACTCCCAGGCCCATCATTTTTCGGCTACTGCGCTATCAACAAGCTGAGCAAATTCTGGCTGCTGCCCGGGCTAATCATCACCTCGAGATAGATGGGCATAAAGTGTCTTTCTTCCCTGATCTCTCTAAGCCCACGATGGACCGCCGAAAGAAGCTTCTTGCTTATCGCCCTCGCCTTCAGCAACTGCAGGCCCGATTTGGTCTCCTGTATCCGGCAAAGCTACGCGTTACGCTGCATAACCATACCAGGACCTTCGAGGATCCTGACCTCCTCGCTGCATTTTTGGACTCTAAAGAAGCTGAACTGATGCGTTGATGTTACCATCAAGCTGTGTTGCTGTTCAAAGCTCTCTTAAATCTCTACCTCATTGGGGCCTATCGCAGTGATTTCGCTGCGGACGCGGTTGGACTGCTCTCCTGACCTACTTCTTTGAACCGCCATCCTGCTTCTCTGCACCCTTCGGTGGCTCCCGGGACTTGTTCCTGCTGCAGGGAGTATGGCCAGTATCGGGCCTTCTCTGGGGCTTCCCCCCGCAGACTCATGGTCGCCAGTAATAGATGGGGTTTTGCTTCTTCTCTAGTGCACTTCGGTGCCTGTCTCTTTTTTTTTTGGGGTTATTTATGCTTTCTACCAAAAGTTTATTATTTCATGTCGTGTGTACAGTCATTTGCTACCAATATGCATAGTTTAGGGAATAATGTGCAACTTCATGTTCTCTCAGAATTTTGTATATTACTAGATGGCTTTCTGTAAGCTCTTATCATTGAATGTCAAAGGTATCAATAGTCCAATCAAAAGGAAGAAAATTCTTAGCTATTTGAATACTGAGCATGCTGATTTAGTACTGCTTCAAGAAACGCATTTAAATGCTAAAGAAACACTAAAGCTTAATGTCAAGCCTTATGCTGTTGTGGCGTATTCTCCCGCTGTTGCTAAACGCTGTGGTGTTGCCATACTTGTTAAGAAATCCCTGCAGGCCACCGTGCTAGATATTAGCTCAGATAATGAGGGTAGATGGGCTCGCGCTCATCTCAAAGTGGGGGATCTAGAATTCACGTGTATTTGTATTTATGCTCCAAATGTTGACAATCCTGGTTTTTTTGCTAAAATTGCACAAGCTGCGCAAGCCTCCGCTCATACCCCACTAATACTGGGAGGAGACTTTAATCAGGTCCTCGACCCTTTGGTGGATCGGCAGCCGCCTAGAACCTGTGGTCCACCCAAGAGTCTCTCCATACTTACAGCTATGATCGCTGATTTGGCTTTGGTGGACATATGGAGGTTATTGAATCCTTCTGATTTGGATTTTACCTTTTCTCCGCTCCTCACCAATCACAATCCCGAATAGATTTTTTTCTTTTATCTAAAACATTGGTATCGCAGATTGGTATGGCTAAGATTCACCCCTTGCACATTTCAGACCATGCTGCCATATCTTTTACGATACACACTGCTGCGCAAAATGCAAGTCCCCGAGCATGGTCTTTTGATAGGTCTCTCCTAGACCAACAGGATTTTCAAACTGTAATACGGGCTGCCATACAAGATTACTTTCATTTTAACTCTCCCCTTGACACAACGAACTGGGCCTGGTGGGAGGGTTTTAAGGCGTCTATTCGAGCCACGGTGACTAGTTATCAAATCCGTCTTGGGAAACAAAGAAGGCAACAATTGGTGATCCTTGAACAACAGATACAGGCTGGTGAACGTATTCTTACGTCCCGAACAGACCCATGTGTTCTGCTTCGTTTGCAACGTCTCCGTTTTCAGTACAACAAGATTTTGCATAATGCCGCTGTTAGAAATATAGCATCCCAGCAGGGATTGTACTACCGGGAAAATAATCGCGCTGGTAAACTACTAGCTAATGCTTTGAAGGGGAAAAAAGAAGCCAAACGGGTAGCAGCTCTCCGAAGCCCATCTGGGAATGGCCTTGTCACAAAAGATCATGAGATTTTAGAGCTTTTTTCGCGATTTTTATGCTAGCTTGTATAAATCTGAATGTGAGTTTGTTCCTGAACATTTCGACCGCTTGTTAGCTGGTGTACAGCGTCCTACTCTCTCGGCTGAGGAATGCACGGCCCTTGATCATTCGTTTACTCTTGTGGAAATACAGGATGCAATTAAAAGATGTGCTTCCGGCCGTGCTGCGGGTCCAGACAGCCTTCCGGCTGAGTTCTTCAAAACTTTCAGCTCTGATCTGGCCCCGTTTTTGCAGCAATACTTTACTACCCTAGTAGCCGACGGATCCTCCCTTGGTTCCTTTTCAGAGGCCAACATAGTGGTCTTTGAGAAGGAGGGGAGAGACCCACACCTGACAGCCAATTACCGACCCATCTCCCTGCTTAACGCAGATTATAAAATCTTCGCCACTATTCTTTCTACTCGGCTCTCTCACAAAATGACTACTTTAATACATCCAGATCAATGTGGATTTATTCCCGGCAGATCAACTGCTGATAATGCCAGGACTCTTTGTCATGTACTAACTAATATGGCCTCCCACGATCGTCCATTGGTTGGCCTTTCCCTAGATGCCGAAAAAGCCTTTGACCGGCTAGAATGGCCATTCCTATTTGCGACCCTCCGTTGGTTTGGTTTCGGCGATAATTTTCTCCGTTGCCTTCAAGTGCTATACTCTCAACCAACTGCTAGTGTCTGTGCCAACACATTGAAGTCCCAGCCATTTTTACTGCAAAGAGGCACCCGTCAGGGGTGCCCACTTTCCCCCTTACTTTTTGATCTTGCGTTAGAACCCCTAATCCTGTTAATCCGTCAGTCTCCACATATCCACGGCGCTCCTTTTCCCCGTCGGGATATAAAAGTCTCAGCGTATGCAGATGATCTTATGCTTTTTGTTTCCTTAGACTCCGTATCTGTTGTTCTGGATCTAATTGACCGCTATTCTCAACTTTCAGGTTACAAAATTAATTGGACCAAATCAGTCGCCTTTCCCCTAAACCACCAGGTTCACCAAGCAGACTTGCAAACCTTTCCTTTTGTATGGCAGCCCCGTATGGTAAAATATTTAGGGGTACATTACTGTTATCCTCTCGAGGAAACCGTCGCTTTTAATGTCAAAAATTTAATCACCAAGGTCCGTGAGCTCACCCAACGTTGGTCTCCACTTACTCTTACGTGGTGGGGCCGTATGGATACCATAAAGATGATGATTGTTCCCAAGGTTAATTATGTCTTAGAAATGTTACCGTGCCTTCTCCCTCGACACACCTACAAAGATATCGAGGGCCTGTTGATCAGATTTTTGTGGCAGAACAACCCGCCTAGAAAAGCGAAACATAAACTTCAGTCAGATAAGGAACATGGTGGGATAAGATTTCCTGATTTTTTCAACTATCACCTCTCTTTTCTTCTCAAACAGGGTGCCCGTTGGTTGGACGCTTCTTTCCCGTCCAGACCAATATGGTTAGATATAGAAGAAGACCTCTGTAAGCCCATTCCACTTCGCTATCTCCCTGGAATGACTTTCCCACTGGATGCCCACTATCCACCAATGCTCCTGGATACACTTCGCTCCTTCAATGTTCTCATCAGCTCCCTAGATTCCCTAGCTTGCCCACTAGATAGGCTTCCAATTTGGCATAATGCTCGATTCCAAATTCAACATAAGCCGGTGGCCTGGAGTCCCTGGTATTCCAGAGGCATCTGGACTCCCAATCAACTGTTTCACAATGCTCGCTGGAAGTCCATTAATGAGCTCCATTGTGAGTTTGGCCTTCCTTCTAAATACTATTTTCAACTGCTTCAGTTGCAGCACTGTCTCAAGAGTGCTGGGTTTTTTCCCCCACTAACTCCTCATGACCAAGGGATAACTGAGGTGGTCTCCTTTATTGGGGCTCAGTCCGGTGTTGCTTCCACCTTTTATAAAACTCTTTGTGCTCCTCAGAATGCTGTCCCCCCTTCTGCACAGCAGACTTGGGAGCGAGAATTGGGTGTAACTCTAACCCCTGAACATTGGAACCTCTTCTGGAGCAAAGTGGTTCGTGTTTCCCGCTCGGCTTCCTTAACCCAGACGCTTTTCTTCTTTGCCCATCGCTGTTTCTATACCCCTGATAGACTGGCCAAATGGACTTCCACTCTGAGTAATCAATGTTGGACTTGCCATGCAGCTACAGGCACCCTCACTCATGTCATGTACGAATGCCCCGCACTACAACACTACTGGAGCCGGGTCTGGGGTCGTATTCAATCTATCTTACACTTTACTGAACCACTCTCCTGGAAAATAGTGGGACTCCGTTCTGCAGCGGGCATCCCCTCTCTCCCGAAGTCTGCTTACTTCCTCCTTGACTTTCTAATGGGTATTGCCATATCGTTAATCATGAAATATTGGAAAAATAGCTCTTCACTGAGTCCTCTAGAATGGTGGAATTGTGTCTGTCTATATAGTAAGTTTGAACAAATTCCTCGTAGGGCTACCCCTTCCCTTCAGGCCCGCTACCAGGTATCTAAATGGAAATTACTCACAGATTTCGTGCAGTCGGCCAAATGCTCGCACTTGACTGTCTAGTTATATCTCTCTCTTGATCCATAGTATATCATGACTGTTATGTTTATGTTCTAACATAATTGCTATGGACCCCATGCCTGGGTTAATATCTCTTCTTTTCTTTTTTTTTTTATTATCTAGGGAAGAAGCATAGGGGGGGAGGGTTGATGGGGTTATTTTCCGGTTTATTCCATTTTATTTTGATGCAATCATCCTTGTTTTATTACTGTGTGTATTGTTATTGTTATAAAATGAAAATAAAAGTTTAAAAAAAAAAAAAAAAAAAAAAATGTAAGCCCTCATAAGCCATATGTGAGGATGGAACGCTAGACCATTCTAGGTAGGGTTACTCCAGTGGTAGAGGCATCTGACCTCAGTAAGTCCCCCAACCACCCATCCTTAGGAGGAGGGGTACTTAGAAGGATAGACCATCCCTGCAATTGCATGAATTCTGCATACATCAGTGGCCAAATTTACCTATATGAAAGGTCCCAAGGGTCCAGCAGCACAGCCAGACTTCACAGCACTAGAGAACAACAATGTAGAGGTGATACCAGGAGTTTATCTGCATACTGTCAAATGATATCCCAATGTGGCTCATTACTGTTACAGTGCTGCTCAGGTATGCTGTGCTTCTTGTTGATTGCAGTGGGATATCATTAGCCACTCCTCAGATAGGTCCTTTACATCACTGTTACATTGCTGATCTGTGGTGCTGTAAATTGTTGCTATGCAGCTTAACCCTCTGGGCTTTGCTTGTCTGTTGTCTGGACCATGGATATATGCAGTGTTGAATCAGATATGGGTCTTGTCTGCCACACCCCCTACTTCACCATTGCTTTGCACACCTCAAATACGCTCAGGACTGTGTCTATCATGCACACAGGTCCACACACACCCTGTATCTACCCTGTACCTACCCTGCCATGTGCTGCTGTGCCATCACCCCACAGTTACCTGTGTGAGGGCATGCATGCCCTCAGGACATGGTCCCCCACCATTCCCCTCCATGTGCCACATGTGCTTGGAGGTGTCCTGTACGTGTGCTGCAATTCTACTACTACTATTCCTCCTACTACTACTAAGCATTTTATTGGGCACTACCAAGCGCACGCATCACTGTGATAGTGAACACACAAAAAGACAATCCCTGCTCAGTGGAGCTCATAATCCAAATAGACATAGCACTAACAGGTGTGGCAAGAGGTTTGGAGCAGGAGCAAGGAGTCAGGAACAGGGAAGACAGGACAAAGGATGGTGGTAGGAACACTTGTGAGAGGCAGACAGAAATGTGCAATTTAAAAGGGGTGGAATGGGGAACAGCACACTCATGAGCCAAAGGCAGAGGCAAAGATATGAGCTATGAACCCAAGTGTGAGGAGGGGCAAGGCAGATGCCTGACGGCTAGACAAAGGGCGTTTATTCCAAGCGTAAGGAGCAGCAAGGTATAAGGTGCATACCTACCTGCCTGTGGATGGGCGTTGTCCAGCGCTTCTGGCAGTCCATACAGGTAGATGGGCCCAAGAAGGTATGCTAACTCCTGCTCCAGGGGTGTGAGAGTTGAGGCAAAGGGGGCACCCACAGTGCCCTTGGCATGTTGCCTCTCAGCCACCATGTGTGCACGCACACCATGCATAATGTCACTAAATCTCTTTAACAGGGTGTCCAGGTGCCTGATTGGTCCCCTGCATGGGCTACGGCCTCCTGCACCTCCTCCCACACGTGTGTACGTGTTGCCACAGTGGTGCTGTTGCTCAGCCAGCCATAGAGCACCTCATACTGCTCCAACACACTGGCCAGCAGGATGTGGTTTTCTTGCTGACTGAATCTCACATAAGAACATAAGAATATAAGATATGCCATACTGGGTCAGACCAAGGTCCATCAAGCCCAGTATCCTGTTTCCAACAGTGGCCAATCTAGGTCATACGTACCTAGCAGTTTCCCCAAAAGACACAGGTTCCACAATGCTTGTACTGGGTCAAGCATTGATATCCTGGGTCCCTTCTTAATAATGGTTTATGGACCTTTCCTCCAGGAACTTGTTCAAACCTTTTATAAACCCAGATACACTAACAGCCTTTACTACATCCTCCGGTAACAAATTCCAGAGTTTGATTACATGTTGAGTGAAGAAATATTTTCTTTTATTAGTTTTAAATAGTTTACCCTGTAGCTTCATTGCATGTCCCCTAGTCTTTCTATATTCTGATAACGTAAACAATCAATCTTCGTTTACCCGTTCCACTCCGTTCATTAATTTATAGACTTCTATCATATCTCCCCTCAGCCGTCTCTTTTCCAGGTTAAAGAGACCTAACCTTTTTAGCCTTTCTTAATAGGAGTATCCTTCCATCCCCTTTACAATTTTGGTGACTCTTCTCTGAACCTTTTCTTTTTTTTTTTTAAACTTTTATTTTCATTTTACAACAAGCAAAAGAAACAACACACCAAAGGAAACAAATACAAACATACAATAAGGAAAAAGCAACCCCAGTTACCCCCCACCCCTATGCTTCTTCTCTAAGCTGATAAGTATCATCATATAAGCGCTTACAAACAACAGTAATTGTACATCAAAACAAACAGAAATAGCATCTGCGATACAGAATGATCATGTGACAGAGCAGGGCCGGCCCGTCCATTGAGCGAGAATGTTTTTTGCACAGGGCCCCGCGTTTCAGGGGGCCCCGCGCAAAAAACATTCTGATCCTACTAAAGTAAAATTAAAAAACAAAACAAAACTGTCTTCTCCGCTGCCGGGGCCGCCGCGGCAGAATCGAGTGTGCCGCGGGGCCCCCCCTGCCCAGCACAGCCTGCCCTCCCCCTCTATCCGTTCTCTCGTTCAGCTCACAGTCACCCCGCGCCGGCTTTCAGAGCGCGAGGGAAGAGTTTCTCCCTCGCTGCTCTGTTGAGCCCGCGGGGCTGTTGGGAAGTTCCCATCAGCCCCCGCGGGCTTAACAGAGCTGCGAAAGGGAAACTAGTCCCTTCGCGCTCTGAAAGCCGGCGCGGGGTGACTGTGAGCTGAACGAGAGAACGGATAGAGGGGGAGGGCAGGCTGTGCTGGGCAGGGGGGGCCCCGCGGCACACTCGATTCTGCCGCGGCGGCCCCGGCAGCGGAGAAGACAGCTTTAAAAAGAAAAAAAATTCCCTCGGCTGGACTGGGCTGGGGGCTTAGGAATGCTGATGGGCGGGGGGCTGGGGGGGGTTAGGAATGCTGATGGGCTGGGGGGGTTAGGAATGCTGATGGGCTATGGGGGGGGCTGGGGGGTAGGAATGCTGATGGGCTGGGGGGGTTAGGAGTGCTGATGGGCTATGGGGGGGCTGGGGGGTTAGGAGTGCTGATGGGCGGGGGGGGGTTAGGAGTGCTGATGGGCTATGGGGGGCTGGGGGAGGTTAAGACTGGCAAGGAGGGGGGTTACGACTGGCGCTGGGCTGTGCTGGGCTGGGCTGGGGGGGGTTAATAATGGCAATGGGCTGGGCTGGGCTGGGGGGGGTTAAGAGTGGTAATGGGCTGGGCTGGGCTGGGGGGGGGTTAAGACTGGCAATGGGCTGGGCTGGGCTGGGCTGGGTTAAGACTGGCAATGGGCTGGGCTGGGCTGGGCTGGGGGGGGGTTAAGACTGGTGCTGGGCTGGGCTGGGCTGGGCTGGGGGGGGTTAAGACTGGTGCTGGTCTGGGCTGGGCTGGGCTGGGCTGGGGGGGGTTAAGACTGGCAATGGGCTGGGCTGGGCTGGGCTGGGGGGGTTAAGACTGGCAATGGGCTGGGCTGGGCTGGGGGGGTTAAGACTGGTGCTGGGCTGGGGGGGGGACAAGACTGGCGCTGGGCTGGGCTGGGCTGGGCTGGGGGGGTTAAGACTGGCAATGGGCTGGGCGGGGGGGGGTTAAGACTGGCAATGGGCTGGGCTGGGCTGGGCGGGGCGGGGGGGGGTTAATACTGGCATTGGGCTGGGCTGGGCTGGGCTGGGCTGGGCGGGGGGGGGTTAAGACTGGCAATGGGCTGGGCTGGGCTGGGCTGGGCTGGGCTGGGCGGGGGGGGGTTAAGACTGGCAATGGGATGGGCTGGGCTGGGCTGGGGGGGGTTAAGACTGGCAATGGGCTGGGCTGGGCTGGGGGGGGTTAAGACTGGCAATGGGCTGGGCTGGGCTGGGCTGGGCTGGGCGGGGGGGGGGTGTTAATCCTGGCAATGGGCTGGGCTGGGCGGGGCGGGGGGGGGGGGGGTTTAAGACTGGCAATGGGCTGGGCTGGGCTGGGCTGGGCTGGGCGGGGGGGGGGGTTAAGACTGCGCTGGGCTGGGCTGGGCTGGGCTGGGGGGGTTAAGACTGGCAATGGGCTGGGCTGGGCTGGGCTGGGCGGGGGGGGGGGGTTAAGACTGCAATGGGCTGGGCTGGGCTGGGGGGGTTAAGACTGGCAATGGGCTGGGCTGGGCTGGGGGGGGTTAAGACTGGCACTGGGCTGGGCTGGGCTGGGGGGGGTTAAGACTGGCAATGGGCTGGGGGCTGTCTGGAAATGGGGCTATGGGGGGTTAGGACTGATAATGGGCTATGGGGGGGCTAGGACAGGAAATGGGCTGATGGGGAGGGGTTAGGACGTAATGGGCTGTGTGCTGCTGGGGGGGGGTTTAAGAAGGTAATGAGCTGTGGGCTGATGGGGGCTGTCTGGAAATGAGGTGATGGGGGTTAGGACTGCTAATGGGCTATGGGGGGGTTAGGACTGATAATGGGCTATGGGGGGCTAGGACAGGAAATGGGCTGATGGGGAGGGGTTAGGATTTGAGGTGGACTGATGTGGTTAGGACTGGTAATGGGCTGTGGGCTGATGGGGGGGTTAGGACTGGCAATGAGCTATGGGGGGCTGACTGGAAATGGGCTGATGGGGTTAAGACGGGAAGTGGGCTGATGGGGGGTTAGGACTGGTAATGGGTTATAGGGGGGCTTAAACTGAAAATGGAGTGATGGGGGGTTAGGACTGGAAGTGGGTTGATGGGGGGCTAGGACTGGTAATGGGTTGGGGGGTTGCTATGACTGGAAATGGGCTGAGTGGAAGGGGAGGCTTGAACTGCAAATAGCTGATGGGGAGGGAGCTTGGAATGGAAATGGGCTGTGAGGGAAGGGAGCTAGGACTGAAAATGGGCTGATGGAGCAGCTAGGATAGGACTGGAAATGGGCTGTTGGGGGAGCTAAGATTGGAAATGGGCTGTGGTGGGGGCTTGAATTGAAATGGACTCATGGAGGGGCTAGAACTGGAAGTAGGCTCATGGGGGGCTTGGACTGGAATTGGGCTGAGTGGAGGGGAGCTAGGATTTGACATGGGCTGATGGTGGGGCTAGGAAATGACTAGAAATGGGCTGATGGGGGCTAGGATTGGAAATGAGCTGATGAAGGGACTCAGACTGAAAATGGATGGGGGAGCTAGGACTGGAAATGGGTTGATGGGGGGCTAGGACTGGAAATGGGCTGATGCAGGGACTAGAAGGGAATGGATGCTGGGTGAGACTGGAACTAGAAGGGAGCTGATGTTGGGGGAGGATTAGAATGGGATGGGGCTGGGAGAGTAAAATGGAGAGGGGAAAAATATTTTGTGTGGGAGGGATGAAAAATCTACAATTGGCCGGGTATTGGGAGAGTAAGTGGGGATTGAGGATGGAGGGGTAAAATTTGTGTGGATGAAATAGGAATGAGGAAAGAGCAAAAGGAGAAAGATTAGTATGTTAAAGCAGATGTAGAGAGAGAGAATGGAAAAAAAAACTAGAAGAGAGAAGAAAGAACAAATGGACAGCAGATGATGGACAGTTAGCAGAAAACATGAAGAAACCAGAAGAAAGTGGCTGGAGCAATTGCAACTGAAAAAAATGCACAAAAGGTAGAAAGATATCTCTTTATTTTGAATTTATTAACTGGAATATGAAAGCTCTGGGAAATGTGCATCATTAACGTCTGCGCTTTGTTTGGTACAAGAGGAAATTAATTTATAGTTTTATTTCTACAGTGTTGTTGTACATTCCAAGTTTGGCTTTTGGGGTTCCCAGTTTAATTTGCCTTCCTCTTTCTAAATTGTGATTCCTTGTTTGGTGATGGTCTATGTTCTGCATGTGTAACTGAGCTGAGGTATTCTATTTATGTAATTCCTATTTGACATTGCCACTTGTTCTCTTTCCCCAGTATTCTCTGAAATGTACTGGTTTAATATTTGCAGTGTTGCCTTTTGATAGGTAGAGTATGGTACTTTGTGAGTCCTGGTAATGCTGTCAGGAAACGGCGGGTTTGCTATGGGTTCTAAATGGGCAGCGTTTGTAGTAGTTCCTAATGTGCCTGGCGGTTGGCACTGGATTATAGTAATATAGAAATCTTTTAGTCTTTCTTTATCCATACACTCATTAAGAGACATGTTTACTAAAAGTTAGTGTATGGTAACATTATGCAAATATTTATGCAAATAAGGCCACTTATGCAAATGAGGCCCCGCACCGAGTCTCCGCACATGGCCCCGCACCCCCCTTGGGCCGCCCCTGTGACAGAGATTTACACAGATTTAAACAGTCAGATGAGAGCATTTAGCAGTTTGAACATAGTCGTGGAGCATCTTCCATTTAGACAAGTGGTGAGGGGTCTGAGCGGAAGAAGCGAACATACGAGGTATTTGCTCATATTTACTGTAGAGACAGACATGATTCCACCATTCATTGGGGCTCAGATGGGAGCTATTTTTCCAGTATTTCGTAATTAGGGAAATAGCTATGCCCAGCATAAAGTCTAAAAGGAAGTAAGCCGATTTGGGAAGAGAGGGGATCCCCGCAGCTGAGCGGAGTCCCACTATCTTCCAAGAGAGGGGCTCTTGAAAGTGCAAAATAGATTGAATACGACCCCAGACCCGACTCCAGTAATACTGTAATGCGGGGCATTCATACATAACATGAGTAAGTGAACCAATGGCCGCATGGCATGTCCAGCATCTATTGCTCTGGGTGGCGTTCCATTTGGCTAACCTGTCAGGAGTATAGAAACATCGGTGGGCTAGAAAGAAAAGTGTCTGAGTGAGTGAGGCAGATCGAGAGACCCGTGTCACCTTGCTCCAGACTAAGCTCCATTGCTCCGGGGTCAAAGTTACATGCATTTCCCGCTCCCAGGATTTCTGTGCTGTAGGAGTGCCTCTATTAACAGTATTACCTAAAGTTTTGTAAAAGTTAGATGCGACACCCGATAAGCTCCCGATAGATCAGATAATCTCCGACAATCCTTGGGTATGGGTTTCCGATGGCGGGAGCACCTTAGCACTCCGAAGACAATGCTGAAGTTGCACCAACTGAAAGTAGTGTTTCGCAGGGAGACCAAATTCAATTTGTAATTCGCTAAAAGTTTTCCAGCGACCATCAGAGAACAGCTGGTTAGGGATCCAAATGCCCCTAGTGTACCAGGGGCTCCACGCCATCGGTTTATTTTGTATTTGAAATCGAGCATTGTGCCAAAGCGGGAGTCTATCTAGCGGACAAAGTCGGGAGTCTAGAGATTGCTCAAGGGTATTAAAGGCACCTAAAGTGTCTAAGAGCATTGGTGGATAGTGGGAGTCTGATGGGAGAGTCATACCAGGGAGATAAGTAAGAGGAATTGGGGGGGGGCGGAGCCTGATGTCCAGCGGGGTAGACGCTTCGTGCTGAAGCTCCCGAGGGGCCTACTCAGAATCCTGACTTAATATCTACATAAACTTAATATTTTGCTCCGGACTCACCGGGGTGCCTTGGGGGGAATGGCGGCCCACAAGCCAGTGCGCTTGGACTTTGGGTCTCCCTCTTCTTCACATGGAAAACGCTCCAAAACAGAGTTGTCTTCCCCACCAAAGCTGGTTCCATTTCGGGTAAGCCCCGAAATGCAGCAGGAGATCTTGGAGGAAATACGTGGTGTGAAGGAACTGGTGCAGTCCAACGGAGAAGCGCTCCGAGCCATGCGAGAAGATTTCGGTATGCTTCAGGACCGGCTTGAAGGTCTTTCACTACGGCTGGACAACATGGCGGGGGTCCTCGATTCGCACGCGGTGCGCTTGGTGAACTTGGACAAGGCTGAGCGTCAGATACAGAATCTTCAAAAAGAGTTAGAGGATTGCAATAATCGAGCCCGTCGCAACAATGTCAGGCTCATAGGAGTACCAGAGGGTGCGGAAGCAGGAGATCTCAGAGAATTTCTGGTTAAAACTCTTCCCTCCTTGCTGAGGATTACCTTTTACGGAGCTCTGGAAATTGACTGCGCATATCGTGCTCCCACCAACATCGCACTTAATCGGACGACCCCCCGACCCATTATCTTTCGATTACTGAGGTATCAGCAAGTTGAGCAAATTTTCAAAGCTGCCCGGGTGATTCAACATCTGCCGTTTGAAGATCATAAAGTCTCTTTCTTCCCCGACTTGGCAAAGGCCACAGCTGACCGGCGGAAGGGACTCCTTGCTTTTCGACCTAGACTTCAACAGTTACAGGCTCGCTTTGGCCTCTTATACCCGGCGAAGCTCAGAGTGACTCTCCATAACCAAACTAGCACCTTCGAAGATCCTGCTCTGCTAGCGACATTTTTAGATTCCAAAGAGGCAGACCAGATGCGCTAAGTCAACAACTCGGATAGACTCCGCTGGAACTGCCCGTCATTTTGAATGACCCGACGTGGTGATCATTGTCTGGAATAGAGACTGCCTGGACCTTTCTTTCTTTAATATCTACCTTTCTCGGTCTCCTTTTCCTCCATGATGTGCACCTCGGTTGGATTCGGAGCACGCACAGCTATACCGCTTATCTGTCTCAATTAGGCCTTCTCTGGGGTTTCACCCCACAGACATCAGGTCGCCAGTAATTTCTGGGGTTTTGCTTCTTCTCTAAGGCACTTCGGTGCTTCTCCTGTTATATAGGGCGCTTCATGATTTTATTGGTTTATTTTTTATCAGATCGTGTGTATAGTCATTTATAGTTGATATGAGGGACATTGCGCAACTCGTTGCGCCATCATGTTTCTTTCTCAGAATGTTTGACTTTGTTGTATGGCCTTCTATAAGTTCTTGTCATTGAACGGAAGAGGCATTAATGGTCCAATCAAAAGAATGACCGTTCTTAGTTATTTTAATCATGACCATACTGATGTAGTGTTTCTTCCGGAACCCCATTTCACCTTTGTTGAACTACTGAAACTCATTGCCACACCTTATATGGTGGCTGCCTATTCTCCCGCTGTTTCCAAGCGGTGCGGGGTAGCCATCTTGGTTGAGAAATCTTTGCCACCCACTGTAATGGATACTAGCTTTGATGGGGAGGGTAGTTGGGCCTGTGTATATTTTAGGTTGGAGATAGTGAATTCCGTGTATTTGTATTTATGCTCCGAATGTGGATGACCCTGTCACTGTTACCCGGTGGTGACTTTTACCAAGTATTTGATCTTTTGATAGATAGATTGTTGCCTAGAATGCGTGGTCCACCCAAGAGTCTCTACACTCTGCCAGCTCTGATGAAAGATCTTGTGCGAGTAGATATATGGAAACTGCTTTACCCATCCGACTTAGAGCTCACCTTTCTCAGCCCCCCCATCACTCACAATCTAGATCTGATTTTTTTCTTCTCTCCTCAGTACTACTTTTCCAAGTGGACATATACTCCTGATAGGTTAGCTAATTGGAAAGCCATCCAGAGCACTTGATGCTGGACATGCCATGTGGCCTCTGGTCTACTAAACTCCTGTTAAGTATGATTGTCCCGCATCACAGTATTACTGGAGTCTGGTCTGGGGTTGTCTTCATTCTATTTTATATTTTCCGGAACCCCTCTTTGGGGAGATTGTGGGGCTCCGCTCAGCTGCGGGGATCCCCTCTCTTCCTAAATTGGCTTGCTTCCTTTTAGCCTTTATGCCGGGCCTTGCTATTTCCTGGTTCCTCACTCACGAAATCTTGGGAAAATAGCTCTTTTTTGAGCTCTAATGAACGGTAATCATATTTGTTTTCATTGCAAATATGTGCAAACCCCTTATATGTTAGCCTCTTCCGTTCAAATCACTCACTATTGGTCTTGTTAGAAGATGCTCCACGATTATGTTCAAACTATTCAATGCTCTCAGTTGACGGTTTGATTCTGTATTAATCTCTGTCACATGCTCATCCGGTATCATAGACTCTACTTCTGTTTGTTTGATGTACAATAATTATTGTATGTAAGCGCGTATATGATGATCCTTATCAGCTTAGAGAAGAAGCATTGGGGTGGGGGGTAACTGGGGTTGTTTTCTTTATCGTATGTGTGTATTTGTTTCTTTTGGTGTGTTGTTACTTTTGTTTGTTGCAAAATGAAAATAAAAGTTTAAAAAAAAAAAGTAAGAGGAATTGGTTTGCAAAGGTCCTCCTCTATATCTAGCCACACTGGTCTACTCGGTGTTAGGTCTTCCAGCCAACGAGCGCCTTGTTTGAGAAGAAAAGAGTGGTGGTATTTCAGGAAATCAGGGAATCTGACACCACCATTTTCTTTATCTGCTTGTAACTTATGTTTCGCTATCCTAGGTGTCTTGTTTTTCCATAAGTATCTAGTCAGAAGACCCTCTAAATCTTTATATGTACGTCGAGGTAGGAGACATGGCAACATTTCTAAAATGTAGTTCACTTTGGGAACAATCATCATTTTAATGGTTTCTAGGCGGCCCCACCAAGTAAGTGTTAAAGGAGTCCAGCGTTGAGTAAGCGCCCGGACCTTAGAGGTTAAATCTTAAGCATTAAAGGTGATTGTGTCTTCTAAAGGAGAGCAGTAGTGCACCCCAAGGTATTTGACCATGCGAGGCTGCCATAAAAAGGGAAAGGATTGCATATCTGCCTGATGGAGCAGAGGATTTAGTGGAAAGGCTACCGATTTGATCCAATTTATCTTATAGCCCGAGAGTTGTGAATATTTACCAATTTGCTCTAGGACAGCCGGCACTGAGTCTAGGGAGACAAAGAGCATAAGGTCATCAGCATATGCTGAAATTTTGATTTCCCTATGAGAGAAAGGGACTCCATGAATATCCTTGGATTGCCGGATTAGTAAAGCTAAGGGTTCGAGTGCGAGATCGAAAAGAAGTGGAGACAGTGGGCATCCCTGGCGAGTACCGCATTGCAGGGGAAATGGCTGAGACTTTAAAGCATTAGCACAGATACTAGCTGTAGGCTGTGCATACATGGTTTGGAGACAACGGAGAAAGCCTTCTCCGAATCCGTACCAGCGGAGAGTTGCAAACAAGAAGGGCCATTCTAAGCGGTCGAAGGCCTTCTCAGCATCAAGTGAGAGGCCAACCAATGGTCGATCAAGATTAACTGCGGCAGTCAGTACATGACATAGGGTCCTAGCATTATCAGCAGTTGATCTACCGGGAATGAAACCGCATTGATCTGGGTGTATTAAAGTAGACATCTTGTCAGAGAGCCGGGTGGAGAGAATGGTGGCAAATATTTTATAGTCTGCGTTTAGTAGGGAAATGGGACGATAATTAGCTGTTAGTTGCGGATCTCTCACCTCTTTCTCAAAAACTACTACATTTGCCATTGAGAAGGATCCAGAAGGAGATCCCCCCTCGGCCAGAGCAGAAAAATAAAGTTTCAAAAACGGAGCTAAGTCAGCGTTAAAAGCTTTGTAGAATTCGACTGGGAGACCGTCCGGGCCTGCGGCTCGACCTGTGGCACATCTCTTGAGTGCCGATTGAATTTCTGATAAAGTGAATGGTTTGTCCATGGCCTCTCTATCTTCGTCAGATAGGGTCGGTCGTTGTACCCCTGATAGTAATCGTTCAAATGCTTCTGGCTCGAAGTCACATTCAGATTGATAAAGCCGAGTATAAAAATCACGAAAGAGTTCTAATATTTCTGTATCTTTAGTGACCAATCTCCCCCCCGACGGATTGCGGAGAGCGGTAACACGCTTGGCTTCTTTTTGACCTTTCAGGGCATTGGCTAACAATTTGCCAGCACGGTTATTTTCCCGATAGTACATCCCTTGTTGTGATTCAATATTTTTAGCAGCAGCGGTATATAAAAGCTGATTGTATTGAAAACGAAGGCGTTGTAAGCGAAGTAAAATACATGGGTCAGTACGGGACGTGAGGAGACGCTCTCCAGCTTGTATCTATTGTTCTAGAATCAGTAAATGTTGCTTTCTTTGTTTCCCCTGTCGGATTTGATAGCTAGTTATAGTTGCACGGATAGACGCCTTGAAACCCTCCCACCAAGCCCAGCTCGCAGTGTCATGGGGTGAATTAAAATGAAAGTAGTCTTGGATAGCGGCCTTTATGTCAACCTGAAAATCTTTTTGGTCTAGTAGGGATCTATCAAAATACCAAGCACGGGGATGTTCACCTTGCGTAGTGACATGTAATGAGAAAGATATGGCAGCATGATCTGAAATATGGAGAGGATGAATCCTAGCCGTGTCCACTTGGGGTATCAGTGCTTTGGAGATAAGAAAAAAATCTATTCTAGATTGTGAGTGATGGGGGGCTGAGAAAAAGGTGAACTCTAAGTCGGAGGGGTGAAGCAGCCTCCATATATCTACTAACGCAAGATCTTTCATCAGAGCTGTAAGGGTATCAAGACTCTTGGGTGGACCACTCGTTCTAGGCGGCTGTCTATCTATCAAAGGATCAAGTACTTGGTTGAAATCGCCGCCAAGTATTAATGGAGTATTGGCAGAGGCCTGTGCCAACTGCGCAATACTTGCATAGTAAGCAGGGTTATCCACATTCGGAGCATAAATACAAATACACGTGAATTCACTATCTCCAACCTTAAGGTGTGCACGGGCCCATCTACCCTCCTTATCAGAGCTAGTATCCATTACAGTAGCTTGCAAAGACTTCTTAACCAAGATGGCTACCCCACACCGTTTGGAAACGGCGGGAGAGTAGGCAGCCACCATGTAAGGCTTAGCATTAAGTTTCAGTGTTTCAGCGGAGTTTAAATGCGTTTCCTGAAGAAACACTAAATCAGCATGCTCATGATTAAGATAGCCAAGGATTTTCTTTCTTTTGATTGGACTATTGATGCCTTTTACGTTCAGTGATAAGATCTTACATAAGGCCATTCAGAAAGGTTAAAAATTCTGAAAAAGAACATGATAACGCACATAATTTCACAATGTCCCTCATATTAACTGTATATGGCTGTACACATGACATGATAGAAAATAAGCTAATGAAAAACAATGAAGCGCCTCATATAAAAAAATAAGCACCGAAGTGCATTAGAGAAGAAGCAGAACCCCAGAAATTACTGGCGACCATATGTCTGCGGGGAGAAACCCCAGAGAAGGCCTAAATTGAAACATATAACCTGTATAGCTGTGCGTGTTCCGAATCCAACCGAGGTGCACATCATGGAGGGATAGGAGACCAAGAAAGTTATATATAGACAGAAAGAAAAGTCCAGGCAGTCTCTGTTCCAGGCTGTGATCACCGCGTCGGGCCATTCAAAATGGCGGGCAGATCCGGCGGATTACAGATCCAAGTTGTTGGATTAGCGCATCTGGTCTGCTTCTTTGGAATCTAAAAATGTTGCTAGTAGATCAGGATATTCGAATGTTCTAGTTTGGTTATGGAGAGTCACTCTGAGCTTCGCTGGATACAATAGGCCAAAGCGAGCCTGTAGCTGTTGAAGTCTAGGGCGAAAAGCAAGGAGTCTCTTCCGACGGTCAACTGTGGGCTTTGCCAAGTCAGGGAAGAAGGAGACTTTATGACTTTCAAACTCCAGATGATGATTCGCCCGGGCAGCATTTAGAATTTGCTCAACTTGCTGATATCTCAGTAATCGAAAGATGATAGGCCGGGGGGTCGTCCGATTGAGCGCCATGTTGGTAGGAACACGATGTGCTCGGTCAATTTCCAGATCTCTGTGAAAAGTGATCTTCAGCAAGGAGGGAAGAGTTTTGACCAGGAATTCTCTTATATCTCCTGCTTCGGCCCCCTCCGGTACTCCAATGAGCCTTACATTGTTGCGACGGGCTCGATTATTGCTATCCTCTAACTCTTTTTGAAGATTCTGTATCTGACGCTCAGCCTTGTCCAGTTTCACCAAGCGCACCGCGTGCGAGTCGAGGACCCCCGCCATGTTGTCCTGCCGTAGTGAAAGACCTTCAAGCCGGTCCTGAAGCATACTGAAGTCTTCTCGCATGGCTCGGAGCGCTTCTCCGTTGGACTGTACCAGTTCCTTCACACCGCGTATTTCCTCCAAGATCTCCTGTTGCATTTCGGGGTTTTCCCGAAGTGGAACTATCTTTTGTGGGGAAGACAGCTCTGTTTTGGAGCGTTTTCCGTGTGAAGAAGAGGGAGACCCGAAGTCTAAGCGCGCTGGTTTGTGGGCCGCCATCCCCCCCGAGGTACCCCGGTAAGTTCGGAGCAAAATATTAAGTTTAGGTAGGTATTAAGTCAGGATTCTGAGTAGGCCTCTCGGGAGCTTCAGCGCGAAGCTTCTAACCCGCTGGACATCAGGCTCCGCCCCCCTCTCTGAACCTTTTCTAATAACGCTATATCCTTTTTAAGATACGGCGACCAGAATTGCACACAATATTCAAGGTGCGGTCTCACCATGGAACGATATAGAGGCATTATAATATCTTTTGTTTTATTTTCCATTCCTTTCCTTATCATACCTAGCATTCTATTTGCTCTCTTGGCCGCCGCTGCACACTGGGCCGAGGGTTTTAACATGCTATCCACAATGACGCCTAAATCTTTTTCCTGGGTGGTGGTTCCTAATGTGGAACCTTGCATCGTGTAACCATAGTTTGGGTTGTTCTTCCCTAGGTGCATAACTTTGCACTTGTCCACATTAAATTTCATCTGCCATTTTGATGCCAAGTCTTCCAATTTATCAAGATCCTCTTGCAATTTTCCACAATCCTCTTGGGTTTTAACAACTTTAAATAGTTTTGTGTCATCTGTAAATTTGATAACCTCACTCGTTATTCCACTTTCCAGGTCATTTATAAATATGTCAAAAAGCAGCAGACCCAGCACAGATCCCTGGGGTACACCACTATTCACTTTTCTCTATTGGGAAAATTGGCCATTTAGCCCAACCCTCTGCTTTCTATCTTTTAACCAGTTCTTGATCCACAGTAGTACACTGCCTCCTATCCCATGACTCTTTAGTTTTGCCAAAAGTCTCTGATGAGGGACCTTGTCAAAGGCTTTCTAAAAGTCTAGATACACTATATCAACCGACTCACATTTGTCCACCTGTTTATTCACACTTACAAAAAAACATAATAGGTTAGTAAGACAAGATCTTCCTTGTCTAAAACCATGTTGGCTGTCTCCCATTAGGCCATGACTATCTACATGCTGAGTAATTTTATTCTTTATGATGGTTTCTACCATTTTTCCCGGTACTGACGTGAGGCTCACCGGTCTGTAGTTTCCTGGATCACTCCTGGAACCCTTTTTAAAAATTGGGGTTACATTGGCGATCCTCCAATCTTCAGGTATTAGAGATGATTTTAATGAAAATTCACAGATTACTAATAGCAGGTCTGCAATCTCATATTTCAGTTCTTTCAACACCCTTGGATGTATACCATCCAGCCCAGGTGATTTGCTACTCTTCAGTTTATCTAATAGTTGTAATACATCTTCCCGATGTATTGATATTTCCTTCAATTCTTCTGCACCTTTAAATACCACTTCAGTCATGGGTAACATCCCTACATCTTCCTCAGTAAAGACCGAAGCAAAGAATTCATTCAGTCTCTCCGCTATCGCCTTGTCGCCTTTTAGTGCCCCTTTAACTCCTCTATCATCTAATGGACCAACCGACTCTCTCACAGGTTTTTTGCTGTGAATGTACTTGAAAAAATCTTTATTTCGCGTTTTTGCTTCCGCAGCAAGCTTCTTCTCAAATTCTCCCTTTGCCTGCTTTATCAATGCCTTGCATTTGACTTGCCAGTGCTTGTGCTGTTTCCAGGTTTCGTCGTTTGGCTCTTTTTTTTCATTTCCTGAAAGATGCTTTTTTGGCAACAACAGCCTCTCTGACCTCTCCTTTAAGCCATGCTGGCAGTTTTTTGGACTTCCTTCCACTTTTCTTAAAACGTGGAATACAGCTGGTCTGGACTTCCAAGATAGTATTTTTCAACAACACCCAAACTTGATGTAAGTCTTTAACCTTTGCAACTGCTACTTTTAGTCTTTTCTTAACTATTTTCCTCATTTTATCATAGTCTCCCTTTTGAAAGTTAAAAGGTAGTACTGTGGATTTCCTTACTATCCCTCCTCCACTATTTAAATCAAAGGTGATCATGCTATGATCACTATTGCCAAGTGGCCCCAACACCCTTATCTCTTGCACTAAATCTGGTGTTCCACTAAGGACTAGGTCTAATATGGATTCCCCTCTGGTCAGCTCATGAACCAGCTGCTCCAAGAAGCAGTCATTTATGTCATCTAGGAACTTTATCTCCCTAGCATGTACTGCTGTGACACTGACCCAGTCGATACCGGGGTAATTGAAATCACCCATTATTACTACTCTGCTGTGACTTTTGTTAGCTTCCTTGATTTCTTTGAGCATTTCATTATCCATTTGTTCATTCTGGCGAGGCGGTCGATAGTACACCCCCACTGCCATCGCCTTCCCCTTTTTACATGGAATTTCTATCCATAGAGATTCTACAGCAAATTTTGTTTCCTGCAAAACGTTAATCCTTTCTGACTCGATGCCCTCTCTAACATAGAGCGCAACCCCTCCACCCATTTGATCAGCTCTATCATTACGATATAGTTTGTATCCAGGTATCACAGTGTCCCACTGGTTGTCCTCCTTCCACCATGTCTCTGATATTCCAATCATATCTAACCTCTCATTTAGTGCTATATAGTCTAATTCTCCCATCTTATTTTTTAGACTTCTAGCATTTGCATACAAGCATTTTAGAGACTGTATTTTATTCATATTAGTTTGGCTGTTGGTGGACATGTGTAATTTGGGATCTTTAAGCTCTGTCTGCTCCATACTCGAGGGCATTTGGGCTACTTTACTCTTTTTTGGAACCTCTCTGCTTTTGGTAGTATCCTTCAGCCCTCCTCCGTTCCTCAGCTGGTACCGGTATACACCTTTGTTTGGCACTGGGTGACCCCTGTGTGGGCAGGGACACACCCGATGGGCCTGTAGCCACCGCCAAATGCCCAACACTCCCTGCTGTCTCTGGGTCCTGCTGAACAGGTGCCCCCCTTCCTCCCCTCCTGCAATGTCCTGCTGCTCCTTCTCCCTGCCCTCTGTGCCCTCTCCCTCCCTTTCACACATCCCTGCTCCTCGGCTCTCTGCTACACCTCACACCTGCTCCTCTCCCCACCTCCTCTCTCCTCTGCCTGCTCCTCAACTCTGCTGCTGTCTCTCTAGACTACTCTTTTCCTCTCCTCCTCTCTCTCTTGCCTGCTTTGCCACACACCTCTCCACAACAAACCTGCCTCTTACACTCTCCACCGCCACTCATGACCCTACCACTCTCCACGACACACCTGCCTCCAACACTCTCCTCACTTTACCAACAACGCACGCCTTCTGTCCCTCGCCTACACAAACCCCTCAATGAGAACCAGGTTTGCAGGTGTATTTATAGGTTATTTTACGTTGTGCGCATTGCACATGCGCCGCAGCACAAGTGCATCTGCTATGCGCATTGCGCATGCACTGCGGTGCAAGCACGTCTGCTGCATGTGTTGCGCATGCGCCACGGACACATGGAAGTTGCGTGCACGGAAGCCCATGTGACACATGCGCTGTGCGTGAGCACGAGGCTTGGTGCATGCACCTAACATCAAGCAGCAAATGCACATGTGTAACATAGGGGCATGTTTACTAAAAGCCGTACAATTGCGTGCCGCACAATAGCGCACGGAAACGCGGCACTCAAACGCTCAGAAACGCTCTTAAACGCCCCGCACAAGTGCGCGTGGGCCCCGCACAATTGCGCGCCACACTAACGTGCCCCGCACAAGTACCCGGCCAGCAAATGTCCGATAGAGGCGTGGAAAGGCATTCTGAGGGCGGAGGAAGGCTCCCGAGGGGCGGAGAGACGGGGTCAATGGGCGGGGAAGGGGAGGGGAGAGGCTCCCCACACAGTATCGGGGACGAATTTGCAGGTTAAAAATAGCGCGAGTGAAACACTCACGGTAGAGGGCATTTAAAGGGAAGAGAAACCATTTCCGTCAGCAATGTACAGGGAAACCGGGGAAACCTGCAAAACGTGAGCAGTGTGATACACGTGCACAGAACAAAAGTGCAAATAAAGATAGAAAAAGACCCAAACAAACATATTAAAAATAGGAAGTCAGCTGGGGAACCCTGATATTAATGGGCAAACATAAGAAACACACCCAGGAAAGCTCCAAAGAAATGAAATGAAGTATGGAAGGGGCTACGGAGCGGAGACCCTTCCAAAAACCATTTCCTTTTTTCTGAGCCTTCCTGGGAGTGTTTGCTATGGTTGCCCATTAATATCACTGTTGCTCAGCTTGGTTATATTTATCCCCAGTTCGTCGTGGTCGGTTGAGGGGTTTATTTGCACTTTTGTCACCAGACAAGGTGACTGAGCCCACAGTACAAATGTGCAGAGCAGGGTTTTTGACTCCTTTGGTCAGGTTTCCCACCCCCAGGGACAGCACTATCACTGTGGCCACAGTGTGGTGCAGTAGACAGAGGCAGTACCTCTAGGACCAGAGGGTCACAGGTTCAAATCCAAGCTGGGGCTCCTGCCAACCCAGTCCCCATATTTTACCCACCACTAAACAGAGATAGTAAAGACACTCCTTTATTGCAGAGAACATAAGCATGGTTCACACACCCATTTTGTACCCAACACCGCACACACACCATAACAATGGGCATTACCAACAGCCGAGTCCCCCAAATGCAGTCCTGGAGTGCCACAACTCAATCAGGTCATATGCTTTTCCAAGATACAGACATGCCAGCATGTTGGCGGTAGGGTACAGGTGGTGGAGGGGGCAGTGGCTGCTAGCCACAGAAGACAGTGGCCGAGCCATGTGCAGGCTGGCACGTCCACTGCAACATAGGCCCTGTCGGATGTACAGTCATGGACTTCCCAGGGAATTCAGCACATCTGTGGCAACACAGTGGTGCAGTGCACACAGACAGTGTGTGCAGGAGCAAAAGGTCACAGGTTCAAAGCCCAGCTGGGGCTACTGCCATTCCTGTCCACATATTTTCCCCACAACTAAACCATGTTAGTAAGGGCAATCCTTTATTGCTGGGGATATACGCATTGGTCATACGCCTATCTTTTACACCACCAAGCACAGACACCATGACCAGGGGCATTACCTAGAGCAGAGTCTCACAAATGTAGTCCTGGAGGACCACACACCATTCAGGTTCCATGCTGCCACTCATACAAATAACCGTGCTGTACATCTATGCACCACCCCCATGGCATGTAGATGTAGCTCATGCATATTCATGAGGGACAGCAGGAAACCCCAACCAGTGTATTGCAAACCTGGACTGGATTTGGGAACCTCTGCCGTACAGCAGCAGCCAACAGGGACAGACACACCCACACCCACACCCACAGGCCCCATTGGCCAATGCCTCCTGGTGAGGCAGGACATTGGGCCCTGCGTGCATCTCCCAATACCAGCACTTGCATACCTTAGCAATGTCACCCTACACCAGGGTATATGGTACACAGCTCTCAAACGTTTGCTATGAGTACTGGCAGATAGATATCCCTACGTTACGCACAGTCTGCTCTATGAGCTCCATCATAATAATCTATCTGATGTTTGCGGTGTGTGCGTCAGGTCTGGCCCCTGACAGTGTTTACCACCCTAGGGAGGGACCCCCAACAGTATTGCATACCATACCCATGCCTGTACTGTGCCCAGGACTGGTGTGGTGGGCAAGGATTCTAAACCCCTCTATAGTAGCACAATGCTGGCATACGTGTGGGAGTGTGTGTCTGTCTATACAGTGTGTGTTGGCTGCAAACACTGTCCACAGTTTTGGCCTGATGATGTGCATAATGAGCAGCAAGGTACCATGGGTATAGCTCAGACAGGGTGGGCTGGCCAGGATGCATCTGCACAGGGCATAGGGCACTGGCAGGGACATTGTAGTGGCCGTCCACCACCTCCACAGACAGGGTGACCTCTGTATGTGCTGCTGGGCTTTCACTCCACCCTGACTGTGCAGTGATGGCAGCATGGCTAGGCACCCCCATAGTGCTTCATAGCACTTCCCTCATGTGATATATATGGGTCACCTGTTGGGGCCTAGTCACTGATGTATCTGCTTGTGTGTGCTGCCATCCCAGTTGTGGGTGCATGCATTTCCAGTGGGACTAACCAGCAGACTGTTCACAGCTGGTATGTGCCCTGCTGGAGTGCCTTGCAGTGGCTGATGGCTTGATGCAGGGGAATATCAGATAGTGGTGGGGTGCATCTTAGCATATCCAGGCCTACTGTCTGTCTGATATTGTGGTCTGGGTGTGTGTGGGGCTGCTTGGACTGCCCTGTAGGGTGTCTGTTCCCCAACAGGACTGGGGTTGATGGTCCACTCTACTGCCATCATGGCAAGGGGGGGGGGTGTATAATGGGGATCTGTTGATAGGAGACCCTGCCTGTTTGCCACCCTCAGCTGGGGGGGGGGGGGGGTGGTTGGGTTGGTGGTACATAGCCCACCTAGGGGTCCGTGGGGTTCCCCCTGACTGAGACAGACAGAGATATCCAAGGTGTTCCTGCAGAAACTACCTATCTCACAGATTACGACTGTTTTGGGGCTCTGCCATGGCGGGTGCTGTGGACCTGGTCCAGGGCGCCTCATCGCACACTCAGGGTGAGCACAGTTCCCGCACAGTGTGACTGTGTGTAGCTACTCTGTGCAAATTAAACACCCGGTCAGTACCTCCTACCAGGCCAAGGTGCTGTGTGGGTGCACACGGACACGTCCCCCTACCAGGCCGGGGAGCTGTTGGGGTGCATTCCCCATCTTGTGTTCATCTGTGGACAGCTGATTTGCATGTGCAGTGCATCATGGGTATGGGTGGCCTAACCCTATCCTGGTTCCCACAGCAGACTGTCTGTGTGGTGACATGCAGGCTCTCTGCAGCCAGCCAGCTGCTTGCTGGCAGCTATATAGCTGTAGCCCAATGGTTACTTCACTGCCTGTGGAGCCAGCGGTAATGGGTTCGAGCCCACAGTGGGGTTATTTGATAGGGTTGTCCAAAGCTTTTTTTAGATTTAATGTACATAGGTTGCTGCCATCAAACACACCCTCAGTGTACTGTACCCATAAGGTGCCTCTGTGGGTGCTTTATAGGGCACCCTATAGGGCACCTTATGGTTGCCGTCCATATAAGGTGCACTATACATTATCCTGTGACGCAACATATATGGTGCCCTATAGGGGACATTCAAGGGTGCCTTGGCGGACAGTGAACTTTAACATGTGCCTTATGGGCCGCCTTATGTTAACACGCTTTGTGAGTGCGTTTGCTAGTAGTGATAACTGAAATAAAAATAGATTGCCCCCTACAGCACTCATCCCCATAATACACACTGCCTCAGTGAGCCTTCTTCATTGGGCACTGTGGGGGATTGAACCCCTGATCTCTGCACCATTGGTCAGTGTCTTAACCATTGTGCTGTGGCTCTGTTCCTATGCTTGGGCATCTGCGCACCACCTTATGCCGCCCAAAATTAACAGTGCACCGCCTTATGCCGCCCAAAATTAATATGCCTCCTAAAGCACTTTTACCCATTACAGTTAATGCCTCAGCCAGCCCTTTTTGTTGTGCACCATGGGGAATTGAACCCATGGCAGCTGCACCCACAGTCAGTGTCTTAACCATTGTACTATGGCTCTGCTCCTTTGTGTGTGCATATCAGGGCGCCACTTAGCCTTCCCACGCACTATTATGCACGGCGCACAATAGCGCGGCGCACAATAGCGCCCCGCGCAAATGTGCGATCGCTTACTCCCGTTTTTTTCTTTTCTCTGCCTGAACCGCCCACTCCTTATATGGCACAGGCAGACTACCGCGGCCCCGCACATTAGGAATGTTTAGTAAACAGACCCCATAGTGTCCTGCACGCACAACTTCCACACATCTGTAGTGCATGCGCAATGCACGCAGCAGACGTGCTCATGTTGCGGCGCATGCGCAACGCTTGCAACATAAAATAACCTATAAATACACCTGCACACCTGGTTCACGTTGAGGGGTTTGTGTAGGCGAGGGGAGAAGGCGTGCGTTGTTGGTGAAGCGAGGAGAGTGTCGGAGGCAGGTGTGTCGCGGAGAGTGGCTGGGTTTGTGAGTGGTGGTGGGGTAGTGTGACTGGGTTGGTGTGTGGTGAGGGAGGTGTGTGTCTAGGTTGGTGAGCTGAGTGTCTGTGTTAGAGTGATTTAGAGGAGTTGGAGGGGAAGAGTTTATGGTGGGCTTTGTGGTTGCTGCATGTGCAGTGGGAGATGAGCAGGGGGTGCGGTTTCCTGATGGGGGAGATGGTTTCCATGGGGCTGAGGCACAGGGCATGGGTTTAGTCTCGCTGCAACACAGACCTGCAGCTGTGGGGGCAGGCCAGCCTTGCCTCTACAGGCCCAGGTCCAAGCTCCAGGGCATGCGTGAGGACCAGGTCATCTCCCTCTACCACCTGAGCATGGGGGCTATTAGGGAGCTCTATGAGGATCTAAGACCTGACCTTGAGCCCCTGACTGGTCGGACACATGCCATACCGGGTTTGGTCAAGCTCCTTGGTGCCCTACATTTCTTTGCCTCTGGCTGTTTCCAGTCATCTGTGGCCACAGGGGGTGGCATGAGCCGCCCAACCTTCTCACGCTGTCTCCACCAGGTACTGCATGCCATGATCAGCTGGGTGGGGAATTACATTGCAATTCCCAACACTCGGCAACAGTGCAGGACCCTGAACCAGGCCTTTGAGGCGTTTGCCGGGATACCACACGTGATGGTAGCTATTGATTGCACACATGTTGCCCTGGTCCTGCCCAGAGTCAGGGAGGTAGTGTTCCGCAACCGCAAACACTACAATTCCATGAATGTTCAGGTTGTATGTGATGCAAATATGCATATTCTGAATGTGGTCCCTAGGTTTGCAGGGTCCACCCATGACTCCTATATCCTGCATCACTCGGCACTATTCAGACAATTTGAGGCAGGACAGTATGAGGACTGCTGGGTGCGTATTTGTCTGGATAGTACAGGCAGGGCCTTACAATACAGACTACAGACTGTGGCAGAGATTATTATAGCCTGTTGCATCCTGCACAACATTGCTCTCAGGCACCATATCCCTGTCCAAATTAATGAGGATCTGGAGGATGATCCGATGTGCCCTCCTGTACGTGCCCGTGGTGACACACGTGAGGGCACAGCAGTCAGGCGGCAGATGATTGAGGTGCTCTTCTCATGTAAGTACTGCATATGTTACCACATACATTTGTTTAGATATGTGTGTACTACTACTACCAGTGGACATTTGTATCCCAAGGGCAGTAAGATGCAACACTGCACTGACATGTAACAGACACTGCCTGGCCATACCAGTTTACAATCTAGTCATGCCTGATACACAGAAGATGTGAGCAGGGCACAACAGCGGGTGGTGGTGGATTATGTGTGTCGGGAGTAGTAGGCTTGTGGGAGGTGTTAAGCTGTCATACCTGATTTGTGGCTGATTGGGATAGGGGCTGCTGTACAGCCACAGGTAGTTAATTTGAGGCTTTGGGTGTAGCAAGGTGTAAGGTGTGTAGTATGGGGTAAACAGTAGGAGAGCAGACCATAGATGGGACCAGTTGCCTAGATGTGTGTGTTTCACAGTTTTTAATTTGAACTGATTGATTGGTTGGTATGCTCTGATGAGCAGGGACTGTGTGTTATTTGTTTCTGTATAGTGCTACATGAGATATGTAGCACTATAAACATGCTGAGTAGTAGTTACTGGTATTTGAGATCAGTAGGGGAAGTTACAGCAACACTACAGTGTGCCTGTATGTATAGGTCAGTACGTAGCCTTGACATGGATGCAGAAAACGGATAGGGAACCTGTGAGGTGTCCTGACAGGGGAAATATTAGTGTCATTATGTATGTGGCTGTAGAAAAGCCATGCAGTGCAGTGTTGCATATTTTCAGGCAGACAGAGATGATTCAAGGCCAGATCAGCAAGGTGTAGGTTACAGTAGGCAAGCCAGGAGCTGATTGGGGGGGGGGGATTTGGGTTTTAGTTGTGTTTTCAGGGAGGACTGGGGAGATATAGCTGATGACAACTAGACATAAACCTCAAGCCTCAACTACAAGCTGGGTATGTGTGTAGAGGAGGAGAGTGCAGCCCAAAACAACACCTACATTGCGGACCCTAGAGAGAGGGAGTTTTGGCCACTCACAAAGATGCTCTGATGGGAGGGGAGGGTTTTGGTGCACATATAGGATATCCATGCTTTGCAATTATCAATTTCACACAGTGGGATGACATGCAGCCATCAATGTCAGGTGACAACTGGACATTGGGGTGTGGTTTGGCAGACATAACTCAGGCGTGGAGAGATATATTTGCAACTCATCAGCACACAGCTGCTAATGTAAGTCAAGGTATGAGATATACACACCAAGAAAATGTATATGGACAGAGGATAAGGAAGGAGCCCCTGCATATTTCCCTGTGTTACAGGAACTGACAGCGATGTAGCAGATGACATTGAGACACCAGATCACACACTGAAGGGGCACTGGGAACGATATGGGGTACACAGGATAGTACTGCGTGCTTAGAGCCAAGCAGGGACATGGTAGTGAGGAGATAATTCTGTTCCATGTTTTCTACAGCAACAGAGAGGTGAGGAAGGGGACAGACAGAGTACGGACCCTTGTTGTTTGCCAAACACACTTCAGTGATAACTTTAACATAAAACAAATCTGTACAGTGTGATGGGGAACAGTCAGTCTGTTAAGGATCTTGGGTGGTCTGCGAGCTGAGGACGTGAAGGTGCAGTGTGTGTTGCACAGCTCCAACAAGACATATGTATGTTTCTCTTGTTTTTCTCAATCCACAGGACATACTTGGTGACCCTCCTGGTGCTGTGGAAGCATTGGCAGGTGACTGTACATCATCCAACATGCAGTAGTCTGGGGTAGGTGGACCTACAGCTACTTTGTCTGTGAAGACAGTCAGGGGGAGCACATGTCTGCAGTGATCTTTCATAATGCACGCATGTTTTTGTTCACCTCTTTTCCCTGCACCCCCATACCCCATATGTTGCTGTTGGCACACATATCCACATGTGTTCCTGGCCAATTTGTCTTCTCCAACACTGTCTCTGGGACACATCCAACAGAGCTGCATATGTGGGCAGGTCCTAGGTGTTTGGGTGGTGGAATGCACGTACACCCTTCTCTAACATTTCAGCATCAGCCAACAGCAGGGTATCATTGCATTTGAAAGGCCTTTATCTTCACTAATCTCCAATTGTGCACATACTGGCCGTATGCTACTGCTGGCATGCTCACCTTAGCATACTGTGTGGGTGTGTGTTTTTGGGTTGGCTGTGTGATGATACAGCATGCAGGCATTTTGCATTATCATGTGGTGTGAGGGGTCTGTACACCTGGGGAGCGGTGGTGACTGTGCTATCTCTACCTTACTGCTGTTTACCTTGTGGACATTGTGAACATGTGTTGTGTGTTGTGAGCTGACCTATCTCTTGTGTGCTGACAGACCACTGCGCAACAGCATTGGTGTATCACAGATATCGCCATAATGTGGACATGCATCAACAGTGGCTGGACATGGGGACATGGTGACTCTACACATTTCGATGACATCTTCTCCCTTCACTATGACGTGTCATGGCCTTTGAGAGCCTCAGGGGATCCCAAACATACACTTGCTGCAAACACACGGTAGGTTGCACCTTTGGTCTTTTGTGAATGACATCAGCCTTTACATGTTAATGATTTACTGTTTGTCTCATAGACATTTACTGTTGGGTCTCTCTACACAAATGCTGATGCACATGGGATGGAGCTGTGAAATGCCTGTGTAACATAGGCATGGACATGACCATATCCATGTGACACCCTCATCTGCGGTTCCAATTCCAAATGTCCCCAACATGCAGTGTGTTCTGTGTTGTGATCATGTTATGTTTGCCTGTGTGATGTTTCCTTACGTACATATTGATGTTTTACTCTGCAATTTGGGCTGATGTTGCAAGCAGCATCCCACTACATTGTTTATCCTCTTCTGACACAGGGCAGTGAACACACAAAACACATCTACTACAGTGCATCCGGCGTCACCATCAACCACCTGTTGGAGGACACAACACCACCATGGAACTATCCCTGGGAAATGGTGCCATAGGATGTTTGACCTCTGCGAGTGGGACACATGCCTAGGATGGACAGTATTATTTTGGACTGCTACTTTGGGCATGACAGGCCTGTCCAACACACCATTGCTGCTGTGCTCTGGCTGGGTGTCATGTTCATCGCAGGAGTCACGCATGACCTTTCCAGTACTGTGGCATATTGGGATGTCACACTTGACTATGCATGCCCAGGGTTTTAAGGACAGTCGTAAAATGACTTGTTGGATTGCAGACACCCTTTGCACTTTGGACACTGTGTACTGGTCCCCATGTTTGCAGCAGGGACTGACATTGTCACTGTCTGTTGTACATCCTTCTGACATTGTGTTGTTGTGTTTTGCCCATGTGTGTGTCATGGAACGCAGGATAAGCTCATCTGTTTGTTTCAACATGAGCATACAGCCATGTGTGTGGCACAGGGAGAGGAATGGAGAGGTCCTCTTGTCCATGTCCACCTAGCCTCCACTTGTACATGACACAGTATTTGCCACGACACTACTTTACTGCACACCAACATCTTGGATTGATGTTTGCAATCACCAAGGGTGTTACAGTGCATGTGTGGCATCACTGTATCATGTTTCAACATACACGGTGCATGTGCACGTGACTGACTATGTTGGGGCAACATAGCAGGTTGCAATATGACTTCTGTGTGGGTTACTGTAACATGTTTGACCTTTATTTCCATCTCTATATACAGGTTATTTTGTCTGTTTACTGTACAGACGTGACGCTCTGCATTGATTTACTAACCTAGCATTGCATGTCTGTACAGTCCTATTTATCCCCTGAGGTAACGACACTCACATTGCCCCGTTATATTTGTAGTGAGGCAGTGTGAGTGTCCATTTTCTTCCTTCATTTATCCATTCCATGTACCGTGATATATGTGTAAAGACACTGTATTCACACCAGCCTGTGCAGGGGGACCTTCTGCACAGTGTTATTTCTGCATGTTTCTGGAGATGGTTTCATTTGAAGTCTCTGTGTTCATGTGCCTCTGCTACCTGTTAGCATATCCTCATTGTGCATTTGACGATTGTTTAGGGTTACATTGTTGCAGCTTTGATTCCTATATCAGGCATTATGTGACAACTGTAACATAAATTTCAATATGTGTGTTTACACTTTCTTACTTTTAACAACATATGCTGTTTCATTTGTGTGCCTTCTGTGTTGGCAGACATATATGTTTTAGGGAACAGATCATTATTGATGTGTGTTGGATCCTCATCATGCACCGCCTACTGTCTACATGCACACATATGTAACTAACGCATTTGGGGCATGCAGCAGCATGTGGGGGGTGGAGGCCTAATGCATACTGCACACCATGCACCTGATGCACATTATCTCTCCTGCCCATCATCTGTAGACAGGCCAGTGACTTTTCTGTAACATGTGGGTTGCTGCCCTGCAAAATGTGTTTTCCAATTTTCACCTGGGATCCAATCACCTTGATATTATGATAGGCATTATTTACACTATCTGTGATGATTAACCAAAATAAAAATATGTGTTTGACGTACATTTGTCTCTGCTGCTGCTTGATCACACCGACACTTGTATTTAGTGATTTCCTGGTCATGTACATGGCCCACCTGTGCTCACAACCTTGTACAGTGCCAGCTGTCTATCTGCCAGCCGTTTGCCACATCACTGGGTGTTACAGGTTCCCATACACACCTTCCCTTTAAGGTACTATTATTGCATTGTGGTTGTTTGGGATAGTGGTTACAGACATGTGCTATAAGACCACAGGTTGCAGGTTTGATCCTCACATGGGGTTTACTTTTTTTTTCTGTTGTGCTAACCTGAACATTAGGTACCTGCAGGTTCATCACCTATGCACACACCCTTCCATCTCTTCACTGTACACCAAAGTGTGCCCTCTGTGCTGCCTATCCATCACATATTAGCTGTTACATATGTCTCTTTCTTTATGGCATTTACATGGCAGTCCACTTGGGGGATTGGCATTGCTGTAGTTCAGCTGGTCTGTGGTATACCTGTTTGCAGGTTCAATTCTCTCCTGTTCTGTTCCATATTTTGCCCTGCTCCACAGAGCATCCCCTGCTGCCCCTTTGGGTTTAGGTTATTTCCTCTTTTGCATGCTGTATCCACTGCATAACATTTCATTGTGTGTGTGCTTATGGCTCTGGTCCCAATTACAGATTGTGATCTGATCTGTACACACCAGATTTGCATGTGCATTTCATCATGGTTACTGTTAGAGGTTTGCCTATCCTGGCAGACAGCAGGCTTCTTGTGTGATGCCCTGCAGTATTCTTGTATGCAGCCTTTGCTAATGACCTCATGTTGGTGGTGTGGCCTACCGGTTTGTGCATTGACATTTGTGCTAATGGTCATAGGTTTGATTCCTCTCTGTTCTCTTTTCATTTGTATGCCTGTCCTGCACAGCTACTTTTCATTTCTGTGACAGTCATATCTGTGCATATCTGTGCTGTTAGCACATTGTACCCTTATCACAGTTGCCAACCATCCTTCTGTCCATCTCTGTGTGTCTGCCAGCTGTGTGCCGTCCTACCCTGATGTGTATGCTGCTACCCCACGTCCTGCACTGCTACACATTTCTGCATTGCAGCTCTCCCTGGTTGCCTGTCCTGTGTATGCTCTGCATGGCACTGCTACTCCTCTGTCCTCCTGTCATTACACCTATCCTGCCACCTCTACCTCCTCTGCTGGACACGTCTTCCCATCCTCTGCCACAAACTGTCATTGTTGCACGGTACATTACCATCACCCTGTGCATTGCTACAGTTGCCCCTGATATGTTTGTCCATTTTTCCAGCTGCCACATGGGCTGGATGCAGATATGTCTTGTCTATCAGCTCAGATCTACTTCCTTCCATTACTTGTGCATTGTCTTTCCTTGTTGCTCTGTGCAGTATTAGGATTACATCTGTGTTTGGCCCATACCTTTCTTGCTTTTCAACTTGGGGGACCTTACTGCCCTTGGCCAACATTTTATGAGTCACCTATACATCCTTGGGGCCTCTTAAGCCACACCTTAGATTCAGCCAGTTAATGGGGTGCCTACTATGGTGCCTTGGGAGTTGACAACCTTTTGACATGGCCTCTGGGGCACATTATAACCCGCCTTGGCCTTCTGGTATGCCCTAAAAGGTGCATTAGTTTATGGCACTGGGGTGCGGATATTTTTAGCTGGCAGCACAGATTGTTGGACTGTTGCTGACTCTTACAAGCATGAAAAGGAATTGCCTTGGCCAACCTTATTCATTAAGCCCACTGGGTGATCAAATTCATGACCCCTATTTCAGCCGTCATTGTATTAACCAGTGTGCTACACCTCTATTGCTGTGTTTGCAGGTCAGCACACGAAGTTAAGGTTAACGTGCGGTAACGTGCGCGGCTCCCTCTATCGCGCGATAATGGACACGGCGTACTTTATCACGCGATAACCCGCGATTGCTACCTTAAGACCGGAACGCCCACTCGTTATATGGCATCCTTCACATTATCGCTGCAACTAGTGCCGGGAACATTAAGACAGTTTAGTAAACATACCCCTTGATTTACTTATAGCATTCACAATGGATCTACAAAGTTTACTTTCCTGCATTGTGTGTTTTGTTGCTCCCTGGGGAAAAATGACATTTATGGTATGGTCGAAGTGCAAGGCATCAACAGGAAGAAGTCATTAAACATAGAAATACCCTATGGAACAATATTACATCTGCTTTTTCCCAGTATCTTGGTACCTCTCCTGTTTCAAATGATAAATTGAGTGGAGCTATGAAGGTTACATTCAGCAACTCAGCTCCTTCAGTATTCAGCGATGCACCTCATTAGGTCTCATACCCTTGTTTACTTTCACTTGTGCAAGTACATAAAATAGTTCCTCTTCTGTAAATCACAGTGTATTTGTTCCCCTGTCTTCTTTGCCCTTGTCTTTTGCTTTGCATTCATCATCTTTTACATCTATTGTGATTCCCATATAAATATATTCCTGTATGAAATCTTTCTGTTAATTCTTCATTATACTAAAGACACTCTGCCCTTCAGATCCCATTATTCCCCTTTTGGTCTCTTTTCATTTATTTGCAAAATCGACCTTTCTGAAATCTAGGACCCTTGTTCTAGATGAAGTTTGGATCCGACCTACCAGTTATATTGTACCACACAGAACTGGGATGCTTTCTTCATGACAACGCGTAACAACCCAACTAAATTATTTGGTGTCTCTATGACTTTTACTTTGTTCCTAAAATATGAAGCTACAGTACTCCTTCTCCTTTTTTACATAGGTTTGTCTGTCTTTATCTTTATTGCTTGCTTAGTATATTGCCTTTTACCAAACGTCAAAGGTTATTTTTGAAAGAAGTATATACATCTCGCAGTCCCTTCTAACATGGAACAATATTTCAGTTATGACCATATCGATTGATATTTATTAACAACGGCATCCTTGTACTAAGGTGCAATATGTTTTTGCACTTATTGCTCATTCTGCATGAAATGTAACGCATGGTAAGTGCAAATATTGTGCTTTAACTGTCTGGGGTGTGCCCAGCATGTCCCTGGTAATTACCACCCAGAAAGGTAACCTAAACACATGCAAGTGACATTCACAATGAACACGGGTGCACACAATGCCACCCATTGAGGTGATACGAGGGTTGCTATTTATATTTCTGGCCTAATAATGAAAAAACAAATATTTATGATCAAAATTGGTTTTATTGTTTTTCAAAATATTCTCCATGAAGATCAATACACTTTTGCATGCGTTTGAACCAATTTTCGAAGCACGTTTTCCACTCCGATTGAGGTAACTCCAAAACATGCGTTTTGAATGCATCAACCGCATCTTCGGGTGTTGAAAATCGTTGACCACGTAATTTGTTTTTGATGTGCGGGAATAAAAAGAAGTCATTGGGTGCAAAATCAGGGCTGTACGATGGATGACCCATCAATTCGATGTTTTGGCCGGTCAAAAATTCCTTTGTTTGAGCCGATGTGTGAGAGCTCGCATTGTCATGATGAAGAATTATTCGCCTCTTCTTCGACTTTTTCCGAATTTCTCAGAAGACTTCTGGTAAACAAATGGTCGTGTACCATTCAGAATTGACCATCCTACGTTGCTCTAATGGCACTGTCACCACGTGACCGGTAATGCCGAAGAAACAGGCAACCATTTGCTTCAATGTGCTTCTTCCGTGAACAACTTTTGTTGGATTTGGCTCGTCTTGGAAGACCCATACAGTCGATTGCTGTTTTGTTTCGGGCTCATATGCATAGATCCAAGTTTCATCACCTGTGTAGATGTTATACACAGTCTTTGATGCACCTTGAACGTATTTTTTCAACATTTCCTTGCACCAATCGACACAAGCCTTCTTTTGAGCGTTTGTCAGATTATGCGGGATCCAACGCGAACAAATCTTTTTTACGGCCAAATGATCATGCAATATCTTATTGATGCTTGTCATACTAATGCCCAAAGATGCCTCAATCTCACGGTATGTCACATGACGATCTTGCTTTATCAGTTCACACACAGCATCGATATTTTCTGGCACAACAACCGATTTTGGATGACCCTGACGGAATTCGTCCTGGAACGAATGTTGGCCAAGATTGAATTAGTTATACCAGTTTTTTACAGTGCTGTAGGATGGTGCTTTATCGCCATATAAAAAATTAAGTTCATCGATGCACTCTTGTCTTGATAATCCATGTCGAAAGTTATGAAAAATAATCGCACAAAAATGTTCACGAGTTAATTCCATTTTTCACCCGAGATGAATTTTTCAAGTTACTGTAAACAACAAATCGCGCTCAAATGATAAACTGTTATGAATGAGGTTATGTTCAACAATGTCAGTGTTCCAATGGAACCATTGGATGGCGCCTGGCAATACTTACTGTTGCTAAGGCCAGAAATATAAATAGCAACCCTCATATTTAAGTGCACCTGCACTAATTGCAATATTGAAAGCACGTGATATGTACTGTAAAGCCATGTTAATGGCGATGTACTCTCCACCCCCCCCCTCTCCACCTCCAACCCTATTGAGTGATGTGCAGTTAGTGTGGGAATTAGCTTGAGGTAACCGTCAGGCCTGCATGGTAACAGGTACCGTGGCCCCATGCTCACAGTTACCACATGCAAAAACTCGTTAACTGCTTCGTGCACCTTAGTAAAAGGGCTCCATGGTAATTTAAAGGTTTGTCAATTTTTGGAAAAACTATGAGTCTTTCTATCTGTTCTTTTCTGAGAAATTCACCAGTTTTCCCACTGCCGTTTTAGTGTTCTTTATTCTTCCAATTCAGAGCCTTCAAACATCCATCTGCTATTTTAATTTGAAAAGCCTTCTAAATTAAAATTTCTGCAATATACCCACCTTCTAATCGCTTACCATTGCAAGGGTTTTCTTACACTTTTCACATGTCCTATCTGTTGGGGTGAGCAGAATGTTGTGTCTTCGTCTAGCACAGAATGACACTGTAAGAAAGCACTACATGTCAATCATATAACCAACTGAATTGCTTTCAAACTGGTAAAAAATAAACCGGTTTCTAGACCTAGGCAAAATAATATTGGAAAAGATCAATGGTATTCCCTGTGAATCTGTTCAAAAATGCATTTCCCAAGGATTTAGAGCCCCTTTTCTGATTAATGTGCATTTTGGCATGCAACAGCTAGCAGCTAGGAATGCCGATGTGGCATGCCAGCAACCACGTGTTGAAGTGTGCGTTAATCAGTCATGGTGCACTGGAGTGTGGGTGTGGAGAGCACATTGCTGCTAGTGCGAGGGAATTGCCATGTGCTCAGTGGTAATATGGTAATTAGTGCTAAATCTCTCAATGACACCTCTATGGGTTTTGTACCCCCACCACAGGCACTGCATGCTACGGTACTTGGTCTCATGTTAGCTTCTGGGAACATCTTGAGCAACTCCCAAGCAGCTAAAGTGAAGGTATTGCATTTAGCGTGTGTGTGCAATGCATGTTATCTGCAAAACTTTAGCAGTATTAACTAAAGGGACCCTTAAGCTATTAATGGAGGTAGGTGGTGGAGTGTTTCTTTTTTTCATCTCCTAAGTGCTTCTTAATTTCATTTTGTTTCATTTTACATTTTTTTTTCATAGTTTTTAGTGTACGTTATTTTACAATAGCATGCAATAAAATTATTTAGTGCATGCTATTGGCTCTATGTATTAAGAGATGCCTATGATTCCTTGAAAAGGAAATAGAAAATATTAATGAGATTTCCTATTTTGACTAGTTTCCTTTTGGAATACAAACAAATTAAATGAATTTTACTTTTGTATATTTCCAGTCTGCCCTGCCCTTCCACTGATTTAAACTCCTGCTGAAAATGTTCCTCAAAACTTTTCTCTCCATCCCTTCCATCCAGAGCCGATGCAATGATATTGGCAGCCTGGGCAAACCTTCATCCATATACCCCCTTCCACTGAGATTTTAATAATTAAATTCAACAGTTTTGATCATCCCAGCACCACTCTTTTCACAACAATCCTAGAAATACATAATTGAACATAACATTTGTAAATATTTTTAAATCGTTTGGACTATTGGTGTAAAACATTATTTTCTAGATTGCCTCCAGCTTCTCCAAAACTCAGTGACCAGACAACTTACAGGGACTAATAGATATGAAGATATCACACCTATTCTAAAAGATCCCCAAAGTCCTGTACAACAGCCTTCCATTGTATTTCTCTAAACGTCTGCTCCCTGCTCAATCTTCTAGACCAGCGAGGTCTCAACATTCCTACCTCCTAGTACTCCCACCCCCTTCCCGCTTCTTTCTCATTTTCTGGACCAACTTTTGTGAACTCTCCAATCCCCCCCCTCCACCTGATTTAAGAGGGGAAAACAATTTACTCAGATTTAAATCTGGACAGAAAATCACTTTTTTTTTTATTCAAGTCTTCAGAAAGGCGTAGGACCAATCCAGGGTGGGTGGCATGTACCAGAGCCAGGCTAGCGGAACTCTCTTCTCTCTTCTGTAATATCAGTTATTGCAAACTGCCTTGTCCAGTCTTGGCTTGAAAATACTGTATAGTAAGTCATCCTGCAGGTAAAAGAATGTGCCTATGGCTCTTTGAGTTGTGTGACTGTCAGGAACCATTGTTTTGCTTTGACATCTGCTGAGCTTTGCTGCCCCCTCCGAAACTGCTACCCTAGACAACAGCCTAGTCTTGCCTAAGGAAGAGCCTGTGCTGTTTCCATCTCCTCAAAATTTCCCTTAACCTCATCCATTTTGAAGGTCAAAATGGCACAGGATCAATTTCCCGTCATTTCTACCTTGGGAGTGCCATACTTAAATATCTGTTGTTGATACTTTTTTTTTCAAAACAAAGCAACATGTTCATTAAAATTCTGGAACGCTATTTTATAATTGGATAAAGACAAATTACCATGGTTTGTTCCAGCTGTAAATCTTTGTTCCCTACAGGAATATATACCTTTAGTTAATGCAAGCTGGTGCAATGTCTCAAAACAGTGAGCTACAGGCCAGATAGCTATGCATTTAAAGCACTTAAATTGTTCAGATTAATTAGATTTTTTAAAATGCCAGCAAGCTTATTTCTTCTTTCAGTGATATTTCCGGGGCTCTTTTCTTGCCTTAATAGGTTCTGGAGAACTGTTTATTTATTTAACAGAATTTTTTTATACTGCTTCATCATTTCAGTCAAAGCAGTTTACATTGTAACTTAAACTTGGCAATGTACATTAAACAGGGATATTGATAACTTGGATTTTTTCTGAGGCAATGGAGGGTTAAGTGACTTGCCCAAGGCCACAAAGAGTGTTAATGGGAACCAAATCCTGGTCTCTTGGTTCTCAAGTCAATGCTCTAACCATTAAGCTACTCCTCTACTTATGCAGCCGACATTCAGTGTGTGGTAGCAACTAATACAGTAAAATCCTAGGAAATGTGAAAAAAGGAATGGAGAATAAAACAAGTTTATCTCAAAGCCTCTGTATCACTCCATGTTGCACCATGTGAGCCGTCATGCAGTTCTGATCACTGCTTCTAAACAAAGGATATACGATAGCAAAACTGGAAAAGGTACAAAGAAGATCAACCAAAATGATAAAGGGAATGGAAAGATTCTCCTGTGAGCAAAGGCTTAAAAGGTTAGGGCTCTTCAGCTTGCAGAAGAGATAGCTGAAGGGAGATATGATAGAGGTCTATAAAATAACGAGTGAAGTGGAATGACTAAATGTGAATCTGTTGCTTGCTCCATCAAAAAGTAAAGACTAGGGGACATGCAATGAGGTTTCAAATGAATACACTTAATACTAATTGAAGAAACAATCCATAAACCATTATTAAAGTAGATTGGGGGAAATCCACTGCTTATTCCTGGGATACACAGAATGGAATTTGTCTATCCTTTGGGAACCTGACAGGTACTTGTGACCTGGATTGGCCACGGTTGGAAACAGGACATTGGGCTTGATGGATTACTGGATTGACCCTTGCAGGTCTGCAAGAAAATCTACTGCTACTATTACCACCAATCATTTTTTTATATATCTTCTTATATTTTTATACTTTAATGTTTTCATGTATTTTATCATTATTTTAGACATTTGATCTACCTGTCATACTGTATCCTCCTCATCTCACATATAATAAGGGTGTTAGATAATGTTTTAATGTACACACATTAATGTTTTATTATACACATTTATATATGTTTTTATTTTGTTGGTATTTTTATTTCATAACCCAATCTGTTGGTGGTTCCTCCAGTGTTCAATACACATACATTTTGTGACTTCTTTATGTTGCTGTGATAAGTGCCATTGAGTCAGTGTTGATTCATGGCGAGCTTCTGGATAGTTGTCCTAAACTGTGTTTGGTATTTAATCAGGTGGCTCATTGGTGGTAACTGCTGTTATTGTATCGATCCATCTTATTGCCAGTCTTCCTCTTTTATGTTGAACTTCAACCTTGCAATGAATGATGTCTTTCTCTAATGATCTCTTTCTTTGCATGATGTGTCCAAAGTATGAAAGTCAAAATCTTGTCATCTGAGCTTATAAAGAAAGTTTAGGTTTGATCTCCTCTAGTACTGACTGGTTTGTTCTTCAGGCAGCCCATAGTATGCACATCATTCTTTACCAGCACCATAATTCAAAGGCATTGATTTTCTTCATGTCTATCTTTTTCACTGTCCAACTTTCACATCCATATAATAACGCTATTGAAAACAACATGATTTGGACAAGTCAAATCTTTGTATGGAGAGAGACATTTCTGCTTTCGAGAATCTTGTCTAGGTCCTTCACAGCCATTTTGCCAAGAGCAATGTGTCATCGGATTTCTTGATTGCTTGTCGTTTCTTTACTGATTATTGATCGAAGCAGGATAAAATTTTCTACTATTTCAATTTCTTCTCTATCAATGATGAACTCATTGATTTTGCCAGTGGTCAGGATCTTTGTCATCTTTACATTAAGATGCAGGCCCATATTATGACTATGTTCCTTGATGTTGAGAAGCAAATGTTTCAGATCATTTTCACTTCCAGCCAGTACTGTGATATCATCAGCATAATAAATGTTGTTGATGAGTCTTCCACCGATATTCACACCTTAGTAGTCTTCATACAGTCCTGCTTCTCTGAAGATTTGTTCTACATATAAATTAAACAGGTAGGGAGAAAGTATGCAGCCTTGTTGCACACCTTTGCTGATTTATAAACCATTCATTTTTTCCTTGTCCCATTCGAACTGTTGCTTCTTGATCAATGTAAAGATTGTGCATGAGACCTATCAGATGTTCTGGTATACCCATCCTTCTTAATGTGACCCAGAGTTTCTCATGGTTTACACAGTCAAAAGTCTTGCTTAGTCAATAAAACACTACATGCAGCAAGCCCCAATGCAGGAATGGGCATGCCCGGGCCGTCCAAATGCCCCTGAACAAGATGGCCCTGTTAGTACCCAATTCTGCACCATGGGAGCTAGATATTCCCACTGGTGCAGGATCAGGCACTGAGACAGCCTGGCATGCCCCTTCAGCCCTGCTAGAGACATCCTTGCTGCCTCACTACCAGCCTGCTATAGTGTTAACCTCTGGTTCCCTGCCACCCAACCCTCAATGGGTGCAACCAAGGCCCGGGTCGAGTGGTGGGGACTCACCAATCATGGCTCCATTGCTCCGTTGCTCCTGGGGGGCTGCCTGGCCAATTCAGAGAACCACCACATGCTTATTCCACCTCTATTTCTCCCAGTGCTCCATGGACGTACAGGGCTGTGATCTGAATCAACCCTGTACATCGGGGTGCCTGTCCGCCCATGTGCCACCCCCATATTGCTCTCCCTGCACAGTGGATCTGTGTGTGCAGGGAGAGAGGCTTTCATCATTTGGGCAGGATGGCTAGCGGGGCTGCACGTCCAACCAGGATGTACAGCCCCACTATTCGCCTTGCAGAATCTGGTCTAAATAGATATTCTTTTGGTATTGTTTGGTTTTTTCAAGGATCCTTCTCACATCCACGATAATGTCTCTCTTTCCTCACCCTTTCCTGAACTCCACTTGCACTTCAGGTAGTTCTTATCCAGGTATGGTTGTAGTCTGTGCTGAATGATCATCAGTAGAATTCATGTCGGATCAGAGCAAGTGTGTGATAATTTCCACAGTTAGTCGGATTACCTTTTTTTCAGTATTGGTATAAACAGAGATCTTTTCCAGTCATCTGGCCATGATGTTTTCTTCCAAATTTCCCAGCAGAGTTTTGTAAGTATGGTAACAACTACACTGTAAATCATGTACAGAAATTTAACAATGAAATCCATTTCCATTGTATGCTATCTCCTCCCAGGGCTACATTAAGGCATTCTCATTGTTGTCCTACCCAGGACATCTCATGGAGAGGTGCTAAGGACAGTTTGGGGTCTCGGGGGTAGGAACAGGGAGGGTTGTGACTTAACCAGACCTTTGGGGAAAGCATGTGTGGGGACAGGATGCTTATATGGGGGGGGGGGTGCCCTGACTTATTGGTGATGATGGGGGGGGGGGGGATTGGAGGTAGAGACTCCTGAATCATGCTTGGCATCTTTAAGACTGAGCATGGGGTGTGTTAGCATCCTGATGCTCCTGGCAGAAAAATAATACCAGCCTTGAAATCACATTATTTGCCATGAATAATGTGGCTTGCAGTAAATTACCTCAAGTCCTGTTATTCAGTTAAACACTAATAAGGCATTTTGCATATATTTGTATGCTTTGTCTTCAATGCATATTGTGGTGGCAACTTGTTCATTATGGTAAAATATCACACATTATTGCCCTTTATTGTGTTTTAAGGGCAGGTTAACTTGTGTTATTGTTGTAATGCACTTTAATAATTACTCCACTATGTCTGGTTTCCTTGAATCCAGCTTTTTATCAGTTAGAACAGAAATGTCCCAGGTTATCGTAACCTCTTCATTCTTGTTATTCTCTTAAGTCTGTGACCCAGTGCTTTTCTAGTACAGTGATTTTGTGGTGTTTACAGAGTTTCCAATGGATGATACATGCTGCTTTATTGTGCCTCTCTGTGGAGAAATTTTCTGCCATCAGAACTTCATAGCCAGCAACAAGATGAATGACCATTTCCAGCTCTCTCTTACAGATTCTACATTTCGGTTTTCCCATTTTTTTCTATGCATGCTGTAAACCATCTCATCTATAATCCAATGTCCTGGGCTGCAATTATCAGTCTCTCATCTGCAAGGGAACCCATAATAATTCCCACCCTACTTCCTATACTCATTAGCATCCACAGAAAACACATTCTCCTCATACCTCGATTTCAGTGTCATTAAAGAAAGGAACCACCTGATCTACAATCTCAAACTTTTCCCAGCAGAGAAGGAAGGCAAGTTTGAACCAATGATTTCACTCTGGTAACTGCTTAGCTACTCAGTTGAACTTTTATTAAAATTATTTTCTGAAAATAAACACTATAAGGGGTTTAAGTATATGTGACATAGAAACATGACAGCAGATAAAGATCATATGACCTATCCAGTCTGTCCTTCCATATCAACAACTTTTTGTTATAAGTGCTATCAAGTCAATGCTGACTCTTGGCAGCCCCTGGGTTTTCTTGGCAAAGTATGACCAAAGGTAGATTGCCAGGTCTTTTCTTCTGAGAGAACAGAGGGTAAAGTGACTTGTCTAAGATCACAAGGTGTGGCAGGGGGGAATCAAACCCAGATCTCTAAGATACTAGGCTGTTGCTCTAACTACTAGGCTACTCCTCCATTTGTTTTCCTTTAGAGGTCTTCTTTGTTTGTCCCAGGCTTTCTTGAATTCAGATACTGCCCTAGTCTCTAGTACCTCCACTGAGAGACTATTCCACACATAAACCACTCTTTTCACAAAGAAATACTTCGGAATATTTATTTTTAAGTCTGTCCCCATATGCCTTACAATGAAACCCACTGACCTTTTTGGTAGCCACCCTCTGCACAGACTCCATCCTGTTTATATCCTTTTGAAGGTGCAGTCTCCAGAATTGCACACTATACTCCAAATAGGTTCTCACTAAAGATTTATACAGAAGCACTATCACTTATTTCTTTTTTCTAGTTATTCCTCTCTATACAACCAAGCATCCTTCTGGCCTTTGCTGTCACCTTCTCTACCTGTTTAGTCTCCTTAAGATCATCACAAAACAATCACACCCAGGTTCCTTTTTTTGTTTTGTGGGCAAAAGTACTTCACCCCCCTATACTGTACCTTTCCCTTGAAATTTTGAAGCCCAGATTCATGACTCTGTATTTTTAAGCATTAAATATTAGCTGACAAATTTTCAACCATTCCTCAAGCTACACTAGATCCCTCCTCATGTTATCTTCTTCTTCCTAGGTGTCTACTCTATTGCAGATTTTGGTATCATCCTCAAAGAGGCAAACTTCACCCAACACCTTCCCTCCTCTCTGTGTCCCTTTAACACTTGTTTATGCTTAGGGACAAAATAATAATTAGAATATACAAGGTGATGTTTTCCTGCCAATTAATCTATTATCTATCAACCAACCTTCAAACACACACACAAAATAAAGCCTGTTTTAATGCATTAAATTATGTTGTAATCTTACATACCCTGCTGTAAATTTCAGATGACTTCCTTGTATTCAAGTTAATATAGTAGAAACATCTGAGGGATCTAGATAGGAAACTACCCTGTTTGATCCTGAAAATCCAGTATAACCCGCACTTAGCATTAGGTCAGTTTGGAATTTGGGTTATACATCTACAGCTTTGCTAAATGCTAAGGGACATGCCAGATGTCTTCAGTGGAAGACAAGTTCTTCAGCAATCAGATTTGCTCATGGTAGATAGGGAGAAGAGAACGGTGTGTACTTGTAGTTATAGTGGGGAAGGTCCCTGGCGAGAAAGTTGTGTCTGTTCTTTTTCCCACTGGCTGATTTTGGAGGCCATTTTTTCAGGTAATGGGAAATAGAATCTAATGTGATTGTGTTGGGTAAGGAAGAGTGGTTTCTGGAAGACTGAGACTCCCTTTAAATCTACTGTTTTTTTTAAAAGGCAGACTGTGCTAGGGCAGTAATAGGACTGCTACTTGACTAAGATGTGTATTATTATTTTTTTTTTTTGGGGGGGGGGGAGTTGTGGTGGAGGAAGCTTGCTTCCTAAAGCGTCATCTTATATGTGGGCTAGTATAGTAATAATGATTGACTATAATGCAGATGTGGCATGCTGATTTTTCTTTGGAATAAATCTGAGCTAGATGTTATGATAACCTCGTTTCACTATTTCAGGTGCATATTTTTATGACACAATGTTCTTAAAATATTCAAGAGAGGAAGACATTTGAAAACAATAGACTGGGGGTTAACACAAATTATTCTGGTATAACAGAAGTGAAAGCCATTGTTTCTGATAAAGAAATGAATTTCCATTTAAGTGTAAACTAACATGAGCAGTCCCATGGCATGATCTGCATTATTTTTGCAATCAATGCTTTTCACGAATATATTGTCGACTTCGTTATTTTTCAAAACGCTCACGACTTTCCCCAATGCTAAATGTCAGTGAATCTAAATTTGGTAAAGAGAATGAAGAGACATCTTCTAGTTTCCCTGAGTAGCTGGCAAGTCTTCCGGCTCTTCCTTACTTGGTTTTTATTAATAATATTTTCAATATGACTGTGCTTTTTAAGCTGAGTGTTGTAGAATTCTCATGTGGGATTACTAAACGAGTCGATTTGCATTCTAATGAGAACAAATGTTTGGGATTGCATTGTTAAAATGCTAAAACGGTGTGTGTATAATTATTTTGCATCTTAGATTCGCAGAACTCATTTCCCCAAACTCCTTTTTTTTTAATAACTAAAGAGACAGCACATGCTGATGGCTGGAGGGGAGGCGATTAGAGTTATTTAAACTGTTCACAAATGACTTTACCACTGAATGAAAGCATTTCTTTGGCTTTGCTCTACTCCTTTCATTATGTTTGAGCTGCTACAGTGTCGAGTCCCCTAAGAAGACTCACCAAGCTCTCTTTTCTTGTACATTTTCTCATTTGTATTGATTAATCATTTTGTAATTCCATTTGAGGCTAATTCACTTAGCTATGAGGCATTTGCCTCTTTCCCTCTTGGCATGTCATGTCTGTTATGGTATATGTTGTCTCTTCTAATGTTTTTGCTTTATCGCTGCAAGTCAAGTTTTAAAACATTAATCCCTTCGCGCTTTCATTTCATATTCTATTTTCAGAAAGAATGCAAGTACTGTTTCCTTTAACTCCTGTTTTAATCATCTTCCATACAGCTTGAAGAAAATGCCCAAATGTAAGACAAGCTTTTTTTCTGCTTAGAATTCTTGATTGGTTCATGTGTCCTCTATTGCTGAAGCCAAAATAGAGAACAGCTTGCCATAAGCTGATGAAATGGCCGCGCCACTTTACCGTGAATCTTAAGAAACTAACGACAATCCTTGTCTAGACCAGTTTCTAAAGAACTGCTCCAGGGGTGAAGCTAGGGGGCCATTCGTCATGGGGACTTGACAAGGTCAAAACAAGTAAAGCAATGACCAAGTCCATGCTGACAATCCAAATAAGGTGAGCGTGGTTTTGTGTCTTCTTCTGACCCTTGCTGGCACAGAATTCCAATTTATCAAAGCATTGCAAGTAAACCAGCAAAAAAAACATTAATGATATGGATTTGAAAGTGTTCAGAAAAGAACTTGTATATAGGCGTAGTCCCTCATACTCATATTCTGCCTTTGGAAAGGAAGGGGAATAAACCCCTGCAATAACACTTAGGGGTATGTTTACTAAATGTTAACATCAATGGGGCCGCGGCTCCGATATCACAGAGTCTGCTACCGCCGTTTAGTAAACATACCCCTAATTTCGAGCTATCTGTCGCACAGCCCATAAGAATAAAATGGGCCATGCAGCAGATAGCTCAAGCTATGTGTTAGTAAAAGGGGCCCTGAGAGCTCTAATTTCTGTCTTTTGAATTTTGCTTGCTGGTTCTTGACTGCTCTTTGTGATTAAGTCTGTGCTGATTATTGACATTCTTTCCTATTTAGATGTGCACCTTTTTTAAAAATAAATTTTAAATTTGGGCCCTGCAAGGAGGGTTTCAGAACATCATTATGTAAAGTATCACGTGGCAAGAGCTAACTCCATTTTCTACCTCTGGACAGGAAGGAGGGGAAACCCTCTGTCTCAACTTCTTGTGCTTAAACCTGAGTTCACTATTAGATCACCTTCCAATTTAAGCTTCTACTTTTTTATTTTTCTCTTCACTTTTTCAGGCTGTTCATTATTTTCTGACTAAACAGTATCAACTACTAGAATTTAGGCACTAGATGCTGAATACTTTGCCACCAAACTCCAACGCCTTCTCACCCCATTTCCTTTTGGGGATGTGCATTTGTTAGCACAGATTAAAAACTTTAGTGTATGCAAAATCAATTTAACATATGCTTAGCCAATAAATTTGACATTTCTTATAGCATTCCATGTCAATTTTAGTGAAAATGAAAGCAAAAATTACATTTTGTCACTTCCCATCTAGCTTTATTAACACGCTCAATTGAGTGCTAGTGCGTAGTATAGGTAAATACAGTTCACTACTGAGCAATAGTACACACAAAGCGTGTATAAGTAGTGCACACAATTGCTTAATAATGCACACTATTGTTCAATAGCACACATTATTGTGTAATATTATGCACTATTGTGCGATAGTGCATGCTATTATTTACCTCAAAACAAAATTTAAAAAAATGAAATGAAAAATCCCATCATCTTAATGATTCTTTATGCTTTGCTAGATCCTTTCTCATGTTATCTAGACCTTCCAGGGTGTCGACCATGTTGCAGAGCAGATTTTCATTGCATCTGCAAAGAGGCATAACTCTCTTGACAGATCTTCCACAATATTAGAAATATAGAAATATGACAACAGAAAAAGACCACATGGCCTATCTAGTCTGTCCTTCCATATCAACAAAAACAACAGTCCCTTTTCCTTTAGAGATCCTCTGTGTTTGTTCCACGCTTTTTTGAATTCTGATACTGTCCTCATTTCTATCACCTCCACTGGGAGACTATTCCATAGATCCATCACTCTTTCCATAAAGAAATATTTCCGCATATCACTCCTGAATCTATCCCTCTTCACCCTCATCCCATGTCCCCTCATAGCAGACCTTGCTTTCAATTGAAAGAGGCTCTCCCCCTGTGCATTTATGCCATGGAGGTATTTAAACATCTCAATCATATCACCTCTATCCCGTCTTTCCTCTGAGGTGTACATATTAAGATCCCTAAGCCTGTCCTCATATGCTTTATAATGAAGACCACTAACCATTTAGTAGCCACCCTCTGTACCATCTCCATCCTGTTTATATCCTTTTGAAGGTGCAGTCTCCAGAATTGCACACTATACTCCAAATGAGGTCTCACCAAAGTCTTATACACAGGCACTATCACCTCCTCTTTTCTGCTAGCCATTCCTCTCCATATGCACCAAAGCATCTTTCTAGCTTTTGCCATCACCTTTTCTACCTGTTTAGCTACTTTAAGAACATCAGACACAACCACGCCTAGGTCCCGCTCCTCTTTAGTGGACAAAAGTACTTCACCCCCTATACTATATTGATCCCTTGGATTGTAGCAGCCCAAATGCATGGCCTTACATTTTTTAACATTAAATCCCAGCTGCCAAATTCTAGACCATTCTTCAAGCTTACCTAGATCCCTCCTCATGTTATCTACACCTTCCTGGGTGTCTTCTCTATTACAGATTTTGGTATCATCCACAAAGAGGCAAACCTTACCCGATAGCCCTTCCGCTATATCACTAACAAAGATATTAAAAAGAATCGGACCAAGGACAGATCCCTGGGGCACACCACTGGAAACTTCCTTCCCCTCAGAGTGAGCTCCATTTACCTGTACTCTTTGTCGCCTCCCACCCAACCAATTTCTAACCCAAGCAGTAACTTTAGGGTCCATCCCTAGGGTGCTCAGTTTTTTTATAAGTCGCCTGTGAGGAACAGTGTCAAATGCTTTACTGAAATCTAAATACACCACATCTTGGTCCAACTCCCTGGTCACCCAGTCAAAGAAATCAATCAGATTTGTCTGACAGGACCTGCCTCTGGTGAATCCATGCTGCCTTGGATCCTGTAATCCGCTGGACTCCAGAAACATCACTATTTTCTCTTTCAGCAGCGTTTCCAATAATTTTCTCACCATCGAAGTTAAACTAACCAGCTTGTAGTTTTCAACCACATCCTTACTTCTGCTTATGTGTAAAGGCACCACATGAGCCTCTCACCAGTCCCTTGGCACCATTCCCGACTCCAACGTGGCATTGAAAAGGTCAGTCAGTGGAGCTGCTAGAACGTTCCCAAGTTCCCTCAGTGTTCTAGGGTGTATCCCATCCGGTCCCATCGCTTTGTCTACTATAAGTTGAGCTAGTTTCTCATGAACACAGTCTTCTGAAAATTATTCAAGATGTCCCTCACTTCTGTTCCTGTTTACAGGTGTTTTCTGAGGTCCTGCTCCGGTTCTTCATCTGTGAACACAAAACAGAAATATTTGTTAAGCAATTCTGCTTTATCCTCATCAGCTTCTAAATATTCCTCCCCTTCACCCTCAAGTCTGACAATATCACTTTTGCCCTTCCTCTTCTCACTAACATATCTGAGAAATGTATTCTTCCCCCATTTTATTGCATTGGCTATTTCCTCCTCTTTTTGAATTTTTGCTTTCCTGACCACTTTGCTAGCTTCTCTAAGTTTTTCCAAATATAGATGCCTGTCTTCCTCTCTCTGTGATCTCTTGTATTTCATGAAGGCCTCCCTCTTTGTCTTCACCTTTTCAGCTACTTCTTTCAAAAGCCATAGTGGTCTTCTTTTCCTTTTACCTTTATTTACCATTTTAACAAAAAGGTTGGTTGCCCTTAAAATATCTCCTTTCAGTTTTGTCCACTGTTTATCTACATCCCCCAGCTGTTACCATCCCGCTAACGACTCCCTGAGGTATTGGCCCATCTTGGCAAAGTTAGACTTCCTAAAGTCTAAGACCCTCACCTTTGAATGGATACTAACAGCCCTAGTCCTAATACTGAACCACACCATCTGGTGATCACTGGATGCAAAATTATCTCTCACTATAACATCAGAAACACTTTCACTATTGGTAAGCACCATGTCCAGTATGGCCCCTTCACGTGTGGGGTCTGTTACCAATTGCCTGAATAGTTCTCCCTGTAGAGAATCCAGGATCTCCTTACTTCTAGATGATACTGCAGCAGGAATGTGCCAATCAACATCTGGCATTTTGAAATGCCCTATCAGTAGCACTTCCCCTTTCCTAGCAATGCTGCGTATGTCTTCAATTAACTCTCTGTCCACCTCTTCCTCTTGTGAGGGAGGTCTGTACATCACACCAATGCAAATAGATTTCTTATTCCCTCTTTCTAGTTTAACCCACAATGCCTCCTCTCTCCCTTTTAAGTTCTGTAATTCCAAAGCTTATCACGCCTCCCGCTCCCTAACCTTGAGGGTTAAGGAGGGGTTGCCTTGTGATGCCCTTGAGGCAATTAGTTGTAGTTGTGTTAGTGCTTCGAGCAGTAAGGCATGGCAAAGAGAAATTTATTTTCATGAGGTTTATTTGCCAGTTGTGCAGTTCAAATGCAACAGACGGTGCAGAAGTTATAAATCCAAAACAAGAGTAAAAGAAACTAGATAAACAGGCTTGCAATGCTGTGCTATCTTCAGGAATTCACATTCACCTCATGTGATCCAGTCATGAACTGAAGAACAGAAAGGTTCATTCAACAGTAGTGCTCCTATTATACAAATCAGTTGAACTTTAACTCGTTCACTTTTTACCAGCTTCTTTGTATAGGAAGAGTCAAGTACATCTGCTATATTACCTCATACAACAGGTAAACCCTTTTCCCTTAATTGTCTTTCTCAATTAAGCAGGTTGAGCAGTCCATTAATGTGTCCTCCTCTGTAGATGGCAGAGAATTAGGAAAAGGCATTCTTTCCTCACAGCCAGCAACTGGATCTGGGGCACTGTAATTAAAACTTGCCTTACGTACCAAAAACTCTCTAAACTCTTGGAGAAGTGATTCAGCTGGTGACTTCCCTTCACTTAGCTGATGTCCCTTTTCTCCCGTGAGCAATTGTTTGCTGAGGCTCTTTATCTCAGGCTGATTAACATACTTGTTTGTATCAGGAAAACAAACATTCAACGTGCTGCTAACGTTATCTCTCCACCTCTCTCTACTTGTGGGTGCTGTGCTTAGATATTTGGCAGTACGGGGAGAGTCTTTAAAGAGAGATTTAAAAGCATGGATGTCAGCCCCTTCCTGGCTAGGTACTTCAGCTAGCTGGTAAGAATATTTACTGTTATTCAAACCCTCTCCTTGCTGAAAGCAGCTGCCACCATTTTGTCTGACTTGGCTTTTAAAACTAGGGCACACTCCCTCTGGCTTTAGAGCCTAAAACTTATCAACTATTTCTCCCCCACTGGGTACCTTAGATAGAAGTTTTCCTTTGGAGAATTCTTTGTCTTTCTGCCTTTTATTCCATAGCTCTGCCTGGTCCTGCAGCCTTGGATCTCTCAGTGTTTTGAAAGTCTTCTGCCCCCAGCAGTTTCTTTCAGCCTCTGAGCCTTCCACCAAGCTACCTGCTAGTTGCAGACTATTTGAGGAATCACAGCAGCAAAGATGCTTCCTTCCAGACTTCCCCTCTGAAACTATTATTTCTCCTTCTGGGAATTCTCTCCGTCTCTGTTCTTGCCCTTGCTCTTGTTGCTCTCTTTGCTTTCTTGGCTCCCGTTGCCCTTGTTGCTCTCTTTGCTTCCGTTGCCCTCATTGCTCTAGTTCACTTCCTGGCTTCTGACTATTTAACCAGGTGCTTCTAGCTTGCACTGCCCGCCTCCTCTTAGGGTGTGCCCAATCAAGAGCTTTACTACTCCCCTCCCCCGAGGTGAGCTGTTCTGCTTGATTAGTTCTGAGTTTTTTTCTTTCTGCAGAGAAATTCCTGCTTTCTCCTGCAGTACCGGCTTCTACCACCGGATGCTTATCTGTGTCCATCGGTTCCTGGGGAGCTACTGCGTCACAAGCTTTAATAGTATTTTTTTACATATAGTGCCACTCCCCCTCCCCTTCTTCTTACCCTGTCCTTTCTGAATAAAGTATAGCCAGGTATAGTTACATCCCAATCATGGTTTTCTGTGAACCATGTTTCTGTAACTGCCACTAAATCCAAGTTGGCCATTCCCACCAAAGCTTCAACATCAGGGAGCTTATTTCCCATGCTACGGGCATTTATACACACTGCTTTCCATATGTTAACCCTGTTACCCATTTCCATAAAGGTATTTAATGTATCACTTACCTGGGGGCTTTCTTCACCCATCCCCAATGAATATAGTTTAAAGCCCTCTTCAGTAGATTAGCCAATCTACTTCTGAATATCCTAACAAAAAGCCCCCAAATTAGTGATACCAAAATAATCTCTCCAAAATGTATATATCACTAAACCCCTCGTGAAACTTTCAACTTTTTTTGTTGGATAACACCGGAAAGGGACATAGACTGAAAACTATGTTCTCTACTCGGTTACATCCTATTTAATCGTTTTTTAAAACCTTAACCTTATTTTCAAAAGCATTTTTTCACCACTTAGCTGATTCGAAGATCTGAAGCACGACGTGCACGTTTCGGGTTGAACACCCTGTTTCAAGTGCTAACATACCATGTAGAAAACCGTCACTTCTGAAGACATATCAACCTTTCTTGGACAGATGGATGCCATCTTTGCTCTGCAATCCTTGCTTACAAAATATTTGACAGGACCAAGGACTGATCTTGATGGCACACCACTGATAATGCCCCTATCTTCAGAGTGAATGCCATTTATACAATCCTCTGTTTCCTCCCTTTCAACCAGTTTCCAACCCAGTCAGTCATATTAAGGTCCACCCCTGGTCCTTTAAGTTCCACTTTAAGGACCTCACCTGAAGTACCTGAGTTGGTATGCCAGGCTTTATCCCTGATCCTATTCAAATCCAGGGTACATCCTCATCTCTTTGATGTTACCTTTGGACCTGAGACTTTACCCTCCTGTCTTCATATGTTTTTTAATCATTTCCTTAAGAATTCTCTCGTCCCTGCTTTGTTTGTTTGTCTGTCTTAGCAGATTGAAAGCTCTATGGAGCAGGGACTGTCTTTTTGTTAGAAAATTATATAATAGATCTGACAGCTTAAGTTAAAGGATGTCTAAGTGCAATCTGGGACATCTAAGCCAGAATGTTTGAAAAAAAGCAGGCACATCCAGGTGCAGACACGATTTCACGAATGTGGACATGCTCAATATGGATGTCTGCTACTATTTCAGATCCTGAACATCTAGAAATAGCCTAATGGTTATAATAGTGGATTAGGACCAAATCCCACTGCTGCTATCATTGTGAGTTTAGGGAGTACTGGGGATGATGAGGTGCTCTCTATGCCTTCTGGATGTTTTCTAACCAAAACAAGCACTTTCTTGATGCTTATTAATGCCTGGAGCAGGTCTAAACTTAAAAGTGACTCCAGACATTTAGGATGTTTCCGAGATCAGGCTGTGACATCTAGGTTTCTTGGAATACCCCGGCCATGCCTCCACCGTGTCCCATTTCAGACTTAAATGTCTTCACAAATAGCTCTGGAGATGTCTCTCTATATGCTTTGGATGTCTCTATGCCTGTTTTCAGATGTTCAAAGCTCAAATAGGGCTTCCAAAATAGCCCCCTTAGAGCCCGAATAAGTAAGGCATGCAGTCCCACAAACTATCCTGCGTGTTTTCCCCCACAGACTCTCCTCACATGGCTATAGCAGCAGTATGGGGAGAGCCAGTTGGGGACAGAAGGGGGCAGAGTGAGGGTGGAGCGGGGATGGGCTGAGGTGGCAGGATGTACAAGGCCGATTCAGGTCACGGCCCTGTATGTTCTGTGGGTTAGGGGTGGACATGCTGCTTATTCCATCTCAGAGGTAGAATACGTAGCTGGGACTGCAGCAATCATGGCTGGAAACTGCCCCCCCCAAGTTCAGAGCAGATGGCAGGTAGGTCCCCACCACCCGATCTGGGCCATATCACCCAGCCTAGGATTGGGTGGCAGGGTAACAGGGGGTCGGCACTGCAGGAGTTGGAAAGGCATGCGGGGAGGATGTCCCAACATGTATACAGGGGCACTCCAGGCTGCCTCAGAGCCCGATCCTGCACCCACGGGAACATCTGGCTCCCGCGGTATAGAATCGGTCCTAATGGGCCCGTTTTGCTTGATGGCATCCAGACAGCCCAGAGGTGCCCCTAATGGAATCAAGCTCCACATGTATAAGTTTGTCTATCATAGGCATATACAAGTGAGGTGTTGCTATTGTTTTGTTTCCATTGAACAGTGTTATTTATTTAATTTATTTAACTGCATTTATATCCCGCTTTTCACCGGGTCAAAGTGATTTGACATAAAAAAGGGGGGGGAGGGACAATCAAGTTGATAGAGTGAGGAAGGTGGTCGTCACCAGGGGGACAATCAAGTTGATATAGAGAGGGAGTGTGAGTATTACAATTGAACAGCCCGACTTAATCCTGTGGCTACTTTATATTAACCTGACTTTGAGAGGTCATCATCATGATTTTCAGAATCATTGACTGGGCTGTGTTATCCCACTACCTGCTGAAGCATCCTTGTGAAACATCTGGTGTTGGCGTTTTGACTTTGGATCAAGTCCTATTTGGTTCTGGATCGACATAAGCTTTGACTCTACTATGCCTTTAAGCTGAGTTGGAACTTTTCATGCCTATTCTTGATTCTATGTTGTTTTCATGTATTTTGGCACTCTCACACAATAAGAGGTTCTTTATGACTGCTGCTGTTCAGCTTACCCCTCCTATTTGTTCTCTTGAGGTTGTTAGCATTTCTCATTGAGTTTGTGTTATGTTTGAACGCTGGGAATTTTGACTAAGGCCTTTTTCCTCTTATCATCTCAAAATTGTTAGGGTTAGCTTACCACTTGAGTAGGGTGTTTTTTTTTTTAGAATATTGTCTGTTCTTACCTGCTTGTTTTGTGATAGCCTCTCGACTTCTAAGAAAGTGGGGAAACAGGTAGCCTTTCATCAAATATCATTTGAAATGGAGATCAGCCTCCTAGAACATCAGTTTGCCAAGTTAGTCACTAAGGAACTGAATTTCAGAAGGGTTACTCTGAGCCTTGTCATCCTCGTAGCGACTAACATCATAAGAACTGCCATACTGGAGCAGGCCAAAGGTCCATCCAGCCCATTATCCTGTTTCCAACTGCAGCCATCCAGTTCACAAGTACCTGACATAACCCCCAAAAGTAGCCACATCCCATCCCATGCTATTTACTCCCAGGGATAAGCAATGACTTTTCCCAGGTCTTCCTTAATAACTACTGCTACTACTACTACTTATCATTTGTATAGCTCTACAAAGGTGTGCACAGTGCTGTACATATACAAAGTCACCAACAGTAAAACTCCAAAAACTCTCATACCACTCAGTCAATCAAAAAACAGAGAATATGGGTAAATCCAAACACTGAAGGCAACCAAAAGATCTAACAGCCAAACCAAAATGGACTGACCAATACTGGCCCAGGATGTCTAAAAATATTATTATCTCAATGCCAGGTCACTTGCTCACTCACTCACAGTGGGGAGGAGAATGGCCTCAGGGAAAGGGCTGGGGGTTGCACTTGTGGTTAAACGTCATCGCAGCATCACACCCAATGTAATAACACTTAATATCATTCATAGGCCACCAAATGTGTTTTTACAACTTTTAAATGAATTTAAAAACTTGAAAAACTTTAACTTGGATAAATGTAGGTCCTCAACCCTAGAAATACTGCTTGACCCTCAGTCAACTCGCGTTTCGCCCATGCTACTTTTAGGGGCTGCCTCAGGACAGATCAAGACAGCGTCTTCATGTGTCTTCAAGAAAAGACATAACCTCACCTTAGGGGTAGTTAACAGGAAACGAACAGCGCACAAGCAGACTCCCAACTAATGAACTCAAATTGCTGACAACCAATCCAGTGATTCATTCAGTCCAATTGACTGAACTGCCTTAAGATTGAAAATCCACCTTTGTTCCAAACTTGCTAAACTTTGATCCACTTGTGTGATGGCAAGGACTGCAATACTATCCAACACCAGCCACTGAAGCTGCTGCCATTGATGTTAGTATTCTAAACAGCGGGATACTATTGGGGTCATCAAGATCTTGTTATATAGCCGTGATTTATGTTCACTTAAACTCTGATTTGACAGCACGTTCTCCCACATATGTGTGAGCACAAGGGCACAAAATTGCATATATCACCCAAGACGTCTGACAGTTGGTTATCCACTTCAAAGTGTAGGTGATCCCATTGGTAGGGTTTGTCCATACATCCATGTTTAAAGAAGAGGCAAACATAGTACAGTGACCACACGGGCCATGATGCCCCTTCCATTGCATTCCCAAGATTTCAATGGAAAAATCAGAGTGGACCAAAATATCCCTTAAGTTCTGGGTATAAGTAAAAGCAGCCCCTAAAAGTAGCATGCCTTCAGTGTTCTAGAGACCTTTACAAAGAGGCCTTCTACCTAGGGGGCAAGAGACCTGTGAAACATTTACAGTAGATGTTAACACCAGGTGGTAGGTCAAAAGGCCATTTTGAAAGACTCCTTCTATCCAAGCAAGGACTTTTAATCACCCAGGAAGTTGGTCACAGCTTACCTCAGAAGCACAGGAGAGGGTACTGTGTAGATGCCCTCTTTTAATAAGTGTTATTTCCCTCCCTCCCTCCCCAACACCCACCCAAACCTGGGATAATCGTAGCTTTATAGGTACTTACACATCTTAAAGGAAAGGAGGTGCTCTCAGGTGAAGCTGTTTACCCAAATCAGTCATACACTAAGGACCTGAGATTAATTAACCTTCAGGTGAACAAGGTATATTAAACGTATTAGGTACAGTTTTATTAGTATAAATATTCATAGCAACCCTTAGTAACTAAGAACTTAAAGATCTAAACACAAGCTTAAAACTAAGATGCAGACAGCAGTCCAGCAGCGAGATGGGGGCTTTCCATTCTATTGCATTGAGTGTCACATGTATGATTTTCTCCCAGCTGGTGAGAGGTCTTACATGTGCACTAGGTGCAAGGAGCTCTTTGCTCTCAGGGAATGAGTCCATTCTCTAGAGGCTAGAGTAGCAGACTTGGAAAACATAAGGAAGATAGAGAGGTACATAGACGAGACCTACGGGGAAATAATCCTGAAGTCCCACCTCCAGTCTGGCAGCATCCCTGTTGCCATGGAGGAGAGAGGTCACGTGATAGGAGAGTGTCACCATGGTGTGGCAGGAAGTGATCCTGTAACTAGGACCCGTCCTCCAGGTGATGTAAAACCCTCTCACACTGAGGAAGTTTCTCCAGGGTCTTGAGCCCATGAGGGAAGGGTTAGGACAGCCGTTATAGTTCGTGATTCGATCATTAGGCATGTAGATAGCTGGGTGGCTGGTGGACGTAAGGATTGCCTGGTAACATGCCTGCCTGGTGCAAAGGTAGCGGACCTCACGTGCCACCTAGATAAGGTCTTAGATAGTGCTGGGGAGGAGTCTGCTGTCTTGGTACATGTTGGTACCAATGACATAGGAAAATGTGGTAGGGAGGCTCTGGAGGCTAAATTTAGGCTTTTAGGTAGGAAGTTGAAATCCAGAACTTCCAGGGTAGCATTCTCTGAAATGCTTCCCGTTCCACGCGCAGGACCGAAAAGGCAGGCAGAACTCTGGAGTCTCAATGCGTGGATGAGACAATGGTGCAGAGATGAGGGTTTTGGATTTGTTAGGAACTGGGGAATATTCTGGGGAAAGGAGGGGCTCTTCCAAAGGGATGGGCTTCACCTTAACTGGGATGGAACCAAGCTGCTGGCATTAACCTTTAAAAAGGAGATAGAGCAGCTTTTAAACTAGATAAAAGGGGAAAGCCAACAGTCGCCCAAGAGTGCCCTCTAGTATGGAGCAGACAGAGCTTAAAGATCCCAAATTATCCATGTCTGCCAATAGCCAGATTAATATGAATAAAATACAGTCTCTAAAATGCTTGTATGCAAATGCTAGAAGTCTAAAAAATAAGATGGGAGAGTTAGAATATATAGCACTAAATGAGAGGTTAGATATTTTGGAATATCAGAGACATGGCGGAAGGAGGATAACCAGTGGGACACTGTGATACCTGGGTACAAACTATATCGTAATGATAGAGCTGATCAAATTGGTGGAGGGGTTGCGATCTATGTTAGAGAGAGCATTGAGTCAGAAAGGATTAAAGTTTTGCAGGAAACAAAATTTGCTGTAGAATCTCTATGGATTAAAATTCCATGTAAAAAGGGGAAGGCGATGGCAGTGGAGGTGTACTATCGACCGCCGGGCCAGAATGAACAAATGGATTATGAAATGCTCAAAGAAATCAAGGAAGCTAACAAAAGTTACAGCACAATAATAAATGGGAGATTTCAATTACCCCGGTATCGACTGGGTCAGTGTCACGGTAGGACATGCTATGGAGATAAAGTTCCTAGATGAAATAAATGACTGCTTCTTGGAGCAGCTGGTTCATGAACTGACCAGAGGGGAAGCCATATTGGACCTAGTCCTTAGTGGAACACCAGATCTAGTGCAAGAGATAAGGGTGTTGGGGCCACTTGGCAATAGTGAACATAGCATGATCGCGTTTGATTTAATTAGTGAAGGAGGGATAGTAAACCCTCCTCCACTAATTAAATCAAATCCACAGTACTACCTTTTAACTTTCGAAAGGGAGACTATTATAAAATGAGGAAAATAGTTAAGAAAAAACAAAGAGGAGCTGTTGCAAAGGTTAAAGACCTAGATCAAACTTGGGTGTTGTTGAAAAATACAATCTTAGAAGCCCAAACCAGCTGTATTCCATGCTTTAAGAAAAGTGTAATGAAGTCCAAAAAACTGCCAGCATAGTTTAAAGGTAAGGTCAGAGAGGCTGTTGTTGCCAAAAAAGCATCTTTCAGGAAATGGAAAAAAAAGAGGCAAACCATGAAACCTGGAAACAGCACAAGCACTGGCAAGTCCAATGCAAGGCATTGATAAGGCAGGCAAAGGTATAATTTGAGAAGAAGCTTGCTGTGGAAGCAAAAAACGCAAAATAAAGACTTTTTCAAGTACATTTGTAGCAAAAAACCTGTGAGAGAGTCAGTTGGTCCATTAGATGATAGAGGCGTTAAAGGTGCACAAGGCGATAGTGGAGAGACTGAATGAATTCTTTGCTTCGGTCTTTACTGAGGAAGATGTAGGGATGTTACCCATGACTGAAGTGGTATTTAAAGGTGCGGACGAAGTGAAGGAAATATCAATACATCGGGAAGATGTATTACAACTATTAGATAAACTGAAGAGTAGCAAATCACCTGGGCCGGATGGTATACATCCAAGAGTGTTGAAAGAACTGAAATATGAGATTGCAGACCTGCTATTAGTAATCTGTGAATTTTCATTAAAATCATCTGTAATACCTGAAGACTGGAGGATCGCCAATGTAATACCAACTTTTAAAAAAGAGTTCCAGGGGTGATCCGGGAAACTTCAGACAGGTGAGCCTGACATCAGTACCGGGAAAAATGGTAGAAACCATCATAAAGAACAAAATTACTCAGCATATAGTAATGGCCTAATGGGAGACAGCCAACATGGCTTTAGACAAGGAAGATCTTGTCTTACTAATCTGTTATGTTTTTTTGAAGGTGTGAATAAACAGGTGGACAAAGGTGAGTCTGTTGATATAGTGTATCTGAACTTTCAGAAAGCCTTTGACAACGTCCCTCATCAGAGACTTTTGGCAAAACTAAAGAGTCATGGGATAGGAGGCAGCGTACTATTGTGGATCAGGAACTGGTTAAAAGATAGAAAGCAGAGGGTAGGGCTAAATGGCCAATTTTCCCAATGGAGAAAGTTGAATAGTGATGTACCTCAGGGATCTGTGCTGGGTCCGCTGCTTTTTGACATATTCATAAATGACCTGGAAAGGGGAATAACAAGTGAGGTTATCAAATTTGCAGATGACACAAAACTATTTAAAGTTGTTAAAACCCAAGAGGATTGTGGAAAATTGCAAGAGGATCTTGATAAATTGGAAGACTGGGCATCAAAATGGCAGATGAAATTTAATGTGGACAAGTGCAAAGTTATGCACCTAGGGAAGAACAATTCAAACTATGGTTACACGATGCAAGGTTCCACATTAGGAACCACCACCCAGGAAAAGGATTTAGGCGTCATTGTGGATAACATGTTAAAACCCTCGGCCCTGTGTGCAGCGGCGGCCAAGAGAGCAAATAGAATGCTAGGTATCATAAGGAAAGGAATGGAAAATAAAACAAAGGATATTATAATGCCTCTGTATCGTTCCATGGTGCGACCGCACCTTGAACATTATGTGCAATTTTGGTCGCCGTATCTTAAAAAGGATATAGCGTTATTAGAAAAGGTTCAGAGAAGAGCCACCAAAATGGTAAAGGGGATGGAAGGATACTCCTATGAATAAAGGCTAAAAAGGTTAGGGCTCTTTAACCTGGAAAAGAGACGGCTGAGGGGAGATAAGATAGAAGTCTATAAATTAATGAACGGTGTGGAACAGGTAAACGTAGATCAATTGTTTATGTTATCAGATTATAGAAAGACTAGGGGACATGCAATGAAGCTACAGGGTAAACTATTTAAGACTAATAAAAGAAAATATCTTTTCACTCCACGTGTAATCAAACTCTGGAATTTGTTACCGGAGGATGTATTAAAGGCTATTAGTGTAGCTGGGTTTAAAAAAGGTTTGGACAAGTTCCTGGAGGAAAGATCCATAAACGATTATTAAGAAGGGACCCAGGATATCAATGCTTGACCCAATACAAGCATTGTGGAACCTGTGTCTTTTGGGGAAACTGCTAGGTATGTATGACCTAGATTGGCCACTGTTGGAAACAGGATACTGGGCTTGATGGACCTTGGTCTGACCCATTATGGCATATCTTATGTTCTTATGTTCAGTGTTTGGATTTACCCATACTCTCTGTTTTTTGACTGTACATATACACAAGATGCAATGCCTAATCAATAGAGCTTATAATCTATGTAGACAGAAACACAAAAAGCAAGGGACTAGAGAAGTTCTCAATACACATGGATGAAAAACAGGAGAATAAAGGATCAGGATCCAAAAGCAGCCTCAAAGAGGTGGGTTTTTAGCCTGAATTTGAATAGGCCCAGTGATGGTGCCTGGCACACTGATTCAGATAGTCTGTTCCAAGCATACATGCAGCAAGGTGGAAAGAATGTTGTTTGAAGGTGGCAGTAGAGGAAAAAGCTACAGAAGTATTTTGCCTAATGAGCAGAGTTACTGAGGATGGGTTTAGGGAGAGATAAGAGAGAAGAGGCAAAGATGAACAGTAGCATGAGTGAACATGTAGGTGAGTAGAAAAAGTTTGATATGGATGTAAAAATGGATAGGCAGCCAATGAAGTGACTTGCGGAGAAGGGTTATGTGAGCACAGCGATCCTGGCAGAGGATTAACCTTGTGGCTGAGTTCTGAATACATTGAAGAGGAGAGAGATGATTCAGGGGAAACTAGTAAGGAGCAGATTGCAATAGTCTAAATGAGAGATGATTAGAGAGTGTATAAGAGTCTTGGAAGAGTGTTCAGAAAGGAAGAAACAAATTTGGCTGATGTTATTGAGAAAGAAGCTATAGGTTTTAGCTATATGTTGGTTGTGTAGTGAGAGAGGAGAGGAGTGAACGATAGACCTAAGGTTGTGAGCTGAGGAAACAGGGTGGATGATGGTATTATCCATCAAAATAGTGAGAGGAGGAAGGGCTCTTTAGGGGGGGGGGGGGGGGGAAAATAATGAGCTCCATCTTAGTCTTATTCAGTTTCAGGCAACTGCGGGACATCCAGGCAGCAACATCAGACAAGTAAGCTGAGATATGGCCCTGGATTTCTGAAGAGATTTCATGTGCACAAAAGGTAAATTTAAGAGTCATCAGTATGAAGGGAATGACTATATAGAGAAAAGAGGTCCCAAAACAGATCCCTTTAGTATACCTACTGATAGTGGGATAGCTATAGAGGAAGATTTGACAGAGTTACACTAAAAGTGCAATGAGGGAGGTAAGAGGAAAACAAAGACAAAACAGAGCTCCTAAAGCCTAGTAAAAAGAGGGTATCAAGGAGAATATGGTGATCAACAGTGTCAAAAGTAGCAGATAGATCAAGAAAGATAAGGGTTCAGTAAAGGCCCCTTGGATTTGGCCAAGAAAATTTCATTGGAGACTTTGGCAAGAGCTGTTTCAATAGAATGTAGAGAACAAAAGCCAGATTGCAGTAGATCCAGAGTGGCCTGAGGAGAGAGAAAATCAAGATAGTGACAGTGAACAATATTCCCAAGTAGTTTGGGTACAAAAGGGAGAAAGGTGATGGGCTGATAATTGGGTAGGGCAGGTAGGGTCTTAGTGAAGGTTTTTTGAAGAGAGGTATAACTACAGCATGTTTGATGGCCGCTGGGAAGCAATAGGATGAGGAAGTGACAAAAGGAAGGGACGCCAGCAGGAGAGATTGAGCCTAGTAGATGGGTGGGGATGGGATCAGCAGAGCAGGAAGTAACTTTAGAGGGGGAGAGAAGATCTAAAGTTTCCAGCTCAGTGATTTTAGAAAAGAAAAGCTAGGATGACAGAAGTTGAAGAAAGGATTTGTGAGTGAAGGGAAAGTGTGGGGGATAAACCAAAGTTGAGGTGTTGCTCTGGAGAGCTCCAGATTAATCTTGTGAACCGTATCATAGAAGTAGTCAGCCAAAGTTTTGACAAAGAGCAAATGAGCAGTACGGGGTGGAGGCACATTGAAGAGAGAACTGAGTTTTGCAAAGAGATGGCAAGGGCCAGAGGCAAGAAAGTTTGTAAGATTGATGTGTCTATTGACTTTTTCTCCAGGAATTTTACCTATTTTTTTTTAAAACCCAGGTATCTTACCATATCCTCTGTCAATAAGTTCCAAAGCTTACTCTGTGATGAGTGAAACATATTTTCTTTTTATTTTTTATGTTCAAATATCTATATTATTTTCAATAAAAGCATAATCAATCATAAAACCTCTACAACAATAGCTATTGGGCTCAATTCTGCAAGGCAACTAGTGGGGCTATATGTCTCGGTGGGACATGCAACCCCACTAGCCATTCTGCCCAAATTCTGGCAGCCTCTGTCCCCACATGCACAGAGCCACTATGCAGGGATAGCAGGACTGGGGCGGCACGGGGGCAGGGTATGGGCGGAGCATGGGTGGGCCAGGAACCCAGATGTACAGGGCTGATTCAGCATCTGTGAAACACCAGAGGGATGCACAACTTATTCCACCTTGGAAGTGGAATACGTGCTGGGTGCCCATGTGCCTCGGCCTGACTGTCCCCCCCAATGTAACGGAGCCACTGCAGGTACTGCCCCACAGCCCGATTCAGACCCTGGTAGACTCGCTATGGGTTGGGAGGCAGGAAAACTGGTTTCAGAGGCATCGGGCTGTCAGAACACCAGTGAGAGCCAGGGGGCCTGTCCAAGCTGCCTCCGGGATATCAGCATGGCGGCTGCAGGGACACATTGGGCCGTCCTGTTGCCCGATCTTGCATCTGCGGGAGCGTCTAGCTCCCTCAGTGCAGAATCTGATACAATAGATCCCATCCTGTTCTAGGACATCTGGGCGGCCCAAACATTCCCCTTCCTGGATCGGGCTCATGGTGTTTAACTGTATACTATCATGATCTGCACATCTCGGACATATATGGCTGATTTTTTCCATCTTTACGGACTGATGGCTTCATAATTCTTTTATATTTGATTATCAGTCAATGGGGAAGTATGTTTTAGATTATCATCAATGAATTTGAAAACCACCATTATCATATAATTAAAGAGATATGCATCATTCTCTGGACAGTTTTGTTACTAATCAAAGAGATTTCAGAGAAAGGTGCTTAGCCAAATGCAAAATGTCAAAAATCTCCAAAATCTCTGTACATGTACATAATGATAAATCATATGGGTCAGCATCCCCACATCTGTTTTATGAGACCAACAACTATTATCCCCTTCCCAGTAAATTTAGATTTCCTGAGAGGGTTCAAGAAGGCTCTGTGCATTAAGAAATAAGTCAATCAACAAGACAACAAGATATGCAATGCCGAGTGCTAAATCCTATTCCAGGGCTTTACGTTTACAATACTCCCCAACTCTTGCTTCCTTACATTTTTTACAAGCAGTCCCCTTCCTTTTTTTGTCAGGCACCATAACAATGTAAATAGTATGTCAAGGAACACTCCATGAGCTGTAGAGCTAGTAACCCTCCATCTTGCTCCGCCTCCTGCTCTCTGTAATTCTACAAAGGATTTCATGCAGCCTCTTTTATCACTTGCCCAATGGTTCAAATATATAATTTTTTTGCCACATATTCCAACTTACTGGCTTATTATTCACCTTAATAATTATATTGTAAGAAATCGGCATTTTTAATGACTATATATCACACCACATAAAATATCATCTCCATTTTTGAAAGGATTTCATAGTGACCATGATCAGCATATGGTCTTGGAGGTTACTAGGGAATGTAATGTTCTCCTATGAAGTGACCTCTTTCCTCCATGGCAGCAGAAAGGCTTCCAGACCGGAGGTGGACCTACTCTCTCCTCCAAGTCTGCTACTCTTGCTTCCAGAGATTGGATTTGTTACCTGATAGCAAGAAGTTCTTTGCACCTAGTGCATGCATAAGACCTCTCACCAATTGGAAGATAACCATACATGCAAAAGAGACACTCCATGCAAAAGACTGGATAGTCACCATCTCACTACTGGACTGCTGTCTGCATCTTAGTTATAATGATTTGTTTAGCTATTTTAAGTTGTTCAGTTATTTAAAGTTACAAATGTGCCTGGATGGGTATGAGCTGGGGTGGGTGGGTGGAAATTCAACTCTAACTGAAACTTTGTCAGTTAAACTATGCCCTAACTGACTTAATAAAACACAGTTTTTTTAAATACACATAGATTTTATCAGCTTAATCCAAAGATTCTGAGAATTTCCTAGCAGGTAAATACTTACAAATGCAGATTCCTTCCCAGCATTAGCAGTTCCTCTCTTAGTAGTTATGCACCCAGGAGCCAAGCAGAGAGACTGAAGCACATGGCGAGAGATACGTCTGGTTACAGCACTGAGAACAATAAAAAAAAAGAGAAGAGACAAAAAAGCAGCAAGGGCTGAGAGGCAGAACATAAGAATATAAGAACATAAGATATGCCATACTGGGTCAGACCAAGGTCCATCAAGCCCAGTATTCTGTTTCCAACAGTGGCCAATCTAGGTCATACGTACCTAGCAGTTTCCCCAAGAGACACAAGTTCCACAATGCTTGTACTGGGTCAAGCATTGATATCTTCGGTCACTTCTTAATAATGGTTTATGGACCTTTCCTCCAGGAACTTGTCCAAACCTTCTTTTTTAAACCCAGCTACACTAACAGCCTTTACTACATCCTCCGGTAACAAATTCCAGAGTTTGATTACACGTTGAGTGAAAAAATATTTTCTTTTATTAGTCTTAAATAGTTTACCCTGTAGCTTCATTGCATGTCCCCTAGTCTTTCTATATTCTGATAACGTAAACAATCGATCTACGTTTACCCGTTCCACTCCGTTCATTAATTTATAGACTTCTATCATATCTCCCCTCAGCCGTCTCTTTTCCAGGTTAAAGAGCCCTAACCTTTTTAGCCTTTCTTCATAGGAGTATCCTTCCATCCCCTTTACCATTTTGGTGGCTCTTCTCTGAACCTTTTCTAAAATCGCTATATCCTTTTTAAGATACGGCGACCAGAACTATACACAATATTCAAGGTGCAGTCTCACCATGGAACGATATAGAGGCATTATAATATCTTTTGTTTTATTTTCCATTCCTTTCCTTATCATACCTAGCATTCCATTTGCTCTCTTGGCCGCCGCTGCACACTGGGCCGAGGGTTTTAACATGGTATCCACAATGATGCCTAAATCTTTTTCCTGGGTGGTGGTTCCTATTGTGGAACCTTGCATTGTGTAACCAAGTAGCTGGTAAGTATCTGAAGGCTAGAGAGAATTGCAGCATCAATTGTGTAGGGGGCTTAGAATTCACATCCCAAGGTGATTTCTGTGAGCCTTTAGTTAGGGGGAAAGCTTTGACTTGGAAGAGATCAAGGACACACAAAGCAAGATATTGTATCAAACTAATGATGTGGATTTCATTGGAAATACTCTGCAATTTTATTCTCTTTGTACTTTTTCATTTTAGTTATAGAAACATAGAAACATGATGGCAGAAAAAGACCACATTGCCTATTTAGTCTGTCCTTCCATATCAACTACTACAATTTATTTACATTCTCTTATATACCGCGCTATTCTGCATCAGTGCAGTTTACATTGAACAAACTGAAATTACATTGAACAGGGTATTATAACTTGGAGATAACTATTTTACAGGGAACATGGGCTATGGAGGGTTAAGTGGCTTGCCCAAGACCACAAGGAGCACCTGTGGGACTAGAAACCCCAGTCCTTCCGGCCCAAGGTTGCTGTCCTCTAGTGGGATTTGAACCCCTGACCTTCTGGCCTGAAGTACCTTGCACCAACCACTAGGCTACTTCTCCACAATAGTCCCCTCTTTTCTTATGTGACGCTGTATATGCCACCAAGATAAAGCTGTGTTTGTATATTAGGCCCCAATGCTAAAGGGCCGCCTTTTAGGCCAAGACTTGTTTCTTACACATTTTTGTCAACTCACAAACCCTGGAAAAGCCCCTCCCCACCCCACCCCACCCCACCCCACCCCACCACACCAAACCAAACCAATGGTCTACAGACAAAGGAGCATGGTGAGGTATCTGAGGAGAAATCCAACCCCACCCCCTATTTAGTGCTTACTGCTGTGGGCTATGATTTAGTATCACCAGGGGGCAGACCCCCATAGGGTTGAGGAGAGCTCTCCTGATTCAAAGCACAAGGGACTAGCGAGGCCACGGCAGAAGATCCCACCGACACACACACACACATACACACACACACACACCACAAGCAGGCCACCATCATATCATAGGCAGGTGTAGCGAAAGTGAGATGGTCAGGCAGTATAACATAGACAGTATAACCTAGGCATCTTACAATTTAAATAAAACCAGAGAAACAAATATCATTTCATTTTGCTATTTTACAAAAGTATCATTTTGTATTGCTACTTTAATTTACAGAGCAATACAAATCTTTCCAAATTGATGCCCTTGATATACTGATTGCAAAATCTCACTCATTGGCCTTCAGTCTCACTCACTGGGATAGTAAATCTCACTCTTTGGGGCCGGCTAACCTTGGTATCTCTGCTTTTCCTGGTCAGCCAGGAAAATTCACAACAGCGTTTGTCACAAATCCAGGCAACACATAGCTAGAACTTTATCCCGAATGTAAATCCCTGGACCAGAGTCAGTGAGGTGAAAGTATAAAAAGCAGCACTTTATTGAAGGCTCTCACTTTATTTAAATATTCACAGTTCTAGGGCATGTTGTGAATATTTAGGAATATTGAAATTTTCTGTTCATTCAATGGCTTGGCAGCTATTTAAAAAAATATAAAGCCAGCACTTTGTTAAAATGTGTTGTTGCTAATCTACTTCTGTTTGATAGCTAATCTAAAATTTTTGGAAGGGATTGTCAAGTAGCAATTCTGCAACAGAAGAGAAAGATAAACCCTGGCTGGTTAGTAAAATATGTATGATAATAAGCAGTCAATCATGAAAAATTCAATTTGTGGATAACAAAAGTCTGCCATGTTTAACTGTTCAAATTTATTAAAGAACAGCCAGGCGAATCATTTCCCAACCAGTATCATAATGGAGGCTGTGCAGGCCAATCAAAACAAATTCCTTGCTCGGTGTTTCCACTATTCAGTTGGCCAACAAAATTGTGAGCAAGCTAGTAGAATATCATTAGCGAGCAGAGAGAAGTGAATGATGGGAATTCAAGAAATCCTTGACTCAAAGAATGTATGATCTAAGTTTTCGTGAAACTTACGATGGGGGTCAGTTTTCAAAAATAGCATTTCTGCATCCAAGTGGAATTTAGGCAACTAAGTTCAAACACAGAAAACAAGACAGATTGTCAGTCAGGCTTTTAAAATTCCATCTGAAAAGAAGACTGGTTGATCTGGGTGGCAAATTTAGAGGTCGAAAGGCATTTTCTGCTCTTTTATTCAGGAAAATCCCCGTTGAAGCTGCCACAAAGCATCCTCTGTGGGAATAGACAGAACACCTTTACACAACACGACTTTGCCCTTATTTGGGCATATCTGAGCTGTCAAGCTAACCTTGGAGTTGTACTTCCTAGGTCATTAGGATGTCAGGTTTAGTCACCTGAGTGGTTCCTTTTAGAATCGGGAGCACAGCACTGGTGGAAATGAGGGGACGGATATTCAGCAGCATTTATCCCGTTTGCAGCAGGATAGTGCCCGTGAATATTCTCACAGACAGCCTGGCAGGGATGGTCTATGGGCAGTGGCAAGTTATCTGGATAATGGTGATATTCAGTGCCACAGTCCCATCCAGATATTCAGCAGCAGTCACTATCGGCATAGCAGTGCTGAATATCCAGGGAGGCCTTCCAGCAGTGGTAATCAGCGCTGCCAAAGCAACCGACCAGCGCCGCTTGAATTTAAACCCAAATATTCAGGTCTGGTGCATACGGGCGAGTGACGCATAATGTTAGGGCACCTTTCATTTGACCTAACTTTCTGCAATTTTAGCTAACCAGTTAGCAGGTGAATATTGCCGCTAACCAGCTAGCGAATGGTGCTGCTCCCACCCCATCCCCAGAACACCCCAGTGCTATCTAGGCAACACCAGAGCATTTAAATAATTTAGGGGAAGATATTCAGAGGAACCAAGATTTATGCAGTTTGAAAGTCTGCAAACCTCAAAAATCCCTTTGAATATTCTCCTCCCCCCCCCCCCCGATTTTTTTTAGCTGTAGAAGCTAGTGTTTAAACAAATGCTAACTACCACAGCTCAAAATTGTTGCAGGGAATTTTTTGCACGTTTCCACGTAAAAACTTCAGCATATGATGTTTTGCTCCTTTCAAAGCCATTGCTGCAAAATCTAGCCCCGTGACAAATATTTTACAAGTGTTTTTTTTTTTTTGGGGGGGGGGGTTCATGTCTGTTTATTCTAAGATTTTCCTGTTGAATTGTGTGGCAAAAGATCAACAAGAGGACAACTTTCAAATGGTTTTATATGGGTGATTAAGTAGTTACCCAGGTAAAATGGAAGGTTGAAAAAGTATCACAAAGGGACACGTCTGGGGGAGGGTGAATACAGCCAACCACCTATAAGATTCTCATTTCAAAATGTCTGAAAGTGGTTTAAGCTGCGGACTTTGTTTCTGCTGAAAAGTCTGTGGATATTAACTCGTTTTGGACAGCTCACATATTCTTTCTCTGTTCTGGATGATTTATTAGATTTGTTACACTCAAACAACTATGAAATACTGGCAATAATAAGAAATATTAAAACTTTGCAGAAAACAGAAGTTTCACATAGTGTATGTTTTAAATACACTGGTCCGATATAGCATCTTGTCTGTCTTCAGAAAAGATAGGATTCAGTTCCAATATTCATTGACAAACACACTGTATGATACTATTGAAACTGCAGTTTTCATTTAAAACACTTTATTATGATATAATACAGTTTGTCAACAGTCCATTCTGACGGCGGAATATGATACACGTGAAAACACTTCTGATGCAGTGTGTCAATATTGCACCATTGAAACACCTAGAACAGAATGCTCGACAGCAATTAGTTTCGACAACATATTAGCCCAGCGTATGAAAAACATACAAGGCCAATATATGCACCAATAACTCTGACACTAAGGGGGATGTTTACTAAACCGCGGTAATCGTGAATACCGTGCGTAATGTACGACTAACGACCGTTCGCACGTCCCAACGTGCGTTCCAACGTGCGAACGACCGTTAACCGTACACCGCGCGTAACCCGCATTTAACGATCGTAAACCCCTGCGGCACGTTAAAACAGTGCGGAAGGTGGAGAGTGGGCGGAGAGAAGGGGTCAATGGGCGGAGAGTGGGCGGGGAGAGGCTCCCCCAACACCAATGCGCTGATTATGTGAGCAGAATCCCAACGCGAATGAAAACCTGCCGTTAAAGGCATACTAAAGGGAAGAGAAACCATTTACGTCAGCAATGTACAGCAAAACCGGGGAAACCTACAAAAACGTGAGCATTGTGATACATGTGCACAGAACAAAATAGCAAACAGAAATGTAAAAAGAACATAACAAAAGCCAAAAGAAAGTATAAACCAGCTGTGCAGCAGAGATATCAGTAGGCAACCATAAAAACAAAGTACTGGGAAGCTACAAAAAACCAAATATGATTTTTGCAAGGGTCTATGGAGTGTACAGCCGTCCACAAATCATTCCTCAGTCAGCCCTGCCCTGAGTCCCCCTGGGACTGTCTGCTATGGTTGCCCCCTACTATCACCATTGGCCAGTTTGGTGAGGGTCCATCCCCGTATCCCGAGGTCAAGTGTGGGGTCTATGTAAAGACACCCCCTTATCCCTGAGAACCTGGGACAAACACCTATATTTTACCCGCCCACCCCCCCTAACCATGGGCAGTTCCCACAGCCGAGTCCCACAAATGCAGTCCCGGAGTGCGACACCTTAGTAGCTCATAGGCATTTGCCAAGAGAACGACATGTCAGCATGTTGGTGGAAGGGTACAGGTGGTGGAGGGGCCAGTGGCTGTTAGCCACAGCAGACAGTTGCCCAGCCATGTGCAGGCTGTCACGCCCACCGCAACACACAGGCCCTGTCGGATGTACAGTCATGGACTCCCTAGGGAATGCAGCCTATCTGTGGCAACACAGTGGTGCAGAGTACACACACACACACACACACACACACACACACACTGTGCAGGAACAGAGGGTCACAGGTTCAAAGCCTGACCCATATTTTGCCACAAATAAACCGTGATAATAAGGACTAATCATTAATGCTGATAATATACGCATGGTTAATACGCCGATATTTAACCGCACTGAGCACAGACACCATAAACTGGTGCATAACCCAGAGCATAGTCCCCAAAATGCAGTCCTGGAGGGCCACACAACGGGCAGGTTCACAGATGCCCTAACTTATGCATAATGAGGAGCAAGGTACCATGGGTATAGCCCAGACAGTGTGGCCTGGCCAGGCTGCATCTGCACAGCGCATAGGGCAGTGACTGACATAGCAGTGCCTGGCCACCATCTACACAGACAGGGCGGCCGCTGTATGTCCTGCAGGGAGATCAATCTCACCCTGACTGTGCAGTGACCACAGCATGGCTAGGCATCCCCATAGTACCTCTGTCATGTGATATGTATGTGTCCCTGTGTGGGGGCCAGTCACTGACTGAACTGTGTTGTGTGTCTGCAGCCATCCCAGGTCTGGGTGCATGCATGTCCAACTGGATGATGGGGTAATGGACCAACTAGCAGACTGTCTGCAGCTGGTATGTGTCTTGATGGAATGCATAGCAGGGTGCAGTGGCTGAAGGGCTACTGTATTAAAATATCAGATAGTGTCTGGGTGCAGCCTAGCATAGACAGGCCTCCCAGTTGTCTGCCCCTGCCATGGATATGTAGAGTGCTGCAGTGACTGCACTGTAGGGTGTGATATCCACAGCAGAATTGAGTTTGATGGTCACCCCCTACTGCCCTCATTGCAGGGAGGTGGAATGTGGATCTGCTGATGGGAGACCCGGTCCACCACCATAATCCCCCTAGGGGTCCATAGGGACTACACCTGACTGAGACAGGCAAATATATCCAAGGTGTTTGGGTAGAGTCCACCTATCTCACACATTATCACTGTTGTGGATCCCCAGCATGGCCTATGTTTGCCATGGATGGTTTGGTGAACCTGGTGCGGGGCGCCTCACTGCACCCTCAGGGTGAGCACAGTAACCGCACAATGTGACGTTGTGTAGCTACTGTGTGTCTGTAAAATACACGGTCAGTACCCCCTACCAGGCTGAGGTGCTGTGGGGGTGCACATGGTCAGTTCCCCCCACTAGGCAGAGGCACTGTAGGTTTGCAATTCACATCTCGTGTCAATCATTGGACAGCTGATTTGCATGTGTAGTGCATCATGGTTGTGAGTGCTCCAATAGAAATCTGTGAACCACAGCAGATGGACTGTGTGTTGAACTGACGTCGCTCTGTAGCCAGCTAGGCATCTAGAAGGAGCTATGGAGGCATACCCCACTGGCAAATGCACGGACTGTGCAGCCATAAGCTATGGGTATGAGGCCACTGTGGTGAGATATGGCAGGACTGCCAGGTGCATCTGCATGTGGAGTAGCGGTGTCTGTAACCAAATAATAGCAGAGGTAAAATACAGACTGCAAGCCTTCGTTTGTCAGCAAAGAGCAGGAGAGGACAGACAGAACGGGTGCAAGAGCACGCATGAGAAGGCTACAACTAATGATAAACATATCAAAATAGACAGATAAACAGAAGCTCTACATTAGTGCGGATGCCACCTCCACAGTATGCCAATCAGGGACACTCACAGTGCCCTGGTCCCCCCCCCCCCCCAAGCCATCTAAACAAAAGGGACACTACAATGTCAGAGACATCTCTTCAGCAAGGTCAGCCCCTGACAAAGCAATGTGAAATATCCACAATGTGAGATTTCAGAGGCAGAAGGTACCAGAACACATGCTGCTGACCCTGCAATAAATAGGAGTAGGCCAAAGATGTTGGGGATGTAAAACCCAGCTCATGCCCACAGGCTAGGAGAAGCCGTAGGCCATCACATGTATAGATGGTAGTGTTAATGTGAATTGCAGTACAACATGAGGATCTGCAATCAAACATGCCAATGCACATTCCAATGCACGATACAATGCCCCTCGGCCGACAGCAACGCACATAGGTATGCGCCGTGTCAAGGCCCCAAAACGATTTCCAATGCATGTGGACACGCCCCGATGAACGCACGTGGTTACGCCTACATGAACGCACGTGGTTACGCCCTTATAAACGCACGTGGCTACGCAGCTGAAAAACACTCAGAGCAGATGGCAGCCATGTCATGGAGGCCTGCATTCTCTCAAGCAGACCTGTACCTGCTGACAGAGCTTTTCTGTCTCCGCCAGCCACGCCTCTTCCCTGGCTCCTCCAGGAGGCAGAACCTCACAAGGGTGAGGAGGGCCTGGGCCCGCCTCACCAACAGATACAACAGGAGCTCTGACTACCCACGTGAGGTAAGTGTCTGGGGACAGGCACCCCAAATGAGGATGTGATGAAGAACAGCCTGTAACCAAAGCACCATTAGAATCTGCACCACTGGAGAATGTCTGGTATTACCGTGGGCTGCCTGTAGCTATTTAAGAACACACCCAATAGCAGAACCCACAAGCACACAGGGGGTATGTGAACCCATGGCAGAGATGAGCAAATGACCCCATCGGTATGCTATGGGGCGCAGTTGCATCCTCAGTGATGTGGTCAATCAACAGAAAACCACTGTGCCAAAACGAGGGCAAAGATACACACAGGGGTCTGTCAGATGCCCCTGTCAGCTAGCACAAAGCACAAGAACATCCCAGGACGCTGCAGGCCCCTAAAGGGTGTCCATCCCCGGTCCCCGTGCTATGGATACAGGCCTTGTAAGTGCTCACAAGGACCAGGCCAGAGCCCAAGGATGCTGGGGATCCCATATGAGGAGCCCATCCCCTGTCCCTGTGCTATGGATACAGGCCTTGTTAGTGCTCACAAGGACCAGGCCAGAGCCCAAGGATGCTGGGGATCCCATATGAGGAGCCCATCCCCTGTCCCTGTGCTATGGATACAGGCCTTGTTAGTGCTCACAAGGACCAGGCCAGAGCCCAAGGATGCTGAGGATCCCATATGAGGAGCCCATCCCCTGTCCCTGTGCTATGGATACAGGCCTTGTTAGTGCTCACAAGGACCAGGCCAGAGCCCAAGGATGCTGGGGATCCCATATGAGGAGCCCATCCCCTGTCCCTGTGCTATGGATACAGGCCTTGTTAGTGCTCACAAGGACCAGGCCAGAGCTCAAGGATGCTGAGGATCCCATATGAGGAGCCCATCCCCTGTCCCTGTGCTATGGATACAGGCCTTGTTAGTGCTCACAAGGACCAGGCCAGAGCCCAAGGATGCTGGGGATCCCATATGAGGAGTCCATCCCCTGTCCCTGTGCTATGGATACAGGCCTTGTTAGTGCTCACAAGGACCAGGCCAGAGCCCAAGGATGCTGAGGATCCCATATGAGGAGCCCATCCCCTGTCCCTGTGCTATGGATACAGGCCTTGTTAGTGCAAACAAGGACCAGGCCAGAGCCCAAGGATGCTGAGGATCCCATATGAGGAGCCCATCCCCTGTCCCTGTGCTATGTTAGCTGGGCCTGGTTGTGACTACGGTAGCAACACACATCCCAAGGATGCAGTAGGCCTCACCTCAGAGCCCTACCCCTCATCCTGGTGGTGTGGGGGATGCCCCAGACAGTCAATACAGGAGGCAAACCAGATCCCCAGGATGCAGTAGGCCTCACCTCAGAGCCCTACCCCTCATCCTGGTGGTGTAGGGGATGCCCCAGACAGTCAATACAGGAGGCAAACCAGATCCCCAGGATGCAGTAGGCCTCACCTCAGAGCCCTACCCCTCATCCTGGTGGTGTGGGGGATGCCCCAGACAGTCAATACAGGAGGCAAACCAGTTCCCCAGGATGCAGTAGGCCTCACCTCAGAGCCCTACCCCTCATCTTGGTGGTATGGGGGATGCCCCAGACAGTCAATACAGGAGGCAAACCAGATCCCCTGGATGCAGTAGGCCTCACCTCAGAGCCCTACCCCTCATCCTGGTGGGCCTGGAAGAGCCCAGTGTTGTGACTCATTGGGTCATACCTTAGTGTACACAGATAAATGTATATGTGTATCGGCAGAGGCCACCAAAGGGTGACAGACCACTAATGTCAAAATGTGTTCCCACCCTAATAGGTTGAGGATCTCCGCAAGAAGGCACGGGAGCTAAGGGCACGTTATCCACGTTTTGTGCGGCGAGTGCAGAGGGAGCAGCTGGCCCAACAGGACGGTGAGTGCTGCAACATGGCCCTGTTGGCCAGTGGCTGACATGAAGACTGGTTGTAAGTCACTGCGTTAACACATGTGTGAACATGGGATTGACACGTGTCCCCCTCTCCCACAGTGGATGCACACGGTGCGGAGGAACAGGTGGCTCAGGATGACGGGGATGGTGATCTGCAAGAAGCAGAAGAGATGGATGCGATGCCTGGCCCTGAGGAGATGCTGTTGGAGCGCCACACACCACCTCAGGGGACTGACGACTCCCCGGAAGCAGAGGCGGGGAGGAGGATGTGGGGCAGGGTGGGGGGCCGGCTGAGGTGGACCTGGAGCTGCCCTGTGCAGATACGGGGGGGGGAGGAGGAGGGGGATGGGGGGAGGGCAGAGGTGCTGGGGGGGCAGGGGGAGGAGGGGCGGGTGCAGGTGGCTCAGGCGGGCAGGGGCCCTGCAGAGGGTGACCAGCACAACGTGGCACAGGTGGGGGATGGCTTGGGGGGGGTGGGCGGGCATGTGTGCTGGGTGCACAGCCACATGGGCTGTCACAGGGCTACGGGGGCACCAGTGACCTGCACCATGGTGATGGCGGCACACACACCGTGGATGTGGGCATGGCACACATAGCTGAGGACATGCGCACCATGGATGCAGCCACACAGACACGGGGAGACCTGTGTCTGTGTGGCTGCATGTGCGGGCTGCGCGTGGCCGTGGCTGTGCGTGCACATGCACACGCTCAGAGGCAGAACGCCCTTATCATGGGTCAGGTCCTGGCAACCCTGACTATGGTGGCTGACCGGCTACGCTTGCTGGAGGAGCGTGTAGCTGGGGGCGTGCCGGAACAGCTACCATGTGACAGGGGTCCCTGGGGTGTGTAGCGCGTGGATACGCAGTGCACACCCGCCCTGTGACAGCCCATGCCATGGCCTTCCCCACAGACGGAGGGCAGTAGGTCCGCCTGATTGGGATTGTTGCATGTTGGCCAATGAAAAGCCACACCGCCAATTTGTAATGTAAATAAAGTTTGACATTATTACCTGTTAACTGTGCTGTCCAGATATCCCTCTGTGCTATGGGTGAGTGTTGTGTGAGAGACACATGAGGACACACACATGTGTGTCAGTGTAAGATACAAAGGGTGCGTGCAGGGTACTCCACACGTGTCATGCGTCTAGCAATACTACGCCCATTACATGGGCTGGTGCCACACATGTAGCACTGCACTGACATGTAACTGTGCCCTGGGGTCAGCAGTGGTGGCACCTGCAAGGCTATGTGCAGCATCTGTGATGGGTGCAGACCATGGTGGTGGATGGCATGGACACAGCAGGTGGGCTACTGGACACTGCCCACGTAAAACCATTTGCTAACCCGCTGTATCGTAACAGAGATCTCAGGCCTCACTAAGCACCATACTCCACAATTCAAAAGTTAACCATGAGGATATTACACAAACACATTGCACAGGACCACAAAGCCTGAACCACTGGGGAGAGACAAGAAGTGGCAATGCCACAGTGGAATCATTCCAAAAGAACACCTCCCCTCAGCTCCACGTGCAGAACATAGAGCATCAGCAAGCAGGTAAGCACTGGTTCAAAACAGGTAGACAAACATTAAAGTGGGGATCACCACAGCCTGACCTGGGATGTACAACACTGTACAAATGGAACTATACAGTAATGTGCACCTGTAAGAAACAAAGCACTGACGTTAGTGATGCACATTTCCCAGAGCTTACCTATTCCTGATAGGACATGCAGTACAAAGGGATATGTGTCTAACTTTGTGCACTTTCCTCAGCTGCAAGTGATCCCGCCATTTCCACCTGGTCCCTCTGTGTCCCCAGATAACCCTCCATCGTTTGCTGTCCATCTGTCCTCCCTTCCCTATTGTAGTTTCTTTCCGCTCTGTCCCTACATCTGCTTTAATATCCTAATCCATCTCTTATTCTCTTTTCGCATCCCTAGTTCATCCATTCATCTCTTACCCCCCCATCCCCAATCCCCAGGTACTCACCCAATACCTGGCCAATTGGGGATGTTTCCCCCCTCCCACACAACATGTTTACCACCTCTCCACCTTACCCTTCCATCCCCATCCCATTCTGATCCTCCCCCAACATCAGCTCCCTCCCAGTTCCAGCCTCACACAGCATTCATTCCCTTCTAGTCCCTGCAGCAGCACATATCCATTCCTGGCCACCCATCAGTTCAGTTCCAGTCCAAACCCCATCAACCCATCCCCAGTCAGCCCACCATAGCCCATTGCCAGTCCTACCCCCCCCCCATCAGCCCGGAGCCCATTACCAGTCCAACCCCCCGCCCCCAGCACCTACAGCCCATCTAATGACATGCCGCCCCCCCCCCTAGCCTCTGCCCAGATGTTCCCCGCCCCCTGCACACAGGGATAGGATGCTGCAAACAGCTGTTGGCTGAAAATGCTGGGTAGTGTGTGCCTTCGGGTGTGCCCCCTAAGAGCAAGTGGGGCATCCCATGCTGGGAATGCCATCTTGCATAATAGCTCACATTGGGCACCCCCCAGGGTCATGCACGTGTTGGCTTTGCGTAACACTGTCCCCCCAAACAACACAGGAGACATGACATGTGCGTCATCCGCATCTTATGCGTTTATTTCCCATGGCCCCTGCCCCTGCCATGCCTTGCGCGGCCCCTCCCACCCTGTGCTGATGGTGGCTGTGCTGCCGCCATTGCTGCCGCTCCCTCCACTGCAGTTGGTGGAGTGGGTGGTGGTGGTGGTGGTGGCGTCACCCCCATGTGCGCTGCGATGCGCTGCAGGCTCTCGGCAATGCTCTCCGCAGCTACCACAAGCCTAGGGACCCCCATCATGGCCCTGGACACCATACGATTGTGTCTGCGTTGCGCATGCCTCTGCCACCGCTGTTCCCGCAGACACGCACGCAGTAGATGCCGTATACCTGTGGAGACAGCAGGCAGTGCATTGGTGTCGTGAAACCTATCTCCAACCTTTGCGGCCACATTGTCAACAGAACACAGTGTGGGACTCACCCTCTGCATCCCTGTGTGCCTCAGCAGTGTGCGCCTGCATCTGCAGGATCACATCTTCCACCACAGAGAGCGCCGCTGCACTGGTTTGCTGCCCTGCCTCTGCATAGACGTTCCCGGTGGCGCCACCGGTGTGCATGTCCCCTCCACGGGCTGGCTGAGGGATGGTCGCACTGTCCCCACAGGGGCGGGTTGGGGGAGCTCCTGCCTCCATGTGGGTCTCCACCGGTACTGTGTCCATGTGGGTGGACACCAAAGGCTGGCTGTCCCCATGTGCCTCCTCAGCTGCATCAATGGCAGCTATATCACCTGTGGGAGACAAAACCATATAGGTCATATGCGTGAGGGCTGCCTGTCTGCACCCATCCCACTCCCCTGAGATCACATGTGTGTGGGTGAGCCACATGGGTCCTGTTGTGGGCTCCTCCCGGCCACCCCCCCTCACCTATTCCCCATTTCAGGAGGGGGGCCTTCTCCCTGCGACGTCAGGTGTCCGCCCCACCAGTGCATGCTACGAGGCCCCCCATGCAGCCCCGTCAAACCTATCAGCCCTGCCTACACAGATCATGTTCAACACAGGTGCATAGTGCTGTCCTGTCGTCGATGTCAACACCTGTGTGGCCATGCTGCCCCCACCAGCACTATAATCTCCCCACTGCTACACATTGACAGCCCCTGCTGGTACGGTGGAACCCTTCGCCTTGACACAGCACGCATCCATTGTGCCATCTACTTCCTGACCCCCATAGACATCCCTCCCCCAATGTGTCCTGGCCCATAGGCTGGTTGTATGCCTGTGCTGCCCCCTGGGCATCATATTGCACTATGATGCCTCCTACACCCCTGTCCACCCTGTGTCACCCACACACATGTGCACTTGCAGGCTCACAATGGTACAGATCACTAAGACACTTACCTGCACCTTGGTGCGCTGTGTCCAACTCTGGGGGAAGGCCATGTATGTACATTGGACCTAGGCGCTCGGCCAAGTGCCGCTCCAGTGGACTCAGGTTGGCCACCTGTGCTTGGCCTCCTCCGGTGCCTTGGGACCCTCTCCGCTCTCTCCCCAGCTCATTCCTGATGTGTCATTTAATGTCACAATACCATTTGCGGAGGCTTTCCATATCCCTGTGTGGGCCATTAGCGGTTGCAACATCCGCTTGTACCTCCGCCCATGCTCTAGCACATGTTGCACCAGTTGTTGTGGAGCTCAGTTGGCCAAACAAAAGTTCGTAGTGCTCCAGAATGGCGTTGAGGAGTAGGTCATTCTCCTCCATGCTGAATCGTACTGCTCGCTTGCGGAGGTCCTCAGGGAGGGTGGGCCTGCGCCTCTTCTGCCCCATTGTGGCAGCGCCCTGTGAACATGGTGTGCCATGTAGACCTGATGGGCCTGGCCTCTCATCACCATCATTGGGAGTGGCCATCGATGGCACCTGCTCTGCTCCTGCACTCTCTGACATCTGGCTTGTCATGTTCAGCCGGTTTGTGTGCTGAGGTGGTCCACATCAGCTTTATATAGGTCCCGTGTGGGTGTGGCTCTGAGCGTGTTGCATACGTGCGTTGCATATGCGCGTATGACTGTGCTCTCCCCCTGCGCACTCACGGAGGAAATGCAAATATGTGCCCTACGTGATGCTCTGTGCATGGTTTCTGACTGGTCCCCTGAAAGTCATCCCTCAATGTACACAGTACACGTTGCCTCCTCCTCTACTGCATGTTGTGATGGTAGGTACGACATATCTTTTCCTTTGGGGTACCCGTGTATATATGTTTTGCATGTAACCATGCGCGTTGGCTGCTGACCACGTCTTTTGTCCCACACTACGTACTATATGCGTTCGTGTACGCGCGTGTGTACGCGTTTGGCGCCTCTGAGACATCTTGGTGTCTTCCATATTTGGTAGGCTGTATACCTCACAGTACCTTTGCACTATGCTGTGTCACAGGGACTTTTTTATCGCCATAGCTTTTCTCTGGAGCAATGCCGGGTGTACGCACGCTCTCTCGCGCGCTACGTTGCAGACTACAGGGGTTTGCAGAATGCAGGGTGTGGGGTGCACTGGATGTTCCTGATTGACCAGGTGTGTATTGTTTGTGTTATTTGTGTTCCCGCCCTGTACCCTATTTCACAGCCACCTGCCCCACATCCTGTGTCTATCATGGCTCAGACTGTGAATGCAGGTGGTGCAGTCATTGCACTGCTGGAGCTAGCTGGGCTGTGCGTTCAGGCTGAGGGAGATGATGGTCCTGGGGCTGGGGCCCTGGGCATGGGTCCTCACCCGCTGCAACACAGGCCTGCAGTTGTGGAGGCTCCACAGGCGGTTGTGGAGGGACAACGGCGCCATAGGCATCCTGAGGGGCGGCCACACCTGCAACGCCTCTACAGGCCCAGGGCCATGCTACAGAACATCAGGGAGGACCAGGTAATATCCCTCTACCGGCTGGACACAGGGGCTATTAGGGAGCTCTATGAGGATCTACGACCTGACCTCGAGCCCCTGACTGCCCGGTCACATGCTATACCGGGAATGGCCAAGCTCCTTGCTGCCCTACATTTCTTTGCCTCTGGCTGTTTCCAAACCTCGGTGGCTGCCATGGGTGGGATGAGTCGGCCAACGTTCTCTCGCTGCCTCCACCAGGTACTGCGGGCCATGGTCAGCCGGGTTGGGAATTACATTGCCATTCCCAACAGTAGGCAACATTGGGTGGCCCTGGGACATGCATTCCAGCAGATTGCAGGGATACCACATGTGATGGGTGCAATAGATTGCACACATGTTGCCCTCATCCCGCCACGCGACAGGGAGGTTGTGTACCGCAACCGCAAACACTCCCATTCCCTCAATGTGCAGGTTGTCTGTGATGCAGCTATGCATATCATGAATGTGGTCCCGCGTTTCCCAGGGTCAGCCCATGACTCCTATATCCTGCAAAACTCAGCACTTTTTGCCATGTTTGAGGCCGGTCAATATAAGGACTGTGTCCTGCTGGGTAGGTATTTCCCACATCCTGTGTATAACGACCATATGTGTTTCACGGGGGTACCATTGTCATCTGTGTCCTCTGCATGCATGACATGGTGCTGTTGTGTCCTTGTGCTGACTATTCTGGTGCTGTGACCCCAGCACGCCCTGTCACCTGGACTGTGCTCACGTATCTCACCGCAGCAACACCCATCCCCTTGCCTAACATGTGCCTATTCTTGCCCATCTGTGTCACCCCACACCCATATGTTGTTGTCTCTGCACTGCCCTAGATGTTTACATCGCTATCAGCCTTTTTCATGGTCATTAGGGGCATGCATGGTGCAACTGTTTCACATATGTCGGGTTGTGTGTTTTGTCCATCTCATGCCCAATGTGCCACGGGATTGTGCATGTGGCAGCATGGGGGGGGGGGGGCTTGGGGGTACACGGGGAACAGGACCAGAGACCAGCTGTACAGTGTGTATGTGAGCTACTGATCCACCATGTCGGTGGTGGAACGTGTCAGGGATGTATGTGCGAACCTGCTATCACACATGTCTGCTGCATGACTGTTTGCTTTTGCCTGTGTGCACTGACACCCCCACCTTGCCAACCCGGGTTGTGGTGCACTGACATATCACCTGTGTGCCATATCACATCATGACCCAGCGACTTGCACACCTGACCATCTTTCTACCGGCCAGTGTGATTATGTTCTGTCAGATGCGGACTCTGGTGCACCAGAATTGTGTGCAATGCTGTGCCTTCATATGTGTGTGACCATGTTTCCGTACTGTCCATTTGTGCATTGCTACATCATGGTTTCATTAGGTTATTCTTCTCACATGTGCCTTACTCCCATTTCTGTTTGCAGGTGATGCAGGATATGGGTGTCGCGCCTGGCTGCTGACCCCCATGCGTCTCCCTCGGACAGGCGCAGAGATGCGGTACAATGAGGCCCATGCCTCCAGCCGCTCTGTCATTGAGCGCACCTTTGGCGTTCTCAAAAGTCACTTCAGGTGTCTGGATAGGACTGGCGGGGCCTTACAGTACGGGCCCTTGACTGTGGCCAAGATCATACTAGCCTGTTGCATCCTACACAACATTGCTCTCAGGCACAATGTTCCAGTCGATATTAATGAGGATCTTGGGGTAGATCCTGTGTGCTCTCCTACACCTGTCCATGTTGACACACGTGCTGGGATGGCGGCCAGGCAACATCTGATCAGGGAGCTCTTCTCCTGTAAGTTCAGCTTCTGCTGGTGACGTTTCTCTGGGTTAACCATGTGTGGGAAGGTGTATGGATTGTGCAGCAGTACCGTGTCATGTGTCAACATGTCTGATGTGCTTTTGCCTCCCCAGGATGAGCACCTGCTTTCCGGGCCCCCAGAACATTGAAGATCATACTGCCCGATGCTGTGCTACGTGTGGGGTTTCTGTGTAAACAACTGAAACAGGCAGGTGACTCGGGTGAGTTGCAATACAGTGTGGTTTGCATTGCTATCGCCATGGTCATACCCATATATTTGGGTTACTCTCCGCTGCCCCTATGATGCTGCACTGCTCTCGGGCCCTCTTCCCCATCACCCTTAGGTTCGGTTTGTCACACATGTGGCGGGGCATGTGACAGGCCTGCCTGTTTACTGGCACCGCTGCTGCCGTTTGGTCCGGCCGCCATCAGTCAGCTGTTTGGTCAGGCACATGCTCCTCTTACGTTCGCTTGTCCCTGACCACAGCCCATCCACATGGCTCTCCATTGCCCTGTCCCCTTCAGGCCCTTACATGTCGCTCCCCTGCAATATTGCATTTGGTTTCCACTGCATGATATTTCGAGGGTCGAGTATGGACCGGTTCATATGTGCCTCCCATCACACGTGTGGAATGTGATATTGTCTGTGGACCCCTGCTCAGAATGTGTGTTTCATCCTGTTTAGTCTTTGGGGTGGCCTCACCTGGCACACAGCTGTGGTTATGTATGGTGACATGCTGTGGTCCTGTCTGCATCCATTTCTGTGTGCCTACTGGTGTTACGTCAGTTATTATATTCCAGCTGCGCTTCCCATCCTAGTGTTCATGGCTTTTCGCTCTCTCTGTTCCCCTGTCTTTATGTCCTTCCTTCACTGGTACCTGTGGTCACGGTAACAGTCATCTATTTGCTTGTAGGTCTTTGCCGCTCTTATCATCCTCATCACCGTTGTGTATCATCCTTTGGTACATCAATCTGCATCAGTGTGATGTGACATATCCGGTATGTTGCTGTGCACTGTCACCCCGTATCCTACACTGCTACCCTTGTCTGCATTTCATCTCTGTGTTCTTGGGGGGCCTGTGCCTGCTCTACATGGCGGGGCCACTCCTCTGGCTACCTCCGCCTACACAGGGTCACACATTTTCTCCTCAGCTGCCACACACCTTTGTTCTAGTACTCTAGGTGGCCAACACACTTTGTTCGGTGGCTTTTGGCAGCAACATGTTTGTCTGCGCTGCTTCCTGACACATGGGATGTCCACAGGGATGTGGGTCCAGTGACTCCCTACTGTCCCTCCATCAGTCACCTATCCATTTGTCTTTACCGTGGGTTCTGTGTGGTGTTAGTACTATATCTGTCTCTGTTGCACGCAGGTCCTACAGGTCCTGCAGACACCACTTGGGGTCCCTAGGGCACACTGACTGTGTCCCACATACCCTTTTTGGGGCACCGTGCCACATGGTTCTGTGAGCCAGCGTTCCATCTGACCTCTCCTATCCGCATATCTCACTTAGCATTGGGGCACCCTTCTCGGGACCATTCTGGTCATCTTTCTCATACTTCCTCTTGGGCGCACTGTTGGGCTACTATCTTTTCCTGTTATATTGCAGTGACGCACACATTCATTTCCCCATTCATGGGACGGCGCTGTTGGGGGTGCCTACCCCCTCATATGTTCCTCTCGTATCTGCTGATGCACATGTGCAGTGCACCATGAATGTTTTTGCTTACACCCATATCCTTACCCCCAGCTGTCACTTTGGGTGGTGGCATGACACACTTTCTTTGCACAGTCTGGGGGTTGTGGGTTCTGGTGGTACAGCCATCTGCATATTCTTTCTGCACATATTCATAGTATTTTCGTGTTTCCTTTAGATTTCGCCAGTGGCTTTCGCTTAATGGAACTGGTCTGTGGTGTTAATGGGCCTTTTATATTTGGTAATGATCTTGACCTCGATCTGGATTGTGTTTGCCATATGCCCTTGTTTGCTGAGACCTTGTTTTGTTTCATTGACAGACTTTCTTTGTATGTGCATGACGCAATTGCTGGGGGTCTGGTGCGGTGATTTGTAGCGTTTCACAGTTCGGCTCCATGAGCTCGCCACCTCATTTTTGGGACTGTGTACTTTTCACGGACAATATGGGCGTCTAACTATTTCATTACCTGTGGGGGCCCCTATGTCATGGATTCCAGTCCACATATGGAGTATTTGGTGCCCTTTGCGGGGCATATTGTAGTTTTATATTACATTGGTGATGAATACAGCAGCACCACCCTCACAGTGCAGACTCCTCAGGGTGCCTCATCGGAACACCTATGGCATGACCTGTGGGGCTCTCTGTAACACGCCCTATAGGGTGCACGGGCAGACAGTGCACATTTAACTTTCACCAATGGTGTGACTTGTAGGGTGCCCTATACAGCACCCTCAGGGTATAGCCGTGTGAGTGTGTGCTTGCCACCTGAGCCTGTTCGACATACAGAACAAGCTGCTTCTGCCATCACTATATTGGTGTGTGTGTGCTGTCGCTGCTGCCTCCACAGATCCACCCGCCTGTCAGGTACACTTTCACATTATACAGGGCCCAGAGTTGGGCAGACATATGCATGGCATGGTGGGGTTCCCTACAGGGGTACGGGGGCATGACAATTCGGTTCTTACCTGCCTTGTTTCCAGCACTGTTTGAGGTTTGCTTTCCTTCATTACATGATTTGTGGATATATTTGACTATGTACATATCTCACACACGGTTCTGGATACACATTCACACTATTGTCTTCTTGTGAGGGCTGAGGCTCTCTGTATTATCCGGCCCTACATATGAGGGTGGTGGGCTCTTTCTCCCACCTCTCAGGTTGTTTATCGCCGACAAAAAATGGGGGATATGTATGGCATTGAATGTGTACTGACTGGTTATCCATGTCACTATGGATTGCAGTGGGTACTGTTGCAGGCAGCGTTTCTCCTTAGGACCACAGGGGGTTTGAACTCACAGACCTTGCACCATCTGCCAGTGTCTTACCCATTGTGCTACAGATCTGGCTACCTTAGGGGGACACCTTTTCTAGGTTCTTATGGGGCGCCCTGTAGGGCTACAGTCTGTTGCTACTGTGTGACAGTGACACACACTCATTTCGCCCTACCGTCCCAGGAGGCTGTGTGGGTACCTAACCCTTGCTGTGTTCATCTCTGGGCCGCAGATCTTCCAGTGCGTTGCACCATGGGTATGTTTGTTTTGCGGCAGATCCTAGCCATCAGAGCGGGCCATTTGGGTGGTGCCCTGCTGCCCTTCCGGTGACAGCAAGGGGGTTGTTCGCAGCTATGGGGCTGCTGCCTGGTGGTTCCGTCACAGCCTGTGGGGCCAGTGGTCATGGTCTCATAACACAGTGGGCTTTTTGTATCGGCTTGACTGCAGCATTGTATATTTTTCTGGCACATTGGTACTGCCAGCGATACCCCATCAGCATAATGTCACCTTACAGTGCCTCATGGGGCGCCCCATGCGGCACCTTCTCTGGCACCCTTTACGTGGCCTGCTGTGGTGTTCTATAGGTGACATTTTGGTGTGCCTCTGTGGACAGTGCACTTTCTACTGTGGCCTGGGTGGTGCATTATGGGATGCCATCTGCGGCACCTTTGGTTGCACCACTGTGATGGTGTGTTTGCTAGCAACACTACTGGTGGTAAAATGTGAGGCCTTGCCTCCTCATTCCCTATGTTAGGTACTGGGTGATGGCTGGGCCAGCCTTCTGCATTGTGCACACTGGGGAACCCAGGGGATTCAAACCCATGCTGCCTGTGACAGCGGTCAGTGAGCTAACCAATGTGCTACAGCTCTGTTCCTGTCTTTTGTATCTGTACACTTTTTTGGGGTTGACGCGCGATAACGCGCGGGGACGTGCCACCGCGCCCTGTCACGCTCGTTATTTTTTGGAACGCGCGTTGTGCATAACGATGTACCGCCCATGTCCTTATGTGGGGGTTTCTGTCTCTACCGCGGCTCCTAACGCGAATCACACTAACGCACTTTAGTAAACATACCCCTAAGTAACTTACAGTTATCTAAACCTATTTTCTAAAGTCTACAAATACTTTTATTTGCAAAATAGTAGCTATTACAGCATTATAAGCTACTCACTATTTTTTTGTGATCTTTTTATGTTGAGCCACCAGTACCATCAAAATCAGCAAACTTCGAATACCTATTAAACTAACTAGATCTCAGATAAAAAATCTGTATATAACGTTTTTTGACATAACGATAATAGCTAAACATAGTTCCATTGAATTTATAACCATTAATTAGTAAACAGTTGAGTAGTAAGTATGGAAACCTTATGCATGTAAAACATACGCTGGTCCAAAATGGGTTAATGCACCCCTGTCACGGTCAGCCACTGCATTTCAATGAGAAACTCTCCTTGACATTTTTCTGCAATCACTCATTAAATTAAGGCAGGGTCGCGATATGGATGACCTCCCATTGGACAAACGCGAGGCAGAATTCAAATTGGTTAAAAGCAAACAAATCTAAAAACTGAAATCACTGAAATCTGAAAGCTTGGCTCCCTTTCCCACTGAATTACCATCCCTTAGAGCGACTGCCTGACTTCTGTGATTTTGACTGGCAGAAATTTAAATATAGATGGACAGATAGTGAAAGAGTGTTTTCATCACTTTGGCTATCTGCAGGTATTGAAGTCCCTATGCTGTTTTTTGCTGTTGTTCAAAAGACTTAAAAACAATAGCTCAATCCTTGGTTATCCTGAGGATTGAATGCTGTCATATCCTAATTTAGGGGAATAAGACAAAGATATTAATAGACTGGTGATGACATAGAAGCAATATCAGGCATAGTTTCAGTGCTTTTGGTGTATTAGATGCAACATCCTAGCACTCATTAGTAAAAGGGCCCCTTTATCTTTGGCAATCCCAAGCTCGGGAATATGTTGACAAACAATTTGGGCTTCAGTGTAGACAAACTGCATGACCTTTAAAAAAAGATCAAAACCACATTGTTTTGTTTGTCTTTAAGCGTGTTGATTTTGCATTGTGAGTGCACTTCATTTTTTATTTTAGACCATGACGTGTTATTTTATGTGCTTGGTACTGTGTGAGGTTTATAGTCCCTTCTTAAGTGTTGTTTTTATTGATTTTTACATTAATATCTTTGCCACTGGATTTAAGTGGTTGTAATTTGATGTTATTGTTTGTACTTTGCTTCAAATATTTGTTGTTGGAAGAAGACAGTAAGACAATAAATAACTCTTAGAGACTTTACCTTTCAAAAATGTGTTTGCAGGCCCGCAATGATGCTTCCAAGTTGCCTTTGAGTGTTCCTGAGCATATGCAAATGAGGCTGAAGTTTAGGCAAGAATCTGTAACTTCACACACTTAGTTCTCAGTAACATCACAGCCTGTGCACACCCCTGACAACATTATCCAAGCAAGTTACATATTTGAAAATGAGTAATCGTGCTCACTCATGGGGAAAGAAGACAGTCAATGCATACCGCACTTTGGAGTGGAGCAGGCCCCAAATACACAATCTTTGCCTCTGTTTTGAGTAATAATTTCATTTATTCTTCATTTAACCAGTCACCACAGCCTTTTCTCCAGCATCAAATTAGGCAAATTGAACCTTTTGTCCTCACTAAATTGTTTTCTGGCTTCCTGTCAAAATACCGAAACTAAAATAGCAAAATTAGTGATCATAGTGACTTTTAAGATACTCCAGGAATCCATATCTATACATTTAAAAGCATGTATCATATGTGCTGCCCGCATGGGCATCTCATAAAACATATAGCTGTCATATATAATTAAGGATACAGATTTTTCTATCTATGTTACAGCTCTGATGTATCTCTAGATACTATGCAGCCATTATGGCTGTGATTATTGCATTTCTTTGTTTGTTTTTAACTAGTCATTTCTTCAGGTTCACCAATAGCACAGGACCCCAGAGAGTCACCATTAAAATTAACTGTATAAAGTGTAACAATGAGGGGGAATGGGCCACTCATGACAGGCTCTTGTAATCGCCTCAAATTATGCTGTCCAGTGAGCCATAGCACTTATTCCCATGTCTCAACCGAGTCTCTGATGATGATATCAAGAAGCGTTTCTGCAAATACTCTTGTTATTGCTCTTTAGAGACAGCTAAAGCTGTGCCTGCCTTCTGCTGCTTCTGCTGTAAATGTAATCAATGTCTTCTAGAGAAAGAAATAGAAATTCTGCCTTTTGTAAAGTTTTTTTTGCTGATCCTTATCAATACCTATTTTGTTTCTACTCACGCAAAGTAGCTTATGTGAGTGTTCCTGTTCGTCCTCTTAAGGCGCTCCTAAATAATGAAATGATTTTGCTATGTGCTGACCTTTTTGTTTCAATAAAATTGTCACCACAAATTTACAGTTTCTAATTAACTAATAATGACTGGGAAGGTGAAAGTTTATAGCTTCCTTGAAACCAATCTTATCTTTGGTCTCATAATTAACCAACTGTAAAGTGAATGGATCGTTAAGCAGATTAGCAAAGCAGGGAAGAGAGAGTCAGGTAACCCGCATTAGCTGTCTTTTGCCATCTTTCCTCCTTGCTGCCATCCAAGAGGACTGGCATTGAGAATGTAATGCAATAAAACTGGATCCTTTGTGCCAACATGTAGAGCACGCTCCCGAGTTCAGATTCTGTGCCTGCAGCCTTCATGTACATCGACCATGCTCTGATTAGATGCTACTATATTCATCAGCAGCCAGGTGCAGTCAGGTTAAGGACTACTGATAAAACGATTTAGCTTTTCTTTTATACTTAAGGTTAAAAAGCCCACTAAAAGGGAAGTTGGAGAAGGCTCAGGAATGCACATCAATCCAAACTATTCATCTCCCAAAACACAAAGTTCATGGAAGGCAGGAGTGTGAAATCATGAGCGTACATTCCATTCATTTGGGTGCTTACAAATATAACGGCATTGGTATGTGCATAAAACTACAAATTAACTAAATAAAATCTATTTGTGCACTTAAGAGTTCTAGCACACATGCAGAAGGTAATTTTATAATGAGTCACGTAAAGTTACGATCATCAACTCGTGTAAATCATGAATATTCCATGACTTATGTGCACAAATTGATCTTTTACGCACATACTTTAGTCAAACGTTATGTTGTTTTATTTATTTATTTATTTAACTTCTCTTATATACCGCGCTATTACATATCAGTGCGGTTTACAATAAACAAACACATTACTATGCAGACGGGCCACGGAGTATTTACATTGAACAAGGGTTAAAACTTGGATTCAACTGGGGGTAACATATCTATAACATTATTTACAGTACAGCTTATGTATCGGGTTGAGGCCCTATGTTATTCAGTATGGGCCAGCTTGAACCGGCTATTCCTTTCTATGCTGGGATGATCTGGATATTTAGTGTGGTTTAATGTTATTTGGATTCCGTTGTTGGATTCGGGGTAGTGTCTCACGAATAGGTAATGTTTGAGGGCCTTCCTGAATTTGGATTGGCTAGTAATGGTACGCATGACTGCGGGGAGGGCATTCCAAGCCGAGGGAGCGCAGATTGAGAAAGCCCTGTTAGAGGATGGCATTGTGCAGGTGGTCATTTCTTTAGGAATCATCAATGTGTTGACCATTACTAATCATTTGGTTCTATTTGGGTGTGTATAATGGATCAACTCTTTAATGGATGAGGAAGGGTGATTGTTTAGGGCTTTGAAGGTTGTAACTAGAATCTTGTATAGAAGTCTGGCCTGAATGGGCAGCCAGTGCAGATTCATCAGAATTGGAGTGATGTGGTTCGTTCGTGGTACCCCGACTAGTACTCTTGCTGCAGTGTTCATTGCCATTTGGAGTGGGTGTAGTGTTGCCTTTGGGAGCCCGTATAAGATAATGTTGGCGTAGTCGAAATGTGGGAGTACCAATGCTTGGTAAATTGTTCGGTAGGGTCCAATAGTGATCGAAGATGATGTAGAGTCCACATTTTGTGGTATATTGTTTTTACCATGTTTTTTATATGTGTTTTCATGTCCTGTCTCTGGTCTAGAGTGATCCCGAGGTAGCGGATTGAGGATTTGGTTGTCAATTCTGCATTCTTGACTTTTAACGTTGGTGGGGGGATGAAGTCTTGGTTCTTCATGACGAAGAGGATGTCTGTCTTGGTGTGACTGATCCGGAGATTTGCGTGTGTAACCAATCTGCGATTGCATCAAAACATTTTGTTATTGGGGAGAAGTCAGGCTGCTTAATTGTAAATGGCATATATAGAAGGATATCGTCTGCATAAGCTAGGCAGTGGACATTGAATGAATGTATTAGAGAGCAGATGGGCTGCATGTAGATGTTAAACATCAGTGCAGAGAGCGAAGATCCTTGGGGTACCCCTTGTTTCTGCATGAATGGCTCAGAGGTTGCGGTACAGGTTCTTACATGTTGCCATCTATTGGATAGATAAGATTTGCACCAGTTTAGGGCAGAGCCTTCTATTCCTTTTTCCTTAAGACGCTCAACAAGTATCTGATGGCTCACGGAATCAAAGGCAGCTGCAATATACATGAATATGAGGATAAAGCCCTGTCGAGCATTATAGATTCCTGAGATTAATGTGTTGAAGAGGGTGGCGAGGAGGGTTTCCACACTATGAGCTTCCCTGAATCCGTGATGGAATTGGTCTAGCGCTGCTTCCGTGTCAATGTGATGTTGGATTTGTTGTTGTGCTACCTTTTCAATTATTTTGGTAAGCATTGGTATGCTTGATATCGGTCTATAGGATTCTACTTTTGAGGGGTCCGACTTGTTATTTTTCAGTAGTAGTCTGATGGATGTGTTTTTTAATTTTTGCGGAAAGTATCCCGGTGAGAGTCACTGGTGGAGGATTTTTCCTATGAACTGACTTAGTTCATGTCGCATTTCTCTTATCCAATGTGCTGGGCAAGGGTCATTTGGTGCTGTGGATGTGTTGATGGAGGCAATGGTGTCTTCTATCTCCTTGTCTGATATGGTTTTAAATTTTGATAGGGTGGCTGGTGGAGTTGGGTTGTGCTGAAGGATGCAAGATGTGCAGTTTGTGCTCTTGTCAGTTAGTATGCATATCAGGCTAATGGTACATATTTTTGATTTGATTGAGTTAATATGTATTTAGTTTCCCCGTTTTCTCCCCCATGTTCAATTCCCTGTTATTTGTAAACTCAATGTTTATTTGTATACATTGCAGTATTCTTGTTCGATGTACACCGCGCTGATTTTAATAGCGCGGTATAGAAGAAAATGTTAAATAAATAAATAAATAAATTAGAGTATGGCCATGAGCAGGGGCGGCCCAAGGGGGGTGCGGGGCCATGTGCGGAGACTAGGTGTGGGGCCTACTTTGCATAAGGGACCTGATTTGCATAAATATTTGCATAATGTTAACATACACTAACTTTTAGTAAACATGCCTCTTAATGACCGTATGGATAAAGAAAGACTAAAAGATTTCTACATTACTATAATCCAGTGCCAACCACCAGGCACATTAGGAACTACTACAAACACTGCCCATTTAGAGCCAATAGCAAACCCTCCGTATCATAACAGCACTACCATGACTCATAAAGCACCAGACCCTACCTATCAAAAGGCAACACTGCAAATATTAAACCAATACATTTCAGAGAATAACAATACATGACCTACTGGGGAAAGTGAACAAGTGTCAATGTCAAATAGGAATTACATAATTAGAATACCTCAGCTCAGTTACACATGCAGAACATAGACCATCACCAAACAAGGAATCACAATTTAGAAACAGGAAGACATTAAACTGGGAACCCCAAAAGCCAAACTTGGAATGTACAACAACACTGTAGAAATAAAACTATAAATTAATTTCCTCTTGTACTAAATAAAGCTCAGATGTTAATGATGCACATTTCCCAGAGCTGACATATTCCAGTTAATAAATTCAAAATGTTGTTGTTAAGTGCCGTCGAGTCAGAGTCGACTCATGGCGACCCTCTGAATAGCTATCCTAAATTGTGTTCAGTCTTCAGTCAGGTGGCTCATTGTTGACAGACTGGAACCCATAGCTGCTGTTATTGTATCGATCCATCTCATTGATGGCCTTCCTCTTTTGCGTTGACCTTCTATCTTGCCAAGCATGATGTCTTTCTCTAATGACCTCTCTCTTCGCATGATGTGTCCAAAGTATGAAAGTCAAAGTCTTGTCATCTGAGCTTCTAAAGAAAGCTTAGGTTTGATCTCCTCTAAGTACCGACTGGTTTGTTCTTCGGGCAGTCCATGGTATACACAGTATTCGCCGCCAGCACCATAATTCAAAGGCATCAATTTTCTTCCTGTCTATCTTTTTCACTGTCCTGCTTTCACATCCATATGATGTTATTGAAAATACCATGGCTTGAACAAGTATGGAGAGAGACCTCTCTGCTCTTGAAAATCTTAGATAAGATTCTCTGCTCTTGAGAATCTTAGATAGGTCTTTTATAGCCATTCTGCCAAGAGCAATGCGTCGTCTGATTTCTTGACTGCTTGTTGCTTCTTTATTGATAGTTGATCCAAGTAGGTTAAAGTTGTTCACAATTTAAATGTCTTCTCCTTCAACGATGAACCTGTTGATTATGCAGGTTGTCATGATCTTTGTCTTCTTTACATTAAGGTGCAGGCCCATTTTGAGACTTTGTTCTTTGATTGTGAGAAGCAAATGTTTCAGATCATCTTCACGTTCAGCCAGTAATGTGGTATCATCAGCAAAGCGAAGGTTGTTGATGAGTCTTCCACCAATCTTCACACCTCTGTTGTCTTCATACAATCCTGCTTCTCTGATGATTTGTTCTGCATATAAATTAAACAGGTAGGGGGAAAGTATGCAGTCTTGTCTTACACCTTTGCTTACTTTAAACCATTCTATTTCTCCTTGTTCCATTCGAACTGTTGCTTCTTGATCAATATACAGATTATGCAAGAATACGATCAGGTGTTCTGGTATACCCATGCTTCTTAATGTGGCCCAGAGTTTCTCATGGTTTACACAGTCAAAAGCCTTGCTATAGTCAATAAAGCACAAATAGATATCCTTTTGGTATTCTTTAGTCTTTTCAAGGATCCATCTCACATCCGCAATCATGTCCCTCGTTCCTTGCCCTTTCCTGAACCCTGCTTGCACTTCAGGTAGTTCTTGTTCCAGGTATGGTTGTAGTCTCTTTTGAATAATCTTCAGTAGAATCTTGCTGGCATGTGGGATCAGAGTGATTGTGATATAATTTCCACAGTCAGTTGGATCACCTTTCTTTAGTATTGGTATAAGCACAGATCTTTTCCAGTCAGTTGGCCATGATGTTGTCTCCCGTATTTTTTGGCAGAGCCTTGTAAGTTCGGTAACAGCTGCATCAGATTGCTGTAATACTTCTATGGGAATGCAATCAATGCCTGGTGCTTTGTTCTTTGATAAGGCTTTCAATGCTGCTTCAACGTATTTTATTTATTTATTTAGACAGTTTTGTATACCGCCTTATCCTTCAATCAAAGCGGTCACAACACAATTGGGAGATACATTTAACACACGGGGATATGAGACACATACACTAATACTTACAGGGATCATGGGCAATGGAGGGTTAAGTGGCTTGCCCAAGACCACAAGGAGCATCTCTGGGACTAGAAACCCCAGCCCTTCCGGCCCAAGGTTGCTGTCCTCTAGTGGGATTTGAGCCCCCAACCTTCCGGCCTGAAGTACCTTGCCCCAACCACTAGGCTACTCCTCCCTTCTTTCATCACCAATGGTCCCCGATCATAAGGTACAGGTTGAAATGGCTGTTGGTCCACTTGATCTTTATCATATAAAAACTCTGTATATTCCTTCCATCTTTTCTTGATCTTCTCAGCATCATTCAACATAGAACCTTGAGCATCTTGTAACATTCCAATTCGAGGCTGGAACTTTTTTTTTAACTCTCGTAGCTTTAGGAAAGCCAATCTTGTTCTTCCTCTAATAGTTTCTGCTTCTATTTCCTTGCATGCGTCATTGTAGTACTTTTCCTTGTCCTGTCTTGCTGCATGTTGGAAATCTCTGAGTTCTGTGATTGTCTTTCTTTCTCCTCTGGCTTTAGCTTTTCTGCATTTCTGGGCAATTTTCAGAGTTTCTTCCGTCATCCATTTTGGCCGTTTTTTCTTTTTTCACCTTTTGTAGAGACTTCTCGCTTTCTTCCAACACAACCTTCTTGATGTCATTCCATAATTCTTCTGGAGCTCTGTCATTTGTATCTAAAGCAGCAAATCAATTTTGCAGGCAGTCTTTAAATTCCAGTGGTATATTCTCAAGGTCATATTTTGCTGCATTCATGAGTGGTTTGCTCTTATTCAACTTTAGCTTGAGTTTGCGTACTAGTAGTTGATGATCTGTACCACAGTCAGCTCCAGGTTTTGTCTTTGTTGATGTTATAGAGCTTTTCCATCGTTGACTGCCACAGATGTAGTCAATTTGATTTTTATAGAATCCATTGGGTGAAGTCCATGTGTACAGTCACCGCTTGTGTTGCTGGAAGAAGGTGTTTGAGATGAATAGATCGTTGGTCTTGCAGAATTCTATCAGTCTTTCTCCAGCTTCATTTCTGTTGCCAAGTCCATATTTTCCAACTACTTTGTCTTCTTCTTTGTTGCCAACTTTTGCTTTCCAGTCACCCATGACTATCAGAATATCCTGTTTGTATGTTCTGTCAATTTCAGCTTGCACTTGTTCATAGAACTCTTCAATTTCATTCTCTTCTGAAGCTGTTGTTGGGGCATATACTTGAATTATAGTTGTGTTGATAGGCATTCCTCATAGACGAATAGAGATTAAGCGTTCACTGACTGCATTGTATTTCATTATAGTTCTTGCAAGTTTCTTCTTTATTATAAATGCAACATCATTTCTTCTTTGTCTTTTATTTACAGCATAGTAGACCATGTGATCATCTGATGCAAAGTGCCCGATGCCAGTCCAATCTTTCTCCTTTTGTTCTTTCCTCATTCCTATTTCATCCACTCAAATGTTACCCCTTCATCCTCAATCCCCACTTACTCTCCCAGTACCCGGCCAATTGAAGATTTTTCTTCCCTCCCACACAAAATATTTTCCCCTCTCCATTTCACTCTCCCAGCCCCATCCCATTCTAATCCTCCCCCATCATCAGCTCCCTTCTAATTCCAGCCCCACCAGGGAGGGTTTCCCTCTCACGGTTCTGTTAAGCCGTCCGGGGCTGATGGGAAACAGGAAATGCCTGTTCCCATCAGCCCCAGTGGGCTTAACAGAGCCGCGAGAGGGAAACCAACCCTCCCTTCACGGCTCTGAAAGCAGTGCCGAGGAGAGTGAACGAGGGAGGGCTTTGTTGGGCAGGAGGGAGGGCTCTGTTGGGCGCCCGCGGGAGACACTTGATTCTACTGCTGCCAGGGTGGCAGCGGCAGCAGTAGCAGCAAGTTAGTTTTTTTCTTTTCAAGTTTTCCTGGGCTGATGGGCAGAATGTTGTTTACGCAGGGCCCCCTGAAATGCAGGGTCCTGTGCAAACAACATTCTTGTTCAATGAACGGGCCAGCCCTGGCCATGGGAGGAACACAAATTTACATGCGTAAGTTATAAAACATTATCATTTATATTCATTCTTTACAAATCTAGGTGCATAGACTTACGCCTACTCTGGGGCTGGCATAAGTGCTCATGTTTAGGTTTGCTGCAAGAATCTTATGACTGAAACCCCTGTTTTATAAAGAAATGTAAACTACTGTTCTTTATGAAACAGGATCAATTTATGTGCATTGGAACGCGTGTTAAACTAGATGACTTTTATAAAATTACCTTCACAAGGTGCACCTGAATAAGGACTATGAAAGAAACCCCAAAATTGGGAAAACTTTACATGAACAAGGGCCAAACTCTTTTTACCCTTGCACAACCCTCATGAAGATGATTACTTTCTTGGAATATTTATTAAATAAGAACTTTAATCAGTATTAAGTAACATCTTATAAAACATTAACTATGTCAAGAAATTCTAGTGACTTCATAAACACTGCCGGCTTTTATAGTCTGTCATATACAAGGTTGAAACCCAGTTTCACAGAGCGAAACCCAGATGGGTCAGTTTTCAAAATCAATTCTGCAACTGGCAGTAGGTGTCAGCCTCATAAGGATTTAATATTTACTGCCATGCAAAGCATTTAATGTTTGGTTGTATAAGATGCCATACAGCCAAAATGTCATCATTTACAGAAAGGAAGGTACCAGAGATATTCTGGAGGCAAATTAAAAAGTAAGACAGACAAATGCTGAAAATGAAGCCGCTTCCCACATAACTTAAAAATGTTTTTCATATCATTATGTCCTTTTGTTTCTTGCTCATCTCATTCCTTTTGGAAGATTTCACAATTTTTACATTGTTTGTATCATTTTCTGTCATTATTTCTCAAGTCGTTCTTGGACTACCCTGTTTATCCCTGCCTACACCTTCTGTGTTGTCTGTCTTGACTAGATTGTAAGCTCTGATGAGCAGGGACTGTCTCTTACATGTCTGTGCAGCGCTGCGTATGACTTGTAGCGCTATACAAATGCTCAGTAGTAGTAGTAGTAGCCCAATGGTATTCATTCCATTCCTCAAGGGCTCTGAATGGGTCTGGCTTTCAGGATATTCCTAATGAATATTCATGAGATAGATTTGCATGAATGCCACTTCTATTATATGCAAATCTATTCCATGCATTTTCATGAGGGCTAACCATTTGCAGCCTTGAAGACCAGGAGTGACTAGCACTGCCCTAGTCAGTCTGGTTTTCAGACTATCCACAAGGAATATGCATGAGATAATTTTTCATGCACTGTCTCCATGCTGTCACTGAACGTCTATGTAGAAAGGAACTCTAAGTAGGGTACTGCGGTACTGGAGAAAGGTTCACAAATATGGAGAGTGAGAATGGTACAAGGGCCTCCAGGACTAGAGTTGGAGATCCCTGGTCTAGTAGAATATGTGTAATAGAAACCAATGTTGTATTTTGTAGATGTTTGTGAAAAACAAGGCAGAACGTTTTTGCTCTCTTGAAAATTGAATTGCTTGTCAAAGTCAAAGCAAACTTATTTGATTAAAGGGAAATGTAAAAAAAAAAAGCAGTATATATTCTGTAAGCCGGTCTTTTGGAAGGCAGATTATCTGTTATATATATTTATGTCATTGTGTTGTCCTGAAGATTTGGTGCTTTGTTTTCATTTCATGATTTCTGGTTAGTAATACTGATACCCCTTTTCCCTTCTGTTTCTTATTGTGCAAGAAGCATAGTGATGTGTGTAATATAAAAAAAAAGGTATTAGATTAGGGTTTTAGCTTTTACAAATCACAAATAATGAATGATACAATTTCATTCTAACAAGTAAATTAAGTATTTAAATCAAGGTGGTAAGTGTGATTAAATAGATTGTTAAATAGATTAACTGAAAATTCTGGTGCACATAACATCCATGAAAGTGTAAAATATTACAGAGTGGCTGTCCCAGTCTATTTTTAAGATACTTGCAAGAATCTCTTGGAGTAGTAATCTAAAATTCTTATGTTGTTTGTTTCAGTTTGTTATTATGGAGTGACCCTTGCAGAATTGATGATTTTAATTAGAAGTAGAATAGGTAAAGCAAAGATGTTGCCACCTAACATCACAAATACCATGACTGATTAACTAAATTAGTATCACTGACTGAGGTAGATTCAAGATATAAATAAATTTAACCTGTGCAAGAGATTAAGGCCCTCATTCTAGAATGCGGGTTGTGGAGCTGCACATCCTGCTGGGACATGCAGCCCTGCAATCCACCTAAACTCTATTCCCCCACCGGCTCTTCTCATATGTCCTGTGCTTCAGGATGGGAAGAGCCAGTGGGGGACGGAGCGGGTGTGGGCCATCTCACAGCACCTACAGGGCCAATTCAGGTCACAGGCCTGTACATGCTGCTGGGGCATGCTGCTTATACCACCTCAGAGGTGGCATAATCAGCATTTTTTGGAGGATCAGGTCAGGGGACCCACCCCTGGGGCCGAGGCCAGGTGTGGGGCGAGGCCAGCTGTGGGTCAGGCAGTGGGGATTTTGGGGACCGGACCTGCAGATGTCTGGGGTGCCTGTGGGGAGGATGTCCCCACAGGCAGGAGGGGCACATTGGGCCATTTTCAGGTCCAATTCTGGTTTCCGCAGGAATGTTTAGTCTCCACCGACCAGAATCGGTTCCTAACGGTCCAGTCTTCAATGGGGATGTCTGGACAGCCCCGATATCCCCCTCCTGTAATGGGGCTCTAATTGTCCCTGAAAACAGCATAACAAAGAGAAGTATTAAGCAATGACAATTGAATTTCTATTTGGTTTAAATTCTATATTTCTAAAAGTTTTGTGGTTGTGAATGTATTACCTTTTGTTGAGCATAATTCTTGGTTCTGGCTATGTAATGACTGTTTATGTAGCTGTCCCTTTTGTTTTGTGTCCTGATCTCCTTCCTTTGTGAGCTGAGATGTCTATGTTAATCAGATAATTACATTACTGACGATATTCAAAGTAATGTGAGACAAACCATTACTTAAGATAAGAGACCCTGCCTAAGAAGTTTTGGTTAATTGAAATGAGTTTAATTTATTCACCATAAACTGTTAGTTATGTTTTCATGTTTGTTATCCCTTAATAAGATTAACTAGATGTTGTAAATTGTCACAGTTTGAGAGTAAATCACAAACATAATTAGTGATATGTACAATTATGTACCTGATAAATGAGTATGTTTATTAGCATGTGGCCTAAAATTTGGTAGATAACAGAATAAATTAAGGGATGTAGATGCTGCAAGCTAGCTTGATCTACATATAGTTAAATAATAAGATAATCCTGTTCGACAATTCTTTATTGCCATTAGGTATAAGTAGTTGTGCTTGTTTACAATTGTGTGGAATCAGAGGGGTGTTGTAGTGGTGAGTTTTAGTTCTGCAAATTATATGTTGCATGAACTAAATCCTAAGGACCAAAGATCGACTAATATGAATGAAAAGAATTCTGTGATGCTACTGAATATGTGGATTCCAAGTAGGAACAAAGATCAGTGATTCCAGCAAGACTACTCACATATATGCAGCCATGAAACCTGGGTGGATAGCCACTGAAACTCTGTCCAACATGAGCATAGTGCAGCCCATAGTGAAATACGATGCTACTGAAGAAGTTGAAGTGATAACCAGTGTAATGATGTGAATGTGCATTCAAACCTTTGAACTACTGAAAGATTTATGGAATTCAGTTGGCCACTGCCAGCAGATAGTGCTTGCAATTGGTAAAGCCTAACTCTCTGTATGCATTCTTATTGAGACCTAGCAAAGGCAAACAGTGTCACATAATTTTGGTTAATTTGCAGGGTGATTATAATCCTTTTTCTATATTATTAAATAAAGCATATCTATAAAAACTTCTCCCAACCAGCAAGATGGACCAGATGTGGTGCCTAGGACTCAGAAGGTGTTCCCCACTATGATAGACTTATTTTGGACATGGTCTTGTTTGAGCTATAGTTCTTTTGTAGTGATTCTTTACAGAATCAGAGAAGGGACTGTAGAAAGGAACTTGAAGTGGGGAACTGGGGTACTGGAGAAAGGTTCAAAAATATGGAGAATGAGAATTTTGCTGACAACATAGTACAAGGGCCTCCAGGACTGGTGTTGGAGATCCCTAGCCTAGTAGAATATGTGTAATAGAAGCCAAGGTTCTATTTTGTAGATGTTTGAATGTTTTTGCTTTACAGAATGCTTGTCCTGATTAAGCATGAACAA